>OY757026.1:29986147-31186147 GCA_963580285.1 Lucinisca nassula
ATGTTTGTGTTTCTTTCCCTTTTGTGTCTCTGATCGGGCTGTGGGTTAGTTGTATCGATTCCTGATCATTGCCTCCACTTCTATATTGATAATTTTGCTTCCCTCTTTAATTGCACGCCGATGAGTCAGGTCTCATATTCTATGACGGTTCCAGCGTAAAGGCTTACTTATAAAATTTAATTTTATGCAATGTTGGTTGGTATCTGATGCAATGACACTAGTCGGGCTCGTCTGAGTACAAGTAGTTTAGGTCGTAGTATAACTTGCTTTTCTTTTGTTCCAACATTTAAGTTATTTCTTGCTGTCGAGCCCTCACCGTTCTTTCATCTCTGTGGTTGTTTGATTTTTGTATTCTCGGAGATGTTGCACTGACGAGTTAATAAGCCTTCATGCTGACTAACCAAAAATAATGTGTCTTAATCGCGACGGAATTAAGAGCATGTATTGCGGCCGCGTAAAATAGATTCAAGCACCACCATCCCCCAGTGACGTACGTTTCACAGACCATTCCAATGCGGTTCTTTTGCCACGGTATATTTTTGTTAAAGTTTGTTTTGAATGTGCGTATAGCTCATATCGTTTTTGTTGTGCATTACGCAAACACACCTATACAATTACATTGCCACCTTTATCGCCGAAAAAATGAAAATTTTATGATGAAAAATTGTGATATTTTTCTTATTTCTGCTCAATATATAGATTGTAGGCACTCGTTAGAATCGCCTCATCGACGCGGTTCTAACGAGTACCCACAATCTATATTTTAGAGCAGAAATAAGAAAAATCAGGTACATACCCCGGTAACCCCAGTTTTACTATATAAAAGTGGGGTTCAAGGGGGTCAAAATTATATAGGCATGATTTCGTGTTGGTGAAAGTAACTGTCCTTATGGCTTTCCGATATTAATGTTTTCATTGGGGTCTAGGTATTTCATGTTTGTGGTTCTTTCCCTTTTGTTTCTCTGATTGGAGCTATGGGTTAATTCTATCGATTCCTGATCATTGCCTTCTCTTCAATTTTTACTGTCGACTATCGCCATTATGTTACAATGTTCTGTGTAAATATGGATGGAACTGTACATTGCTTTGAGGATTTACAGTATATATGATTAAGGCGATAACTGGTATTTAGACAGATCAAATCCGTTGGAAATTTACAATGATATCGGGCTTTAGGTTTCCATTATGGTCTGGTCGCTTAATATTTGTATTTCTTTCCCTTTGGTGTCTTTTATGGGTGGAGTAAGTTTATTGTATCAATTCCTGATCTTTGTTTTACTTCTACTTTATGAGCGCTTTAGATTGCCTTGCTACAGATGATGAACACAAACAAACAAACAGTTCAGAATTAGTACTGGGTTACGGGCTAAGACATATATTTTCGGGCTTTGGAAAGCATTTGTGTAAAGAACGTTGGAGAGAATTCGAGTAGATACCCGTTTTTTGCAATGACCATTAGTAAGTTGACATAGCTGAGGTAGCTTTTGGTGCACCCGATTTTTTTTTTCATCGGACACAGCCTCAGATGATGTAGACGGTTTAGCCTATGATAGGTTCTGTTCTGTGACAAATTCGTATGTTTCATCCAACCTCTCCATAATCGGTCCTTTTGGTGGCTTTGGACCCCCGCCAGTTTGAGGATATCTTCTGTTAGAACGAGATAATAGATCCTTCTATTTGTGTTTCAGTTCATGTATTGTCCTTTGTTGCTTTCCAATAGAACTTACAGCACATGGTTTTGCCTTTTCAATTCTGATGTGGACACATTACTACATTTTGAGTTATATATCCCGGTATTTTCCTTATAGAGGGCCAGCAGTCTCAAAATTTCATTTTCTTCAAAATTCTGCTTTCTTGCAGACATTTTCCCAGAACATGCACAGCAAGTATAACACTTGAAGCATGTGTATAAAACAGAAAAGATAGAAGTCAGAGCAATGATCAGAAATCGATACAATAAAACCACAGCTCCCATCAGAGACTCCAAAGGGAACGAAACACAAACATGGAACAGCAAGATTCTAACGGAAACAACAACAGCGGAAAAGGACAGCCACTTTCCCACAAAATGGCGAATTGGCAATATAAGCGATACACAAACTCAAAGACAAAACATAACAAAAATAAACTGCGATAGAAGAACCGCCTTGGAACGGTGAGCGAAACGAATTCCACTGGTGGGGCTTAAATTGATTTTACGTGGCCGCAATCCTCGCCCTTACTTCCGGCGCGATTTAGACAAATAATTTGTTCAGTCTGCATGAAGGCCTCCTAAGTAGAAGTAAAACAAAGATCAGGAATTGATACAATTAACTTACTCCACCCATAAAAGACACCAAAGGGAAAGAAATACAAACATTAAGCGACCAGACCATAATGGAAACCTAAACAAAGGAAGGCCATAAGGACAGTTACTTTCCCACAAAATGGCCATATGGCCATCCAAAACCAAAAGACACAAGTGATACACACAGTAAGTAACAAACAACAACATAAATAAATCGTTTCCCACAAAATGGCCATATGGCCATCCAAAACCAAAAGACACAAGTGATACACACAGTAAGTAACAAACAACAACATAAATAAATCGTTTCCCAACTCGTCAGTGCAACATCTCCGTGAACATAAAATAAAAAAAAAAACACATAGATGAAACAACGTTAAGGACTCGTTAGCAAGAAACCGCTAAAATTCTGGAGCATACGAAGACCAACAGTGAGACCGACCAGAGGCATCATTTCGCACATGGCATACATGATACGGCGTACATGTATGACTATACGCCAGTCTTACTCAAGTCGCAACTGAGTTCTTCCTACTCCCTGTTTATGTACTCCAATGTTAAGAGAATCATATGCTGTTCTTAGTTACGCCTACTCTCGTAGCTTACGCTAACGCAAACTATGCCTGCTTTATGCACTCGGCCCCATTATTTGAGCCCCGCCATGCAAATTTGTGTCTTCGAGCATTCCCTCATGACAAATTTTAACTGCGCATGCCCGGCCATTCAGAGAGGCCAGGGATATGGCTTTCTGTCTGACGGTTCCTCTAGATTCACTGCTTGTATGAGCGAGCAGCGAAGGTTCTGGCGAGACTGAGCGGATGCACAGGCTCGCCTGAACCTTCGCTGCTCGCATAGGCGATATGTACACAAATCGCTTGAATGGGCCCATTTTATGCATATCTCTGTTTGTCCGTATCATTAAATAGGCACTGTCTCTCTAATCAATACAAGTATATTTGCTTAGTCCTTAATTATGCATTGAATTATATTTGGCAGTATTTTGAATTACCTTTTCATTGATGTCAAACAATAAACAATTTCAGTCGGAGTGTGTTTATTTGTTGCGCCAGCAATATCATACATAACCTGAATCATGGCTCTCCCATCAGAGCTTTTTGCATGACAATACGTTGGCATAATAAGGGAATGCTTTACAATCAATTTAATTTACATATTTATTCCAGGGTCTGAACTACTTTACATATATTTCCAATTAACAATCTATGATTGTTAACCATACACTACGAGCGTTTGTTTGAAACTTTTGCATCGGTGATTTTATTAGCCAAAAAGAGGACTGCCACAAAGGACCGAGTGCTGTGTAAATCGTCTTTACACCAATGATGCCAGGGAGCATCTCAGTTTTTAAATGTGGTTAAAGACTAGCTTTATATATTAATGCTTGAATGAAACTTTACATTGAAAATGATCCCAATCACATTGCTTGTTAAACAAAATTCTAGATATGCATCACCTCATCGTCTATAAAATGCAAGAAGCGTTAACTAAGTGAACTATAAACTTTAATAGGAATAAACGAGTTCGAGAAAATATTACCTTTCATCGGAATAATTACGCTCACAATAGTTAGGAAAAAAAGTTAAAATAGCTAGATTGCCAGTGTTTCTGGGCCATGCTAGCCACTTTCACCCTTTGCCATGATATGTCCTAAAAAATAGTTTATGGGTATTGACTCCAGATCATTGCAATCATTTCTATTTTATGAAAATCTGTCGGACACAGTGCAAATCCGAGGCCGTAGAGATTTACGAATTTGGGGTGGGGTGGTAAATTTGGAGTATGGTTTACAGGGATTCCCCACAATTGTTTTTGTGGTAGTAACATAACTTACAAAAAGTATATTAATACAAAATTATAAAGCTACGGATCAATGTCAATACATTTCGGTGCCATGGGTTATCACATTCAATATCTTTCTACTAGTATTTTTAATTTCGCCATGACGTTAACACGTCCTTGTAATGACTACCCTCACAAACTCAAGACTATAGAGGGAGGGTGACGTTAACAAGGTTTAACATTATTTTATTTGTTTTCGCGCAGCAGCATAGATTGTGCTACTCTTTAGAAATAATGAAACTATCAAACATATTGGCCTGCAAAGTACTTGTTCTGGAGACGGAAAAGACGACATTGTAGCACATTGGTGTGCTGTCCGCAATGCTATGAGTACTCCAGCGACTACTTAATGACCTTGACAGAAGTGTCTTAGAGAGCATTGAAAAAACACAACAACATAGAACTGAGGGCGATGATCAGAAATTGATAAAGTTGCTTTGCGCCAAGACACCCCAGGAACAGAAAGACGTAGTTAAGCAACATCACCACAAATAAAACGTAGAAAGCCAAAAAGAAAATAACTATCCACAGAATGGCTAAAATGGCATTTGAAACAAACTATTGCCAGGAAATACATGCAAAGAAACAACGACAAAAACTCTAACAGAAGCACAGCCCCTGGTCAGGACGTCTTCCTGACTATCGTAGTTATAATTCTTGGCCATTCCTTATTTTGTTTTTTTTTTTCTCTTTAGTTTTGAGATAATGAAACTTTTGTGACATACCTAAAGTACTTCTCAAACTGGTGCCTTCAAATAGCCATGATGAACATAAGATTAAATGTGAAAGTATAAACAATGCACTAACTGCGGGAATCGGAGTTAGCATGCTGGTTAATATATTTAATATGTCCCTTGCGAAAAATTATTGCACCCCCACTCCACTTATTTCTGACCCCTTTCACTATTTTAGAAAACGAATAGTTGTATGCAACAGGTCAAATTTTCTCAAGAATGATGGGCGGGGAGGTAGAGAAAGTTTCTGCTAGTTGTAGTTTCTACTTCTATATCTGGGCTTATGCATGAATTGCTTAATCGTTTTGTGTGTTTATTTACATGTGTATGTACATGTGTCATTAACTGTCTTTTTCTATCTGGTGGCTGGTTTTATTTATCCATGGTAACTTGTTGTACTGTTCTGTCCTTTTCGTTGTTACTGGTGGGCTGGTATATTTGACAGTTGCTGTATTTAACTGCTACTTATAAGAAGTGTATGTTTTCGAACGGAAACCAAAAATGACGATAAGCCTCTAATTCGGTCTTCCGAAATGCATTACCTCTCCTATAATTTAAAGACGCAGATACTTTTCGTTATGTGATATGCGTGTTGTAAATTACAAGGGATCTGATACGTGTTTTTCCATTTTCCAATGTAACCGATATCAGATCTTAATTTGCAGCCATAATTACGAAGCTAAAGGCTATATTTATTTTCCAGAGTTCTAAGAAATAAGACTGATTGTACATTATACATAGCATTTCCATTTTAGCTTGGACTGTTATATAATATGCATTGATTGTCGTGCAACGGAATGTCTATACGTTTTTTTTTTCGGTTTTGTCATATGCTTCCGCCCAATCGGCCCCCGCCCATCAGGACTTTACGAAATAGATGGGCTGCATGATGCTTCCACGCAGAGCAGAAACAGACCGCATATAAGTACTGGTAAACCGCTTAGAGGATCTAAAATAGAAGTTAAGGCAATGATCAGGAATCGATACAATTAAACCACAACTCCCATCAGAGACACATAGGGAAAGAAAAAAAAAACATGAAACAACCAGACCTTAATGGAAACATCACTAGCGGAAATCCAAAAGGACAGTTACTTTCCCACAAAATGGCCAATTGGCTATCCAAAGCAAAATAATATAAGCGATACACACACTCAAAGACAAGCCATCACAAAAATAAACCACGACAGAAGAACCGAGTTGGAACGTCAGTGAATCGAATTGCACTGCTGGGTCTTAAATCGATTTTATGCGACCACAATCCTCGCCCTTATTTCCGTCGCGACTTAGACAAATAATTTGTTCAGTCCGCATGAAGGCCTCCTAACTCTTCAGTGCAACATCTCCGTGAACACAAAAATCAATCAACCACAGAGATGAACCAACGGTGAGGACTCGACAGCAAGAAACTACCGAAATAATGGAGCAAACGAAAACCAACAGTTAGACTCCGATGGACCGAATAGAGACAGAGCATCAGGCACCAACCAGCATTACATAAAATTAGATTCTCTCTAATTCTCAGTAAGCCTGCCAGGCAAAGCGGTGCGATTCGGACCGTCCATGCTTATTGGTTTCATTGGGCGACATTTCTTGAGATGTCATTTCATCTCAATGTCCAGTAAACGTCCCACAAAATTGGAAGCAACGTCATCAAAATTACCTATACACTGTTGACGGGGACGTTAAACCTCAAATAAAACATGACAAATAAAATTCCGCCCAACAGACGACTTAAATATTTATATTAGAAAAGTATAACATGTTTTCTAACATGCTATAATGGACGGTATCTTGAATGATGTGAAATTTGAAAGACATATTAACACTATGTAAAGTCGTATTTATTGATTGCATTTGATGTATATGTTTTGCAACACATGCAGTTTGACGTACATTCTGTATTATGGTAATTTGAGCAAACACTATAGACCCTTACCAGACGCCGCGTTCTGTGGCGTCTAATCTGTAACTATACTGTTTACCAAAATAGAAGTGAAGGCAATGATCAGGAATCGATACAATTAATTCACAGCTCCCATCAAAGACAGCAAGAAAAAGAAACACAAACATGAAACAACTAGACCCTAATGGAAACGTCACTTGCGGAAGCCAAAAGAACAATTACTTTCCCACAAAGTGGCCAAAATAGCCATCAAAGAAATAATTGGGTTGATAATCGCCCTTGAAAATCCTCAACAAATGTGAATGAAAAGCTATTCTAAAGCTTTTTTAAGGAAAGACACTCATATTGCAACCTAATTATTAGCTAAATACCAATTATCAGATTGCCGTTAAATAAATGATACAGTAGCCTTAATTTAATACAAATGTATTAGAATTCAACTATTAGTAATTTAGTTTAAATTCAACATTTACTCATAAAACTACTAGGAAATATGCTTACTAACTTTAATGCATGCTAAACCATGCCCACAAAATGACAACCTTCCAATAATTTACGGATCCACTAGGCACTTGAGCCCCCGCCAACCGGGGCTTAAAGAAATAGATGGGCTGGATGATGCTTCCACGCAGAGCTGAAACCGACCCGCACTCGAGTACTGGTAAACCGCTTAGAGGATCTAAGCCTGCCCAGGCAAAGGGGTGCGAGTCGGCCCGTCCATGCTTAATAACCCTATTGGTTTCATTGGGTGGCAGGGCTTGAGATGTCATTTCATCTCAATATCGTATAAAAGTCCCACAAAATTGAAAGCAACGTCTCCAAAAGGACCTTTGCAGTGTTGACGGGGACGTTAAACGTCAAATCAAACAAAATTAAACAAACACTTGAAATATTTCTACGAGGTATATATTCAAAGTGAAAACTGTTAGTATAAATGAACCTGTATGTAAAAATCGCCCCAAAGGATGCTGACTCACCGGCATTTTATAGAAGCCTCCGTGAGGTAGTGGTTATGGTTACGCTACTCGTCTTGTAACCCAGGGATCGCAGGATCAATCCCGGGCTTCTCCAGACTTTCGAATGAGTCTTTAAACCGAGGTCCCGTCTCCGTATGACCTTAGCTGTTGGTGGGACTTAAAACTCACTCATCGGCATTTTATTTGATGCTCTGATCGCCTTATTTTCCTCACGGATTGTTTTTAATTCACACGATCTATAGGAAGGAAACGTTAAGCAGGATATGCCGCTATCAAAGAACCCAAAGAAGACGGTACAGTAATAATCAATATAGTCCTGCACCAACATCGCAAAGTTACCCCAAAAGAACAAACCCGCCTCAAGTATCCAGCTGACGAATGTATATATTCTTTCCGAGTGCTTCGACGTTTGACTGACCTGTAAAAATAGGATGTTTTGAAATGCTCACCTCTTCCTCATTTTGGTTTCATTGCAATACCATATTTTAGAGGAAAAGGAGGAAAGTGCTGCAGCAAGCAATTTTACTCGGGATTTGCAAGATTGTCACGGTTTGTGTATCGCTTGTATTTGTTTTGTTTTTGATAGCCAATTAGCCATCTTGTGGGGAAAAACTGGCCTTTTGACTTTCCGCTATTGGCGTTTCCATTATGATTGTTTGATTTGAGGTTTAACGTCCCCGTCAACACTGTAAAGGTCATTTTGGAGACGTTGCTTCCAATTTTGTAGGGCTTTTACCCGACATTGAGATGAAATGACATCTCAAGCCCTGCCGCCCAATGAAACCAATAGGGTTTATATACATGGACTGGCCGACTCGCACCGCTTTGCCTGGGCAGGCTTAGAGGATGGTTTACCAGTACTCGTGTGGGGTCGGTTTCAGCTCTGCGTGTAAGCATCATGCAGCCCATATATTTCTTCAAGCCCCGATGGGCGAGGGCCAGCTGTTTCCATTAGGGTCTAGTTATTTCATGTTTGTGTATTTTTCCCTTTGGTATTTCTGATGGTAGCTGTGGGTTACCTGGTCGTTGCATTCGCTTATATTTTTATAAAACGCCAAATAAATATTATTAAGTATTGCAGGTTGAATGTTTGCAAACTCCCCCTATGTTTTTGTTGTTTTGTTTATTTTATCATGACCGTCCCAAGGTGTTCAGACTTTTGCAGTTTCTGAGCATTTACATGTCGCTAAATACCATGTTCATATGATCTGTTTTGAGTAAATTCGTGCGTGCGCGTGTATGTGTGTGTGCACGTGTTTTTACCACTTAATCTCAAGTTCGCTGTTTCTAGTTGTTGTGGCGTTTCCAAGGCGGCTTGTTCATTCTGTATACAAAAAAGACGGTTCTGAAATATCTTATCCAAGAATGGACATCCACAAAAGAAAACAATTCTTTGTTACAATATTGTAATGGGTAGCATGCAATAATACTTGAGCTTGGCGATGTACTTGCACTTGAGAAGAATATGTAGCATCATATTACAACAACGAAAGCTTTTATCTGTTACTATGAGATAAAATGGACATCAACAGAAAGAAAAAAATGGTTTGTTACTTAAAAGTAAAAGTTTATTTGGCAAACCCTCCAGCACTTTAAGATTTTGTATAGCAGTAAACGACATAAATTCAACATAAGCCAAAATAAATGAAATAGGCTAGACAACTGCAAAGGCTACGCAACTACAAAATAAAACAAAATAGAAGTAGAGGCAATGATCAGGAATCAATACAATTAACCCACAGCTCCCATAAGAGACATCAAAGGGAAAGAAACACAAACACTAAGCAACAGACCCAACGGAAACACCAACAGCGGAAAGCCAAAAGACAGTTACTTTCCCGCAAAATGGCCAAAAGCAAGTCTACGTGTTAGTTAAATCCCTGGAAACGAAACTGCAACATAAAGCACAATTTTAATGACTAAAAATTGCAGTTGGAATCGTTAAATCAAGAAGGCAGAATTAAGCAAAGATTGTTCCGATCATTGAAAGTGTGCAGGAAATGGAGAAATAAAGCGATATTTCAATGTCTAGTTGTGTATCGTGATTATCTAATTAACCTTGCAGCAGCTGCAATTAATTCACATTGCACTGTAGCTAATCGTTCAAAGATGGAAGTTTGCAAGAATTATATCAATGGCTACAATTACGTAATACATCTCTTTTACATAATCCCAGGGAAGGCTGAGAAAGAAAATGACTATCGATATTAGGAACAATAACAAATGGGCATTTAAAGACGGTTTTAGTCAATAATCCTCTTTCTTTGACAGTAAACATGAAATTTCCATTTCAATATTTTAAACAAAAGCATTGATTTATTGTACAACCGGCGTATACAAAGATGCTTCGCGAATATATGTATATCGGGTTACTACAAATAACTCATCCTTGTGTTAAACATGGCGTCTTTGTTATCTCACGGACTATGAAAATGTTTAAAATCTTCTCATCACGAAAACACACCTATATAATATTGATCACATTGAACCCCACTTTAATCTAATTAAACTGGGGTTTACATGGGTAAAGCGTATTTGTTCTTATTTCTGCTCTAAATACAGGTTGTGGGTACTCGTTAGAAGCACCTCGACAAGGCGGGTCTAACGTGTACCCACAATCTATATTTTCTGCAGCTATAAGAAATATATCACAATGTTTCATCTTAAAATGTTCGTTTTTTTTTTTGTTGTTGTTTTTTTTTTTGTGGAAAAATTTACAATTTCCAGTCCAAATATAGATTATTTGTGCTCGTCAGAACCGCCTCAATGAGGCTATTCTAACAAGTACCTACAATCTATGATATATATAGATAGTGCCGCTTTTGAGGTAATTTGTTCTCTACGCTCACAAATTACCCCAAAAAACGGCACTATCTATATATATAGACACATATATATTTTACCGCAGTATATACTGCGGTAATACCGCAGAACAACAACTAACACACTATAGACACGTCATACCACATATATTCTGCACCGCAGAACAACAACTAACACTCTATCCTATTCACAGTATGTTATCACTATTTGTTGAAACAATCGATTGAAGATTACGCTGTAATCGGTGATATATTTGTCTATACATATATATCAAAGACAATTACGCGTAATCCATTTTGTTGAGACTTTTTATTCATGATTAAGCGTAATCCATTTTGTTCATTGAGAAAATAAAAGTACTCACCTTTAGAGACAGAGATGCGCAGAACAAAAAAAAAACAACACTGACTACACAGTTTCAATATGCAATAATCTCTTAACTTCATCATTATACGGCTTCACCAATTCATAATATCGATGTTTTAATCTCTCTTTTTGCGCTCCACAAGGAACACATATTTGATATTTTTCCACATTTCAAACAGGGTTTAACTTTACTTTTTTTCATTAGATAATTATGCAGTTTGCAATATTTTGAATTTTTGGTCGCTTTTGAATGACATTGTTCGTGATTACCAATTTTCAAGAATGTGCATTCCATTTTTTTACTTATATTTTATATTTAAAAAAAAAAAAAAAAAAAAAAAAATATATATATTTTATTAAAGAAAAAATAAAAATGGTAAAAAGAATGAGTAACAAAGATGTACAATATATATTATATCTTCATCGTGATGGAGTTATTAACGATGAACAATTGCGTAAAATGGTTGATGCTCTTAAAGAGCCTCCACAACAAACTTCTACGTTGGAAAATCTGCGTAAAAGACGTAGAGATAAAAAGATAAGAAAACGACAGCAACAAAATGCTGTTAAAACAAGTGAAAAAATTAATGATGAAGATATAGATGATGATACTAAAGAAGAGAAAAATGCTCTGAAACTGGTTGATAAACCATTATGCAATTACTTCAAAGCGTATGAAATAGATGCTCATAAATATAAAGACCCAAATATTTTGTTTAATGAAAAAAAATCTGTCATTATAGATAAAATTAATGAAGACATTAAAGAATACAATGGCATTAAATTTTCAATTGGATTATCTATAAAGTTCTTTAAAGATGAACTTAATGGTGAAAGAAAAGAAGTTATCGGTGTAGGACACGGAGAACAATGTGCAGTTCTTGATGGAAATAATTTAGATGAATATTATGATAAACAAACGTCTTATTTACAAACATGGATTGAAAAATTCACAAATACTGCAACAAATTTAGAAATTGACCATTGTATCAAACTTTATCTTAACATAGCAAAATATGAACCACTCAAAGGTTCTTCGTATATTTCTCTTCCAAGTGTAATAGCAAATAAAAAAGCAATAATTAATTTATCAAATGATGATGATAGATGTTTAGAATGGCATATACTTGCTTCTAAATACCCAAACAAAAACAATCCAAGTAAGTTATCAAGTTATCGTAAATATTTAGGCACATTAAATATGGAAGGAATAGACTTCCCCACACCAATCTCACAAATACCAAAAGTTGAGAAACAAAACAATATAGCAATCAATGTTTATGGATATACATTAACAAAAAAGACAGAGAAACTTACTATATTTCCATATCATATTCCAAATCAACCAAATGATAAAGAACGAATTAATCTGCTTTTGATAACTGAAGATGTTGAAGAGGAAATTGATGATAGTGAAGAAGAAATGATAGATGAAGATTATAATCCTGATGACTATCCTCCTGATGAGCCAAAAACAGAAACAAAATATCACTACTGTTTTATTAAAAACCTTAATAGATTACTTTACAATCAGAACAATAAACACAAACATAAAACACATTTCTGTGATAGATGTATTCACGGTTTTTCAAGAGAAGACCTACTAATCAAACACAAAGAAGACTGTGAAGGCATAAATAAATCTCCAATGCGAATAGAAATGCCATCAAAAGGTCTTATCAAGTTTAAAAACCATCAAAATCAAATGCCCGTTCCATATGTTATCTATGCTGACTTTGAAAGCACAATCAAACCCAAATCACAACAAAAAGGAGACAAATCAGAAATAACAAGCGACCACGAAGCGTGTGGATTCGGTTATCAAGTTGTTAGATATGATGGTAAAGCTGAAGAACCGGTAATCTACAGAGGTGAAGATACAGCTGAAGTTTTTTTAAATCACTTAGAATGCGAAGTAGAAAATATTAACAACGTTTTCAAGCATCCTGAAAAAATAATAATGACAGAACAGAACATACAAGATTATGAAGAGGCTACTCATTGCTGGATATGTGAAAATCCAATTGACAATGAAAAAAAATCCAAAAGTAAAAGACCACTGTCATTTCACTGGAGAATACAGAGGACCAGCACATAAATCTTGTAATCTCAAACTTGCAATCAAACCAAATAAAACCAAAATTCCAGTTATCTTCCACAACTTAAAAGGTTATGATAGTCATCTAATAATGCAGAAAATACACAAAACAAGTGGAAACATTACTTGTATTGCAAATAATTCAGAGAAATTCATCTCATTCAACATTGGACAGCTAAAATTCTTAGACAGTTTTCAATTTATGGCTTCCTCTCTTGAAAAGTTAGTAGATGGAGCAATTGGTGTAAGTACAGAATGTGAAAAATGTAAAGATACAGAAGAAATAAACATCAATGAAAATTGGTTATTAACAGCAAAATGTAAAAAATGCCACAATACAAGATATGAACAACTCAACAAATCAGACTTACCATTAACTGTAAAACATACAACTAACTCACATCTTCTTGCTCGTAAAGGTATCTATCCATACGAATATATTGACAGTCAAGAAAGATTCAATGAAACTGAACTACCACCAATAGACAAATTCTACAGTTCTCTAACAGATAAAAGTATCAAACAAAAAGACTATGAACACGCTCAAAAAGTATGGAAACAATTTAACTGTAAAACACTTGGTGATTATCACGATTTATATCTCAAAACAGATGTTCTCTTACTTGCAGATGTTTTTCAAAAGTTTAGAGAAACCTGTATGAATAACTATAAACTTGACCCTCTACATTACTACACTGCACCTGGTCTATCTTGGGATGCTCTTCTAAAATACACAAAAATAAAATTACAACTTCTATCAGATTTGGATATGCATCTTTTCATTGAAAAAGGAATGAGAGGTGGAATAAGTATGGTTTCTAAAAGACACGCAAAAGCAAACAATAAATATGTCGCAGATTATAATCCAGATGAAGAAGACAATTACATAATGTATTTAGATGCAAATAATTTATATGGTCATTCAATGAGCCAACCACTTCCATATGGTGGTTTCAAATGGATAACTAATAAAGATTTAATAGATGGAGAACTTCAACCACTAAAAAAGGTAGAGGAAGAATATATGAAGTAGATTTAGAATATCCCAAACATTTACATAAACTACATAACGACTATCCACTTGCACCTGAAAAATTAGCAATTAAAAAAGAATGGTTATCCGACTATCAAAATGAACTAATTGAAAATAGTATGTTAAAAACAGAAAAACTTGTCCCCAATCTAATGGATAAGAAGAAATATGTAGTACATTACAAGAACTTGAGACTATACAAACAACTTGGTATGAAAATAACAAAAATACACAGAATATTAGAATTTGATGAGAAACCTTGGATGGAACCTTACATACGTCTGAATACAGAATTACGTAAAAAAGCAAAGACTACATTTGAAAAAGATTTCTTTAAATTTATGAACAACTCAGTATTTGGCAAAACAATGGAAAACATACGTAAAAGAGTTGATATTAAATTAGTCAAAACAGATGGCAGTGAAAATGAAAAAATCCGCAAGATAATAGCCAAACCAAACTTCAATCGTAGAGTAAAGTTCTCTGATGAGTTATCTGCCATTCAAGTGAATAAAACAAGATTAACTCTAAATAAACCAATATATGTTGGCTTCTGTGTTTTAGATTTATCAAAACATCTTATGTATGATTGGTATTATAATACATTGAAAAAGAAGTATGGTGATAACTGCACCTTGTTATACACCGATACTGATAGTTTATTAGTAGCCATTAAAACTGAAGATGCTTACAAAGATATGTCTGAAATGAAAGATGAATACGATTTCTCTGATTATCCAAAAGAACATCCACTATACGATGAAACAAACAAGAAGGTCATAGGTAAGATGAAGGATGAATGTGCTGGTGTTTCAATATCAGAATATATTGGTCTTCGTCCTAAATTATATTCAGTATTAAGAGCAGATGAACAAGTCATCAAAAAAGCGAAAGGAACAAAAAAATATGTAATCAAAAAACAAATCAATTTTGAAAACTACAGAGATGCATTATTCAACAAAAAGAAATACACACACTCAATGAACATGCTACGCTCAATGCATCACAACATATATGGATTAAAAGTAAATAAGACTACACTTTCTCCTTTAGACACAAAAAGATACATAGCACCAGATGGAATCACGACATACGCGTATGGGTATCAGCCGGAACAATAAGTAATTCCTCTTTGACAAACCCTCTCTTAGGTGCAGGAGATTTCAAATAATAAACTCTTATTCCCTGCGTTATAATATGATAGTCAATCTTATGAATATCAACAGACCATACTGGGTCAGTAGCCCTTCTCTTTCCACCACCTTCTAATTCTCCAGGTTGATACAAATATCTAACATTTGCATAAGGACAAATTTCAGCATCAACTTTTCTTGTTATAATTGGAGGAGGTTTTTTCGTCTCCTTATTTAATGCTTTAATAACATCAGATAATCTCTTAACCCATTCTCTGTTTCTTTTTTTAGTATCAATCTCTTTAGCATACTGATAACCAAACAATCTTTCTGCTAAGGTTCTATTAAATATTTCTACTATTCCTTGGTCTCTGTGTATTTCTTTTCTACCTCTTCTTATTTTGGTATTATGCTTTTCCATCAAAGTTGAAACGGAACTCATAAATTCTCTACCAGGGTCAACTTGCAATAGTTTAGGATACTTCAAATGTCTTTTATAAATCTTCTCAAAAGCATTTGCAACTTCTTTACTATATTTCGACGTCAAAGGTTCGGCTTCTTTATATCTTGTTCCAATATCAACCACTGTTAATGCATACTTGTATGTTTTTTCTACCAATAGTATCGTGAGGTAAAAACAACAAATCAGCCTGATGAACTTCATTCTCTGCAGACACATCAAATTTTGGTCTTATTATTCTCTTAGGTGCAGGTAAATATATTTGCCAAATTGCTTGTTTCTTTAAGAACTCTAATGCTTGTTTCTGACTAACCTTTGCTTCTTTTGCTAATTTACTAACTGCTGAGTGTCCTTTCCAGAAACCTTTTGGACTATAGTATATCTTCTCCATTTATTTATATTTAAGAAAATTTTATAAACATAAAAAATGTCAAACAACAATATTCAAAATATCTCAACTGATGGATTTGAAGCGTTGTTAAAAGAACAAAGTCAATTTAGCACAAAGAAATGGACTGATTTAGAAATCAACAACATTTATACAATCACTGACTACAGAACAATTGACACAGACAATGGTGTGAGTGTAATTTTAACTCTCAAAGACAATGGTTAAGTATGGAGTCCTGCACATCTCACAAAGAAGATAGAAGGTAAAGAACCACCATTTTATGTAAGACCACTTGGTTTGAAACCATGTAAGAATAATAAAAAAAATAAATATCATGCTTATGATTTAGTTTTTCCAAAGAAAGAATTACATGCATAAAGATTATGTCAAAAAATAATTTTTTTTTACCTACATCAACTTCCAAGCAACAAATCCTGTCAATGCCATACCACCAACAACAAATGCAATCTCTCTATTTTTCTGGTCTTCTGATGGAGTGTAAAAATCACTTAATGTAGGTTTTGGTGTGGATAAATTATCTGGTAATTGTTTTCCTGTAATATAGTAATACTGTTTCATAGCAGTATCAACATCACTGAACTCATTCAAAGCATGATGTTCCTTTTTTAACTGTTCATTAATAAAATCCAATCTTTCTGTTCTCTTCTCATTCCACGCAGTTGTTGCTGCTTCTAACTGTTCCATCGCTTTATCATGTCGTTTTCTCTCTTCATCACTATTACTACCCATATGTGAAAATAAATAATTACTACCTGAAAAGGCTAAGGCGTTTGTAATTGCTCCTCCAACCATTAATGCTACTGCACTTGCCATTTTTATATAATGGAAAAAAAATATATAATTAACCAAATAATGAAACTGGTAGAATACCTTTACATTGCACCAGTTATAGAACCAGCAATATAAAAGAAATCATTGAAATCATATTTTATTGTTTGACGTTTCATTAATTTTGTAAGTATAGTCATGTATCCAATTGATATTGCAGATACTACCGCTCCTTCATATACTAATTGCAATGTCTTATTTGTTGTGCTCATTTTTTTAAGAATAAAAAAAAATATTAAAATTACTTCATAATATCTGCAGGAATAATACCTTGCTTAACAAGCATATCCTTTGTTGCCATTGCAAGTAATATATCAATGGACAACATACCAATATCTGTCATATTAAAATCTACTTTTGGTGTTGGTCTTTTCAACAGTTTTCTACCTAATTCTGAATATCCAACAGTTAATACAGTTTCCACTCCAGCATGATATAACATGTTTGCAATTTGTTTTCCGTCTATTGAGGTTGTCATTTTTTTTTTAATGAGAATATTATTTTTTTTAAATTAATTAAATTCAAATGGGTCAATTTCTTTTTGTTGTATAATAGGTGCAGGTTGTTGCATCATAGGTTGTTGTGGTACAACTTGTTTAGACGTGTACATATACAATCCTATTCCAACAAATCCAACTGTTATGCATAATGGTATATAATTTTTGTATATATTTATATTCTGTGAATTTGGAGAGCCGACTTCATCATCTTTTGTTATAGATTTTAATTCCATGTTTTCTTTCTTTATAGTATCAGTCTCCTTTCTTCTTAATTCTGCATTTCTTTTTCTTGCTTCTGCACCTTTCTTACCAGCAACTACTCGTCTTGGGTCTTTTGTTTTAACTTCACTATCACTCATTATCTTTTTCTAAGGGGATATTTTCTTTTTTATTAAAATCAATATGTCTTGCTGTTGTTAGCATTGCAGTTAATGGAGCAAGATACATTCCATGTCTATAATACAATTCACAACACGAACTTGTCAAAGCGTGATTGGTAAAAGGGTCTTCCTCTAAGTCTTGTATCAGTTTAGGTGGATTAACAACATTGAAATACTTTGATACACCCATAACGTATAAGCTAATGAAAGAATTACCCAATGTCTTAGTCATACTTGCTCCCAATCTTGCTTCATATCTGCAGTAAAGTTTGTTTATTTGTTCTGCTGTCATTGTATCAATGTCTGATAGTTGTAAGTCTTTACCAAGATACTGCTTACTACCACCACCAGCAACAATGGCTGATAATCGCTCACGTTTTGTTTCTGTTCATTATTTTCTACATAAGTGCTTTCACATTCAATGTCTTGTAATAATTCTTCAGCATTCATTTTTATTTTATGTAATTTATTTTTTATTTTTAAAAAATAAAACATCGCATATCCGACTATTGATAAGATTGCAGTGTTTGTTATGATTATTGATAAGATTGCAGTGATTGATAATATTTCTAACAGCATTGTTTTTTAGTATTGCTATTTTACTTAAAACATTGCATAAGCATTACTTAAGATTTGCTATAGCATTACTTAAGATTTGCTACAGCATTGTATAAGCATTACTTAATCATTGCATAAACATTACTTAATCATTGCTAAAAAAATAATCAATCAACCAACCAATAACCAGTAGGCTGGTCAGTCTTCAAAATTAACTTACGATGCTTCTTTTTTTCAGTTCTTCTTTTATTCTCTGTCGTTCTTCCAAAGTAGGAATAACATCATTCTCTCTTAAACAATTTTCAAAACTATCTCTATCTTTTGTGTAGAACATGCATAGCCATTTTGTTTGTTCTCTTAAATCTTTTAACACAGAATTATATCTCTGCGAAATAACCCACACTGATTGTTCTGCATGCCTACCAGAAAATGCTAATTCTGATAACATATCTTTTTTCTTTGTTAGTTCTTTCGTTGCACTGCAATCATCAATAATGTAGAGAGTAGAATGACCAGCATATTTATTAAAGAACATTCTTAGTAGTTCTTGTAATTTCTCTTCATCATTAATAATAGGATTAACAATTATAAGATTCTTTGTTTTAGGTTCCCTGACATCACCAATCCACTCACGATTTTTATAAGCCTTGTTCCATTGAATGGTTGGGCAAAGTATAACAATATGTTTAAATACTTGACGATATTCCTCTTCCAAAAGGTCAAGGACAAACTCTGTTTTCCCGCATCCAGTTTGACCACATATAATAGCACAATGAGGATATTTTGGTAGTTCCATTTTTATTTGTAAAAAAAAAAAATATTAATAACTGACTTCTTTAAATCTACCATCTTCAAAGTTGATTTGTGCATCTTGTATAACAAACAAATAAAGATTGATTGGTTCATCTGCTCCTGCTTCTTTCGTTATTTGTATTGTGATACCTTCTGATGCATTTTCAATTCTTCTTCCAGAACCATGAAGTGTATTATCATCAGTTGAACGTAAATCCAACCATAAAGCATACCTGTTCGTTAGATATTTTTCTATTGTTGTATCAGCAAAATATAAATCTTTAACGACCATACTTGTTTCTTTGTTTCTTTTTGAATTCAAAGCAAAGAATTTATTTATTTCGTCCCAGTGTTGGTGGGACTTCATTCCTTGACTATACAATTGATTCGGAATCCCTTCTATTGTCATTTCCACTTTTGTAATTTCTGGATTATAATATTCTTCTGTGCTGGCCCTTTCAGGTTCTTCGAATAGCATAAGAATTCCTTTCATACTTCTTGCAGGAACATTTAGATTGATATTCCATAGTGTATCAGATTTGTTTTTAGTTATTTTTCTGTGTCTTAGTATTCTGTCATACAAAATAACCATTTTACCATCAACTTGCTGTCTTATTTGTCTTGCTAATTCAGTATCAGAAACAATATCAAATTCCAAACAAATATTTTTGATTGTATAAGATGAAGTTGCATCGCCTGATTTAATTACTTTATTATAATCATTGAATGTAAGTTCATATTCAAGTCTATCTCCTAATCCAGCTTGATAAAATGGCATATGGGTTTCCAATAATTCAAAATCAAGTGGGATGCAAAACCTGTTTCCATATGCTTTTGCGATGGCTTTATCTTCTTTATCTTCTGCTGCGTTTTCTGCACCCACTCTATGTTTCAACATGTTCTCTTTGCCAATGCCTTGGTATGCCATATTTACGCGTTCTGTAATAGACTTCCATAAATCAATATAACAATGATAGATGTCACTATCGTCAATGGACATAACTTCATTTCCACTAATTCTAATTGTTGTTTTCTTAATTATTGCTCTTCCTATGTTTTGAAATATAGATGCATTTACATCTCTAGAGGTTAGTTCAATTTCAAATGCTAATCTGACTGTTCCGGGAACAATAACATCATTACCACTTAGATTAGGAAATCTCACTAACAATTGTTGATTTTGGTCAATAGTTGATGGATTATTGGTTATCACTACACTTTGACGGATACCTCTCACACCTCGTGGTTCTCTTAATTTTCTGTAAGGGTTTAGTTTATCTCTGTAAGCTGACATGTTTTTATTAAAAGATAAAAAATATTTTTAAATAATAAATAAATAATGGCTGAATATGAAAATCCTGAGTATGATAAGGATGATTATGATAAAGAAGCAGAAACATCTTTTACAGATGAAGAAGAGTTTCAGAGAACATTAAATAGTCAGTTTGCTGGTTTGAATGATTTAACCGGTGATGATAGGAAAACTCTGCTTAATAGCATAGGTCAAAAAATGATAGATAGATTTTACGAAAGGAATGAAGAACCTAAACGTAAAATCAAAGGTTTGTCTCTCAAGAAAGATGATATAGGGAGACCAATGTTATATGTAAAGGATAGTGATGGTAATAATGTTGCATTAACATATTATCGTTCCAATGCACCAGATGAAATAGCAACATTTTTATCATTTAATACTTTGCAAAGGAAATATGGTGTTGATTTTGTTAGGAATGTATTAGATGTAGATGATTTTAAACCATCTGCTACAAGACTTAAAGAAGGTAGAGCTGAGCTTACAACTTTAATAGAAAACCAGTTGAAAGACACACAATCCATATTATTATCAAGAGAACTTCAATCAAATCTTGATACTGATGTATCATCACAACAAGAAGCACAAGAACTATTAGAAACCACAAATAATGTAGAAACATCTGTGAAAACATTAGAAACATCATTCACTGAAAATGTTAATAGTGAAGCAGGAACACAAACAGATTGGACAAAAAGAGAGATTGATGGAATAGCAAATGCAATGACAACAGTCAAAGAGGAGATAGCAAATGAATTGGCAAAACTGAGTGAAACAAATAAAGACTTAGCAAAAGAAAATACAAAATTAGAACAAGCCAAAGCAGACAATGATGAATTTCAAATAGAGAGGATAAGTAGTCGAATCAAAGAGTTAGAAAGTGAGAGAAGTGCAAGATTGGAAGTTATTAATGTTAATAAAGAAAAACTACGTAGTCAGGTAAATAGAATCAAAGAGACTATAAACAAAGTATTAAAAGAAGACACTACATTGGGTGAAAGAATTAGAACATTATTCAGAGAACAAGGCATTACAATTGTTAGTGTTTTAACTGCTTTTGGAATGATTATTTGTGTTATTGTTGAGGCTGTTATTCCTACTGCTGGTGGTGGACCTATAACCCCTAAACCACCGTCAAAAGATGGTATAGAAAATTGGATAAAAAAAACAATTAAGTAATCTTGGTAAACTATTAGCCAATCTTGCAGGAAAAGCAGCAGCAGCGCTACCGGGTATTATTGGTGCCATTGCGTCTTGGTTGTTATCTACTACTGGAAAAGTTATTGGTTGGTTTGGCGAACATCTCTGGGCATTGGTTATCCTTGTTGTTGGGTTATTGTTTACTGCTGCAAGAGAGTATATTAGTAAATCTCATAAATAGTTAGTGCAACAATACCTATTACTATACTTCCTACTATTATTGCTGTTTTAGTTTCTTCGTGTTGTGTTGATTCTTTCGTGGGTTGAACAGTTTGATGTTTAACAGGTTCTGGTAGAGATTTCTTTGTTTTTGTTTCCTGATGTTTTGGTTCTGGTAGAGATTTCTTTGTTGGTGTACCTTGTATAGTTGCAGGTTGTGTAGTAGGTGCAACAGGTTTAACATTTACATCATTATTGAAACCAAGTGTTTGATTTTCTGTTGCAATTACAATTTTATTATTATATCCAGCGATAGTGCCAATTTGTAAAATCATATCACTGGGAGACATATAGAGACCAAGTCCATATGTGTTATCAACTTTACTTCTTGCGTATTTCAATACATTTTGATATTTTGATATTTGAGTAGGCAAATCGATTGGACTGTTAATTGCATCTTGAACATTTGCTAAGAATTGTTTTTGAGCATCAAATCCTGTGCCTATTTTTAGTATTTCTACACGTGTTTGAGATTGTGCTCCTAATAGTGCCCATACGAATATCCTAATACTTGTGTTAATTCGTTCAATACCTGTTTTTGTGAAGCCTTCTGATTTGTCTAATATAAACATTGTCCAGGCGTCACTTATATCTACTGTATGTTCTATTTTATCATTTGGATTAAAGAATGGACCTTCACTTCGATGTTCTTGTCTATATTTTCCACTTGGTTTAAAATATTGTGTGTAACTCCCTAGACCACTGCATTTAGAACTACTTTCTAATTTTTGACGCCAATCTGTATTAGATTCAACATTGAATTCATTGCATAACTTTTGATAGGCTGCTTTGTCGTATGGGTTTTTGTAATAACAAAATGATTCATCTGTTGGTAAAGGTGTTTTAAGTTCTTTCAAAATACGAGCAATACAATAATAAACATGAAATGTATATACTGTTTTAGTTAGTCCTGAAGTGTTTTGCATATGGTCTTGATAACTTACACCACATCCTGCAGTGGCACACCAAACAGCAAAATTTAATTGACATTGCCACCAGTCAAATGATGAATGAAGCCATGTATTCCACGGTTCATTGGTGTGTAATGTTGGATTTTGATAGTTTTGAAATAAGTTTGGAAAAGATGTTTTGAAGTTCTTATTGTCAGATGTGATTGCTATGTTTTGATTTATGATATCTATTTGTTTTGATTTAAATGTGCTACTGTGAGGGTAATGAGCGTCATCATTGTATTTAAATTGTTTGGTTATCATTTTTATTATTGATTATATATAAAAAATAAAAATGTATCATACAATTTCGAATATTGACAAGACAATAAACTTGCAACAATACATTGATAACAGAGATGGGAATAAACGTATTGGTTTGAAATCTATAACATATGGTGTTGGATGGTATAATGTTGTTGATGAATATTTGCAGAAGACTGGAGAGAGACCTCATAAGATTATAGATGGTTATTATAGTTTCCAACAAATAGCAGATTTATTTCAAAGTAATAATATTACATTATCTGTAAATGAAACAAATGGAATTGCTTCTTTAATTACACCGGATGAATTGAAGATAAGCAAGGGCTTAAAACAAATGTTGGGGTTTGGAAATAAGCGAAAGTTTGCTGTTAATGAAACTCATTATGGTGAGACTGTAGATTTTGCTGTTTATAAATCATTGTATGTTCATTTGGAACAGATTAATACTTCAAATAATTATTTAGATGGTATGCCGAGTACTGTGTTGGCTGTTGTTCCAGTGGAAAATAAAGAGTTTGGAGAGATAACAACAGTGAGATTTGAGCATCCAGAATATAAGTGTTTGGTGAATGATGCTATAGCAGAATTGAAATTAGAAATCAGGGATGAAAATAACAACAAGGTAATTAATCATCTACCAATTAATTGCGTTTTGGAAATTATATAATTATAATAAAACAATGAGTATATTTGGTGCTAAGAGAAAACACGTAGATGCATTGGGGCTGAAACAAGAAATATTTAATATGAGAAGTCAAGCATTTACACAAATAAATACATTGAATGATAGACATACAGGACTTCAAGATAGATTTCGGGATATGTATCTCAATCATCGATTATTATATAATAAGGTTGATAATATGTCAGACAGAAAATTGATAAGCATTTGTGCGGAGAGTAAAGGTTCCTTACAGAAGAATGAAGTGTTTGGCTTTGGAAATGGTGGTAGAGAAGTAGGTGTTGGATATGTGATGAACTTTCCTGGCCAGATAATAGGTGTTGGACTGTCGAGTAAAAGAACAAAAGGCGATGTGTCTGTGGCGATTGCAATTAATGGAAATCCACAAGCAGGATATGATATATCATTGAATAATATTTTAAGAAAACACGATAACTTTGTTACACCGTTAAAGATTGAGGCTGGTGATGCAATTGATTTTGTTTGTCAGACTAATAATGCTACATGTGTTAATACTGTGGCTTCGATGATAATTGAATTATTTATTGAATAAAAAAAATATATGTTATCAAGAAAAAAATGAAACAACCTAATGCACCGCTATATCCAGAGTTGCCTATTGAAGATGGGCAAAATTATAGATTACAGAAGATATCTGAGATAGAGAAGACGTTAATTAATGAGAGAGATGTGAGAAAAGCATTATACAAAAAATACAAACGTGGAATAAATATTACTGATGGAGTTGATACTGGTTTGATACCAACAAGTGTTATTTTGGCAGGTGTTGGATTAACTGTTCCAATTATGTTGCCTTTAGAGATTGGTGCTGTTGTGTGTGGGAGTTTGGGTGTGTGTGTTAAACTAATTAGGCGTAAAATGACTTCAAAAGCACAGAAACATTATGAGATTAAAACTATTGCTGATAGTAATTTGAATAGTATAAAGGATTTGATTTCTAAGGCTTTGACAGACGGACAGATATCTGAGAATGAATTTAAACTTGTGTTGGATGAGTTGGACAAATATAATAAACTCAAAGACAATATACATTCAAAACAAACAGGATTGAGTGAAAGTGAGAGAAAGAAACTTATTGAGGAAGGCAAGGCTCAAGCAAAGAATGAAATGAAAAAAAAAAGATAGAAAATGCTTGATTTTATTCAATAAAATTACAATAGTAAATGACCCACCACCAAAATATGAAAGTTAATATTTTTTTTTTGCTTCCCTTCCGACCTACAATGTTGAAATTTTATAAGAATGTGCATTTTGTATGTTGAAACATATGTACAAAGTTTGGTGGTAATTAGTTGAACCAATGTTATTTTACAACAATTCAAAGACTTGCAGGAAATTCCAAAATGATGCTAGAACTTTGAAATTTTGTGATAATATGTATATTTGCAACCCAAATACATATGCAAAATCTGAGACTAATCGGTTGATGGGATTCCACTTTTAGGAAGACTCAAAGACTTTCAGAAATTCCAAAAGTTGTCATAGGAACTTGGAATTTTAATATGTTATACAGCCTTAAAGTCTTGTTATATGTGCAAAATCTGGTGGTCATTGGATTATGTAAAGGCACTTTCAGGAGGGTTAAAGTTTTTGCCCCAAAGTGGAATTTTCAAAATTCTTTTTAATATGTTTCTATATAGTGTCTATCCGCGACTTTTGTCGGAGCAGATTTTTAATATCACCTCTAATTATTGTTATCTGAACACTGACTGAGACGCATCACACATTTTTGATAAGGTTTATCAAGGATATTACTACACTTAAGTAAAATAGTCCCTTCATTATCTGTGTAAGTGGTTTATCGTGGGAAGGTATTACGTATTATGTTTTGCGGTACAAAGTGATAATAACACGCCCCCTTTTTTTGTAATGGCGGAAAAAAGAGACAACTGTGTTAAAGAACTTGTTAATTATCTTAATCAGACATATCCTGGAGATAATGTTATTAAACAATGGCAAGAGGATTATACCATTAAATTTCTTCAGAAGAAACCAGTTCTAAAGCGAACTCGTAGTGTTGTCAGATATGAAATTAAAGAACAATTGGTGCAATCTTATGATGAAAATTTGAATGTTGAAAATAGTCCTGATGAACTATCGATAGACACTGTGGAAAACTGCATAGAAAAAATAAAGCGATTAGACAAATATATAAAAGGAAATAAGAGAAATATTATTTGGTTTTCTGTTTTACAAGGACAAGCAATAAACAATTTAAAATTGATGAAACGAGGAGATATTGGTGTATTTTTAGTGCAACAAGGTGTTCCGTACTCTGTTTCGTACTGTAATAGTTTGATAAGACTTTACAAACTCGTTGAAAAACATAATAAATTACGATTTTGTGCAATAAACCTCAGATTGATATTACAAAATATGAAAACGGTGGAGGAAATATGCAAAGAATTAAATTGGTAAAGGTGAGTACTTTTATTTTCTCAATGAACAAAATGGATTACGCGTAATCATGAATAAAAAGTCTCAACAAAATGGATTACGCGTAATTGTCTTTGATATATATGTATAGACAAATATATCACCGATTACAGCGTAATCTTCAATCGATTGTTTCAACAAATAGTGATAACATACTGTGAATAGGATAGAGTGTTAGTTGTTGTTCTGCGGTGCAGAATATATGTGGTATGACGTGTCTATAGTGTGTTAGTTGTTGTTCTGCGGTATTACCGCAGTATATACTGCGGTAAAATATATATGTGTCTATATATATAGATAGTGCCGTTTTTTGGGGTAATTTGTGAGCGTAGAGAACAAATTACCTCAAAAGCGGCACTATCTATATATATCTATGTTTTTGAGCAAAATTAACGAAAATCATTACGAGAACACGCCTATATAACTTTGACCCCCTCAAACCCCACTTTTATTTAATAAAATTGGGGTTTAAGGGGGTATATATTATTTTTCTTATTTCTGTTAAAAAACATAGACTGTGGGTACTTGATAGAACCGCCTCGTAGAGGCGGTTCTATCGAGTCCCCGCAATCTATTTTTTGAGCTATCACAATTTTTCATCTTAAAATTTCTAATTTTTGGCCAAATAATTGGCAATGTATTTGTATAGGCATGTTTTCTTGATGATTATGAATACCGCCGGAATCCCCACTGTTCTTTAGCGGGGTTTAGAGGGGAGAGAAGGGTTCATTGCACGGACTTATTAACCTAATGAAAAACAACACATAATGAAAACATGCCTATACAATTACATTGTAAATGTAACCCCCGAAAAAAAATCTGATGAAAAATGCTGATATTTTACTTATTTCTGCTCAAAATATAGATTATGAGTACATATCGCCTGATCGAGTCGGCTTTAACGAGTACCCATAACCTATATTTTAGAGCAGAAAAAACGTAAAACAATATATACCCATTTAAACCCAGTTTTACTGTATTAAAGTGAGGTTTAAGTGGATCAAAATTAAATAGGCGTGTGCTCCTGATGATATGAACGAGTACAGTGTAACCTGCTTTAAAGAGCCATCCTAGGAAAACTCCAAAACTGGCGGTTTAAGGTACGTGGCTGTTCAACAGAGGGAAATGTCTGAGATGATGCATGGCTTATTATCAGCACACAAAAAATGTTGATAAATGAAGACAGCTCAACGTGGATGTACTAAAAGAAATATTAATGATGGAGAGGTGACAGAGCATCAGGCACCAATCAACATTACAATAAATTAAATTCTAATTCTCAGTTAGCATTTACGCTGGAACCGTCATAGAATCGGACACAACGGCGTGTAATTTAAAAGGGAAGCAATGTTGTCAACCGCCATTGGGTTATCTACCGTGCGTGCAGTCTGTCGTATAACATTTATGTTGTACCCAACCTTTTTATATCGAAGAATGATTTACGAAATTAGCCGCTGAAGTCATTGCAAGTATTTTCCTGGGTCCCGAAAACTGTTTTGCAATCATTTTCTTTAATTTAAGCCTCAAACCAGAGGTATTTTGTTCGTTGCCGGTTTTTGTTAAAAATGGACGGAAAAGAAATTCAATGTAAATGTGAATATAGTGGAAGATAACGTTCATTGTTCATCAATAACATGGGGTCAAGAGCAATGCTTCAGTAAACCACTTTGGGATTCACCTCGTGTGCTCGCAACCCGATGTTGTTCATATTTCAGTTTAACATTTCCTGTCACCCAATTTTGGTTCATATTCCAATGATCTTTTGTAACACGCACACACACCCACACACACGCACGCACGCACGCACGCGCGCGCAAACGCACACACACACGCACGCACACGCGCTAGCGCGCAAACACACACACACAAATCATGTCGACCGGGTAATAGAACGAGAATTTTCCAAAACTATCACGCTAACAAGTCTGTGTTGTGAACACCCCTGTAGACCTCACGTTATATAGGGTTTACAAGGTATACTCTATTTTTGCTCAAGGACATACGTTGTGGGTGCTTATTAGCATGGCCTACATGCTATGTTTACTTATCGGTCAGTCTAGTATTTGTAGTCCGTGCGTGGTTAAAAAAAACCTGACAGGGATCAGTGTTGCTGACCTTTCTTCACAAAGAGCAGTGATTAGATACATGTACCTGTTTTTGAATGCCCCCGCCCATAGGAGCTTGAAGAAATATATGGGCTGCATGATGCTTCCACGCAGAGCTGAATCCGGCCCGCACACTAGTACTGGTAAACCGCTTAGAGGATCTAAGCCTGTCCAGTAACCACGGTGCTAGGCGGACCGTTCATGCTAATAAACCCTATTGGTTTCATTGGGCGACAGGGCTTAAGTTGTCATTTCATCTCAATGTCGGGTAAACGTCCCACAAAATTGGAAGCAACGCCTCCAAAAAGACCTTTACAGTGTTGAAGGGGACGTTAAACCTCAAATCAAACAAACAAAGTACCTGTTTTTGAAAAATAAGACGAGCAAGAACATTGATCATCACGAAAACACGCCTTTATATTTTTTACCCCCTTGAACCCCACTTTTATATAGTAAAACTGGGTTTACAGGGGTAAACCTTATTTTTCTTATTTCTGCTTTAAAATATAGATTGTGGGTACCCTTTAGAACCGCCTCGACGAGGTGGTTCTAACGAGTACCAGTTATCTATATTTTGAGCAGAAATAAGAAAAATGCCACAATTTTTCATCTTAAATTTGTTTTTGTTTTGTTGTTGTTGTTTTTTTTTGGCAGTAAAGTTTACAATGTATTTGTATAGGCGTGTTTTTTAATGGATCAATAGTGTGAAGTTTACGGAAAGACTGCTCCTTCAAATTCAACTGTTAACAGTTGGATGACTTATTATAAACGTGGTCCGGATAATGTTGGGAACGAGCACCGTTGTGGAAGACCTGTGAACGCTATTGATGACCTCACGGGAACTAGTAAAGCAGAACAGGCGAATGAAAGTTTCAGACCCGGATAGATGATTGGAGATTTCTGAGGGTAGCGTTTTACAATTTTGCACAAACATCTTGGCATGAGGAAGCTTCCAGCGCGTTGCATGCCAAAATGCCTCAGTAAAGAACGAGCCCTTTGAGTATCCATGCCTGAGTCACTTTTGAAAAGATATGATTCTGATATGGAAGGCTTTCTTAGAATAATTGCTACCGGAGACGACACTTGGATCCATCACTTTGATCCTGAGACTAAACAGCAGAGTAAACAATTGACTGGTCATCGTTCACAGCTTCCAAAGAAATTCAAGACTCAGCCTTCAGTTGGCAAGGTCATGGCAACTATGTTTTGGATAGCGAGGGTGTTCTGTTGGTGGACTATATCCTTCAGGGCCAGATTATTAATGAGGACTATTATGTTAATTTGTTGGACCAATAACGTGCAGCTATAGTATCGAAACGGCTAGGAAAAGTTACAATAGGTGTGTTGTTGCAACATGACAATGCTAGAGTCCATGCTTGCAAAGTTTCTGTGGACGCAACGAAGCTGAATGATTTCAAACCATTACCCCAACAACAATATTCTCCTGAACTGACACCCAGTGATTACTTGTTGTTTCCGAACTTGAAGAAATAATTGCGTTGACGTCGCTTCCGGTTAGATGAAGAGCTTAATGCAGCGGTTGGATAGTGGACTGACTGTAACAATCCTGAATTCTACAAAAAGTGGACTTTCAGCCTTGCAACATAGATGCAGGAAGTACTTGTTGCAGCGGGGGAACATGTAGAAAAAGAGAAAACTTAGGTTCATGGGGGTAAACGTATTTTTTTCTTATCTCGCTCCAAGACATAGGTTGTGGATACCCGTTAGAACCGCCTCGTTGAGCACCCACAGCCTATGTTTGCAGTAAAATTGTGGAAAAAATCACAGAATTTCATCGGAAAAGTAACCATCCTAGACTTTTAAAATATGCACTCTGTAGCGGGGCTTTGTTATCGTAATGTAGCCTACATTCAAGAGTCAATCGACCCACAAGTGCTGTCAGGGCTTTGATCTGTATAACGACGTCGCAACTCCATGTATGTTTGGGAGAAAGATAAGCACTTGTTTTCTTCTCAACCCGGCTATATTCGAGACATCTAAGGGAAAAGAATACACCTGGCAGATGTTGTTTTCAGTATTTTCAATGGGAGTTAACTTTCGGGACTTCTTATTTGCTTTCCTATAGGCCTCATCAGTCAAGCGTGACCCTAAGCATCACGAAAACACGCCTGTATAATTTTGACCCCATCGAACCCATCTTTTATATAGTAAAACTGGGGTTTGTAGGGGTAAACATTATTTTTTTTTATTTCTGCTCTAAAATATAGATTGTGGGTACTCGTAAGAATCGCCTCATCGAGGCGGTTCTAACGAGTACCCAGAATCTATTTTTTGAGCAGAAATAAGAAAAATAAGGATTTCATTTTTGGCGGTAAAATTTGCAATGCATTTGAATACGCGTGTTTCCGTAATGAATGTAAGTCCAGATACTTATTGATCGACCCTCATAGAAAATATTAATCGGGTAATAGTAGTCCAGATAAGATTGGCGCGATTAGGGGGGGGGGGGGATGGGTGGGAGGGTTATCGTTTGCAACTACTTTGGACTTTTCGATTATATGAATTCACCTGTAACACAAAGAAAGCTATGTTACTATAAGGTCCACTTATAAACAGCGCGCGAAAGGCACTCTGCCGAATCGCCTTAAGACGCAGCTAATTGACTTTAAAACACAAGATCACTATATTGCTGAACACCAACAGGGCGAAGTTTCGGATGTACCTTACGCACCGCAGCTGTTACGCATTCTTAATATGATTTTACGTAAGGGCGTTGGAAAACTTTGAAACACGACTTCATACTAGAATTTGGTTTTCTGCAAACACACAGATGTCTCACCCCTTTTTGACCTCTATGTATAACCTTGACATTGGAGGTATTGACCTGGGTCTTGTGTGCAACACAACATCTAATGAAGTTGATCATTTCTGCAAAGTGATCGAGAAATAAGAAAGTTATTGATCGTACACGAAAAATGCCTTTTTAAAAATTTGACCTCTAAGTATGACCTTGACCTTGGAGGTACCGACCTGTATCTTGCAAGCCACACATCATCTTATGACGGTTAACATTTCTGCCAAGTAATTTTAAAATCCACCAAGGTATAAGAAAGTTACTGACCGGACACGAAAAAACATCCTTTTTTGGCGTTTGACCTTTAAGTATGACCTTGACCTTTGAGGTACCGACTTGGATCTTGGGCACAACACATCGTCTCGTGATGGTTAACATTTCTGCCATGCAATTTTATAACCTATCAAAGAAAAAGAACGCTATTGACCATAAATGAAAAAAGTTCCATGTTTTTATCTTTAACCTCTAAACATGACCTTTACATTGGAGGTACGGGCCTTGGTCTTGCACACGACACTTCGTCTAATGACGGTTAACCTTTCTGCAAGGTTACTTTATAAAGTACATCCAGAAATAAAAAAGTTATTGACTGGACACGAAAAAAGACCCTTTTTGACATTTGACAGCTAAGTATGACCTTGACATTGGAGGTACCGACCTGGGTTTTGCATTTCTGGCATTTCTGCACAGTCATAGACTCAACACATCGTCTCGTGATGGTTAACATTTCTGCAAAGTAATTTCAAAATCCATCCAGAAATAAGAAAGTTATTGATCAAACACGACAAAAGACCCTTTTTGACATTTGACCTCTAAGTATGACCTTGACATTGGAGGAACCGACATGGGTCTTGCGGGCAACACATCGTCTTTTGATGGTTAACAATTCTGCCCAGTAATAGTCCATTAGAAGCCCAGCTTGACCTGGAAATGCGGTTCAAAATTTTTTTCTTTGCTGATTTTTGTTGGTCAGGCATTGTATTTGAAGAATCTGACTGATGTCACACTGACATCATTGAGCATTTTGAGAAAATCAAGATGGCGACCAAGATGGCATTTTTAACATAATAACAGACGTATGTCGCCAAATAATTGGCTACACATGGTTGTTAAATTCGATATATTAATTATCTAGTGATGTTTGTGCAAAAGACTTGCCCATCACAAGTCTAACGAGAATGTACATATTTGAAATGTCACAAAATAGCAAGATGGCATCCAAGATGGCTGCTAATTACGTACTTTTTTTCGAAATTTGGTAAAATATGTAGTTCAGTTTCTTAGAAACAATTCTTATTGATTCCTAATTGCTATTCAGGAAAGTTATGGCTTGATTTCTATTACATTTCAGAATTTGTCAAACAGACGTGGCATTTAAGATGGTTACCAAATGTATACCTGTTAACACAAGACATTTCTAACTTCTTACTTCTAATTTCTAACTCCTTACTTCTAACTTCCACGTGGTAGGTAGGTAGGTAGGTGTGTAGGTAGGGTTGGTGGGTGCATAGGTAGGTAGGTGTGAAGGAAGGTAAGTAAATAGCTAGGTTGGTAAGTAGGTAGGTAAATATAAAGGTAGGTAAGTAGGTAGTTACGTACTTAGGTAGGTAGTTACGTGCTTAGGAAGGTAGGTAGGTAGGTAGGTTGGTGGGTAGGTAGGTAGGTAAGGTTGGGTAGGTTAGGGTAGGGTAGGGTAGGGTAGGGTAGGGTAGGGTAGGGTAGGGTAGGGTGGGTTGGGTTGGGTGGCTGGCTGGCTGGCTGGCTCGGTGGATGGATGGGTAGGTAGGTAGGTAGGTAGGTAGGAATGTAAGTAGGTAGATAGGTAGGTAGGTATGTAGATAGGTAGGCTTGTTTGTTTGACCTGTATAGGTCAATTGAGAAGAAATTACTTCTCAAGCCCTGCTTACCAATGAAACGAATAGGGTTCCACGTTGTAGGGAGGTAGGTATGTAAGTAGGAAGATTGGATGGGTGGGTGGGTAAGTAGGTGGGTAAGGTAAGTAAGAAGGTAAAAGTAGGTTACATACTTAGGCAGATAGTAAAGTGCTTAGGTAGCTAGGTAGGGGCTGGGTTCGTTTGTAGGTATGTAGGTAGTGTGAGTAAGTGTGTTTTGGATTGTAGGCAGATAGGCAGGTAGGCGGGCGGGTGGGTGTTTGGGTTGGTGGGTAGGAAGATATGAAGGTAGGTAGGTAGGTATATTTGATTTGAGGTTTAACGACACCGTAAGCACTTTATAGGTCATTATGGAGACGTTGCTTCCAATTTTGTGGGACTTTTACCCGACATTGAGATGAAATGACTTCTCAAGCCCTGTCACCCAAAGGATTTATAAGCGAGACAGTCGGTTGAATCTCCCATTAAGGACAGAAAAACAGTTGATATCCGAGAAACAGTGAGGAAAACACATAAATTATCCCAGACTTGATTTCTGCGCATCCTATACCTGGCTGTGACACGGTGGCCTGTTATTATGGGATTGGTAAAGGCAAAGTGGTGAAGATATTAAGAGCGGAGCATAAACTGCATAAAATAGGTGATGTAACAGCAGCATTTGCCGATGTTATGAAAGAGGCCACATACTTTGTGTCAGCTTGATAGGGGTACCCGCAGTGTGACAGTATGTCCAGAACAAGGATAAAAAGCCAGAAAATAATGCCAAGAGGCCACTTGAAGAAATATCTGAACCTGAAACTCTATCAAATGATCAGCCTCCACCAAAGAGACCAAAACTTCAACAGACTAGTTTCTGTAGCTTAGGCATTTCAACACAAAAAAAAATATTCAATTCACCACCCCAATAATTAAACCAACCCGTATTGACCAGTATTGACCACCCCGGGAGTATTGAGCGGAGCGTTTGATCCGGTTAAAACCGCCCCTGGTTTTGACCGCCTAACCTTGCCAGATATGGCACCAGAAGAATTTGGATGGCTTCGAGAAGAAACTTCACAATCTCTGGTAAAGTCAACAGTGCCTCAGGGTACTTCTCTTGCACCGGCAGATGTCTTGAAACTAATTAGGTGTCAGTGTGATTCGGAGGAGCCGTGTTCATCACTGCATTGCGACTGTAACAAAGCCAGACTTGGGTGTTCTGTGTTCTGCGTGTGTCAAGGGACAATTATTTGCAAGAACGAGTAAACAGTTTTAAGGAATGCCTGAACAGTTGTACTGATTTGTTGAACTCTTTCTGAGTATTTGGCTGGTGTAAATGATAATATGCAAGCAAATAGTTTTATGTTTGTGTACACCAGTTTGAAGGATTTCCATTTCCAGTGTGGTTTCATGTTGCCTCAATTCCGGAAGGGACCCTTCTCTTTACAGCCATATTGAAAACAAGCAATAATCATACAGTATGATTCTAATATTATATAGATGTATACCAGCTGCAAAGTTTGCATAGGATTATACTTTGTGATGTTTTCATATTTCATCTATATCCAGTCAAGTATACTTGTCTAGTGTTGGACTGCTGTTTCGTTGGTGAAAGTTTTTTCTCCCTTGGATGTAACGAGTGACAAATACATTTGCTTGTCAGCCATCTTGAATACATTAACATAGTTTTACACACTTAAAGGTTGTTATACACATCAAAATGTCAAATGATATGAACAAAGTAACTATGAATAGTTTTGATCCAATCAAACCGTAATTTCAAGTTAAGTTTCATAGCTTTACTTAACATAGCAGCCTGTTTGGCTGCCATCTTAAAGAGTCATTACCCACAGTGAAGTGCCTGTAGTCTCTGCCTGGGTCCACAAACCCAAATCTGCAACAAAAGTGATTATTTGGGGGCATTGAAAACCGTATTTAGGTAAAAACTGATATTTGGAAGCCATCTTGGACGCCATCTTGAATTTCTTAAAATGCTCAATGATGTCAGGGTGACATCACTTAGATTATTTTAGGGGAATATCTTGGCTATAAGAATCAGCCAAGAAAAAAACTTTGAACCCTGTTTCCAGGTCCCCACAGAATATGCAGTTTTTCTGCCGGACTATAATGACACAATCCATCCAGGAATAAACAAGTTATTGTCTGAACATGAAATAAAGCCCCCTTTTTACCTTTGACCTGTAAGTATGACCTTGACCTTGAAGGAACCGACCTAGTTCTTCCGCACAACACATCGTCTTTTGATGGTTAACAATTCTGCCCAGTAATTACACAATTCATCCAGAAATAAAAAAGTCATTGTCTGAACACCAAATAAGGCCCCTTTTTGACCTTTGACCTATAAGTATGACCTTGGCCTTTGAGTTACTGACCTGCGTCATGCGCGCGACACATCGTCTCATGGTGGTTAACATTTCTGCGAAGTAATTTTAAAATCCACGTAAATAAAAGAAAGTTATTGACCGGGCACGATTCGCCTACACATACATACATACCAACAAACTTCCAAGGGAGATAACTTAAAAATATAAATGCGAGAGTTATAGTTCTTGCGCTCTGCACTTCATTTAATTTTGAATAATATTTCTTGCATAAATATCTATGCTGATGGCTGTTTGAAGCCATTGTCAAATGGACCAAAACACGTGCTCAAACAGCAAAAACCATGTTCAAATCCTGGAATGCGCATGCTGTTTGAACATGGATTTGAGCTTTTGATACACCTGTTGTCACAAAAGCGTTCAAACTCCGATGAAGTACCTTTCAGTGAATCTATTTGTATCAAGTTAATTTGGCAAGCAAATGTCATTCATCAAAGTAATCTAAAACTGGATCAAGCAATATACATTGATTGGTCTTATTGTGGCAAGCACTTTTTTCCATTTTTAAATCTGATTGACATTCGAGATGTATTCTTATTGGACAGTGCAGTGTCTAAAATGAAATATACAACACTTTGTGTTTTGAATTTATTCCTGTCTTGCAGTTGTCTTGACAGTATGTCAGGAAATTTTGAATGACACATCAGATCAAAATGAAATGAAGCTCATCAAAGTTTGAACGGATGTCCACAGGTGTATCACAAGACTGGCCTTGCTTTGTTTACGTAACGTTGAGCGACGTAACGTAGCGTTTTTTTTTTTTTGGCTTCTTTGATGACGTCAGATGGTTATTGCGTAACAACGTCATTGTAAACAACGTTCTGAACTGGCCGACATGTTGGTTCACCGGTCACATTTGAATAGTTTATGTGGAGTTTATATGGAGCTTTTGGGCGTTTTCGTCAAAATTTGCTGTCGGAATCGTAAGTTATGCAAGAACAACGATCATCCATGGTTAGTTCATTGCATTAACATTTGCCGGACCCCTAGGAAGATTTTTGAACATTTGGCCTAGCGGCCTCATGTTGGGACCCGGCAAATGGTAATGAATGAAAAATCATGGTTGATCCCTATATTATATAAGGTTTCGTGAAGATAGCTTGAACGGCTTTCAAGTTATAGAGCGGACACGATTTTGTGACAGACAGACAGACAAACAGACAGACGGACGGACGGACGGACGGACAGACATTCAGACGCCCGGGGGAAATACAATACGTCTTCCTGAAAAAATGGGGGTGGGACATAATGATAAAATGTTATCTCTTCTTGTAGAAGAAATGGCATAATATACTTTTAATTAACACGGGAGTCTACTTACACGATCTTGGCTTTTTCTGTGTTCACTGAATCGACAGCTGTTTATATTAAAAACAACCGTTGTCCCTTAAACTGTTTGCTGTGAGAACTGGGTGAGAAGCTAAAATTTAGATTAATACCATATCCCCGAATTGCTCTTTTCTGTGTTGATTGTTGCCGCATTTAATGCTAATGTGTCTGTCTTTTGTTTTATTATTTACGTCTCTTTTCCAGATCCTTTTAGAATGATTGACACTTACTGTTTTTATGTTCCTGCGCAAGTGCTTTTGGACTGTAATGCCATTTGGTTTCATTCTCAGTGTTACTTTATTGTGCAGTTTATTGTTTCTGCCGTTTAAGTCAATGATGTATTGCTTTGGTGTCCAATGTAGCCAGATTTACGCTTTTCGTAAGAGACAATAGAAAATTCATGACGCTAAACGTGTAAAACATTCGCTTTGGAATGCATCAAGGAGTCATGGAAATAACTGCATGTCTCAAATGGGTTCGTAGTCACATTTTTAAATGAATGAGGCACTTCGGTCCCCGCCCATAGGGGCTTGAAGAAATATATGGGTTGCATGATGCCTCCACGCAGAGCTGAATCCGGCCCACACACTAGTACTGGTAAACCGCTTAGAGGATCTAAGCCTGTCCAGGAACCGCGGTGCGAGGCGGACCGTCAATGCTAATAAACCCTATTGGTTTCATTGGGCGACAGGGCTTGAGATGTCATTTCATCTCAATATCGGGTAAAAGTCCCGCAAAATTGGATGAAACGTCTACAAAATGACATTTAAAGTGTTGACGGGGACGTTAAACCTCAAATCAAACAAAAGACACGTCATGAAAAAAGAACATTTGTTAAACTGTGAAATAAATTCATCACGTTAACAAGTCCATGTAATGAAGACCCCCTTAAACCCCACTTTATATAGAGAAAACTGGGGTTTACGGGGGTATTCATTATTTTTCTTATTTCTGCTCCAATGCATAGGTTTTGGGTACTCGTTAGAACCGCCTCAATGAGGCGGTCCTAACGAGCAACCGCAACCTATGTTTGAAGTAAAAATAAAAAAATATCACAATTTTTACAATTTTTCATCAGGCAAGTAGCCTCTTTGGAGATGTGAAAAAAATGCACTATGTCACACGGGTGTGTTCTCCTAATGTCTGGGCTTTAGACTGTAATCTCAAGGGCAGATTAGTCCATGTTCCCCATTACCTTCTCGAGCTTTGCTTCGCTGAATTGCGATATTCGCAATCATGGATATACTGTTCACTTAAAAGCAAATACATCACGAAATTACGCCTATATTTTTGTCTCCCTTGAACCCCGAATTTAAGTAGTAAATGTGTATGTTTGTATTGACGTTTAACGGCCCAGTCAACACTATTTTAGGCCATTTTTGAGCCGGTCAGTTTACCTATCCACACCTTTCCTGGGCAGGCTTATACGTAAGCGCACATTTTTAAAGTGCACATTCTTTCGCCAGAAACTGACAACTGCCCTTCTTGAATCAGCCGAAGGGAGAGAATGACCGTATAAAAGATTTCATTATCAATTTCCACAAAAGAATTTTGCCGACCCCGGCAGGAATCGAACCCGCGTTCGCCTGATCACCAGTCAGACACGCATCAGACTGAGCTACTGAGGCCGGCCTATAAAGTAAAAACAAAAACAAAAACAAAAAAACTGGGGTTCCATCTCTGTGGTTGTTTGTTTTTTGTGTTCACGGAGATGTTGCACAGACAAGTAAGGAGGCCTTCCTGAGGACTTGACAAATCACTTGTCTAAATCGGGACGGAAGTACGGGCGAGGATTGTGGCCACGTAAAACGATTTAAGCCACCCAGTGGAATTCGTTTCGCTGACCGTTCCAAGGCGGTTCTTCTGCCGCGGTTTATTTATGCTATGGTTTGTCTTTGAGTGTCTGTGTCGCTTATATTATTTTATTTTGGATAGCCGATTGGCCATTTTGTGGGAAAGTAACTGTCCTTTTGGATTTCCGCTATTGATGTTTCCATTAGGGTCTGTTGTTTCGTGTTTGTATTGTTTTCTCTTTGGTGTCTTTGATGGGAGCTGTGGGTTATTTGTACCAAATTCTGATCATTGCCTCCGCTTCAATTTTTATATGCCTGGGGTAAATCTTATTTTTCGTCTTTCTGCTCTAAAATACATGTATAGATTGTGGGTACTCGTTAGAACCGCCTCGATGATATTCCAAACTCTGAATAAATAAATAAAAATTGCTGATTATTGTTCTATTAATTCGGTACTTTATTCCATTGTTCTCCGTTATAAAGCTCTTATTCCAATATGACCTAAGCATTTTTCACACTGAGCAATGTAATCAACGTAGTGTGTGCAGAAAGGCGCGTTTGATGACGTCACATGTAAACATGTACTTCTCACGACGACCGCTACACAAGCATTCATTGGAAAACATTGACAATATTTTGTACATTGCTGCAAGGTTTTCCGATGAATGTTTGTGTAGCGGTCGTAGGACACCCCCACCTCCCACAAACCCACAGACGCACGCCATTGTGAGACGCCAAGTTCTGCAAAGGAAGTACAGATAGCTTTTCTCCGGGTACTTCGGCTTTCGCTTACCTCTGATTAACGATCGGCTCGATATGAGTGTATATCTCTTGAAAGGGCCTCCTAGTTCATCAGTGCAACATCTCCATGAACACAAAAATCCAACAACCACAGAGATGAAGCCACTGTAAAAGCAAGAAACTCGACAGCAAGAAACCACAGGAATACTGGAGCAAAAGAAAATGAACCTTTAGACTCCGATGGTATAAATCTAGGGGTCTGAGTACAACAAAATATTCTCTATGGATTTTCAGTATGATTTCGAATTAACCGTAGTCAACGAGCCATCCGTGTTGGAGTTATCAAAGTTTCACTGTGCCATTATGAAAACACGCCTATACAAACACTGTAATTTTTTCCTGCCGAGAAATGAAAATTTTGATATGAAAAATTAATATTTTTCTTATTTCTACTCAAAATATAGTTTGTGGGTACACGTTAGAACCGCCTCATTGAGTACCCGCAATCTATATTTTAGAGCAGAAATACGAAAAATGAGGTTTACCCCTGTAAACCCCAGTTTTTCTATATAAAAATGGGGTTCAAGGGGGGGGGGGGGGGCAAAATTATATAGGAGTGTTTTCATGAAGCGTTCCATTCGTAAGATGTTGATCAAACTGCGCGGCCATGCAAGGTTATTTTACAACTTTGCTGTTCACAATGAAAAAACAGGTTTTCGTATGAAGTGGCCCATATTAACTTGTCATTATTGCTCGTGCAACGATTCCCCTGAATAATCCATTCGATACAGAAGAGGGTGCAATTAGGTTTCTTAATTTGTGTTCAGAGACTGTGTGTAATTGTCAGAGACGCCTCTACAGAGCAGACAGAAAATGTTTCCTGTAGAAAAAAAGAATATCCTATAAAAAACCTAACAACGGGGGTCTTTCATCTGTGCCCATGCATGTTTTTCTTTAAACTTTGTATATGAATAACTCAGCCTATACAACCTATAAAAATGTATTTAATACATTATATAAATCAAAGAAGGACTCAGGAGGCCACTCTAACTGACTCCCTCCATGAGCTGGTGTCTGTCTCTAAATAAGTGCGTCTTAAATATTATGTTTTATTTAGTTTCAAGATCTGTGAACTGGATTGAATGCAGAACTCCATAGGCATTCTTTTAATACTAAAATACCTTTTGAATTGATTAAAGTTTACATTTTCTGATAAAATAATTATCAAAAATCTCATTTTTTAATTAAAATTTAAAAAAAAGTATCAAAATTCAATCCCTAAGATAAATATGTTCTAGTCTTTGTCAAGTTTTCATTTTGCTAGGAAAACTTGCCATATATATCTTCTTTAGCTATGCCAAATTTCATGAAAATCCGAAACCGGTAACACTGTAGTTTTACACCTTTAATGGATGTAAGTCGTTTCTGCAAAATTTACTATTTTATTGAAATCATCCAAGAACCTTACAAAAAGGCAATTCGTAACACTTACGTCATAAAAATGAGACTATACAAATCAAAATGAATACATATTTAGATGATCTAGCTTAGAAACTATTAAAATATCATGAATTTCTGATATTTTCCTTTCATTTATACACTATGATCTATCCAAAATAGTAGATAGTAAAACACTAAATCAAAAGATATTCTAATCAACAAATTAGGCTTAACAACATATATTGGTTTTTTATTAGCAGCAAAAGTATTGTGAAAATTTGCAACTTTATCTAATGACTTTGCATAAGTCATGCTACTCAAATAGGTGTAAGGCAAGGATATCCATTATTTTCATTTCCATACCAAGCTGGTATGCAAGGGTGCAATGGTCAGTGGTTTGTTGTTACTAGTAAAAATTGTTCTGTCGATAAATCCATGGCCAGGTTAAGCCTTAAATATACTCTGTCTTTATGAACGCCGGATTATTATCCTAACAAAAAGGTTACAGTAATTATTGGTTAGTATTTCCAAAAATCGAAATGTCACTGATATTGAGTTTCTGTTGCAAAAGATATCATTGATGGATGAGGCGCAGAATATTTGGTGTAAACAAAGCTGTCCCATGACCCAGAGAAATTTTTCTATTAGACAGGGAGAGAAACAGTTTCCTTCCTTATAGTACGCATGCATAAATATGTCTCTTTTCTGCATTGGTATTGTAATTGTTGACGTTTCTTTAGTGTCTTATTTTTCTATTTACTTTGTCAATATAGTGGTTAATTTATCGGGAGCGAGCTTTTAGTATTTTTTCACTGTTTTTAAGCACTGTTCTTCCTTGCTTTTTGTTCATTAATAATTACCAGTACATTTCTGTGCAATGTATCTCTCAGCTTAGAAAGAGCATTGCAGTGTTTGGACAGAAAAAAGCATCACAATGTATTTACTGAAAATAATCCTATGAGTAATGCGATAACTACTCATAGTTTGAATAATTATTATCAACATTTAATTAATGCTTCTTGATATCTTACATAATGTGTTTTGTAGTTACTGTAACAACTGCTGAGATAGGTAAATGAAGTGAAAGACCTATACAAATATATAGACAATACAATCATGATCACATAAATTTTGGAATACTGGCAAATGTACGACCATGTGAATTCTAAAAGCAAATTCAAATGGCTTTTGAATACAGCTTCAGGAAGCCGTTTGATTTCGTTCATAGGGGCTATACAAAAAAGATAGAATGGCTAGTGCCTATGAAGATACAAATTCTGAAAACTTAATGTCCAGGAAAATTAATCTCAAGTGTTATTGATTTTCCCTAGAGTAAACCTTTCTTTTTAAATGAACAGTTTGGGTTAAATAAACAAACAACAGTTTGACTTGAGAGTCATTTATCTCGAGTCGGATAACAAATCTCACAAAATCTGAAGCAACATCTAAAGCGACTGGTATGTTGTTTATTTGAATATTAAATCTAACATCACCTTAGCACCATTACCAAATTAGACAAGAAAGACAGAAAGAAAACTGTGCACATGATTACATGGGTGCGTTTGATGACGTTTGTCATCAAAACCTTTGCGTTATAGTTCTGTAGACAAAATAATTTGTTCCATAGGGGGGGGGCAAATTTACTGAAATAGATGTTTTGAAATAGTACTTATAAGTATGCTATGAACTACTTACACAAACCATACTATACTAGAGCCATCCAAATTGAAAGCAATAGTAAAGTATTATTAAACAGCATGACCAAAACATGATAATCATATAATTTCACATTTTGCTGAATCAGGACTATCAGTATTCAGTCTGTTAAAACACAATGTTACCGGTCCTCAATTTCCATCAAAATTCATCAACATGTTCCTAAGATATGTGGGTAATTTTTATGCTAAAATAGTGACTTGACAAAAATTGGAACATGGTAAAAATGCAAATAAAATTTTAATGAATACAAAAATAGGAGCTGACATATGGAGACACCATCAAAGAAAACTGAATACCCAGCCACTATTACTAGACATATGAGGTCATTCATAGTATCAACTAACTCACCAACTATGGCTTTAATTCATAAAACATAGCAGCATTAAATATATGAAGATCTGAATACTGTAGACAAGTTTATATGAGAGTACCCTCTGTTGTGATAGCGACTTCATCAAATATGTAATAAATTTACTACGGAAATAAAATTTAAAAGTGAATGCATCGTAATTATAATGGTATACCCAAGGCAATAATTGTGCATAATTGCATCAAAATCTAAGCGTGGGCAGAAACAAATGCAAATTTCCTATACCCTGAAAGACCCCTTTTAAAGGTATGCTATATCAATAGTAAATATATTACATACATAACAGAGAAATATTATGATTTCTACCAGACATAAACTTTTTGCTAAGGAGAAATATTTCCTCTTAGCCGGGGAAATAAATCCCTTTAGCTGGAACTATTTTATGTACAACTTACAAGATACCGCTTTTGCAGTGAAATCGTTATATAGTCTATTCAAACGCGGCAAGTTTCAGTCACGTCGACGTTATTCATGACGTCATTGCTATGGCGTCTGGGAAGATATCAACAGACGTTCAGAATGCGTGACGTTTGAGTCTGATACAACGCTGAAACTAAAGTAAACATGGATATGGCCATTGAATAGGATATACGATTTGCTTTATTTAATCTCTCATTTTAGTTTTTATCACAGAAACACTTTCTTTCTTTTTACTTTTTTGTTCAAAACTTCTTTCGGAATGGCGCCAAGCAGTTTATCTTCCACCCAGCTTTTGTAACACTACGCTGACATGAGCGGTAAACAGTCAACTGAACGTGAATTCAGAACCAAACTTTCCTAACGGTCTATGGACGTGCATGTTATATACAGATTATTCATTTCTCCTATTTGAAATATGGGTTTAATAAACCGAGGTAGGTAAAACAATCCGATAAAGAAACGAGTGCGAAACACGATTGTCTTTAACTAATTGTTTTACCGCCTGAGGTTTAATTTTGTTATGGTTTGTCTTTGGGTGTTTGCGTCGCTTATGTTATTTTATTTTAGATTACCTATTGGCCATTTGGTGGGAAAGTAACTGTCCTTTTGGCTTTGCGCTATTGATGTTTCCAGTAGGGTCTGTTGATTCATGTTTGTGTTTCTTTCCCTTTGGTATCTCTGATGGAGCTGTGGGTTGATTGTATCGACTTCTGATCATTACCACTGTAGCGTGAGATTATTGATCCAGTGAGATTCTTCAGTCGCACCGGAAACGGCTGAAAATCCTCACGGAGGGGTGTGAGAATTGTAATACGATAACTCTATAAGAGACTGGGGTATCGAAACTCTCTTAGTATATTAAATGATAAATTATGCTAGCATATTAATTAAACTTTAATTTCATGCGGAAAAGCCTATCTAAGGAAATTAGAAACTGTGTTGCTAGTGATTTTATTTATTTATTTATTTATTTATTTATTTATTTATTCACCAAGCCTCGTTTGGCGGGGGCCCAATGACAAACATATACTATAGAATGTAGAAGGATATTATCTTGATTAAAGGCAACTCTGTCAAGCTGAACTTATATTTGGGTCCGACTTGACCAAAGCCAAACTGCAACGCCCGAGATCACTCAGGGCGACTGGACTTAGGGTCGAAATGGTCCGTATTCATAGTGGTGTTGATTATCAAATTACAAAAAAAAATGTAAGGCCATCGTCCCCGTCAACACTGTATTAAGTCATTTTGGAGACCTTGCTTCCAATTTTGCCCGACTTTGAGATGAAATGACATTTCAAGCCCTGTAAAAATTACAATGTATTTGTATAGGCTTGTTTTCGTAATGAATAGTGCAGACCCTGATCAGATCTGATCAGGATCTTCAGTATTTGCTATGTAAGCTATGTATTGTCATTTGCTATGTATTTGTCAGTGAAGATGAAGTTTGTATGATGGTACAGGTAACATTTTTAATAATTAGTATATTGAATCATTTATTATTTATAAATTTATCACTTGAGATGAAATTAATCAGTTTGTTTTCAAACATAATTATCAAGCGCAGTCCTTATGTTTCTTTGATTTTCTTTTAATCACCCTCTTTAAAAATATTACCGATCAATTAATTTTGAAATTAAACGTATGGAGGATACTGCAAATATTTGATTTCTTCAAAACCAAGGGAAACTTGAAGCCCATTTGGGTACCATTCCTTTGGCAGTAATCAACAAAGAAGGGAATTTTGTCCATCTTATGGAGGGGATTTTGTCCACCTTGTAAAACTCACGAGGGGGATTATGTCCACCCTGTAAAAAGTTTCAAAGGGGATCATGTCCACCTTGTAAAAACATGAAGGGGATTTCATCCACCTATGCAAAAATGAGCAGGGGGGATATTGTCCGGAGGGGATATTGTCCGGATACCTAACTTCTTACCTACCTACAACGTCGAAGGTTGGCCCCCGCCCATCGGGTCTTATAGAATTAGATGGGCTGCACGATGCTTCCACGCAAAGCTGAAACTGACCGCACACAAGTACTGGTAAACCGCTTAGACGATCTAAGCCTGCCCAGGCAAAGCGGTGCGAGTCGGCCCGTCCATACTTATACACCCTATTGGTTTCATTGGGCGACAGGGTTTGAGATGTGATTTTATCTCAAAGTCGGTTAAAAGTCCAACAAAATTGGAAGCAACGTCTCCCAAATGACCTTTACAGTGTTGACGGGGACGTTAAACCTCAAATCAAACTAACGTCGAGGGAAGAAGTTAAAAGTAAGCCTACCTACTTACCCATCCAACCACGCACCCACCAGACCATTCACACTACCTACATACCTGCCTACCTACCATGCATACCCCCGCCCATAGGGGCTTGAAGAAATATATGGGCTGCATGATGCTTCCACGCAGAACTGAATCCGGCCCGCACACTAGTACTGGTAAACCGCTTAGAGGATCTAAGCCTGTCCAGGAACCGCGGTGCGAGGCGGACCGTCCATGTTAATAAACCCTATTGGTTTCATTGGGCGACAGGGCTTGAGATGTCATTTCATCTCAATGTCGTGTAAAAGTCCCACAAAATTGGAAGCAACGTCTCCCAAATGACCTTTACAGTGTTGACGGGGACGTTAAACCTCAAATCAAACAAACAAACCATGCATATCATGCAGCCCACCTGTTTCTTCAAGCCCCGGTTAGTGTGGTCGATTTTGATTGGTTGATAATGAGCATTGGTTTCGGTAACTTCTGTTTTTTGTTGTTTTTTTTGTTTTGTTTCATTATTGAAACTGTTAAGAGAAAACCTGTTTGGTTGATATAAGGCATTATTACCCCATATAAGCAGAAAGGTGTGAAAATAAGTCCGTGTGTTTTGACAAGCACGGGGACAACAGAAAATGTGACACCATAAATCACACATGTTAATCACTTGGCATAAAACTAAAATTTAAATTCCATGAAACCCATGTTTGAAAGGGTTCAATATCCTTTGGAAGCTAGGAATAGAACTGAAAAGGTTAGAGTGTACACAATAATGTTTTCTCTAAGCCTCGGATTATGATTAATAATATTATCATGATTATTTATTATAATTGTTATTATTATTGTTATATTATTATTATTATTATTATTATTATTATTATTATTATTATTATTTTTATTATTATTATTATTATTGCAAAAGGGCACTTATATTGAGTGCAGGCTTATGCTTCAGTGTTCCAATCCATTTAGGCAGAATATAAATTTCAAAATTTCCAAAGAACTTGCTTTTTAAAAGTTTTAATTGCGAAAACACGCCTATTAAAAATATATGGAAATTTTACCATCAAATTTTAGATAAATATTCTGACATTTTTCATATTTCCGCTGGAAAATATAGATTGAAGGTACTCGTTAGAATCGCCTCGCCGAGACGTTTTTAACGAGTACCTACAATCTATGTTTTCCAGCGGAAATCTGAAAATAATATACACCGCTGTATACGCCAGTTTTACTGTATAAAAGTAGGGTTTAATGGGGTTTAAAATATAGGCCCGTTTTCGTAATAATTTCAAGAAAATGCACGTACCCGCATATATTTTGTTCTTTTTGGACACATGGAAACCTATTTATGGCCTATTTAATACGGGTATCTTTCGAATAATTATATATATATAAATAAAGAAATAAAGCCTGTAATAAATGGTGTTCGATTTAAAGTTCGTAATGTAAGCAGATTTCTTTACATATTTTAAACAGGTGCTAACAGGAAATGGATGACATTTCTCACGACCTTCTTGCGCATGCGCAGATAATATTTGGGATAACTGTTCACAATCAGAAAAAAGATGAACTTGAAAAAATTCAGAATGAAGCTGCAAGAATTGCTACAGGAGCAACTAAACTTGTTTCTATAAATAATCTCTACAAAAAAAATATGTTGGGAATCACTTCAGAAAAGACGTCGTGATCATAAACTCATTTTGTTTTATAAAATGAATCACAGCTTAGCGCCTGAATACCTCTCTTCTTTAATACCACAACAGGTAAGTAACATATCTCGATACAATTTACGGAATTCTGACAATATACAGACAATAAGAGCTAAAACCACACAATATCAAAACTCTTTTCTTCCCTCTGTCCTAAGAGACTGGAACAACTTACCGACAGAAGCCAAACAAAAAAGTAGTTTTTGTTATTTTAAATGTTTTTGAAGAAACATAACAATTGTGTTCCTGAACAATATTATTTCGGAAACAGAAAGGCACAGATACTTCAAACACGACTACGTACTGGATGTAGCGCCTTCAATCTGGACCTCTTTTTTAAAAATATAACAGATTCACCACTATGTAATTGTGGTAGCATTGAAGATGCACAACACTTCTTTTTCCACTGTAGGTTCTATCAAAGGCAAAGAGAAACACTTTTAAACTCTATAATAATACACTAAACACCCTCCTTAGATATCATCTTGCATGGTGATGATTCATTATCTCTAGAGATAAACCAAAGAATATTTGCCAATGTTCACATGTATATTATAGATTCAAGACGTTTCGAATAATCTTCAATACAGTCCATTATATTTCACAACATGCGATGAAAATAAACTTTTGGTCAATCAGAGGCCCTGCATCGATACCTCCTCCTCCCCATCCGCTTGATTTTTTTTTCATCTATATATTGTAACGTCACTAATCCTAATTGTTATTTATTTATTTTCAAAATTGTTATTATCATCTATCTCTTTCTACTTGAAGGATTTTTTTTCTTTAATTCAATGTCATTATTCTGTATACTTAATTCAGGTTTAAATACTCCGATGCTCAAATAGTAAAATCAATTTACATTCACGGCTGTATACCGCCGTTAAAAATACATTGTCACTAGTCTTATAAGGAAAGGAACTACAGTCGAACTTCGATGGCTCGAACCAATATGGGACCATGAAAATGTATCCGAGACAGCGGAAGTTCGAGCCACTGAAGGCTACTGCCAAGAGGCATACTAAGATACTTTTGAACATCTTTCGATGGTATATAATGAAAATGTTTGCTGTGTGTACTTATTAGAATCGCCTCACGGAGGCGATTCTAATTAGTACACACAGCATACATTTGCAAGATAAAAGACTAAAATCTCCTTAATCACCCCCACCATTTTTTATCTTGAGGATTTCCCTAGGGGCTCAAGAATGAGTTCGACCCAGCCATGGTAAACGAGCCATCGGTGTTCGAGCCATTGAATTTCTACTGTATACAAGCCTTGCTTTCGTTCTGAACCTTTGTATATGTGTTTAACTTTGCTTGTATGTTGTATTATTTTGTGAACTAATTGAATAAAATATGTTAAAACCAAATTGTTCGAACTACACTATACTGGAACTGAGGGCGAGGGTTGAAATTTCATAAACTCCGGAGTTGAAGCCCCCAGTAGTTTTATGACTAACTGTCCCTTTGCAGTGTCTTAACTGTTATTTGGCTTTGTGTCGGTGGTGCATGTTTCATCTGTTTTTGTGAGTGCCTCCGTGTCACTTTCTATAGGTGACTTGAGACGGCTGCGTTCTTGGATTGTGGTCTTTCCTGCGTGACCTTTTCTTACTAGTAAGACAAATAATTTGTTCAGTCCGCATGGGTTCTTATGACGCAGTCTGTACTGGCATAAATATACGACTGCAGAATTTCTCACCTCAAATATGCTAAAATTTGCTTTAAAGTTAATGATCGTCATACTGCACTTTGACGATGGTAGCGAAGAATTTTAGATAAATTACATGAAAGTTCTTTGTTAAGAGCGTCCATTTCTCCTGGATTTAAAATATTTTGATATACAAAATCCTTTATTCAGTTGTCAAAAAATTATATCTCAAGCGCTTTTCGTTGCTGTGCAAACACCACTGACAAATGATAAAATGAGTTGATCTAAACGGTATTAGTTGTTCTGTACAAAAGTGCAACATGACTTTTTCGGCGATTAGGTTAAATATGTTCTATAAAAGGGTTAGCCTTTGGAAGCAAGGAATACACCACAGAAGTGAAAAATATGGAGTGTACATGTTTTCTGGGCCAGACTAGCTAGTTTCGGCCAATTAGGCCTCTTCAGTGACCCTCAGATATTTGCAAAATTCCACAATGGGATCAATGATCCCAAAGGACAAGAAAATATAATCTACACTATGATGTAGGGCAGGGAGACGTTTTACCGCCGCCACACATTCCCACACACCAGCTGTAGTGAAGTTAAATATGTTCTATAAAAGGGTTATCCTTTGGAAGCAAGGAATACACCACAGAAGTGAAAAATATGGAGTGTACATGTTTTCTGGGCCAGACTAAAACCTTGTAATATTTTCTTTCTATTATAGTTTCAAAAGACAACATGGTGGAGTTCAGGTAAAAGAACTGACAGGTACAAGAAGAATGGATATAGCAAAGGCATTTTGAAAATGACATCTTACATGTTATCGTCCCTTTCACAGAGGACAATTTTGCTACGCCCTGTGATTACATGGCGCTGCGCTGTACGTCTGGCTAACAACGTTAGTGGTATTTACCAGGAGCCCTCATCTTTGTTTGATTCCTTTACTTCACTTATCCCGTAGTCTTGCTGGTCGTAGGTGCACAAAGGATAACTCAATGGCAATCACTTTTTCACTTTGCCCTGTTTTTCTGATCTGCTCGTGTTATGTTATGAAAGAGACCCATCGGAGTCTAACTTTTGGTCTTCTTTTGCTACAGAATTTCGGCGGTTTCTTACTGTCAAGTCGTCACCGTTTTTCATCTCTGTGGTTGTTAAATTGTATGCGTTCACGGAGATGTTGCACGGATGAGTTAGGAGGCCTTCATGCGGACTGTACAAATGGTTTGTCTAAATCGTGGCGGAAGTAAGGGCGATGATTGTGTCCACATAAAATCGATTTAAGCCACCCCCCCCCCCCCTGCCCAACCCCACCCCAACCCCCAAGTGGACTTCGTGTCACTGACCGTTTCAAGGCGGTTTTTCTGTCGTGGTTTATTTTTGTGATGGTTTGTCTTTGAGAGTGTGTATTGCTAATTTATATTATTTTGTTTTGGATAGCCACTTGTCCATTTTGTGGGAAAGTACTGTCCTTTTGGTTTTCCGCTATTGATGTTTCCATTAGGGTCTAGTTGTTTCATGTTTGTGCTTCCTTCCCTTTGGTGTGTCTGATGGGAGTTGTGGGTTAATTGTATCGATTCCTGATCACTGCCTTCACTTCTATTTTTCATGATGTCCCTTTCCGTTGAAAACCAATCTGAAATCATTGAAGCCTTTAGTTCGACTTCTTGATATTTGGATGATTTATTAAAAACTGGGTCAGGCCTCAGTTTCTATGACGGTTCCAGCGCAAAGGCTTACTGAGAATTAGAGAAAATTTAATTTTGTGTAATATTGGTTGGTGCCCCATGCTGTGTCTCGAGTCGAGTCCATCGGAGTCTAACTGTTGGTTTTCTTTTGCTCCAGCATTTCAGTGGTTTCTTGCTGTCGTGTCCTCACCGTTGTTTAATCTTTGTGGTTGTTTGGTCTTTGTGTTCTCGGAGATGTTGCACTGTTGAGTCAGAAGGCCTTCATGCGGACTGAACAAATTATTTGTCTAAATTGCAAGAGGACTGCAGCTGCGTAAAATCGATTTAAGCCCTCCAGGTGAATTCGTTTCCATGACCGTTCCAAGGCGGTTCTTCTGTCGCGGTTTATTTTTGTTATGGTTTGTCTTTGAGTGTGTGTTTCTCTTATATTATTTTGTTTTGGATAGTCAGTTGGCCATTTTGTGGGAAAGTAACTGTCGCTTTGGCTTTCCGCTAATGGTGTTTTCCATTTGGGTCAGGTGTTGTTTCATGTTTCTTTCCCTTTGGTGTCGCTGCTTGGAGATGTGGCTTAATTGTATCGATGCCTGATCATTGCCTTCACTTCTATTTCACAGCCCTCTGAGGTGGCAAAACTCAATCCTGTCCAATCCTTGATCTTTGGTCAACCATGCCGTCTTGTACCAATAATTGAACTGGTGTATTGTCTTGGCGGGGCCTGATGAGCAGGAGTCATGTCCATACAATCTCAGCTTTCATTACCTTACTGTAGTGCGGATCTCTTCTTTTGTGATGTGGTCCTTGTAAGAGATGTTAAGGATCCTTCTGTCTTATATGTAGAGATTGGATTCTTCTCTCACGTTCCGCTGCCAGTGATAAAATTTCACAATCATGCATATGGAAATACTAAAATATGGTCCTGTTTTCCAAAATGAGTTTCAGCTTTTTAAAGCGCAGCTACCGATTGTGCAATTCGAGTAAGGACTTCGTGCTTAGAATATTTTTATCTATGACAACAGATTCTAGGTACTTCAAAGCTGTTTCTGTTAATAGTCTCGCCCCGCCCATCGGGGCCTGGATAAATAGATTGGGCTGCAGGGTGCTTCCACGCAGCGCTGAAACTGACCACACATGAGTACTGGTAAACCACGTAGAAGGACTAAGACTGCCCAGGTAAAGTGGTGTGAGTCCAATTCATATTAGCCTTTTTGTTTCATTGGGCGGCAGGGCTTTAGATGTCATTTCACCTCAATGTCGGGTAAAAGTCCTTCAGAATTGGAAGTAGCGTCTCTAAAATGACCCAAAGTGTTGACGGGGACGTTAAATATGTTCTATAAAAGGGTTATCCTTTGGAAGCAAGGAATACACCACAGAAGAGAAAAATATGGAGTGTACATGTTTTCTAGGCCAGCTAGTTTCGACCAATTGGGCCTCATCAGTGACCCTCAGATAGTTGCAAAATTCCACAATGGAATCAATGATCCCAAAGGACAAGAAAGTATAATCTACACTATGATGTAGGACAGGGAGACGTTTTAACGCCGCCACACATTCCCATACACCAGCTGTAGTAAAGTCTAATATGTTCTATAAAAGGGTTATCCTTCTTGTCCATCATCCGTTTCGATTTCAGAACTTTGGGGTTGAGACACACTAATGAAGATTAAATATCAGAAAGGCCTCTGTGTCACTACATTAGGTATAGTTACGCCTTAATTGGAAGCAAGGAATACACCACAGAAGTGAAAAATATGGAGTGTACATGTTTTCTGGGCCAGACTAGCTAGTTTCGGCCAAATAGGCCTCTTCAGTGACCCTCAGATATTTGCAAAATTCCATAATGGAATCAATTATCCCAAAGGACAAGAAAATATAATCTACACTATGATGTAGGGCAGGGCGACGTTTTAACGCCGCCACACATTCCCACACACCAGCTGTAGTGAGGTCAAATATGTTCTATAAAAGGGTTATCCTTTCGAAGCAAGGAATACACCACAGAAGAGAAAAATATGGAGTGTACATGTTTTCTGGGCCAGACTAGCTAGTTTCGGCCAATTAGGCCTCATCAGTGACCCTCAGATATTTGCACAATTCCACAATGGAATCAATGATTCCAAAGGACAAGAAAATATAATCTACACTATGATGTAGGTCAGGGAGACGTTTTAACGCCGCCACACATCCCCACACACCAGCTGTAGTGAAGTCAAACATGTTCTATAAAAGGTTATGCTTTGGAAGCAAGGACTACACCACAGAAGTGAGTAAACCTCAATTCAAACAAAAACAAATATGTCACTAGCCTTTGGGCAATTGATCTCTATATTATCTCCAAGAGTCTGGGTGTTTCTCCTCAAGAGCTTAGTCTTCTCAGCTGTTATTTCCATCACAAATGTGAATGCATGGCTGGTGCAATGTAATTGTGTTCCAACAAAGAGCTTGTCGGTACATCGATGTCACCTGAAAACGGCATATTTGCGATGCGTCTTTCTCCAAACATATAGAAATAGATGCCCTAGAAAAGCCACAATCAAAGATTACAGACTACCATTGCTGCCGATTCCCACATGTTCATCCAAGGCCTTTGATACAATCGTTCCAAGAAGATACTGAAGAAAGTTCGTAATAGGCCTCCTCGCCTGGCTCCAACCGTGATTCTAAACCAGCAACCTAATTTACCATTGGTGAGTACAGCACTGCAAGCTTTTTCATAGAGCTGTTGAATAGACTTGCCCAGATTCTCACTGATGTTGTACCTCCTTATAGTTGCCCACAATGCCACACCATGTAAAAAGCTTTCTTTGAGTAAATGAAATATGATGAAGACCCCCCCCCCCCCCTGAAGCTACAGGTACTTCTCACAGAGAGTTTGAGGTTAAATATCTGTTTTGTTGCAATACTACCAGGCTATGGTTTAGTCTATTCAAGATGACTTTGAGCATGACTTTGACAGGATGAATGATGGGGCCTGTTGTTCGGTAGATCTGGCACAGCTGAAGAAATTGCTATGACCAGAAATTGTGTCCATGGAGTGGACGAGAGCATTTTTTCCATATCTTATTGCAGAATTTGTTTTCAATACATATGTTGCACTGCCTGCTTGCACCAGCTCAGCTGGTATATTGTCAACTCTTTGTATTTTTCCATTCTTTAGCGCCTTTATCTGCTACATGGACTTCTTCTTTGAGGATTGGAAGTGGGTCTTCTTTTTTTTAAAAAAAGTGGTTCAATTTTATTTACTTGATTTCTGTTATATCTGACTGACTGGGTTAAAACAGAACTATGCTGTCCTTTGGGATCATGCTTTGAGAAATATTTGAGACCAGGGTGAGGATTTGGGCCCCATAAATACGATTTAACCTCACTCCTGCCAGGGGTTACTGTTTGTGACCGGCCTATTGCACTTATTCCTGTGTTGTTCCTATTTTGTGTCGGATCTGTTCATGCCAAGCCATGTTTCGTCCCCGTGACTATCACTGATTTTTAGGGAATCCAGGAACAGTTTTTATAGAAAATAACTGCGATAATTTTATCGCTGTGAGGTCAGCTTTTGTGTAATAGGGTTATCTAAAGAATCTGAGCTGGAGTCATTGGTTGAGCTTGGCAAACAGTGAACGCGGCGTCTGATGAAGGTTTACTTTTGCTATGGTTTGTCTTTGAGTGTGAGTATCTCTTATATATTTTTGTCTTGGATAGCCAATCGGCCATTTTGTTTGAAAGTAACTATCCTTTTGGCTTTCCGCTATTGATGTTTCCATTAGGGTTTAGTTATATAATGTTTGTGTTTTTTCCCTTTGGTGTCTCCGATGTGAGGTGTGGGTTAATTGTATAGATTCCTGATCATTGCCTTCGTTCCAATTTACATTGTTTGTTTACAGTACCGGAAAGTAAGGATTAAAGGAAATGTAAACAGTCTAAGTCACCGTCATGATCATTGCCTTTTTCATCCTACACCCATAGACAATAGACCCACCAGTGTTGTCAGTGCTATGATTTATTTCGATTGTTGCATTGTAATCATCTCGTCGGGTGAAAGAGTGGCGCCCGCTTTACTTTCCGCGGCAGTTGTGCTGTTTTGTGTGCCCTTGCTCTTCACTGTAAATTGTGGTAACACCACTCGTGTTTTGCTAGTGTTTTAGACAAACACACCTATGTTTCAAAGTTAACGCATATGTTTTGTACATGTTTCCAGACCGTTTTGAGGTTCTCAATGTTGTTGTCAGACCACATATGAGAGATTTAGCCAAATGATGGGTTTAACGACACGTCAAACCTTGTGGGTCATTTTTGTCGTCTCCCAGAGATAAGAAGAAAAGAGATAGAAGAGATAGTACAGGATATGAAAGTGAGGGACAGTAGAGAATAAGGAAAATTAATGTAATAATAACGCTGATTGTACAGAAAAAAACGTCTTCTTGTACCTAGGCAAAACCGAAAACCACGTGTGTTCACCTGAAAACATATGCGATTTCCCTGCTTTAAACACATGTTATAAAGCCTACAGCACAACTAAGCCACGTGATCAGATTTGGAATGTTATTTTTGCGCCTGAAGATTGGGGCATTGTACATTTAGGTCTGCTTTCAACAACCAAAAACAATATTTTTGAAAAAGCTTTGGTGTATTTTCCATTTCAACCATCAGAGGTTTACACAACATTCGGTAGAAGAGATTGTGTTGAGCGTTGAGATGATGTAAATTAAGTTATATGACAGGTAAGCATGTATTAGCGATTAACAAATTTTGAAAGACATGAAGGTGGGTGGGGAAAGCCATTTAGAGTGTATGTTTCTGGATAATATTATTGCTTGAGTCTGCCAGACAGTATTTCGATAAACTGTAACTTTGTGACAATAGAGCGCATTTGTATTTGTAGAGTCTTCTGTAGTTAGTCTTTGTTGAATCACAGACACAGTGTTTGTTTGTTTGTTTAACGGCCCAGTCAGGGCTATTTAGGTCATGTCTAGCCGGTCCTTGTACTTTTTTTCATTTCCTTGGCTGGCTTATATCATAGTGTAGTTTATATTTTCTTGTCCTTTGGGATCATTGATTTCATTGTGGACTTTTGAAAATATTTAAGGACCACTGATGGGGCCTTATTGTCCGAAACTAGCTAGTCTGGCCCAGAGAATATGTACACTTCATATTTTCTAGATTTGTGGTGTTTTCCTTGCTTCGAAAGAATAACCCTTTTATAAAACATATTATACGTTAGTGGTTAACTATTACAGTGCATATTCTTTCTCCAGAAACTGACAACTGCCGTTCTTGTGTCGGTAGAATGGACACAGGTATTGTTTCTTATATGTTTTCGATGTCTCCCATGGGAGTTGTAAGATCATTATATCGATTCCTGATCAATGTTTTAACTCCTCTGAATTTCACATTATATACAGAAAAGAGGAGTTAGTGAGATTATTCATTATATTCCTTACTTCCTCTAGAAAAAACATAGCTTATGGGTACTCGTTTGAACCGCCTCATGGAGACGAATCTACCGAACACCAATAAGTAGAAACCCATGAAACATTCTAAAGTGAAAGACGCTTTTAATAGAGATAAGCACATGATTGTGTTATCGTAATGAACTTTCTGTGGCTTGATGTGACTGTGTTGTTTGTTTCTGTCTTTTCATGACTAACATTTCCCTTCTCTTCCTGAGTAATCTTTCCCTTCTTTTTCTGTGTAATATTTACCTTCTTTCGCTGTGTAACATTTCTCTTCTTTTCCCGAGTAAACTTTCCATTCTTTTACTGAGTAACGCTTTCATTCTTTCCCTGTGTACCTTTTCCTTTCTTCTCCCGCGTAACCTAGAAGCCCCTGCGGCGCAGTGGTTATGCTACTCGCCTTGTAAACCAGGGATCGCAGGATCGATCCAGGGCTTCTCCAGACTCTCGGATGAGTCTTTAAACCGAGGTCCCGTCTCCGTATGACCTTAGCTGTTGGTGGGACGTAAAACTAAAACTACTCACTCCCGCGTAACCTTTCCCTTCTTTTCCTGCGTAACATGTCCATTCTTTTCCCGAGTAAACTTTCCGTTCTTTCCCTAAGAAACGTTCCCTTCTCGTCCTCAATAAACTTTCCCTTCTTTTCCAGAGTAACGTTTCCCTTCTTTTACTGGGTAACATTTCCCCTCTTTTCCCCGAGTAACATTTCCCTTCTTTTCCTTGGTAGCATATTCCTTCTTTTCCTGAGTAACATTTCCCTTCTTTTTCTGATTAACAGTTCCCTTCTTTTCCTGAGTAACCTGTCCCTTGTTTTCCTGAGGAAGTTTTTCCTGATTTTACTGAATAACTTCCCTTTCTTTTTTCCTGAGTAACCTTTCTCGTTTTACCTCAGGAACTTTGCCCTTCTTTTTCTGAATAACCGTTCCCTACTTTACCTGAGTAACTTTTCTCGTCCTTTCTTGAGTAGCCTTTCCCTTCTTTTATTTAGGCACTTTTTTATATTTTCCTAAGTAACCTTTCCCTTCTTTTACTGAGGAACTTTTCCCTTCTTTCTCTGAGTAACCTTTCTCTTCCTTTATTGGGTAACCTTCCCCTTCTTTTCCTTTGTAACATTTTCCTTCTTTTCTTAAAAAAAGTTTCCCTTCTTTTTCTGAGTGACCTTTTCCTTCTTTTCCTGAGTAACTTGTCCCTACTGTTCCTGAGTCACATTTTCCTTTCTCTGGGTAGCATTTCCCTTCTTTTACTGAGAAAACATCCCGTCTTTTCCTGAATAACTTTTCCCTTCTTTTCCTGAGTAGCTTTTCTCTTCTTTTTCCTTAGTAACCTTTCACTTCTTTTCCCGAGTAACATTTTCCTTTTTTGTTCTGCGTAATCTTTCCCTTCTTTTCCGAGAACCTTTCCCTTCTTTCCTGGGTAACCTTTCCCTTCTTTTCCTGAGTAACGTTTCCCTTATTTTCCTGGGTAACATTTCCTCTCTTTTCCCGAGTAACCTTTTTGTGGCTTGATATGACTGTGTTCTTTGTTTCTGTCTTTTCATAAGCAACGTTCCCATTCTTTTCCTGAGAAACCTTTCACTTCTTTTCCTGATAAACCGTTCCTTTTTTACCCGAGTTTCCTTTTCCTTCTTTTCCTCAGCAAAATTAACCTTCTTTTCCCTTTTCTTTTCCTTAGTAACAGTTCCCTTCTATTTCTGATTAACCCATCCTTTTTTCCTGAGTAACAATTTCCTTCCTTTTCCTGAGTAACCTTTCTTTTCATAACTTGAATAACTTTTCTCTACTTTTCCCGAACAACCTTTCCCTTATTTTTTGGAGTACTTTTTCCCGTCTTTTCCTGAGTAATATTTTCCTTATGTTACGTCGTAAACTTTCCCTTCTTGGCCTGAGTACCATTTCTCTTCTTTTCCTGAGTAACCTTTCCCTTCTTTCCTGAGTAACATTTCCTTTTTACCTGAGTGAACTTTCCCTTCTTTTCCCAGTAACCTTTCCTTTTTTTTCATGAGTAACCTTTCCCTCCCTTATCTGAGTAACATTCCCCTTCTTTTTCTTTGAAACCTTTCCCATCGTTTCCTAAGCAACATTTTGCTTCTTTTGCTGAGTAACTTTCTCCTTCTTTACCTGAGTAACCTTTCCCTTCTGATCCGTAGCAACTTTTCCCTTCTTTTCCTGAGTAACATTTCCCTTCTTTTTCTGAGTAGATTTTCCCTATTTTGCCATGACTATCCTTTCCCTTCCCTTCCTGAGTAACATTTCTCTTCTTTTACTGGGTAGCCTTTCCCGTCTTTTACTGAATAACCATACCCTTCTTGGTAACATTTTCCTTATGTTCCGTAGTAACCGTTCCCTTCTTTTCAGGAGTAACATTTCCATTCTCTTTCGAAGTGACCTTTCCCTTGATTGTTTTCATGAGTATCCTTTTCCTTTCTTTTCCTGAGTAACCCTTTCTTTTTTTCCTGCTTAGCCTTTCTCTTCTTCCACGGAGTAACATTTCCTTTTTTCCTGATTAACTTTGTTTCTTATTTCTGCTGAACAATATATATTCTGATCAATATAGATTGTGGGTACCACAGTTTTTGAGTCGATCGACCCAAATTTACTAAATTGCAAAACGGAATTCATGCAGTTGTCTACGTGACCATCACTGATTTGGGAAAATCAATATTAATAGAACTTGAACATTGCGCTATTTTTATCGACGCAACATATAGGTCAGAGCTATCTATAGAGTCTTGACAGGAATTGTGTGAACACCGAATACCCAGGTCAGACGCCGCTCAGCAGGTTGCACAGGGACTACACTGTTTGCTTAAGTATAGTGGCATTTGAGGGTTAAACGAATAGATGAAATAGTATAAGACTGCCAAGTTGCTGACGTAATGAAAGAAAAGCAATACACGCTGTCACATGACGTCTTCGGAACATTCCATTTATAAAACTGTAACACAAATGTATGCCAAGTTGAGTAACAATAGACTTTTCGCACTTCTGTTTAGTACCAGAGCAAACATGAGTAGCCCATACTTTATAGGTGGTACAGTTACATTAGCCATACAGCGTAGACCCAGATCGGATAGACATTACCTTGCTTCTAATCAGGGTCGGTACTGTTAGCAACAGTTTCCAACATGATTCAGGCCCGTACGCAGACTCTGAAAAGGGGCGGGTTGAGTGTGCGAATTTCAGGCATTTTGCAAGGGTGAAAAACTGCATGAATCTGAGATGATTTCCAAAAGTGGGGAGGGGCTGCGTTTGCACCCTCCCAACTGTGTGCGGGCCTGTATCAACAGGTAAAATTAACTTTTTTTGTTTAAACATATCGCTGAAGGGGCTCTATTACAGATCACCGTTATTCAGGCGCTGGGATGCAGTGGTGGGACTGAGCGAGGAGAAAATAGAGAGGTGAAACTATGACAAACATTGCAGATACTGATCAGAAGCCATCGATGGATCTACACTGTTTGCAGCTGGATGAAATGTTAAACATGTAATCGTTTGTTTCTTTAATTTGAGATTAAACGTCCCCGCCAACATTGTATAGGTCATTTGGAGACGTTACTTCCACTTTTATGGGACGTTTTTACCCGACACTGAGATATAATGACATCTCAAGCACTGTCGCGCAATGGAACCAGTAGGGTTTATGAGCATGGACGGTCCGACTCGCACTGCTTTGCCTGGGCAGGCTTAGATCCTCAAAGCGGTTTACCAATACTCATGTGCGCTCATTTTCAGCTCTGCGTGGAAGCATCATGCACCCCATCTATTTATTCAAGCCCCGTTGGGCGGGGGCGGATGGATTGAGCTCAGGCACTTGGGCATTGGGCAACATAATCTACATAATCAGATGCCACATAACGTGATGGCTGATCAGAACTACTGTGCTTGCTTAAAGTTAAACGGAAAGTTCGATTCTCAGTTCAGGACTATTTTCCCAACCTACACTCAGAGACGATCGACCCACCAATACTCTCAGTGTTTTGATTCTATATGAAATTGGGATTTTAGAGGGTCAAAATAATACAGGCGTGTTTTCGTGGTGGGTAGGACCATTACCCAGTAATCTCAGAGAGAGTTTCTGATAATTCCAAAATTAAAATTGCAATGCGATTCTAAATTACTGTTCGCTTGCAGGAATGGTTGTGTTTGTACGAAGAGTTGTTATTGAAAGAGAGAATAATAAATTGTTGACTATAGTTTTTTAAAAACGCAATGAGACGTGACTGCACTTTTAATTTTGGATTGGTCCGTGTTTTAGGTAAGTCGCTTTGAGTTGAGATTTTACATTGGGAGATATAGTTTTACTAAGATTCGTACTGCATCATACTAACCACATGTCCACGACTTTTACATAATGGCATTATCAACAAAAACTTATTTATAAAAAATAAATCCGAAACCTGCTTCCCCTAAAAATGGAATAGTCTTGCCACGCTTTAACGTTGAGCTCTCAAACGTCGTTGATAAACTATATGGTTTCATTTTTTTTCACCGGATTTTGAAGTTATAAATAAGTTTTTTTGATAGTGTCACTATGTAGAAGTCGTGGCCAAATGATTAATATGATGCAGTACGATCCTCGGTCACACTATATCGCCCAAAATAAAATCCCAACTGAAGGCGATTTACCTAAAACGCGAACTAGTCCAAAATTAAAAATGCAGTCACGTCTCACTGCGTTTTGCGTTTTGAAAGACTAAACGCATTGGTATACGTGAGTTGTTGTAACTGCCATAACAGAAAATAATTTCTAAGATAAACAGATCACAAATATTTACGTGCTAGCTGACAAATACGGAAAATGACTGAGCAAAATCCGTTCCTCAGACATGCTAGATGAATAATAATTTGACAGATTTTGAGAGAAACAGAGTTTCAGTTCAGTTACCGTGGTCCCTTGTTGCCACCATATTACAACTGAGTGACATATTAATTATGATGACAGACGAAACGCACCTTCGCAAATAAAGAGACACTACTGGGACCTATCTGTTTTCAAAGAAACAGTGTTTCTCCCTATCGGTGCATTTTCTTGTTTAGGTTTTTAGGATTAACGTCCCCGTCAACACAGTGAAGGTCATTTTAAAGACGTTGCTTCCAATTTTGCATGAATTTTTCCCGACATTGAGCTGAAATGACATCTCAAGCCCTTTCGCCCAATGAAACCAATAGGGACCTATCGGTGCATAGCATTACGCTAACAGACCCGTGCGAAAAAGTGCTTTTAAGGGCTTTTTTTCGGATGAAAATCCACGATATTTTTCTTCTCTATACTTCAAACATAGGTAGTGAGTGCTTGTTAGAACCGCCTCATTGAGTCGGTTAAAAAAAAAGGTATACCCCCGTAAACCCCAGTTTTTTCTATACAAAGTGGGGTGTTCATTTTACGGACTTATTCACGTGATGGCAAAGGATCCGGCGATTCAGCTCGCAGGCTCAACAGAACAGTCACTATTCGTATGTATTTAAGGGAAATGGGGACACCTGGCAGATATTTCCGCCCTTTTGCTACAGGAAACAACTTTCGGGACTTCCTGATCGCTTTTCTATAAGCCTTGTCAAACTGAAAAAGAGATCTACTCTTAAAGGAAAGAATTTGCTCCTCAGGAGCACATTCTTTCGTTTAAGAGTTGATCCTTTATATTGACACGGGTAACAATAATACATTTTCAGGAGTTGCCTCCCCTGAATATGTATTCATGCCTTTAAAAATCCCATAGGACTACTGCACCCAAACTTTATTAGAGACCTAGCCACAATATTTGTCTCGTATAAAAGGCCAGAAGTACACTTATTTCAGAGCGCTGATTCCTTTGTTCAATCATGTCAGCACCTCTGCCCATTGCATGACAATATTTTAAGACATTTATCCTCGAGAGATACTTTGTGTCATAGTTTCGCAACCCTGTTTACTAGGAGAGAAAACAGACTTAATCGTGAAATTCAGTGGTTTTTGTTCGCAATCCGAATCACGCAAAACTCGAATCAGTGATTCAGTGATAAACAACTTGTACCTCTCACATAGTTTTGTTTGTTTCATTTGAGGTTTTACGGCCCGTCAACACTGTAAAGGTCATTTTGAAGACGTTGCTTCCAATTTTGTTGGACTTTTACCCGACATTGAGATGAAATGACATCTCAAGCCCTGCCGCCCAATCAAATCAATAGGGTTTATAAGCATGGACTCGTGCGCACCGCTTTGCCTAGGCAGGCTTAGATCCCCTAAGCGGTTTACCAGTACTCGTGTGCGGGTCGGATTCAGCTCTGCGTGGAAGCATCATGCAGCCCATATATTTATTCAAGCCCCGATGGGTGGGGGCGCTCTCACATAGTACACATATACAGTAAATTCCTATATTAAGACCACCTTTGGAACTGTTCAGTTGTTTTCTTTATGACCACCTTTAATACGATAACACACCCGTACGACATTGTGCAGTTTTTGCATATTCAAAATGGGTACTTTTCTGTTGACAATCCTTAGATTTTATACGGCAAACATAGGTTGCGGGTACTCGTTAGAACCGTCTAGTTGATTTAAACATATTCCTATACATAGTATACACGCGAATTTATAAATATCGAGTAGGATTGGAACGAAAGCTAAACAGCAAAACTACTGAATGTCTTGAATTTCACAGCAGCACTAGAATCGTTTCGTGTTTTTTAATGAATTTGTGGAGAGCGTCAAGTTTGAGTCTTCACATTCAATGAAAGCCTGTGTCTACCAAACATAATGCCCTGCAAGGTTACTGGGATGTCTCGAGATAGTACTGATTAGATGCACACGTTCATCTTGGTAAAAATGACACTACAAAAAAAACAATGTTCGGTAGTTTCAACTGCTCCACATCGGTATAGAGGAGAATCTGTTATATATACATTTTTACAAACAAGTCATGATTAAAAGAAACACACCCTGTGCACAGACGTGTATGTATTATTTGAAGCTTATATTTGTTTGATTTGAGGTTAAACGTCCCCGTCAACACTTTAATGGTCATTTTGGAGACGTTGCTTCCAATTTTTTGGGACTTTTACCCGACATTGCGATGAAATGAAATCCCAAGCCCTGCCGCCCAATGAAACCAATAGGGTTTATAAGCATGGACGGGCCGACTCGCAGCGCTTTGCCTGGGCAGGCTTAGATCCTCTAAGCTGTTTACTAGTACTCGTGTGCGGGTCGGTTTCAGCTCTGCGTGGAAGCATCATGCAGCCCATATATTTCTTCAAGCCCCGATTGGCGGGCCGATAATTTTAACCTTTCTGTTACCTGACAGTGTATAATAACATTTCGGAACAAATCTATTCCTATCACTAAGGCTCCTGTTGAAGCTACTTACAAACAGAACCAGGGTGTCGAACCTCGAGTGACAAACTGTTAAATCCTGGACAACCGAGGATTGAAAAGAATTGTAGTTTATGTTAGTGCGGGCTGTAATAGTATGAATATTGTTGAATTGCGCAGATTATAAGATGTTAACAGGAAGTGTTATAAGAGAGATGAGATAAGGAGGAGTAATATCATGGGCCATTTTGTAAAATACAGTAAAAATCACATATTAAGACAACCTTTGGGACTGTTCAAAAGTGGTCTTAAAGACCACTTTTGAACAGTCCCAAAGGTGGTCTCTGACCAGTGGACAACGTGTGCAGAAAACACAAAGAATGAATAATTCCAACCTACTAAATACGCTTTTTAACGCAGAATTAGTCTTAATTTTCGGTAGCGGAATTTCACTGTAATGTTATTTTGTGCTTTATCCGCCTTTCTTCAAGTATTTCCCATTTTGATTTTTCATATAGATTTCTGACGGAGAGAAGTTTTGTGGTGCCGGTAACCATTCTTGCGGCTTCGTTCTGGATGTTTTCAATTTCTGCTTTCTCAGATTTTGTGCAGTTGCCCCATATAGTGTCACCGTACCCTAGGATTGGTCTGATGAACGATAGAAGGCTCTTTTCAAGAGGCTTTCTGCCAAACTCAAACTTCAATTTCCTCATTACGTTGACGCGCGACCATGCCTTTTCTTTGATATAGTCGAAATGTGTGTTTGTTCCATAAACAGTCAGCAGTAAATACGAAACCAAGATGGTTTTGGGAATTGACTTCACCTATTTGCGAGTCATCCATGAATAGAGGTGGATGAACAGGCTTAAGTAATTTCCATGATGCAAAAACAAAAATCTTATATCTTAACAGTATTACAGCGAACTAGCCATTTGTCACCCCAGTTCATTATTTTGTTCAAGTTAGTATTAAGAAGTTGAACAGCGGCATCAGGATTTTCAACCACTATAAACACACTAGTGCCGTTTGCAAACAAACGTATGCTTGACCCTATATCTACTACAACAACGTATATAAATAATAGAAAGAGAAGTGGCCCGATTACTGACCCTTGTGGAACTTCAGCTCTTATTTCATACCATTTTGACTCAGCCCCTGGAAGAACCGTTCTCTGTTTTCGATTGGTTAAGTACGAGTGGAACCAGCCATGAAGAGTGCCTGAGATACCAGCTGCTTCAAGTTTTTAGAGGAGGCCTTCGTGCCAGATTCGGTCAAAGGCTTTGCTTGCATCACAAAGGACAACTCGTACTTCTTTGCCAGTGTCAAGAGTTTGAGAAAAGGTATTGTAAAGGTTAGTACGCGTCCCCAGGTATAAATCATGATTAAAAGGTGTGAGTATTTGGTTTATCTTGCATATGTTTATACAGGTGTTTGAAGACCGCTCTTTCAAAAACCAGTTCAGGATTACAGAGAAGAAAAACAGGCCGATAGTAGGCAGGAGAGGATCTGTCGCCACCTTGGTCTATTGGATAAGCAATACAACGTTTTCAATCGTCAGGGAAAATGCCAATTCAAGGGAATGGCTCTGGTAGTATAGGTTGCTAATTCCACCAGGACCAGAGTTTCTTCCAACGGGCGTTATATTTGATTAATTTTACTGCAAACATACTATGTAGGTACTCGTTAGAACCGCCTCATTTCGTCGGTTCTAACGAGTATCCACAACCTATGTCTTTGAAAAGAAATAAGAACATTAATGTAGACGCCCGTAAACCCAGTTTCCTCTAAATGTATATAATAAACGTATTATCACTATAGTAACTTGATCTGCCCCACAGTATTACGTCTCTAGGACGTTTCCTTATCTTTCGCAGGCTCTCCGCGTCTCGTGTGATCCCTTCATCTAGAAGCATCCACTTGACGTGATACAGTGCGGCAGATCATTTTAGTGTAGTCAAATAAAAGAGAAGTGTATAATTTATATTATATGGGTGATAGGTTTTGGTTTCCCGTGGGCTGCATGTGGAAAGTTAGTGTTTTCAATAATCGTGGTCATCACGAAAACACGCCAATATAAACTTGACCCCCTTTAACTTTTATGGTCTGGTCGCTTAATGTTTGTGTTTCTGTCCCTTTGGTGTCTTTGATGGGTGGAGTAAGTTAATTGTATCGATTCCTGATCTTTGTTTTACTTCTACTTTATATTATAAAACTGTTGTTTAAAGGGGTATACGCTATGTTTCTTATTTCTGCTGGAAACTCAGATTGCGGACACTCGTTGGGTCCAGGCGGTTCTAAAGGGTGCCTGCAATCTATGTTATGAGCAGAAATATGAAAAATGTCAGAATGTTTCATAAGTCTACAGTTTTAGCATTCTGCCAACAAGGCTATATGTTCACAAGGACATACAGTAAAATTCCGCTATTAAGACCACCAACACTTGAGACTAATTCTGCTTTAGAAAGCTTATTAAGAAAGTTTCATCTATTATTTCTTGATGGTTACTGCATACAGTATCCTCTGGTCAGGAACCATCTTTGAGACTGTTCAAAAGTGGTCTTAAAGACCACTTTTGAACAGTCTCAAAGGCGATCTTAATATAGCAAATTTACTGTATTTAAAATGGTGCGATAATTACAGTGATATGAATTTGTTTTCTAATGTGACCAAATACGAGTATATTGGGTACGGGTCCTGCTCAACACGACAATCCCTAGCTTTGCAAACAGTGCAGGTCCAGATCAGATGGCTTCCATCTGATCAGGATACACTGTCTGTCAGGCCTAAAAAATAACTGTGTTTCCGCTAACATACCGAAAATGGGTATGCGTCGGTAGGTCGCATTTTTTTTTTTGTCAAAATTTTATTCAATGGAAAAAGGAAAGAAAATACAAAAAACATTAAAATGGCTAAGTGTTAACTATATTACCTGAACACATTCAAATAACGAGGTTAAAAGCATCAAGGAAGGAAAAGAACAGGGTTTCAAGTATTAGTCTAGCTATTTGGACAGTTAAATACAGAAAAATTAAATTACTCCTACGTTGTCCCGATTCTCACTTTGCGCATAAGCAATTCCGGAATTGTCTTGCGCAACGTAGGAATTCTCACTTTGCGCAACAAAGTGAGAATTCCTACTTTACGCAGGACAATTCCGGAATTGTACCGATTTTTACTTTGCGCAGAACATATTCATGTAAGTTTGTTTGTTTGTTTGATTTGAGGTTTAACGTCCCCGTCAACACTGTAAAGGTCATTATGGCGACGTTGCTTCCAATTTTGTGAGACTTTTACCCGACATTGAGATGAAATGACATCTCAAGCCCTGACGCCCAATGAAACCAATAGTGTTTATAAGCACGGACGGTCCGACTCGCACCGCTTTGCCTGGGCAGGCTAAGGTCCTCCAAGTTGTTTACCAGTACTCGTGTTGTCGGTTTCAGCTCTGCGTGGAAGCATCATGCAGCCCATCTATTTCTTCAAGCCCCGATGGACGGCGGCCGCTATATATACATGCAAGTCAGGAGAAAAACGTTTTGAAGATATGCAATAATGCACTATGTCAGGCCAGGTCAGGTTCATTACTGCTAGTGGTAACATGTAAGCCAGTACAACCTGTTGCATGCGGGCAGATGGGACTCGACACCTCGGGAGGGCAACCCGTCTAGGAGTTGCTAGATCTTTACAAAGCCAGTGTGGGTAGGTGGAACCCATAGCCTTGGTTGGCAATCTACCTAGGGGTTTTAGGTCCATAAACAAAACCTAGCCAGTAACAGGGGTCTAACTTTTTTTCTTAATTGAATACTGACTCCCCCTATTGGGTGGACTGGCCTCGCGTTACTTTGTGCACAGATGTGGTCGTCCAACGAAACACGGTGTTGGTGCTTTGTTACTCTGGCTGTGCCCAGGGAAGACATGAAACTCGTGGTGGTTCCTCTGCCATTACCAGGGGTAGATGGAGCTATCAAGCCCTGGTCTGCAATTCATCTAGGAGAAAGCAACTCCAAACAAAAACCTACATGTCTGGATTTGCCTGTTCCAGTTATGTAAAGTCTGCTTCGGCTGCTGGGGCGGAAGAAATCATTTATCTGATTCAACGGTCCAAACGGCGATGCAGCGGCGCGTTGTGGAGCATGAACAGCATGACAAGGCACTAAAGAAGTCACTGTCATCCACTGCATCCGGGCTTAGCTCCAGATGTCTCGACGACATTATCTTGCCTCTAGATCCAGCTAGGTCAGGACGAGAGAGTGATGTTGACTCCGCCCGCCTCTCCCTCACTATAATCCAATTCACAGCGCATAGCATCTTAATCATATACACACGGTCACTGCAGGCACATATATGCATGAAACTCAAAACGCCCCGTGGCGATGATGGTTTGCTTGCTTGTATTAGAGTTTAACGGCCCAGTCAACACTATTTAGGTCATTTTTGAGCCGGTCAGTTTACCTATCAACACTTTCCTGGGCAGGCTTATACGTAAGCGGTTAACCAGTACAGTGCACATTCTTTCACCAGAAACTGACAACTGCCCTACTTGAATCAGTGGAAGGGAGAGAATGACCGTAGAAAAGATTTCATGATCAATATCCACGGAAGAATGTTGCCGACCCCGGCGGGAGTCGAACCCGCGTCCTCCTGATCACCAGGCAGACGTGGCGATGATGGGCGAGCGGCGAAGCAGCAGGTGAGGATACACTGGAAACTGCAGTTGCGGACCTGCACACAGGCGACTTGGTTCTATATAATCGCTTTCCATAAGAATGAAGCAGTACGGGGAATTCGGCAGCCACACTGAGCAAACCTTTTAAGGATCGCGCTGCTCACCCCCTTAGCATGGGGAAGGGGCTAGAAAAGGTCCCCTAAACAATTGCCTGCTTGAAAAACCCTTGGCTGTTTAACCGCGATTAGAAGGGATCCCATCTAGCGGTCGACCAAAAAGAAATGAGCAACACTAATGTTTAATTGTACGAAAGTGGGGTTGAATGAAGTCAAAATTATACAGGCGTGTTTTTGTGAAGAGTTGAGTTGTGGGCGATCTGATTTCTAATAGACGTAATCACTGACCCGGAGCTGACGCCCCAAGTAGGTTTTCTGCTGAGCTTAGCAGTCCCTTTTCACGTTTATTGTCCAACGCCTTTGGGACATGTTATTCGGCTTTCCGGTGGGCGTGGTGCGTGGTGCGTGATGCGTGATGCGAGGTGCGTGGTTCCGAGCTTGTAGTAGGTACCTTGTGAGCGCAACTCGTCCTACAGTATTAAACAGATCCTTCTGAAATTTATAGGTGTTGTTATCATGGTTTGAAGTTGTGCATGTGCTTTTTTTTTAGAATCCTTTTTTTTTCACATTTTTAACGAAGACTCTTTTGTATGGTTCCGAATTCATAGTAGGTACCTTGTGAGCGCAACTCCTCCTACACTTTTTATACCGATCCTTCTGAAATCTTATAAGTGTCTTTATCATGGTTTGAAGTTGTGCATGTGCTTTTTACAGAATCCTTGAAATAATTTTTATCATTTTTTCACATTTTTATCTTAGACTTTTTTGTATGGTTCCGAATTCATAGTTACATAGAAAAAATAATTAAAGAATTCTGAAAAAAGCAAATGCACAACTTCAAGGTACCTTGTGAGCGCAACTCCTCCTACAGTAATATACCGATCCTTCGGTGTCTTTATCATGGTTTGAAGTTGTACATTCGCTTTTTTCAGACTTCTTTATTTTTTTTTTTCTTCACTTTTTTTTTCACTTTTTAACTTAGACTTTGTGAGCGCAACTCCTCCAACAGTAATATACCGATCCTTCGGTGTCTTTATCATGGTTTGAAGTTGTGCATTTGCTTTTTACAGAATTCTGTAATAATTTGTTTTCACTTTTTCACATTTATATTTAGACTTTTTTCATGTATCAATTCTATGAAAGAGTATATGTAGTAGGTACATTGTGAGCGCAACTCCTCCTACAGTAATATACCGATCCTTCGGTGTCTTTATCATGGTTTGAAGTTGTACATTCGCTTTTTTCAGACTTCTTTATTTTTTTTTTTTCTTCACTTTTTTTTTCACTTTTTAACTTAGACTTTGTGGGCGCAACTCCTCCAACAGTAATATACCGATCCTTCGGTGTCTTTATCATGGTTTGAAGTTGTGCATTTGCTTTTTACAGAATTCTGTAATAATTTGTTTTCACTTTTTCACATTTATATTTAGACTTTTTTCATGTATCAATTCTATGAAAGAGTATATGTAGTAGGTACATTGTGAGCGCAACTCCTCCTACAGTTTAATAGCAGTCCTTCCAAAACTTAAAAATCGCTTGTATTATGGACTGAAGATATGCATGTGCTTTTTACAGAATCTTAAAACAATTCTTGTCAGGTTTTTTCACATTTTTAATTTAGAGACTTTTGCGCATTTATAATATGAAACTGTATATGTAGTACAGGTACATTGTGAGTGCAACTCCTCCTACAGTTTAAAACCGAACCTTCAGAATCTTTACAGGTGTTTTGACCATGGTCTGAAAATGTGCATGTGCCTTTTCCAGAATCCTTTATTTATTTTTTTTTTTTTTTTTGACTTTTTTCATTACTTACACTTTTTTGCATGGTTCAAAATTCATAGTAGATACATTTAGAGTGCAACTCCTACTACAGTTTCATTCCAGTACTTCAAAAACTTCACAGATGTTTCATTGCTGAAGATCATCACGAAAACACGCCTATTTAATTTTGACCCTCTTGAACCCCACTTTTATATAGTAAAACTGGGGTTTGTAGGGGAAAACCTTATTTCTGCTCTAAGATATAGATTGTGGGTACTCGTACGAGTACCCACGATCTATATTTTGAGCAGAAATAAGAAAAATATCACAATTTTTCATCTTAAAATTTTCATTTTTTCGTCGATAAAGAATACAATGTATTGGTATAGGCGTGTTTTCGTAATGATACATGTGCTTTCTATAGCATCTTGACTTTTTTTCTCTTTACCGTATCGAACCCGCGTTAAGTGATACCAATGGTTGCCTGGTTAAACTTACTTATTTTTAACAGCACAAATGAAAATTAGGCGGGGAACATAAATTCTCTGTGGAATTTGCTTGTTTGGTTTATTACGATGCAGTGTGATTCAGGACAGGAAAAATAATGTGTCTGAAGCATTTGTTTGAAGATATTTTATTTGTCTACGCATAATAATATAACACGTTTTGTTCATTAAACGTTTACCAAAGCAAGCGCTATCACAACGAGAACAAATTAGTAACTACAGTAAAATTCCTATATTAAGACCACCTTTGGGACTGTTCAAAAGTGGTCTTAAAGACCATTTTTGAACAGTCCCAATGGTTGTCCATGACCAGAGGACACTGTTTGCAGAAAACACAATGGAAGAATAACTGCAACCTACTAAATAAGGTTTTTAGCTCAGAGTTAGTCTTAATTTCAGGTGGTCTTAATTATTGTAGCCGAATTTCACTGTAGGCCCATCGGGGCTTGACTAAATATATGGGCTGCATGATGCTTCCCCGCAGAGCTGAATCCGACCCACACACGAGTACTGGTAAACCGCTTAGAGGATCTAAGCCTGCCCAGGCAATGCGGTGTGAGTGTCGGACCGTCCATGCTTATAAACCCTATTGGTTTAATTGGGAGACAGGGCTAAGATGTCATTTCATCTCAATGTCGGGTAAAAGTCCCAGAAAATTGGTAGCAACGTCTCTAAAATGACCTTTACAGTGTTAACGGGGACGCTAAACCTCAAATCAAACAAACAAAACAAAATTTTACTGTACATGTATTTATTTATATGTTTATATTGTTTATATCTGACAGCCAGATGAATTATACCAAACATCAGAATTTCAGCGGAAAACGTTAAGTCCCCATTATTTAAACGTATTGGTCTATTTAATCCTACATATGGTTTTGTTTGATTTGAGGTTTAAGGTCCCCGTCAACACTGTATAGGTCATTTTGGAGACGTTGCTTCCAAGTTTGAGGGACTTTTATCCGACTTTGAGATGAAATGACATCTCAATGAAACCAATAGGGTTTATAAGCATGGTCGGCCAACTCGCACTGCTTTGCCTGGGCCTCTAAGAGGTTTACCAGTATAGTACTCTTGTGCGATCGGTTTCAGCTATGTGTGGAAGCATTATGCAGCCCATCTATTTCTTCAAGCTCCGATGGGTGGGGGCGCCTAAATATCGTATGCAGGAAAAACTACACTGGATCCGAGTCAAACCCAAATCAATATTTTAACAATTCTACATTCTGAACTGAAATAATAATAATAAAAAAAACAACTATAAAACATATTACAATTTCATCACGAAAACACACCTATATAATTTGACCCCCTTGAACTCCACTTTTATATAGTATAAGTGGGGTTTACAGGGGTATACCATATGTTTCTTATTTCTGCTCGTAATATTGATTGTGTGTACTCTTTAGAACTGCCTCGATGACCCCCTTGAAACCCCACCATTATATAGTAAAACTGGGGTTTACAGGGGTATACCTATTTCTTTCTTATTTCTGCTCTCAAATATTGATTGTGTGTTCTAACGAGTTCCCACAATCTATATTTTGAGCAGAAATAAGAAAAAAATCATAATTTTTCATCATAAAAGTTTCGTTTTTCGGCGGTAATGTTTACAATGTATTTGTATAGGCGTGTTTTCGTAATGTAATACATTGACACGTCACGAAAACACGCCTAACCCCCTTGAACCTCAATTTATATATTAAAACTGGGGTTTACAGGGGTAAACCTTATTTTCTTATTTCTGCTCTAAAATACAGATTGTGGGTACTCGTTAGAACCGCCTCGATGAGGCGGTTCTAACGAGTACCCACAATCTATATTTTGAGCAGTAATAAGAAAAATATCACAATTTTTTTTCTCAAAAGTTTCCTTTTTATCGGCGGTAAATTTTGCAATGCATTTGTATAGGCGTGTTTTCGTAATTAGCCCGCGCATTACGACAACAAATCCGTGTGTTAAGGACATTTTTCAAACCTCAAAAAAGGCTATATTTCTGATGGAAATTTGTGTTAATTTTCTTCTTTATACTCCAAACATAGGTTTTGGGTGCTCGAGTGCATTTTTCACATCTCCAAAATGGCTACTTTACTAATAAAAATCCATGATACTTTTCTTATTTATACTGCAAACATAGTTTGTGTGTACTCGTTAGAACCGCCTCAATGAGGCGGTTCTAACGAGTACCGACAACCTTTGTTTTGCAGCTGAAATAAGAGAAATAAGAAAATCAATGTTCACCCTTATAAAACCGAGTTTTCTCTATATAAATGGGGTTTAGCGGGCTGTTCATTTCACGGACTTGTTCACGTGATGCCTATTCAAATATATAGAAAATTTTACCACAAAAAAAAAAAGAAAAAAAAAAAAAAAAAAAAAGAATTGCTATCTTAATTTCTTTTCTATTGTCCTGTTTTATTTTTTTATTTATTTATTTATTTATTTATTTTATTTTTTCTTGTTGTTGTTGTTGTTGTTAATTACGAAAACATGCCTATACAAATACAGTACAGCCTTTATCGCCGAAAATAATGAACAAATTTAAGATGAAAAATTGTGATAATTTTCTTATTTCTGTTCTAAATATAGATTGTAGGTACTCGTTAGAACCGCCTCGATTACTCGTTAGAACCGCTTCATCGAGGCGGTTCTAACGAGTACCCACAATCTATATTTTAGAGCTGAAATCAGGAAAAATAAGGTTTACCCCTCCAAACCCCAGTTTCACTATATAAAAGTGGGGTACGAGGGGGTCAAAAGCATATAGGCGTGTTTTCGTGATGTCAATATATAATATTCTCCACTAAGCCTCTGCAGACAGCTACTAAGTTGATGCATATACATATGCCAAGCCTGTGTCCCCAGATGCGATGATGCACGTCACGTAAAATAACCATACCCCTAAACCCAACATTATGTAGAGTATACTGGGGTATACTGGGAATTCATTATTTTTCTTTTTTCTGCTCCAAGACATAGGTCAATAATTCTATGGGGCGGTTCTAACGAGCACCCAAGGACATAGTAGTGAGTGGGTAGGGGGGGACTACTCGATAGAACGGGCTAATGAGCACCCACAACCTGCAATATCAGTAAGAAAGAAGAAATAACACGATTTTCACCAGAAAGTATCCTTTATGGAGATGTGAAAAATGCATTAAGTCGCACTGATATGTTATCGTAAAATTACGAAAACACGCCTATACAAATACATTGTAAATTGTATTGCCGAAAAAGGAAACTTTTAAGAAGAAAAATTGTGATATTTTTTTCTAATTTCTGCTCAAAATAAGGATTGTGGGTACACGGTAGAACCGCCTCATTGAGGCGGTTCTAACGAGTACCCACATGCTATATTTTAGAGCAGAAATAAGAACAATAAGATATACCCCTGCAAACCCCAGTTTTACCATATAAAAATTGGGTTCAAGAGGTCAGAATTTTAAAGGCCTGTTCTGGGTCAACACTGTTTGTCAACCTGGCTATGAATCAGCCATAGGCCTAACAATAGCTGTGTTTCTGCTAACCGACAAACCTGACCCAGCATCCAGAAAAAAAAAATGACAGAAAAAAATATTTTCTTGCACATTTGATAAAACTTATTAACTGTCAAAATAGCTTAACTAATCCTTTTCTATTTCGTTTGCTTCTCTGATGCTTTTTATCTCGTTATTTGAAAAAAACAATACAGGTAATATAGCTAAGTCTTTTGTTTTCCATCGAATCATTATCATTTTTTCCAGTCAAATGCAAGTATCGCCAACATGGCAAAAGCACTGCGCCAGCCGCACTGTGAGAAAAAATTAAAAAGGTTTTGTGACCTACCGGCGCATACCCGTTTTCGGTATGTTTGGAAACACAGCTGTTTTATGCCTTTTTGGCAACAGTAGCATCACGAAAACACACCTATATAATTCAGATCCCCTCGAACCCCACTTTTATTTAGTAAAACTGGGGTTTACAGGGGTAAACCTTATTTTTCTTATTTCTGCTCTAAAACATGGATTGTGGGTACTTGTTAGAACCGCTCCGATGAGGCGGTTCTAACGTGTACCCACAATCTATATTTTGAGCAGAACATAGAAAAATATCACAATTTTCATCTTAAACTATTCATTTTTAGGGCGGTAAAATTTACAGTGTATTTGCATAGACTTTTTTCGTAATGACTTGCCGAAATGCAAAGATGGAACAGTCGACTTCAAGAAACATTGGGGTTAGAGATAGGCAGGAGACATTCCTACTTATTACGAAAAGACGCCTATACAAATAGATTGTTAATTTTGCCGCCGAATAAAAAAAAAAAACAAAAAAAAAAAAAAACGAACATTTTAAAATGAAAACTTGCGGTATTTTTCTTATTTCTGCTCACAATATTGATTGTGCTCAAAATATAGATTGTTGGTACTCGTTAGAACCGCCTCATAGGTTCTAACGAGTAGCCACAATCTATATTTGGTACTCGTTAGAACCGCCTCATAGAGGCGGTTCTAACGAGTAGCCACAATCTATATTTTAGAGCAGAAATAAGAAAAATAACGTTAATCCTGTAAACTCCAGTTTTACTTATATAAAAGTGGGGTTCAAGGGGGTCAAAATCATATAGGCGTGTTTTTGTGATGTTTTCAAAAGACTAGTATATATATATATGTACATGTATTTGTGTCTGATAAAGGACTAAAAGTGTAAAATCGCAGACATAATTTGAGAAAGAGTAATTGCCATGCATTCAAATTCGGAATTTAATTCTATTTCTATGCGAATAGGACAGCATGACCATTTGACTGTTTAAGGCAATCATTGACAATGACGATGCGCAGAAAGCCAAATCAGCTGACGATAACCAACAAACATATAACTTATCTTTCTAAAATAAATATAGAAGCCTCTGTGGTGTAGTGGTTACGCTACTAGCGTTGTAAACCAGGGGTCGCAGGATCGATCCCGGGCTTCTCCATACTTTCGGATGAGTCTTTAAACCGATGTCCCGTCTCCGTATGACCTTAACTGTTGGTGGGACGTAAAACTCAAACACTCAAATCTAAAATAAATGACGCTGAGCTTGTTTCCTCTTGGATTACAAAGTTAACGAAATGTAATTGTCAGTGTATGACTTGCACTATGGCAGACCTCTTTAGAGACGTTACCAATACCTCGGTGAGCCATGGCTTTTGTTTGTTTGAGTTGAGGTTTTAATTTCCCGTCAACACCATTAACCCTTTTTTGTACCTAACGGAATTTTCCTACAAATATATGGCAGGAGTCCGTTCCAAAATTTAGGGGTGTCAGGTTGTGTTTTCATCAAAATTTATTTGGAAAATGACTGAACTTTTAGCAAACAGTGGAGGCCCTGATCAGACGCCGCGTTCTGCGGCGTCTGATCTGGGCCTGCACTGTTTGTCAGGGTACCCGTTATGGGGTGTCTGGTACCAAATGGGTTAAGGTCATTTTGGAGACGTTGCTTCCGACTTTGTGGGACTTTTACCCGACATTGGGATGAAATGACTTCTCAAGCCCTACCGCCCATAGAAACCGCTAGGGTTTAAGGAGCAGTCCGACTCGCATCACTTTTCCTTGGCAGGCTTAGCCCTAAGCTGATTACCAGTACTCAGGTTCGGTCGGTTGCCGCTCTGCGCGGTGAGCCATGGTAGCCCCTACCTTTGCAAAAACGTAGATCCAGATCAGATGTTTTTGTAGAATCCATATGATCAGAATCTACACCCCTTGTCATTCGGTTTGCGAATTTGAACGAATGCATTATTTCATGCAATGTGATTGGTTGGTAGTCAGAAAAGGGTGTGGAAAATTAATTTAATCAACAGGATAAGAGTTTATGCACCGTTGACGTCAGTACCAGTCGTGTCTGAGAGACAATAATTGATTAGAATTTAGTTCTAATAACGCACAAAGCATCACTTACGAATATACATGCACATTGAAACACAAATATAGACGCTGATACATGTGTATTACACAGATTACGTAACTTACTAGTCCAGCGGGATTTCCACTTTGCGTAATTATGAACGGAAAATATGTTTGTTTATGGTTATATGTCTTCATTGTAAACGCCATGGAAACATATTTAAGCCACGAAGAACGAAGAAAATATTTGCGCGCATGCGCGGTCAGTAAACACAAATATCAGCCTGCGTCCTCAGCCCATCTTAATCAAACTTTGTCAAGTTGACATCCATCTACAGCATAGCGAAAACGGAGAAAAATAGAAGCGAGGCAATGATCAGGAATCAATACAATCAACCCACACCCCCATCAGCGACTGAGTCTAATGAGGGTTTTATCAATTAGTTTTCGCCTTGTAATTTCTTCTTTCTATCTACAGATGTCAGATAGTCCATAAGACTTCTGTTAGTTCTCGCGAACGTACAGGGTAATATGCATGTTCCTGAGTTGCAGTTTGTCTTCCTTTCTGTTTCGCTGGTTTAAGCTGAAAGCTTTAGCAAACGTGCAGTCATTTTGTCACGTCATGTAGATCGTGTTTAATTGAAGTTAATTTTGGGCGGAATTATAGCCTGTTTCACAAACTCGACGATTGCGAACGAGCATTAGTAGTAACAATAAGAAATGTTCCGCGAATGATAATCCCAGTTTCTGAATCGACACCCTTATATTTCATTTGTCGAATGATTAATTCCCGGAAATCCAAGCTAAGGGCTGTCTCTCGCCTCGGGTTATTATGCCTATGACGTTTTAATTTAATGATTTAGAAACGGACCATATGTAATCATCGGTTGCGCGCTTGCACAAAACTAATTCTGATTGGTCAATATTCTTGGACAGTATAACAAACTGTGATTACGCATGTCAAAATCTTTCCCAGATGTCCTGTTGTGTTGCTAAATCTTTCTGCAATGTTTAATATGCCATCTTGAAGGGTTTCGTAGATTCTTAATTGCGTTTTCGGGAAGAATAAGTGTCTCATAATTGTCACGAGTTAGATGTTCCTTCCTTCATCCATCTAATGTGCACCGGGTTCCTCAACGTTTCTTTCCGGTGTTATCCGTAAATGTGTATTCTCCGTTAGCAAAGTGCGCATGCGCATTGTATCAGTTTCCATATAAGAGTTATTGGATGACCATGTCTTGGATACGGCCCTCCTCTTTCCTGTTATTCTGCCGGAGAAGGCTAGATATATCCAGGGATTAGTACAGGAGTTTAAACTCGCCAGTAACACGGTGATAGCCATGACACTACCTGAAACAAAAGACAGGACTGTCCGTAATTCAAATCATGGTGATATGTTCGTGTAATCAGTACGCAAACACGCCTATCCAAATACATTGCCACCTTTATCGCCGTAAAAATGAAAATTCTATGATGAAAAAATGCGATATATTTCTTATTTCTGCTCAAAATATAGATTGTGGGCACTCGTTAGAACCGCCTCATCGAGGCGGTTCTAACGAGTACCCACAATCAATATTTTAGAGCAGAAATAAGAAAAATAAGGTATCCCCCGGAAACCCCAGTTTTACTATATAAAAGTGAGGTTCAATGGGGTCAAAATTATATAGTCGTGTTTTCGTGATGTGAATAACTGCATTAGGAAAACACGCCTGTAAAATACATTGCTAATTTTACCGCCAAAAAGAAAGAAAATTGTAGGATGAAATATTGTGTTTTCTTAATTCTGCTTAAATATAGATTTTGGATACGCGTTATATTGCACCAAGACGTAGGTTATTGGTACTCGTTAGAACCGCCTCAGTGAGTTTTTCAGGGGTAAACCTTATTTTTCTTGTTGCTGCTCTAAAATATAGACTGTGGGTGCTTGTTAGAGATTAGGTGGTTCTAAAGTGTACCCACATTCTATAGTTTGAGCAGCAATATGAAAAATATCACATTTTGTCATCTTAAACGTTTCGTTATTTCGGCAGTAAAATTTACAATGTATCCACTGATCCCAAAATGTAGGTATCGGTACCGATAACTGCACATGTGCCTGTGTTGATTTTACTAGACCTAGGCCAAGTTTTGAGGTTTAACGTCCCCATCAACACTGTAAAGGTCATTTTGGAGACGTTGCTTCCAATTGTATGGGACTTTTACCCGACCTTGAGATGAAATGACATCTCAAGCCCTGCCGTCCAATGAAACATATACGGTTTATAAGCATGGGCGGGCCGACTCGGAATATTTTGCCTGGGCAGGCTTAGATCCTCTAAGCGGTTTACCAGTACTCGTGTGCGGGTCGGTGTCAGCTCTGCGTGGAAGCATCATGCAGCCCATCTATTTCTTCAAGCCCCGATTGGCGGGGGCCGAAGTAGACCAAGTACTTCTGCTGAAAAGAAATGTGAGCAACTTTTGCAATGCGAAAGCTGTTCACATTTTTTTCAGCAAAAAATGAGCATAAATTGCGACACTGAATGATCAAATTACACAGATTCGTTTACATAGCGCATATTTTAATATCTACGAAATTGTCATTTTCTTATGAAAATTTGTGATATTTCTCTTTAACTATTCCATAAACAAACATAATCCCAAATTACTCAAACTTAGTTTATCCCCTATAGCATTAGGAAATCATGACGGTGTGAAATTATGGCGTCCAACATGGTGTCAGAAATTACATATTTTGGGTAAAAATGATAACATCTTTCTTATTTCTGCTTCCCACATAGATAGTGGGTGCTCGTTAGAACCGCCTCAATGAGGCGGTTCTAACGAGTACCCAACATATATTGTGGGTGCTCGTTAGAACCGCCTCAATGAGGCGGTTCTAACGAGTACCCACAATCTCTGTGTTTGAGCAAAAATATGACAGATAATCAATAACCCGTTAACCCCACTTTTCTCTATATAAAGTGGGTTTTAGGGGGCTCCTACTTTCAAAGAATTGTTATCGTGAATGTTTATCTTTATCTTGGAGCAGAAATAAGAGAAATATGTATACTTCTGTAGAGCCCATTGTTTTTGTATAAATTTTGGTTTAGAGGGGTGTAGATTACACGGACTTGTTCACATGAAGCGTTAATTAACGACATCACGCCTAATTGAACCCCACTATATATAGTAAAACTGGGATCTTCAGGGGTAAACCTTATTTTTATTATTTCTGCTGATAAATAAAGATTGTGGGTACTCGCTAGAACCGCCTCAATGAGGCGGTTCTAATGAATACCCACAATCTATATTTAGAGCAAATATTGATTGTGGATACTCGCTAGAACCGCCACGACGAGGCGGTTCTAACGAATACCCACAATCTATATTTAGAGCAGATGTAAGCAAAATATGACGGTTTTATATCTTTAAATTTTCGGCAGTTTAGTTTTCACTGCATTTGTATCTATAGGCGTGTTTTCGTAATATTACGACATCATTACTGGACTCAGTGGTTCAAACTGTAGCCCTAGTATCTGACAAGGACCAGTCATAAAACACATATTATTTCATCTAAAGGCAACAGTGGTGGCCGCACCTTCAAGTAAAGCGACGCTGAACACGGTTCCAGGGATTCAGTACTGATAGGTCACTGTATATCCGGCTGGAGGGCCTGAGTCAATCAAACCACTTGTTTTAAAAGAACTGAGGGTAGAAATCGCTCCTGTTATCTGCCTGCTGTTTGAGAAATCTTTAGAAACTGGTCAACTAACTGCAGATTGGACAAATGCTCAAGTTTGTTCCCTTTTTGAAAAAGGTGATAAAACTGACCCTGCCAATTATTGGCCTATCTCCTTGACATGCATAGTATGCAAAGTGATGGTAACATATAATTGCATCCAATATTTCCAAACATCTGGCTCAGCGTAATGTTCTTTATAAGTTGCAACATGGGTTTCGTGAAAAACGCTCCTGCGAAACTCAGCTTATTCAGCTTGTGGAAGGTCTTGCAAAGGCAGCTAACTTTGGGCAAACAAACCGACTTAGTACTTTTGGACTTCAGTAAAGCCTTCGATAAAGTTACCCATCTAGAATTATTGTATAACCGGAAATACACTAAAATGGATTGAATCTTTCTTAATCGGACGTTCTCAAACTGTTATACTAGATGGGGAGTCTTCAAATGAGGTACCGGTCACCTCTGGGCTACCCCAGGGGTCAGTCCTGGGCCCGCTCCTCTTTCTATTGTACATAAATGACATACCGGATAATATTCAGTCACAAGTTAGGCTCTTTGCTGATGAGATACCGTGGTTTACTTGGCTGTGTCCAGCCCAGCAGATACACAAGTGCTACAGTCTGACCTTGAAAAACTTCAGCATTGGGAGCGAACCTGGCACATGGAGTTTAATCCCAGCAAGTGTCAGGTACTCCATGTCTCTAGATGAAAAACGCCAATTAAGTCCCAATACTTCATGCATGGCCAGGAACTGGAAAGTGTGGACTCAGCCAAGTACCTTTGGGTGACCATCAGCAAAGACTTTAGCTGGAATTCACACATATCAAATATTACAGCCAGTGCAAACAGGACCCTCGGCTTCGTCAAAAGAAATCTTAAAAAAAAAAATGTTGCAGCGTAGGGCAGCCCGTTGGGTAACAAATGATTTCTCCCCCTACAGCAGTGTTACAGACATGATGGGTGAGCTTGGATGGTGGTCACTTGAGCTCAGACGCTATGATACGCGCCTTACAAAGTTTTATAAAATCGTTAACGGTTTAGTCGCTATACCAGTTCCGCCACAGTTCGAACGCCTAACTACAAACACGCGTCACCACCCTCTGGCTTACAGGCAGATACACACTTCTGTCTCGTATTATTATTCATTTTTCCTTATGTCGGTTGTTCTTTGGAACAGGCTACCAGCTGATCTCGTCCTGGTTTCTGATCTGGACTCTTTCAAGTTAAGAGTCAGCTCGATCAACCACAGGCTCCCTTAAGGAAATACTGTTTTTATCCTGCTTTTAAACTCTCCTAACTAACACCCAACATCTTTCATCTATCCTCACCTTTCTTTTATTCTTTTAACTCTTCACTATCACACTTTTACTTCTCTTACTAACACACCATGTGCAACCATCCTAATAACACTCGGAAGAGGGTTGAGGATTATATAGAGATAGATAGTATGTACGATCTCAGGTGTGCAGCCTTGTGCTGGACCCCTAAACGTCATTCAAGCTACAGACGTTGCCTTTGAAAACATAGGACGCATTTCCGATACAGATTAGTCAACACTGTTATAGGTCATTTTGAGCCGGTCAGTTATCCTATCCTTACTTTCCTGGGCAGGCTTATACGTAAGCAGTTAACCAGTACAGTGCACATTATTTCGCTTCTTGAATCAGCGGAAGGGAGAGAATGACCGTAGAAAATATTTCATGATCAAACTCCTCGAAAGAATGTTATCGACCCCGCAGGTATCTCGAGTATCTAGCAGAGCAGAAATTAAAACAATAAAATTATATTGGAAAAGAAAACAAGATATATGTCATAACGACATGTCGTTTAAACGACATATTTCTTGCTTTCTTTTCCACTCCAATTTTATTTTTTTTTAATTCCTGTTCTGCTAGATACTGGAACAGAAATGTCCCTTCCCGGGTTCCGTATAATAATGACATTCATAGTCGCTTTCTTACTTTCCGAAATGCGTTCTATTTTTCTCTTCTCAGACGCTTTTTCAATCGTACAGTTTTCTTAGCAAAAAGTGCACACGGCTAATACATACATTTGTAACAACAGCAGGCCAATCCAATCAACAACTTCGCAGAATCTGAGTCGATGATTCAGTAATTAATATATAATGATGTGATCAAAACATTAGAGAAGCCTCCGTGGTGTAGTGGTTATGCTACTCGCCTTGTAAACTAGGGGTCGCAGGATCGATCCCGGGCTTCTCCAGACTTTCGGATGAGTCTTTAAACCGAGGTCCCGTCTCCGTATGACCTTAGCTGTTGGTGGGACTTAAAACTCAAACTCTCTCTCACTCAAAACATTAAAACTATTCCAGGCCTCACGCCCGATGCATCAACGCTCTGGGAGTACTGGTGGATAGATGGTCTCTGGCTGCATTACGAAAACACGCCTATACAAATACATTGACTATTTCACCGCCGAAATATCGAAAATTTTATGATGAAAAATTGTGATATTTTTATTATTTCTGCTCAAAATATAGATTGTGGATACTCGTTAGAACTGCCTCGATGAGGCGGCTCTAACGAGTACCCACAATCTATGTTTTAGAGCAGAAATAAGAAAAATAAGGTTTACCCTTGTAAACGCCAGTTTTATTATCCAGTTTTACTATATCAAAGTGGGGTTCAAGGGGGTCAAAATTATATAGGCATGTTTTCTTGATGGTAGGCTGAATAATAGGCCTGCATGCTATCGTTTAAACTTGTATATTTCAATATTTTAAGCAAACTTTGGGTCGATTGACAGACAATCGACCGAATAACATCACGATAACAAGTCCGTGAAACGAAGACCCCTCTAAACCCCACATTATATAGAGAAAAGTGGGGTTTACGGGGGTATAAACTATCTGCCTTATTTTTTGCTCAAAAACATAGATTGTGGGTACTCGTTAGAACCGCCTCATTGAGGCGGTTCTAACGAGTACCCACAATCTATGTTGAAAGCAGAAATAAGAAAGATGTTATCATTTTTACCCGAAAATTGTTACTTCTGACACCATGTAGGACGCCATTATTTCACACGGACATGTTTTCCTAATGATGGTAGGCTCAATAATAACCAACTTTATGGAAATAAAGTAATGAACGTACGACGTAATCGCTGTACAACTTTGAGATACATGTAAAGGAATTCTCTAAGGAAAAGTTGCTCATAGGGGACAATTTGGATCATCATGCCTCATGTCAAATCAAGGAACCTTACCTGTACTGCCAGTTTTTCAAGCTCCGAAAATCACCAAAAAAATTAAAACAACCTCAAAATGACCCAATTTGTTTTTATTTGATTTTCTCAAATTTTACATTGGAGGAAAGAAAAATAATTGTTCTACTTAAATTTTCAGCCACATGTTTCATTGCATAATGAATGTTTTAATTACTGTAGTTTAAAATCAGATAGTGTCGCGTATTTTTGGTAATTTACTATTGAAATACATTAGACATGGGGTCCTATTTTTATTCTAAAATTGACCAATTTTACTTTGGTGAAATATATAAAAAATTATATTCAAATTAACGATAAGATACTGCATATTTATAATCTTAAACCACATTTTCGCTATCTAGCGTAGTAATGCTAAAATTTATGTCAGAGAAAAATGTTCCCTATTAACGGCTATATATTTTGTCGCGTAACTTTAATCGGACACAGGTAATTTAGTGGATTACACCATGGCTGTCTTAAGGTGCAAGTTGGTAGACGCAGTGGTCAATATATTTGATCAAATGCATATTTTACTGGATCAGATTTATAAATCATTCAGTGGTGGAGTCACAGTATTTGGTGCAAACAACAACTACTGTGTGCATTGGTTATGACATTTGGTCGATATAGCATATTATCCAATCAAATGCATACAACAGTTGGTGTTGGTGCCATAATACTGGATGCAGCAGACAAGTTATTGTGTGTAGAAGTTATTATATTTGGTTTAAATAACACAGTAGTAGGTCCATTCTTCATACAACTTTGTGCAATGAATATAGTAGATGGTTCATGTGCAAGCTGGTAGACGCAACGGTAAGACTTTTTAATTCATTTAACATTTTACCTGATCGAATTATATTTTACTGGATTAAATTTATACATTATTCGGTGGTTGAGTCATATTTCTGGGTGCAGACAACAAACTACTGTATGCATTTGTTATAGTATTTGGTTGACACCCCATTTTATTTAATCAATTCTATAGGGCACTTGATGTTGGCGCCATTATACTGAATCCAGTAGACAAGTTCTTGTGTGTAGTAGTAATAATGTTTGGTTCAAATAATATAGTAAGGATGCATTCTTCATACCGCGTAGTACACTGACTATAATACATGTAAAGGGTTCAAATGCCATTTTATTTGGTCAAAGCATCGTGCGTGTTTCGTACTAAATTGGTCTTTTTATTGGAGAGTGGGTGCACAGAGGTCTACAAGAGCTTGCCGTCAGCACATCTCTTCTTTATGGCTATCCTCCTAAAAGTGTACGTGCTGCTGCTCTCGGAAAAAGGCTGCAGAAAGGAGAAGAGTGCCATGCAGCAATTTTAGCGCTACTGGTACGTAATTGAGGACTAAAAAGAACCCGGCTTTTATGGACCATACACTGGATTAAGCGATGTCGGCTGTTTGGCCACTTCCACACACCCTTCCAAGAGCTTGAGAGGGAGTTTGTTTTTTGTTTTGTTTTAATGGAGGTTTTACGTCCCCGTCAACACATGTTTAGGTCATTTTGGAGACGTTGCTTCTCTCTTTCGTGGAACTTTTACCCGACTGTGGGATGAAATGACATTCTAAGCGCTATCGTCTGCTGATACAAAAGTGTAGTTTTGTTAATGGACGGCCTGACACGCACACCTTTAGCTGGGCTGGCTTAGACCTGCTAAGAGGTACTACCAGTATCAAGTTTTCGGTCGGCTTCAGCTCTGGCGGTCAGGAAGCAATTTGCAACCGCATCTTTTTCTAAAGCCCCGATGAGTGTGGGCCTAATAGTGATTATATGGGTTACATCAGTATAAGTCGACAAAGGGGCAACAGGAGTCTTCACCTACCAAATCGACTTTTTTGTGTCTTTCTTGTCAATTTTAGGCCCCGATCACCGAGGCTTTAGAAATAGTTGTGGATGCAGATTACTTTCTGGCAGAGCTGAATCTGACCGAAAACTTGATACTGGTAATACCACTTAGAAGGTCTAAGCCCGTTAAGCTGTGCGAGTCGGTTGTGCAACAACACAAAATTCACTTTTTGACACTACTGTCATACTTCATACACGCCCACTATCACACTGTATACTACTGTTCTACTACATATGTGCCCACCATCACCCTATTTTCCACTGTTCTACTACATAAAATCTCACTATCAGACTGTACACTACTGTTATACAACATACACGCCCACTATCAGACTGTACACTACTGTTCTACAACACATACGCTCACTATCAGACTGTATACTACTGTTCTACTACATACACGCCCACTATACGACTGTTTACGACTGGTCTACTACATACCAGACTGAACACTATTGTTCTACTACATACACGTCCACTATCAGACTGTACACTACTGTTCTTGTTCGTACACGAGTCAAATCGTACCCATTTTGGTCAAGTCGTACCCGAGTCAACCCGAACCCGAATCCAATTTTGCCTACATTTGATCGAGTTTCTGCCATACTCTTATAATGAGTGAAAAAAGAACAACTGCCAACACCATTAGAAGCCATGTCCCCAACCCATAAAGGTCTTATTTATAAGGAAGTGTCTAGAATGCCGGTACCAGCACTTTAGCCTACTCACATAACTAACAACGTTTAACAAGATTCAAGCCACTTCTCATACATACATTATTAGACACTTCAATGTATTTTTCATTCTTTTATATCATTCTTTTTAAACAAATTGTACATAATGAAAAGCTTGCTTTTCCACCTTCCGTTATTTAAATCATTTAAACAAATAGAGAATAAAAGATAATTGAACTGAAATTCCTAGGCATGTTTCGCCAAAACAAAAACGGACGTTCGCAGACAAGTTCAAGGGGATCAATAGCAGCCCTTGATAAAGGGAAGATTAAACACCATGTATCATTAATTGAGCAATTGAGCATGTATCTTTAATTGATATTTCGCACCGTCATTTAATCGGTGTTGTGTTTAGCCGAAGTGCTAATTAAATCAAAAGTAGTAACCAAAATAATATCCATTTAACCATTCTCTCTCTCTCTCTCTCTCTCTCTCTCTCTCTCTCTCTCTCTCTCTCTCTCTCTCTCTCTCTCTGTCGTCCATCCGTTCATTTGTCCATCCGTTCAATTGTCCGTCCGTCCGTCCGTCCGTCTATCTATCTATCTATCTATCTATCTATCTATCTATCTATCTATCTATCTATCTATCTATCTATCTATCTATCCATCTATCTATCTATCTATTTATCTATCTATCTATCTATCTATCTATCTATCTATCTATCTATCTATCTATCTATCTATCTATCTATCTATCTATCATTTATTCATTCATTCATTCATTCATTCATCATTCATTCATCTCCACCCGCCCGTGTGTCCGTCTGTCCGTCCTTTTGTCCGGTCATTAAACAAATCATCAATTATGTGTGTGGGTACGAGTTGACTCGGGTACGAGTTGACCAGAAACCGTTGCGGTTCCGGGGTTTAGTCCGGTCCGGCTTTTATCAAGAGCGCTGCTGCTAGTGCTATGACAAAACGACCAAATATTATGACTTTTACATTGACTATTATGCTGAAACCAATCCAATAATATGGTGAGCATATACAATGATATATTTTACCTCCAAATAAACTGCTCTTCTAATCCAATATTATAGTCACTGCACTGATGGGTATGACAAATGCATCAAATACTTTGTATTTAAATCAAATACTATTATTATAACACAAAAAGATTGCCTGATGGGACTAGTATCATGGCATCAACAGCCATTGATGTATGCATTTGATAAAAAAAATGTTGCTGACCAATTATTATAATCAATGCACATATTAATATGTTGCTTGCACCCAGTAATATTCATATCACACCTGTCCAATTAAATGTTTTGACCAAATAAAGTGCCCTTCGAACCAATCCCTGTATACACTTTACTCAGTATTATGACAAATGCATCCAATACTATGATACCAACACCAAGTGTTTTATGTGTTGGATCAAATAAAATGCAAAACTGGCCAAATATTGTAACCGGTCTATACACCAGTATGTTGGCTGCATCATATACTATGACGCCACTACCCAATAATTTATACATTTAACCCAGTAAAATATAAATTTGATCAGGTAAAATGTTAAACGAATAATATAGTCTGACATTTACGTCTACCAGCTTAAACATTTACCAACTGTTAGATTCATTGCATTGAGTGCAATGGTGAATGAGTCTAATACTGTGTTATTTAAACCAAATATCATAATTTGTACACGCAATAATTTGTCCGCTGCATCCAGTATTATGGCACCACCATCAACTGCTATATGCAGTTCATTGGATAATGTGCTACCAAATATCATAACCAATGCTCCCAGTAGTTTGTTGTTTGCACCCATGACTCCACCACTGAATGTTTTATAAATCTGATCCAGTAAAATATGCATTTGATCAAATATATTGACCACTGCGTGTACCAACTTGCACATAATGACCTTAAGACAGCCATGGCTTTCCATAATTGCCCAACATGGTTAAATTATGCCACGAAATAGGCAAACGTGTTGACATTAATTTGGCGAACTCACCATGCATGCCATTAAATGTTGTACGATAACATATTTTAAACCTGCCAAAGGAATGGAATCCCATCATATGAAACCGCCGTAAGAAAATCTGTTCTATGGCATTTGCGACACCAGCATGTGCATTCTCGCAGTCTGATCAATACTTTTTTGGTCGACTGTTTGTCAGTCGACCCAAAGTTACTAAGCACAGAAGCTCTCAAAGTTTGATGTCCACGTTACTTTCGGGGAGCTAAACAATCCCAGTGGTTAGCGCGTTTGACTTATGATCGAGAGTGTGGGTTAGAATCCGTGTGTCTTTTGGCAAAACACGTTATGCCACTGCTACACTCCACCCAGGTGAAAATAGGTAGCAGTGATGTAAAAGTCACTGCCTCTCTCTCGCGCACACGTGATAACATCCGCAATGAGTGTTCTAGAGCGGTTCAAATATACGTGAAGCTTTCATCTCAGTCGAACTGAATTAGATTAATACAAGAGGGCCCAGAGGGACCTGATTCGCTCATCTGAATGTCACTGTCTCTAGTATATAATATTTTAGCTCTGGTGGCCATCTTGTTTTGTCCGATCTGACCGATTTTAGCTATTGTGGTATGGTGCCACCTAGGCAATAAGCCTGTGAAGTTTTACTCAAACTGACCCAAGGGTTTAGGAGGAGTTCGCGTGTGAAGCAAATTTACAATGTTTTTCTATTTTTAGCTCTGGTGGTCATATTGTTCCCCGGAGCGGGATCGTTTTAGCTATTTTAGTAGAGGGTCATCTAAGCAACATTCCCAAGAAGTTTGAATGAAATTGGCCCAAAGGTACAGTAAATGTTGTCGTTTGAAGATTTTTTTTTCTATTTTTAGCTCTGGTGGCCATCTTGTTCATCAGAGCAGAACGATTTTAGCTATTTTGTTTGGGAGTCACCTGGGCAACATTCCTGTGAAGTATGACTCAAATTGACCCAAGGGGTTTAGGATAATTTGGCGTTTGAAGCAAGATTTACGATGTTTTTCTATTGTATGCTCTAGCGGCCATTCTGTTCGTCGGAGCGGGATCGTTTTAGCTACATTTGTATTTTCTAGAGGGTCATCTGCGCACATTCCTACGAAGTTTGACTGAAATTGACCAAAGGGTACATGAGGGGTTGCCGCTTGAAGATTTTTCTATGTTTAGCTCTGGCAGTCATCTTGTTCGTCAGAGTGGAACAATTTTAGCTATTTTGGTAGGGAGTCACCTACATTGCATTCCAGTGAAGTTTGAATCAAATGGCCTAAGGGTTTAGGGGTGGTTCGCGTTTGACGCAAATTTACGATATATTTTTTTTTCTATTTTTTGCTATGGCGACCATTTTTCTGAGCAGAGCAGGATCGTTTAAACAATTGTAGGAGAGGGTCATCTAAGCAACGTTACTATCTACAATTGTTTAAACGATCCTAGCTTTGTATGAAAATGGTCGCCATAGACAAAAGATTGAAAATTCTAATTTACTCGTGCCATTTGCGTCAAACGCGAACGATTTTAGCTATTGTGTCAGGGAGTCACCTACGAAACACTCCTGTGAAGTTTGATTCAAATTGACCCAAGGGATATAGAGGAGTTCACGTTTGAAGCAAATATACGATGTTTTTCTATTTTTAGCTATGGCGGCCATTTTGCTCATCAGAGCAGAACCGTTTTGTATATTTGGGTAAAGGGTCACCTAAGCAACATTCTGGTGAAGATTGAACGGTATTGGCCTAAGGGTAGAGGGGGAGTTGTCGTTTTAAGATTTTTTCCTATTTTTAGCACTGGCGGCCATCTTGTTTGTCTGAGCGGAACGATTTTAGCTATTTTGGTAGGGAGTCACCAAAGCAACATTCCTGTGAAGTTTAAATCAAATTGGCTAAAGGGTTTAGGAAATGTTCGCGTTTGAAGCAAATTTACATTTTTCTATTTTTAGCTCTGGCGGCCATTTTGCTCATTGGAGCAGAACCGATTTAGCTATTTTAGTAGAGGGTCACGTAAGCAACATTCCAATAAGTTTGAATTGATTTGGACCGTCCTTGGGAGCGGGATGTTAACTGATCAAACTCTTATTTATTGGGTTTCATTTATTTGTGTATAAAAGTTTTCATATGGAATTTGGTTACAAATGGCCCTGTGGTTTCTGAGAAAAAATATGGGCCAAGGTGAAGGAATGAACTTGAGCGTGAATACTCTTGTAGTTTCAATTACGCATTTATACCGGCCCCGATAGCTCAGTTGGTAGAGTGTCCGCTCCGGGAAACGGGAGGTCACGGGTTCGATCCCGGGCCGCGACATACCAAAGTCGTTAAAATGGTACTAGCTGCTACTCGCTTGGCACTCAGATTTACGGGGTAGAGCTAGGACTGGTCAACCCAGTGTCAGGATAATGTGACTGGGTGTGGTATCATGTAATGTGTCTGGGACATGATACTTCAGTGAGGCAGCACTATAAAAGTGAGCATTGAGCTCCCTGTCGCAACCAGACACCGTCGTAAAATGACTGAAAAATTGTTGAAAGCGACGTTAAACCCGAATTCACACACACACACACACACACACACACACACACACACACACACACACACACACACACAAACGCCTATGATTAGCTTGAGTCTCCAATGCTAAATACCAAGTTTCGTGACAATTCGCCCAAGCCCCCGCCCATCGGGGCTTGAAGGAATAGATGGGCTGCATGATGCTTCCACGAAGAGCGAATCCGACCCGCACATGAGGATTTTAGCCTGCCCAAGCAAAGCGGTGCGAGTCGGTCCGTCCATGCTTATAAACCCTATCGGTTTCATTGGGCGACAGGGCTTGAGATGTCATTTCATCTCAATGTCGGGTAAAAGTCCCACAAAATTGGAAGCAACGTCTCCAAAGTGACCTTTACAGTGTTGACGGGGAGGTTAAACCTCAAATCAAACAAACAAAACAATTAACCCACGGATTCTGGAGAAGATGTTTGAAGGGGTTTTAACGTATATGGCATGGCGGCCATCTTGGTCCATTGGCCTGAACCACACGAACAAACTTCCCTTCACCCATCCCATGGATACATGCAAGCTGACTTCAATCGACCCGGAGTGGTTTCAGAGGATAAGATTTTTGAAAATGGTGGACGGATAAGGGACACATGACGACGGGCATTGGCTATACTACATGTATAAACTCACCAATGAGCCGAAAGGCCGATGTGCGTAAATAAAACGGACGAATGACACCTTCAGATCAAAGGCGATAATTAGGAAGAATTGACGAAATTGATTGTAACAGGAAAGACGGTCAATATCAATCTACAATAACAAATCATTAGGCGAAGCAAACAGAATACACTGGGGTAACAAATTGGAAGAAACTGCTAATGGTACGTAATAAGTGTCACAAATTGAGAGAAACCAAAATTACGCATTTTATAAGTACATTTGCGAAATAAGAAAACCTGAGGATTGACTAATAAAGAATACTGGTATGTTGAAGTACAAAATTGGTAAATTTGTGGTTTGGGCGTATGATGTCTGCAAATTATATCAGACAATAAATTTACATATGGAATACTAAATTTGTTTTCATTCATTCTATACTTTCATTCATTCTACTGTTTTTCCTTTCTTCTTCTTGTCTCTGTTTCTCTTTCTGTTATGTTTTTTTCTTTCGTCCATAAAGTAGACATACAGTAAAAAAACTCCTACATTAAGACCACCATTGAGACTGTTCAAAAGTGGTCTTAAAGACCACTTTTGAACAGTCCCAAAGGTGGTCTCTGACCAGAGGGCACTTATCGAAGATTTGTTTGATTTGAGGTTTATCGTCCCCGTCCACACTGTGTAGGTCATTTTGGAGACGTTGCTTCCAATTTTGTGGGTTTTTTTTCCCGACACTGAGATTAAATGACATCTAAAGCCCTGTCGCCAAATGAAACCAACAGGGTTTATAAGGATGGACGGTCCGACTCGCACGCTTTGCCTGGGCAGGATAAGATCCTCTAAGCGGTTTAACAGTACTGGGATGCAGTCGGTTTCAGCTCTGCGTGGAAGTATCATGCAACCCATCTGTTTCTTCAAGCCCCGATGGGCGGGGTGAACACTTATCGAAGAAACACAAGGACAGAATCACTGAAACCTTCCAAATAAGGGTCTAAAAGCAGGATTAGTCTTGATTTTATGTGGTCTTATTAGCGGAATTTCGCTGTATCTTATTGTCACATATTAGATGTCATGAAGATAATCCGAAATTTGAATGGATACCAAAAATGAACAAGAATTCCGTCGAAGGCTATGCCGCGCCTATTGGACTGAACCATGAAATACAGGTCAACGTTTTGCTTGCATTTAAGTTGCCATCCCCAAATACAATTTTGTACCAAAATAGAAGTGGAGGCAATGATCAGGAATCGATACAATTAACCCACAGCGTCCATCAGAGACACCAAAGAGAAAGAAACACAAACATGAAACAACAGACTCTAATGGAAACATCAATAGCGGAAAGCCAAAAGGACAATTACTTTCGCACAAAATGTCCAATAGGCTATCCAAAATAAAATAACACAAGCGACACAAACACCCAAAAACAAACCATAACAAAAATAAACCGCAACAGAAGAACCGCCTTGGAACGGTCAGCGGAAAAAAATCCACTGGGGTTGGGTGTGTGTGTGTGTGTGGGGGGGGGGGGGGGGGCTTAAATCGATTTTACGTGGCCACAATTCTCGCCCTTACTTCCGAATAATTAAGTATCATTAATGAAGCTCTTATAACCCTTAAGAAATACTGAACGTTAGGGTTGACTCAATAGTTCACAAAGTCAGTTAACAAAGATAAATTATGGATGACTGCGTTAAAATTGCCATCCCTCGATGCAACTTTTACCACTACGGAGGTACCGATATTCAAGACGCGGCTATCAATTTCGCTAAAGATGGCTGCCAATTAAGGGTAAACAACCTCTATCTATCCCATGCGGATTAATTTACTGTGCGTCCGGTCAGAAATGGAATAGTGCTCATTACGTTATTTGTCAAACAAATATGTCTTCTTGAAATGTGATTTAAAGTGACAGCAAAGCTTAAAATGTCTTCGAGCAGTTTAATAATCAAATACTCGAATAAACATCCTTGCAGTTTGATCAGATGTAGTGTCTCATCAACTGCTGGTGGCCCAGTCCTCTCTACATTTGGCCGCTTGGGCGGGCAGCAAGCGTGTCGTGCAATCAGTGTAATTGTCCGTGTCCTTTCTCATATATATAGTGCTGAGGTTGATACTGCGGTGTTGACGCCATTACTCAAGTACTGGTTTAAATATATCTTTAATTTTTGCAGTATAAAATTCTAATTTTTCTAAACCTAAGATTGACTTGTCAGGTGAGACATGCATATTAGCGGATTTGGTTGCCACTTTTTGTTATATTTCAATTTTGGCAAGCCTCGCTATTATGGACATCTCTTTCCTGATGCCCGGGACTTCCGTGGAGTGTGGGTCATGTTTGCTGATGTTGGCTCGGTGGGGGACGCCTATAAGTCCTAGGGTAGGCGTCTTTTGCCTGATGCCTCCAGTTGACCTGTCTCATGAGCTACGTCGGTCGCTGTGTGCTCGGAGGGGGATGTGCTGTTTGCCGAGTCTTGTCCATCATCCGTTTCGGTTTCAGAACTTTGGGATTGAGACACACAGATGAACAGTAAATATCAGAAAAGGCATCTGTGTCACTAAAGTTGGTATAATCACGCCATATATGTAAGCTTTTTGAGATGTTTTTGTTATTAAGTGAAGTGCAAAGTCCCCGTTTGCGGATACGACATCTACAGCAAGACACGACATAAGCTGCTTTGATAATTGTGCGACCAGCGAAGATTCTTATCAACCTGCCTAGAATCTTCGCTGATCGCATGTGCTGATCTTGGAATCAAGGGGCAAGCCAAAAATCTTGTCTATGCAAGCTGATCTGAATCTGTTTCTGGTTGCAAAGCTCTTAATGTAGGTTTTGTCGTGCACTGACACATTCTCTTTAAGGTACATGTTTTTACAATGGCAGTACAAGGCCCCCGCCCATCGGGGCTTGAAAAAATAGATGGGGTGCATGATGCTTCCAGGCAGAGCCGAAACCGACCCGCACACGAGTACTGGTAAACCGCTTAGAGGATCTAAGTCTGCCCAGGAAAAGCTATGCGAGTCGGCCCGTCCATGCTTATAAACCCTATTGGTTTCATTGGGCGGCAGGGCTTGAGATGTCATTTCATTTCAAATGTCGGGTAAAAGTCCCAAAAAATGGAAGCAACGTCTCCAAATGACCTGTACAGTGTTTACGGGGACCATTAAACCTCAAATCAAACAAAATAATGGCAGTACAAATACACTTAAGGAGAATGTGTACACCTTCAGGGGAGGCAACTACATGTACCTCAAAAGTACTTTTGTTTCCCATGTCAATAGAGGTCAACTCTTAAAGGAAAGAATTTGCTCCTCAGGAGCAAATTCTTTCCTTAAAGAGTAGACCCTTTTTCAGTGGGACAGGGCTTATTTAAAAGCGAACAGGAATTCCTAAAATTTGTCTCCCTTTGTAAAATTGCGGAAAAGTCTGAAAGGTGTTCCCATTCACCTTAAGGCAATCTATGAGGACATACGTCCTCGCACTGGGTACAGCACAAACCTGCATGCTCAGCTACTGTTATTAGCATAAGCCGTGACACATGTTCGCATATGACAAAAAAAAAAAGAAAAAAAAAAAAAAAGAAACGAAAACAGGTTTCTGGTGACGTGGTCATTTAACAAAGATCGCAGAAGTAACAACATACACATACTTGACTGAATGATCCGAATGTTATTTTACGGAGTTGTCCTTGCTTTTATAATGCAAATTTGTAGCTACTACACTGTTGTTTAAATAGTATATAGAGGATCTTACACGAGCGATTTATGAGACGAGACTTCGGCGAGTTTTCTAAATTTCATATGAAATGACGATGCGTGTAAGATTCTGTTTATCATATATTATAACACAGCTAACTGTGATTTGTTGAGTAATAACCTTACTTAACTGTGATTTATTACTCAACAAATCACAGTAAGAGCTGATCTATTTCTTAAATAGTTTTATATTGTATTCTATCGCCGAAGAAGTTCAAAAGAAAACATAGGATTGTCACGGACGGCGTCATGACGTTACGCGGCAGTAACCATGTGTTGTTACACGTGCGGTCATATGATGTTTTATCACATGACGTTATCCACTGAGAAACAGCGACGTTATATGATAAACATACTTTAATAGTAAGTCTTTTTGTCATATAACATCGCGGTTATTTAGCACTAACATACCGATAACTCACCCGTGCGACATAGCGCATTTTCCACATTTTCAAAATGGCTTATTTTCTGATGAAAATCCTTGATATTTTTCTTATAAATGCTCATAACATAGGTTGTGTGTGCTCGTTAGAGTACCCACAACCTTTCTTATTTGCTTTTCAATGAATGATAGAGATTTATCAGTGAAATATAAATCGATATTTTCACTGTTTCAAACAGTGAAAATACGATTTTTTATTTTTCACTGTTTGGGACTACTTTTTTCTTCAAATCTAACTCTAATTTCAATTTTATCTTTGTCAGATAACTGAACAATACTGAAATGTGTTCTAATTGACGCATAGCCCGTTCATGTGTGACGGGGACGTTACTGACGTCATTTATGACGCTGACGTCACGTCTTTTGTCGCGCGACGTTAGACTTGCCAGCAACTTCTTTGGAAAACTACTCTCTCAATTATTTCATTAATCATTCATAATAATACCATCCCAGGCCATTTCTCAAGTGCAGTTTGCACCCAATAGTATACCCACTAAACACGATGGACACCACTAAATTGACGCGAAACGAACAGGAACAAAGATAATTTTCTCCGAATGTGAGCGACACCATTAAAGACGCTAAATATTGCCTTTTGAAGCATGTAAGAAACAGAAAATTTGATTTTTTTCAGTGCAAGATCAAATTTTATTTCACTCATGAACACCAAAACTGCTATTTTCACTCGTGGCTACGCCACTCGTGAAAATAACAGTTTTGGTGTTCATTCGATGAAATAAAATTCGATCTTACACTGAAAAAATCAAATATCCTCTATATGTCTGGAAGCAAAAATAAGAAAAAATATGAATACCCCCGTAAACCTCAGTTTTCTCTATATAAAGTGGGGTTTAGCGGGGTCTTCATTTCAAGGACTTGTTCACGTGATGAAGTCATGTGATAAAAATGATATGAAAACACGTGTAAGTTATGTTTAGTCTTGGCAGGAAACATGGGATCACAGTCCCTGCCTAAGAGCGATTTAAGCAAGGCAAGCACGAGAGGGTAATATATTTTTATCACGGTGCATATGGAAAATAATTACTCTTGGGCTGTCCAATCAAAAGCCTACAAATGTCTTGGCAGTATAACTAATGTTGATGTGCGCGTACCGCCATCACGCCTACGGAACGATACAATGCGTAACCATTGGTTAAGAACGTGAAGCAATTAGAGCGACATCCGGTTAGGCATTAGATCGCTAAAAAAGGTAAAGAAACTTGGCATTTTCTGTGTTTCATAAATTATATAAATTTTACGAGGAAGTTATTTAAAAATCGGGGAATTACATTCAGGAGCCCATTGATATCGGCGTCTTTGTAGTAAATACCAAATCCCGTACTTCACGCATTTTGGCTAAATTTAGTTTCTCCTGCTGAAGGTGACCTGAAACCTTAGAAAACTCGTGGTTTTTCGAGGTGTTTGTTGCCTTTTATTTAATATTGCGCTTAGCTACAAGTTCAGCGTATTAACATGCACACACAATGAACATATATGGTTATATGTGTTATGGATAGTTTGCTTGTCAATGCAGCACTATCGAGAAATCACCACGGAAAAGGTCGAAAATGGTTGGTTACGCATTAGATCTATAGAAATGATAACAAAACTTGCAACTATAAAGCGGATCTGTTTTCATCTCCACGGCCCCAGAATCACCCGCACCTTGTTCTACGGAACCATTTTTAGCCAACCTGATAAGCAGTGTGCTATTGATTCGATAATGATTTAGTATTTTATGGAAACATTTTCAGTCTCCAGAATCATAGTACCGAATGATTTTCACTGACTTTTACGCTGTGTTTGTTTTATCAAAGGTCCGGTAATTGCCTGAAATGAAATAAAACAGGTTTTGGAGTTATAATTTCTGCGAAGAACCCATCATCTGCCAAAATTTGCTGGTTAAGCATTAGATCGTATGGTTGAGCATTAGATAACCAGAGGAGAAAATCACACCAGTTGCTGCCTAAGTAAATGCCAGCAGTTTAATTCAATAAAAGGTTGTCTACATATGTCTACATATGATTTCTAAATTGTGTTAAAATCATCAGAGAAAGAAAGCTGTGATGAAAAATACTTTTCTGGACAAGACCAAGTTTCGTGATATATATTGAATGGTAACAGAGTTATGGAGCGGACACGAAACTATGGCAGAAAGGGTTATGTTCAATGTTCAAAGGGCAATAACTTCAAAAATGGTAAAATCAGCGTTGCAGAACATATATTTTGTGCGTTGTCTTATGATGCGTTACCTATCTGTGAAATTTCGTGAAAATATCTCAACTGGTATCCATTTTTTGTTTGTTTGTATTGTAGTTTAACGGACCAGTCAACGCTATTTAGGTGATTTTTAAGCCGGTCAGGTTACCTATCCACTCTTTTCCTGGGCAGGTTTATACATAAGCGGTTAACCAATACAGTGTATATTCTTTAATAATAATAATCGACCTTATTTATAGAGGGTAACACATTTAGTACTAATACTAATCTTCCATGTGGCCCTCTATTCCTGGGAAAAACCAGTACTAAGCAATGTGGATGAAGTTTCTTGCTCAAGGAAACAACACGTTCCGCTTGCGGGGATCGAACCTGCTACCTCTCGATCTCAAATCCGATGCTTTACCACTGCAACACTTCGCCAAAAACTGACAACTGCACTTCTTGAATCAGCGGAAGGGGAGAATGACCGTAGAAAAGATTTCATGATCAATCTCCACGAAAGAATGTTGCCGAATCCCGGTAGATATCGAACCCGCGTCCACCTGATCAGCAGTCAGACGCGCATCCGACTGAGTTACCGAGACCGGCAACTGGTATCCATTACGATAACACACCCGTGAAAAATATAGTGCATTGTTCACAACTCCAAAATGGCTATATTTCAGATGAAAATACGTGAAATGTTTTTTTTATTTATACTGCGAACATATGTTGTGGGTGCACGTTGATGCGATTCTTACGAGTACCCACAGCCTTTATCTTGGAGCAAAAATAATGAAAAAAAATACGTATACCCCCGAAAACCCCAGTTTCCTCTAAATGAAGTGGGGTGTTCATTTCAAGGACTTGTTCACGTGATGTAGACTAATGAAGTGGAAACGAATTTATGAGGCACCAACAAATGTATAGTTAGGTGGCTATGTAAATGGACAGAATCAATGTAAGTCTATGGGATTTATTCCGTTAGACACCGAAAATCTTCTTTTCTGTGGCTAAAAGTAGCCACTTAAGTATCAATCCTGCCAAAAATAGCCACATAAGTATACATCCGTGAGAACGTCCGCGCTGACGGACGGACGGAGGGCGGAAATTCAAAATTTCGGAGGGTATAGCATAAAACACCGCCACTTTTCAGTGGGGCATAAAAATAAGAAAAGACTAGAAGTAAACGACCGCTTCTCATTAACCTCCGTTTGTCATCTTTCAGAAATGCAATATTCGCATACTTACTAGTCTTTGAATAATGATAAAGCATGGTTCAAAAAAGGCCTTTTTTTAAATTGATAATGAAACAGAAAGTTAATACCAGCTAACATGAAATACTTAAAAGGCATTTCATGGGTGAATGCATGTTTAACCTTTTGAATGTGACCCTATTTGTCCGTTTTAGCACTGATTATAACAGTACAAATGCACAGCGACAAGAGAAAACGAGTCATCGCACATGTGCACAGCAAAGACTCAGATCAACCAGTGCATATGCGCAGTCTGATCAGAGCCTTGGTTATGACAAATTCATTAAATGTTCTTCTGCCAGCTGGTCTCAGTCTTTACTGCATAATTATGTTTGAGGTATTCAAATTCACTACATGAACTTTTGTTTTCATATAGACTGGAAGGGCAAAAGTGACATAATCTATAACTGTTGAATTGAGAACCTAGCCAGCCCCCGCCCATCGGGGCTTGAAGAAATAGATGGGCTGCATGTTGCTTCCACGCAGAGCTGAAACTGACCTCACACGAGTACTGGTAAACCGCTTAGATGATCTAAGCCTGCCCAGGCAATGTGGTGTGATTATTATTATCATTTTGTGATATAGACTTAATCGCCATTACAAAGCGTAAGCTGGCCATTTTGTTTTCTACAAAAGCAAGTAATGACCTCTTATTTATGAATCGGTGTGTCATTCGGTCAGATAAGCATGATACCCAGACATTTAATGGTCTTGTCCAGAAAAGTATTTTACATCACAGCTTTCTTTCTCTGATGATTTTAAAACAATTTAGAAATCATATGTAGACAACCTTTTATTGAATTAAACTGCTGGCATTTACTTAGGCAGCAACTGGTGTGTTTTTGTCCTCTGGTTATCTAATGCTCAACCATACGATCTAATGCTTAACCAGCAAATTTTGGCAGATGATGGGTTCTTCGCAGAAATTATAACTCCAAAACCTGTTTTATTTCATTTCAGGCAATTACCGGACCTTTGATAAAACAAACACAGCGTAAAAGTCAGTGAAAATCATTCGGTACTATGATTCTGGAGACTGAAAATGTTTCCATAAAATACTATATCATTATCGAATCAATAGCACACTGCTTATCAGGTTGGCTAAAAATGGTTCCGTAGAACAAGGTGCGGGTGATTCTGAGGCCGTGGAGATGAAAACAGATCCGCTTTATAGTTGCAAGTTTTGTTATCATTTCTATAGATCAAATGCGTAACCAACCATTTTCGACCTTTTCCGTGGTGATTTCTCGATAGTGCTGCATTGACAAGCAAACTATCCATAACACATATAACCATATATGTTCATTGTGTGTGCATGTTAATACGCTGAACTTGTAGCTAAGCGCAATATTAAATAAAAGGCAACAAACACCTCGAAAAACCACGAGTTTTCTAAGGTTTCAGGTCACCTTCAGCAGGAGAAACTAAATTTAGCCAAAATGCGTGAAGTACGGGATTTGGTATTTACTCCAAAGACGCCGATATCAATGGGCTCCTGAATGTAATTCCCCGATTTTTAAATAACTTCCTCGTAAAATTTATATAACTTATGAAACACAGAAAATGCCAAGTTTCTTTACCTTTTTTAGCGATCTAATGCCTAACCGGATGTCGCTCTAATTGCTTCACGTTCTTAACCAATGGTTACGCATTGTATCGTTCCGTAGGCGTGGCCATGGCTGGTTTTGTGGCAATACCATATCATTATAATAATAACAGTAATAATAATTATAACTTTATATCAAAAGGATAACATATTTAGACTGTGGGTACCCTCAATCTATTTTTTGAGTAAAAATAAGAAAGATATCACAATTTTTCAACTAAAAAAAAAGATTTTTAGGTAAAGTTTACGATGTAGTTGTATAGGCGTGATTTTCGTAATGGCCAATTTACAAGCACATTGTGGTCCACACACTATGCATCTAAGTTTATTGCGCTGCATTGAAGTTTAGTTTCTACGACTGTTAGGCTTTTGTCGGCCGCATGAGTTATGGTATCATCGGCATGAAGGTCAGTATTTGTTTTTCAGTACACAGTGAGTGAGTGTTTGAGTTTTGCGTCCCACAAACAGCTTAGGACATAGGGAGACGGGACCTCGTATTAAAGACTCATCCGAAAGACAAGAGAAGCCCGGGATCGATCCCGCGATCCCTGGTTTACAGTGCGAGTAGCATAACCTGTACACCACGCAGGCTTCTATTTTCAGTACAGTGGAAGGTCGTTTATAAATATTAAAAATGTGATAACGTCATGTGAGAAAAATGATATAAAACACGTGTAAGTTATTTTGAGTTTTGGCGGGAAACCTTTGATCAAATTCCTTTCGTAAGAGCGATATTTGTTCGAGTCTTTAGGCGAGGCAAGCGCGACAAAGGCCTAACAGTCGTAGAAACCAAACTTCAATGCAGCGCAATAAACTTCGAGGCATAGTGTGTGGACCACAATATGCTTGTAAATTGGCTTAAATATGTGTGTATCATCGAGAGTGTAACACAATTTTCACCATTAAAAGAGCAAGTGCAATCAGATTTATTGCAACCGTGGCAAAGTAAGTTGAGTATGTAGAACTTATTGTGCAATTTATGATAAAAAAAATTTTTGATGTTTTCTTCGGCAAGTTTTAAGAAATATATATCAGGCGAATGCACGATGATGTACATAATGACATTTGCGTAAAATTATTTTGTCCCATGCCTTCGCGAAGTGTGATCAGTCCTCGTGAAGTTCTTGTATGACTGCTGGCGCATCCACCGAGTAAAAAGTGAATACGTTAAAATAATTTGGCGCCCCCCTGTGCCGATACCAATTTCAATGCAGGTTTCAATACAGAACACATTTAGTGTAACATTATAAGAATCTTATATGGTGTGAGGGGTGGATGGAAAAATCCGTCCCGAGGGACACTGTCTGACATCACGAGCTTGCCGAGTGATGCCGGACAGTGATCCCGAGGGTCAGATTTTTCTATCCACCCCTCACACCCATATTGGATTCTTTTTCTTGCATACCTTCCATTTCTTAGGGCGGATTTTTAATGCTGCAGTCACTTCGGTTACCAACGTCTGCCATATTGTGTTGACACTGCAGGAATGTTTAGTGACGTCACGTAACGTGCTGTGATGTCAGCCTTAACGACGGCGCATACGAGGTCGTAATCAACCAGTGCATTTATCAAACACGCGATTTTATTCGACTTTGGGTCGGAACACCAGGGTCAGAACATAAATTTCTATCCCAGGGTAAAATCACGGATTTCCTTGTTTGGTGTGCAAGAAATATAGATTATTCATTCTCCTAGTTGAAATATGGGATTTATAAACCGAGGGACGTAAAACAATCCGACAAAGAAACGAGTGCGAAGCACGAGTTTCTTTAACGGATTGTTTTACCTCCCGAGGTTTATAAATCCCATATTTCAAATAGGAGAAATGTATAATCTGTATATTACATGCACTTCCATAGACTTTTAGGAGAGTTTGGATCTTGAATTTTGGATCGGAATACCCGTTCAGTTGACTGTTTACAGCTCATGTAAACGGTTCAATCAGCGAAGTGTTACAGAATCTGGGTGGAAGAACAACTGGATGGGCGCCATTTTGAAAGCGCTTTCTACAGTTTTGAACAAAAATAGAAGAAACAAAGTGTTTCAGTGATAAAACAAGTAGAACGTTAGATTAAATAAAGCAAAACTTACATCCTAATCAATGGTCATATCCATGTTTTCTTTTGTTTCAGCGTTGCATCCGACTCAAACGTCACGCATTCTAAACGTCTGTAGATATTTCTTAGACGCCATTACAATGACGTCATGAATAACGTCGCCGTGATTGAAACTTTCCCGCGTTTGAATAGAAAAATTTCACTGCAAAGCGGTATCTCGTATCTTGTACATAAAGTAGTTCCAGCTGAAGGGATTTATTTCCCGGCTAAGAGGAAATATTTCTTCTTAGCAAAAAGGAAAATACCAAGTTTATGTCTGGTAGAAATCATGGTATTTCTCTGTAATGCATGTAATATATTGTACTCTTTCATTTCTGCAGACAGGTGATTTCGCTTGACCTTTTTTCTTATACTCCCAGAATAAGTTGTGGCTCTTCATTGAGGCGGTTCTAACGAGCATCCACAGCATACATGGACAGAAAAAAATATGTATACCACTATCTACATAAAGTGGAGTTTACAGGGGTGTTCATATCAAGGACGTGTTATAATGATATACGTACTGTTTTGCTGCGCAGAAGCTCAAATAATGTTATATCGCACTCAAATTAATTGTGTGATGCTTGCAGCGCTATTTTCAAGATTGATTAACCAGATCAAGAGGATGGCATGCCAATGTGCGAAAATACATTAAAATGGCTGATGAAAATAAACATTATGTTTAGTTATTTCTGTGACAAACACATATTGCACCGCGGTTCTAACGAACGCGCACAGTTTGTTAAATCAGACTAAGTAAAAGAGTCTATTTTTCCGCATTTAAAGTAAGATGAAAAAATAAGAGTACTCAATTCAAGGACTGGTCCCTGTAAAGTTTTACTTACTTGTAAAATATGGCGAATACAGATCATATGCTGACCACATCTGAGTGATGAAGAATGGCGCCCAACATACAAGAAAACAGATAATTACTGTCAGTGTCATTTTCACTGTTTTAATTTTCGATTTAGACAAACGTTTGGTGTGTGCTCGTGGGTTTCTAATATTCTTAGGACTGCCATTTAAACATGCCTCACTTTCTTTTTCAACCTTGTCACTTTTATATATACTCCAAGATTTGTATTTCTTCCTAGCTCGAATAGTACTTTCCTTGGCGTTAACACTCACCCACACGACGTAACATATTCTTGTGTAGCAAACAGTAAGAATAACAAATGGTACGAAATAAATCGACACAAAAATCCACGTGATGTACACTTGTAGCTCCCATAATGCGTTTGTTATATCAAAATTATCCAGGCAATCATAAACACCATCATAGCGTTGTTTATACGAAAATATTATCAACTGCGGTATTGAGAATAATCCTGAAAGAGTCCAAGCGATTAGGACCATTACATGCACCCGTCTAGACGTCCATGTCTGACTGGTTAACGGATGGCAAATTGACATGTATCGGTCAAGCGCGGTCATGATTAAAACATATGTAGACCCATACATTGTACCCACTTGAAGATACTTTACAACCTTACAGAGAAAGTTATTACCGTCAAAACGATATGTTATATCCATGATAAGTTGTGGTAACACTTGACACAACCCAACAGAAATATCGGCGATGGCTAAATGAATTATAAATAACTGCATTCGACTCAGTTTCCGCTTTCGGTACAAAAGCACTATAATCACAACCGTGTTTCCGAATAGCGCGAGGAATAGAATAATCGACAATACAGCTTGCTCAAACTTGGCGAGGAATTCATCACGTCCTTGTGGCTGAGGCGCAGTAGGACATGAAGCATTAGTATCGTTAGCTGTGCTGTTGCAAAGGAGACCGGCTGTTGTAGATTCTAGTGACGTACTGTTCGCCATCGTGACATCACACCTTTCTGAAATGAAATAATGACAAAAGCATTAGACACGCCCAGGTCAATATCACGACCACAAAGGTATTTATCTAGTAAGCCAAACATTCCGAATATTAATAGATCTTACACAAATCGTCCTTGCATATGAATCTCATAAATTTCATATAAAATGACAATATGAGTGTAAGATTATGTTTATACTTTAAGTAAGTTCTGAATAGTCGGATTGCGTCATGACCAGTACTGAAATGTGCAACACCGGCCATGCCCTCTAGAAACAGAACTCTATTTTTACAATAATTCTAATTGAACTCAATGATCCCAAAGAACCAGAAAAAATAATCTGCGTCACAACACCAGATTCAATGAAGACAAATAAGTTCTGAATAGTTTGATCCTTTAAATGCACCAGATGCAATGAAGACAAATAAGTTCTGAATATAGTTGAGTTGGATCCTTTGGTTTACACTTTTTGTTATATTTTAAATTTTGCAAGTCTCGCTACTTTGGACATCTCCTTCCTGATGCCGGGACTTCCGTGGAGTGTGGGTCATGTTTGCTGATGTTGGCTCGGTCGGGGACGCCTATAAGTCCGCGGGTAGGCTCTCTTGCCTGATGCCTCCAGCTGACCTGTCTCATAGGCTACGTCGGTCGGTGTGTGCTCGGAGGGGGATGTGCTGTGTTTGCCTGGTCTTGTCCATCATCCGTCCAAAACTTTGGGGTTGAGACACACTGATGAAGATTAAATATCAGAAATGCCTCTGTGTCACTAAATTTGGTATAGTTACGCCGTAATTGGAAGCAAACATACATCAAATAAACGCAAATAGCACACTCGGTTTTATTCAGTCTATTCATGACCAGTACTGAAATGTGCAACACCGGCCACGCCCTCTAGAAGCAGAAAGCGGATTTTTTTGAATAAGACTCAGTTGAAAATATAAGGTTGTCACGGAAAGGGTCGTGATCTCACGGAAAGGGTCATGATCTTACGGCCAAAGGGTCATCCTTTGGCCGTAAGGTCACGACCCTTTCCGTGACAACCTTGGATTCATTTCACGAATTTTTGACGTGACGGAAAAAACAAGTTCCGCCAAAAACACACGCCACATGAGTGTGCTACCTTAGTATTTTGTGACTAGGGCCCTGCGATTTATTCGGGCTTGCCTGCATTATCAAATGAAAGCTTGCAAGGTAACATGTTCGCATTTATATCGGTTCATTCGTTACTTAAGATTATTCCAATTTTAAGGAACTGAGCAACTTTGTCCTTCTCAAGCATTCATTTTATCATATTTCTTTATTTTCCAAAATAGATCAGAAATCGATACAATTAACCCACAGCTCCAATCAGAGACACCAAAGGGAAAGAAACACAAACATGAAATAACTAGACCCTAATGGAAACATCAATAGCGGAAAGCCAAAATGACGGTTACTTTCCCACAGAACGGCCAATTGGCTATCCAAAACAAAATCAATATAATCGATACATCCGTCACGATTTAGACAAACAATTTGCTCACTGCGCATGAAGATAGAAGTGGAGGCAATGATCAGGAATCGATACAATTAACCCACAGCTCCCATCAGAGCCACCAAAGGGCAAGAAACACAAACATGAAACAACAGACCCTAATGGAAACATCAATAGCGGAAAGCCAATAGGACAGTTCATTTCCCACAAAATGGCCAATAGGCTATCCAAAATAAAAACCCAAATTAGGACTCAACAGCAAGACACCACTGAAATGCTAAAGCAAACAAAAACAACAGTTAGACTCCGATGGACCCGCCCAGAGACCAGAGCATCAAGCATCAACCAACATTACAAACAATAAAGTATCGTCTGCAAAAGAAGCACAGATCAGTCATTATTTACTTGGTTATTCACACGCGAAGGAACACACACAACTGGTTTCTAGATCGAGTGTTTGTCAAGTAAGGATAGAAAAATACAAATGTTAAAAGAAGTGTGAGTCAAACAGTGTAGACGACATTATAAAGTTTAGCTCAACAGTGTAGACCATGATTACACTGCCCCATCAAAGAAGTATTTTGTGGGTTTGAAGTGTTTGATTTTAGCGCTGCGTCGCCAGACATGTCAGCTGCCAGAAAAGTGTTGGTGTTTTTGGCAGAAATTACTGGTTCCGATTTCATCTAAATTACTCCTTCCTATTTCATCTGGAAGCGCAGTGGAGGGTAATTCACATTCGAAGCCGGAACCAAACCAGAGACACAATCTGCCATTACTCCATACTTTTTTACACGGTAGACTGTGTAATGAACGTTCATTTAATTGTGTCAATAATGACCCACTATACCGTGTTGGTGATAAGAGCAAGAGGAAACTCACGGGGTATTATTTTTCTATAAAAGGATGGAATTTAGGTTTAATCCGTTTGGTCTTTCAAAAGTTATTGAAAGTTCTAGTTGGTTTTGTCATATACACTTATCCCTTACTGTACATGTATATGGAATGAAGAAGAAAAAAAAAACGAGCTTTGAAATTAGGGTCGTCCCGCCCATCGGGGCTTGGAGAAATAGATTGGACTGCCTGATGCTTCCACGCAGAGCTGAAACCGACCACACATGAGTAATGCTAAACCGCATGCCTAGGAAATGTCCGTCAAACCCTATTGGTTTCATTGGGCGGCAGGGCTTGATATGTCATTTCATCTCAATGTCGGGTAAAAGTCCCACAAAACTGAAGCAACCTATCAAAAATGACCTACACTATGTTGTAAATGTTGACGGGTAGTTTAAACCCTAGATCAAACAAATTGGAATTAGGGCATACATCAAGGGCATATGCTACGAAATACTTCCTACATTGAAATCTGTTTAAGATTCTGTATATGTTCAGCATCATATGCTGGCTCACCACATTTGAAATCATCACGATAAGAAGTCCGTGAAACGAAGACCCCCCTAAATAAAAATCAAAAATGAGTTCCTTTAAGAGCAATGAAAAAATTCATAAGAAAGAAGATGGGTCATACTACGTAGTTTCGGCTAATAAAGCCTCATCAGTGACCCTGAAATGATCCGGCAAAGAAAGCCAGAGGAAACATACTGCAATTTTGCGAATGTCGAATAGGCAGTCGATTCAAAGACTGATATAAATCAAAATGGGGTCCAAATAATTAAAAAACTGTCTAGAATATGAGTCTAAACCAATGATTAATTTCGGATTTCTCAGAATATTCCCGCTGATCTCAAAGGACTAAAAGTAAAATATAAACTGCACTATGGCTAAACCCCACTTTATATAGAGAAAATTGGGGTTTACGGGGGTATACATTATCTGCCTTATTTTTGCTCAAAAACCTAGATTGTGGGTACGCGTTAGAACCGCCTCATTGAGGCGGTCCTCACGAGGACCCGCAATCTATGTAGAAAGCAGAAATAATTAAGATGTTATCATTTTTACCTGATATTTATCATTTTCTGACACCATGTTGGACGCCATTATTTCTTACGGACATGTTTTCCTAATGAAAAACCATATTTCACCGTGCTGAATCTTAAGTAATCTGAACAAGAAGGAGGTCATCCCAAACTGTTTTCCCAGAAATATCAGAAAACAACCATGTTAGTAAAAAGCATGTCAAAAATGAATTTTGTCTAGCTTTTAAACATCTTTTTCAGTCAGAATGATTTAGTAAAAGATACTGCTGCCTATCTTTAGGCTATTTTTCATGCTCAGATTTTTTTTTTCCAAAACCAATTTTGTCATCAACCAAATATCTTTAAAAATAATTCATTGTTTGCAATATTTTGGACCATACAGAAAAATGCTACATTGAAATTTTCATAAAACAAGGTTTTTTTCTCTATGGGATGATTTCAAAGAATAGAAAATCAAATGAAAACTAGGGGTCACCGTTCTAATTTCTATTAAACAAACCGTTCCCCTACCCCCAGGTGAAATACATGGTAAAATATACATAAATTCTATGAAAAGATGGTGAATCACTGACTGATAACTTGGATTTTACTTGTAAATAGTAGATGACCATAATATACATTGCAGCAAATTGTATTAGTAAATAGGTAACCATTTAGGTTGATCTGATCTTGAATAAATGCCGAAAAATTAAAATTTGCAAAAATCGCAATGTTACCGTTTTCGTGAAGTTTAAAGCCAAGCTGAACATGTTTAATAATGAAATGAACCCAAAACAATATCTGTTCCACGAATTTCAACCCTTTCCTTACCAAAGAACGGGTAAAAATTGGCTCTGCCATAACTTTCATTTTTGATGATCATGCAAAAATGGCGACTTAGTAGCATTTGTCTTTAAGGGTCGCGTTGGTCTGTTTCATTTAAACAGATAAAGAGTGAACTGTGTCAGATACATGGGACACCTGATGTCTCTGAAACGTCAATTTACAGGTGTTATGGTGGTAAAACTGACCTGAAAGATGAGCCCCCGTCCAGGTCAGCCAGAAAAGCTGCTACAAAAGTATATGTTGCTTCTGTGGCAGATATGGTCAAACGAGATGCAAGGTTCACGGTGAAAGCAATGGATGTTAGCGTTGGTGTTGCATGGGGAACAGTTCATAAGATTTTGACTCAAGAGTTCAAACCTGGAAAGGTTTGTGCACGATCGGACCAAAGAACAAAAGTTCACCAATGTAATAAAGGCGGTTCTAATGAGTAACTACAATCTTTATTTTGAGCAGAAATAAGAAAAAAATCACAATTTTTCATCTGACGTTTTTCATTTCTTGGCGGTAAAATTTGCAATGTATTTGAATAGGCATGGTCTCGTAATGAAAAGATATGCATACGCATATATTTCAGTCTATTGACTCCGTGGACAAACACTGACAAACACAGGCATCTTTTAACTGAACTAATATCGCAATAGCGTGCCAAATGTCCTGTTGTTCCACTTTTATGTTAAATTTGCCACGGAATATTTGAATTGAATTCCCATATCTCAGATTTGATCAATGGCGAATTATTCGTTTTCAGTACTATTTATCGAAGTCAAAGCAAAACAGCTACGTTGACTAGAAACAGCCTTAGTGAACTCTCACAATAGAAGTGAAGGCAAAGCAGTTTTAACGCCTACCATTACAATTTCAATTACGAAAACACGCCTAGATACAGATACTTTGTAAATTTTATCGCCGAAAAAATGAAAATTTTAAGATGTAAAATAATATTTGTGATAGTTTTCTTATTTCTGCTCAAAACATACATTGAACCACCTCGGCGAGGCGGTGCTAGCGAGTACCCACAATCTATGTTTTTGAGCAGAAATAAGATAAATAATGTAGCCCTGCAAACCCCAGATTCACTGTATAAAAGTGGGGTTAAAGGGGTCAAAACTATCTAGGCGTGTTTTCGTGATGATAACATGTACAAATAATCATCACGAAAACACGCCTAGATAGGTTTGACCCCAGCATGTAAACATTGGTTTTGATGTTTGAACACTGCTTCTGGACCATTCATCACGGAAACACGCCTATATATTTCTGGTCCCCTTGAACCCCACTTTTATATAGCAAAACTGGGTTTACAGGGTATACATTATTTTTTCTTATTTCTGATCGAAAATATAGATTGTTGTTACTTTTATGAACCGCTTCGATAAGGCAGTTCTAACGTGTACCAACACTCTATATTTTGAGCAGAAATAAGAAAAATAAGACAAGTTTTCATCCGAAAATTTTGTTTTTTCCAGCGTTAAATTTACAACGATTTTGCATGGTTTTCGTAATGTAAAGCATAGCTTCAAACTACGGAACCCGGGAAGGGACATTCATTTTCTTATTTTTATAAGTTGTGCGCACAATATAATATCACGGCCCCCGCCCATAGGGGCTTGAAGAAATATATGAGCTGCATGATGCTTCCACGCAGAGCTGAATCCGGCCCGCACAATAGTACGGTTGAACAGCTTAGATGATCTAAGCCTGTCCAGGAACCGCGGTGCGAGGCGGACCGTCCATGCTAATAAACCCTATTGGTTTCATTGGGCGACAGGGCTTGAGATGTCATTTCATCTCAATGTATGGTAAAAGTCCCACAAAATTTGAAGCAACGTCTCCACAATTACTTTTACAGTGTTGACGGGGACGTTAAACCTCAAACAAACAAACAAACAAGATAATATATTGTCCGCACAACATAGATCTTGTGCGCACTAAATATTATCTTGTGCGGACAAGATATTATCTTGTACCATCAACTTAATATCTTGTGCGCACAAGATATTACATGTATCTTGTCCGCACAAGAAAATATGTTGTGCAAACAAGATAATATCTTGTTCGCACACATTCCCAAGATCTATGTTGTGCAAACAAGATAATATGTTGTGCGAACAAGATAATATCTTGTGCGCACTATATTAAGTTGTGCGAACAAGACATTTTCTTGTGCGCACAAGATAATATGCTGTCCACACAAGATATTATCTTCCACCAAAGATATTATCTTGTGCGGCCAACATAATTTATCTTGTACGGACAACATATTATCTTGTGCGCACAAGAAAACATCTTGTTCGCCGCAAAACTTAATATCTTGTGCGCAAAACATCATGCCCCTTCCCGGTTTCCGTATCAAACAGCTACTTTCAAAGTATTTTATTGGTTTCGCCTTCATATTTCGGAAGTTAACCAACTCTTGTCTCATTCTTTTGTTGACTGAGATGGCCATGTGCTGTCCTTATGTTTTGCAAAGCGTATTTTACTTCCTTTGTATTTTTCAGGACCTACAACTATTACACTATTGCATAAAAAGGTTGATAATGATTTCAAAGAAATCTGCCTGCAGAGTAGCTATGTTCTGAATGCAATTTTCCATATTATTAGATATCATCGACAAAGAGGCAAATATCTGCATCTTACTTCTATAGAATCTACCATGCTAAAACAATTGGTTTTATCAGCATCAACAGAGTTCTTCAACATGCCTAAGTACAAAAGTTTCCAGTACTGTAGCAAACAAACGTCAATGTATATCCATTTAGCAAAGAGTGATTTGCGATAGAATATATAGGCTACCGTGCGAGGTATACGCTTGCATGTATAGTGTCCTTTGAGAGTTCAAAATCCAAGCTTGGCAAGTTTCGGATACCTTTTATCACGTCTCATTGCGTTTTGAACAAGAGGATATTTACTTTTTTGAGGCGGACACCAAAAATATTTCATCGAGTGTGTTAAAAAATCCAAATTTTCACGAGTGCGAAGCACGAATGGAAATTCGGATGTTTTCAACACACGAAATGAAATATGTTTGGTATCCGCCGAAAAAAAAAAGATTTTTTTTTTTTCATTTTATAATTTTATGCGGGTATTTACGGCAATTGATCAATCGATTCTACTTCACGATTTGACCTGGCTATGACGTCACAACTGTCAGTTTAAAAACATAAACAGATCGCCATTTTGAATTCAGCACAGCTCAAAGAGTGCTTTTAAGGTATTTTACAGAATTATTTTATCGAAAACATACGAATTTTGTCGAGTAAAAGTAGTCCGGGCTGCTACTGTGAAAATAACAAGGTCATGTTATTTTTCACAGTGTGAAAATATCATTTTTATTTGTTTCAGATATGCATTGATTTCACTGCAGAGTATAAAATAAATAGTATCAGAGCTAGTAGGGCAGGCATGACTGATCGGATAATCGATCGATAACGTCCACAAAAATTATAAACGTTACTGACTAGAACAGTTGGAAAGTATAATTTTCTACCCAATGGTGTGTGTAAAAATAGCTGGATGAGTGGCAAACAGTGTATACCCTGTTGAGACGAAGCATGGTGCATGTTCTTAAGTTTGTACTTCGTGTGACCAGATAGACGTGGAGTCATAACAGTATATAATATAATGTTATTATTCAAGTTATTTCGTATTGACCCAGTTACAGTTCCGAGGTATGCTGTATTGACCCGATGCCGAAGGCCGAAGCCGATACAGCAGACCGAGGATCTGTAACTGGGCCAATACGAAATTACTTGATTGCACGACCCGCAGAAAAAGCGACCGACTGAAGTCGGTTGATTTTCTAAGAGTGCTCTAAAATCACCGTGTCATTCTGTCAGCCTGTCTGTCCGTAACCCGTTTGTGAAAATTGGTGATAGTAACTTAACCGCTTGGAATATTTAAACAATTTTTGGCATACGGATAGATATCAATGAGATCTAACATATGAACTTGCCAAATATTACATTCCGTTTAGTATAGCCTCGCCGAGGCGATAAATGTGAAAATTTTCGAACTGCTTCACCTCGGAAACAGTTGGGTCGATTGAAGTCAAATTTCACATGGAGCCTCTATGGGATGGGTTAAACCACAATTTGCTCATGGGGTCCAGGTCACATGACCAAAATGGCCGCCAAGCCATATATGGTAAAAACACTTAAAAATAATCTTCTCCAGAACCACTGGGCAGATTTCCACGAAACTTGATAAATAGCATCTGGGACGTTGGCCCATCATAACGTGCTAAAATGGTGACCCTGGGTTGACATTGACATTCTTTGTGCCTAGGTCAAACTTTGACACATATGCTTTTGTATTGGAAAAGTAAGAATGCATTTTATCCTGCAAACGATTCAGAATACGGAACTAAAGTATAAGATATATTTTTGCTCCTTACGATAAGGCGCATTTATTGGGGGAACCGTTTTAGGTCAAGGTCACATGACCAAAATGGCCGCCATACCAATATATGGTAACACTCATAAAGCTAAAAGCACCCGGCGGGTCGTGCACTTCAGCTGAAGCACTAATTAATGACAATTTTATTAATTGACACAATTACAAAAAACATGATTATTGATTTTTTGACCCCACTTGACCTCAGTTAATATTGGTTGACCTTGTGTTAATACGGATCACCTCCGATCAATACAGGGTAGTCAATTAATAATATAATGTTATTCATATGGCAATTTTATTAATTGACACCATCAAAAACATGACTATTAATTTTTGACCTCAGTGTTAATACGGATTACCTCCGATCAATACATGATAGTCAATTAATAAAGCGTATTAATAATGTGTCATGCATGCGACGTTGTATAACGTATGGTAAGAGTCATGCTCAGGCAGGGGGGGCAGAAATGTAGAATTATTACCAAATCTTTAGTAATTACTTATCGATTATCGAACACAATGACATGGCTGATAATCGACTATACTTTCAGCTCCGATAAGCAAACACTGATTAGAACGGACAACAACGATACATGAAGTGACTGAATCAATGCTTCATGCCACAAAACCCCTCAGATATAACCCAGCGATGTGATCTGCCAAATGCAAATGCCTTTGTCAACAGTGGCAAAGATAATTATGATCAGCCAATCTTTTTGTCCCACAATCAAATTTATATATTTTTCTTCGTGACATGTCCTGTAGGTTTAACTCGGGCTACACTTTATTGATGTAGATCCTTGGTCTGACAATAGCAACATGTCGTGGGCTGGTACAACATGTTTCCTATTCCTTTTCTGACTATACTCAGATACAAAATGTATGTTAACAAAGCAATTATATTTTTCATAAACATGGCCTAATTCGTTGAAAAAGAAATTAATTCTCATATAAAATATGTCACCAAATGCTTCTGTGTTTATAGTGATACGCCCCGCGGCAGTTTAACTTCCACCATCATCACGTGAACACATCCGTGAAATGACCCTCCTCCCCTAGCCTTACACCAACTTTATAAAGAGAAAACTGAGGATTACGGGGGTATACATTATTTTTTCTTATTTCTGCCCTAAGACATGGATTGTGGGTACTCGTTAGAACCGCCTCAATGAGGCGGTTCTAACGAGCACCCATAACCCATGTATGCAGTGTAAGTACGAAACATATCTCGGATTTTCATCAGAAAAGTAGACATTTCGGAGATGTGAAAAAAGGACTATGTCACGCGGGTGTGTTTTCGTATTGATTATATCATCGACATGAGAAAAGTGACCTGTCGGATAGTCAACCAGTTACGGCTAAGTCTTGCCAGTGTCTTTACTGCTCTTAGAAATTCGAGGTAGCCCCATGCAAGATGTCACGTGTGTGTATGTCCCTGTTAGTGGGATGAGCAGGCGCGTTTTAAGTACATACATTTGTAAATGATCCGGGACACAGCATTTCCTACAACTTACATGTGCACACAGCGAAGAATCAGAACAGCCTGCGCATCCATATAGTCTAAGCAGAGACTTCACTTGCATGTAGGAGCATTGAGCCCTTAGCTATCCTAAGAGTGCACAAGGAAGACTCTGATCAGACTGCGCGGTGCTCTGATTTGAGTCTTCGTTCGGCGCATATGTCTTATTGTAGGTTTTGACATGCGCTGGCTCAAATGGGAGATGTATTCTATTGTTGTCGGAAGATAAGTTGAAAGTGACGTCAGCGAATGTTTTTGTTATTAAGCATTGTCCACTGTTGTCAAAAGGTAACGACGCTTCGGTAATGATAATCATAACGGTATAGTCTATCTTACCAGCCAATGATTAGTATGATATTGATAATGGTGCAACCTGTCAAGGGGACGTTAAAGGTGCATTATTGAGCTATCGGTAAAAAAATGCTTAAAAAATAAAATACATATAGCCGGTATTTTTCTTTAAAACAATACAAATGAATGCGTTTTATGCAAAAATGCGAACAATTATGATGATAGGTAAACGAGTTTGAGAGGGATTCCCTAACTAGGTTTCGAACACTAGTTAGATACATTTTTAGTTCGTGACAAAAATTGAATCCCCATATATGATCTTATGCGACATTCGTTTTTGACCTTGTTTGCTTAGACCATGCCTGAATCGGAAAAAAAAATGACGCTGAATACCATGCCATAAGTAACGACACTCAGAGACGATACTGTCACCATGTATGTGTAAAGTGACAGATTTAGTTTAAGAACAGAAATTCCGAACACATGTTCAGAGCAAAGGGTAAACGCGAATGAAAACGACCATTTTCCCAAACTTCTGAAGCTGAATTTGGCTCCAAAAGTGTACACATGACAAAGGACTATGAATTGAAGATAAAAACCAGAAAAAAAAATTGAGACCCGGTAGCTCAATAATGCACCTTTAAACCTCGAATCAAACGAAACAAACAAAGCAACCTGTCAAACATATAGTTTATCAACGACCTTTGAGGGTTCAACCTTCAAGCGTGACAAGATTATTCCATGTTTTAGGGGAAGCAGGTTTCGGATTTCTTTTTTCACGGGATTTTAAAATTATAAATAAGTTTTTTTTTTTTTTTGATAATGCCATTGTGAAAAGTCGTGGCCAAGTGGTTAATATGATGCAGTACGAATCTCAGTAAAACTATATCGCCCAATGTAAAATCCCAACTAAAGGCGACTAGCCTGAAACACTGACTAGTCCAAAATTAAAAGTGCAGTTACGTCTCACTGCGTTTTGAAAGACTTTTTTTATAGACGGATCCAATGTTTTGACACGTAACCTTGTTTACCTGTCATTGCGCATGCGCTAAATTACTTTTCCTTCCGATAACGATCTTTCGTGGTTGGCAAAAGCCTCTGGTTCCATATAAACACATTGTAAATTGGTTTAATATTACGGGCATATTTTAGTTGACTGTCATAGAAAATCGATCGAAGTACACTTTAAATGGGTAGATATATATATTTTAGAGTTCATTCATGCATCTTCCGCATTTAGTCATTCGTTTTGCGCATTTTTATTACAAATAATTAGACCGTCCCGCCTCGTTACCTGCATAAGTTTAACAGGTAATTATCATCAAAAACATCCTCAAATCTTCTAGAAACCAATAATTACTAGCTAAGAAATGTCTATTATAAAAGTTTAAAGCTCAAATTTGTCGTTTCGAGTCCAAACAAAATACAAGTTTACAGAAAATAACATCGCATTTACAATGACGATAAACGGTCAAATACGTTTTTTTGCCCACCACCGGTACGTCCCGGCAAATAGTATTATTGAGCGATGACGTAGTGTTTGGATGTGTCTATACCTGTGGTGGTATACTCTTTTACGTCACCGTCTACTTATCGTACGACAACAGTACGCCAGGATAGCCACTCAAAAGGTGCAGGTATAATAGGGTACTAGTAAATACATGTAGTTATGTAAGAACGTTTAAAACTTGTGGTGTTGTTGCTTTGTCTTAGGTTCCCTCTGGCCTGAGATTTTTTCCCTCATTCACACTTTCTTGCTATATATTTACCGTAATTCAAAATAAGTAATTTCTAAGGCATGGATGAATAGGTAGGTGTTTTGCATGACTAATAATGTCTTTACATGCGAAACAGCTCGTAATTAAAAAAATGAAAATATAAAAAAAAAATCAATTGAGCATTGTGTACATGTATGTGACAAATGGTATATTATAACATATAATTGTAAGCACAGTAGGGTGATGATTGTTTGGTGAGGTAGAAGTAGCCATGTGTTTGACCTGTTTTGCATTTTCATTAAACTAAAGCACTCTTAGACGATTACATTGAAGTTCAAACCGAATGCCCTTTTAGACGCCACAAACGGAGATGGCTCTTACGCGTTCCAACATATGCTCGCTAGAACCGCCTCACTGCTGTGGTTTTAATGGTTAGCCACAGTCAAATAGTGGATACTCGTTTTAACGCCCACTTCTCGCCATATAAAATGAGGTTTCCCCAAGGGTGTTTAATACATAGTCTAGTACACATAGACTGACACAGAAAAAAAACTTGTACAATACACAGTCCGAATTATTTACTTTTCATATAATATTTAATGTCTAGTGTAAAGCAATGTTCAGACTACCAAACAGATTCACGGCCCGATCACCAAAATTTGCTGCACAGCGTTATAACGGCTGGTACACAACTTTTACTCGATCGAGGACACCAACATGACACCCGACAGACACCCGGTCGCTACTCGATAATATCGATCTAACCTGAATCCCTGCATGACCTGTTCTCGAACAGCTCGGCCTCCACACGCTCCTTATTCGACAAAATCGACCATAACCCGATTTCGATCGAGTGTACTCGAAATGGGCGGAATAAGGCTCTGAGAGCGATCAACATTGGTCGTCTAGAAACAGCCTTGGTCTGGATAACAGATCGAAAATTATCCGTGCTGATTGAGACATCATCGGGTATTGGTCGAATAAAAGTTGAGCTAAAAGAGTTCTGATCGGTAAAAAAATTATCCCGGCCGAACTACATGCAAATCTCTTCACGATCGTTTCAGAATCTATATCAACGCGATCTCTTCTAAACCAATACTAGGGCCCCGCCCATCGGGGCTTGAAGAAATAAATAGGCTGCAGGATGCTTCCACGCAGAGCTGAAACCGACCGCACACGAGTACTGGTAAACCGCTTAGAGGATCTAAGCCTGCCCAGGCAAAGTGGTGCGAGTCGGTCCGTCCTTGCTGATTAACCCTATTGGTTTCATTGGGCGAAAGGGCTTGAGATGACATTTCATTTCAATGTCGGGTAAAAGTCACACAAAATTGGAAGCAACGTCTCCAAAATGACATATACACTGTTGACGGGGACGTTAAACATCAAATCAAACAAACAAAAACCAATACTTGAGCTCTTCTTGATAGCTTGGCTACTAGATCGCTACTCGAATTGCTCATGTAAGGAAGGTCGAATGGTGCAGACAAGGGTAGACCGTCTCGACCACTCCTGCCGAGCGAGCTCGACCACTCCCCGATTGCTTGATCAGGTTTGGTCGTGGTGATCTGTTCGACAGTGTTGACGCAGTTGAATGTGGCATTACGTATACAAACAAACACACAAACACGAACCCTTTGTCACCTACCTTCGGCCCCCGCCCATAGGGACTTGATGAAATATATGGGCTGCATGATGCTTCCGCGCAGAGCTGAATCCGGCCCGCACACTAGTACTGGTAAACCGCTTAGAGGATCTAAGCCTGTCCAGGAACCGCGGTGCGAGGCGGACCGTCCATGCTAATAAAACCTATTGGTTTCATTGGGCGACAGGGCTTGAGAAGTTATTTCATCTCAATGTCGGGTAAAAGTCCCACAAAATCGGAAACAACGTCCCCAAAATGACCTATACAGTGTTGACGGGGACGTTAAACCTCAATTCAAACAAAAACAAAAATCTTTTGGTAAGGAAGGTCGAATGATGCAGATCAGGGTAGACCATCTCGACCACTCCTGCCGAGCGAGCTCGACCAGTCTCCGATTGCTTGATCAGGTTTGGTCGAGGTGATCTGTTCGACAGTGTGGACGCAGTTGAATGTGGTATTACGTATACAAACAGACACAGAAACATGAACCTTTTGTCACCTACCTTATATGCCTGTACAGCTTGTGTTTATTTTCCATTGCCATTTTCATCGCTTAAGAACATTACAATAACACACCCGTGTGATATAGTCCATTTTTCAAACCTCGAAAAAGGTATTTTTTTCTGATGAAAATTTGTGATATGTTTCTTATTTATACTCAAAACATAGGTTTTGGGTGCGCGTTAGAACCGCCTCATTGAGGCGGTTCTAACGAGTACCCACAACCTATGTCTTGGAGCGGAAATAAGAAAAAATAAGATTTACCCCTGTAAACCCCAGTTTTACTATATAAAATGGGGTTCAAGGGGGTCAAAATTATATAGGCGTGTTTTCGTGGTGTTTTCCATTGCCATTATCATCACTTAAAATTAAGTTAATTGCGGATTAGTACATTTTTAACATACATAGTATTCTGAATGGTTATAGGAATTATAAAATGTATTTGGACCAGTATGCGTCTTAGTTGGCCATCTAAAATACAACATAAAACAGACATGTGCACTCTTTAAAATGAAACTGACACAGACCATATGCATGCACTTATACATATATGGTTTTAATTCTAAACTAAAATATTTAAATACACCTTTATTGTATTCAAATGAACAAAACAACGCGTTAGATGGGCAATAAACTGACAGCTTAAGGCTCGTCTTGTGGGCAATGCCCGGAAAGCAAAATTCTTGATTATTATTATTGTTTATTATTTTATTTTATTTTTTTGTCATTTCGTGTATAAAATAATGGCGGTGTCACACAAATATTTAGTGTCCTTCAACATTTGCACAACTGGCCCCTGACGAATAATGGCGTTCCATATACGTTCAGCGGCGATCAGTTGTACTAATTATTGTGCATTGCATCCCATTCCTAACAAGATACTGAAAAGATACTATAAGGAATAGAGGATAAAGGACAACACTGCTTGCTAAAGCACATTAGAATTGCATGTTCGTGCAATGCATATATGTTAATGCACTTTGTTGTAAAATTACGGGAAATATTTCCCAAAGATACGCAAACGAGTGCGTACATGTAGCACGAGTTTGTTTATCACATTTGCAAGTCTTGAGGGAAATATTTCAAGTATTTTAATACTATGTCGATAAACTTATATACGTTGCATTCCCGTTCTTGACTGTTTTAAATATCGGGGCCTGGAGAAATAGATTGGGCTACACGGTTCTTCCGCGCAGAGCTAAAACCGACCGAACTTGAGTACTGATAAACAGCTTAGGTCATAGTCTGCCCAGGAAAATGATCCGAGTCGGACCGCTCTTTATACCCTAGCAGTTTCTATGGGGGTAGGGCTTGAGATGTCATTTAATCTCAATGTCAAGTAAAAGTCCCACAAAATCGGAAGCAACGTCTCCAAAATAACCTTAATAGTGTTGACGGGAACGTAAAACCTCAACTCAAACAAAACAAACTGTTTTAAATTTCGAAGTCTCAAATGTAGATGCAGTGAACGTTTTTTTGCGGATATATTTAAGAAATGAATTTTATTTTTCTGATGTTCATGAAAGTATGAACGCAGTGGCTCGCGTGCAAAGTAAACGAACCTGAACCCCTAAAGGGTTTCATGTAAACTTTGCTATCGACCCGCTGTCGTTCATAATTTCATGAAAACAAAAAATAAGTTTATTTTATTATATTTACATGCTTTGCCCCTTGTCACTGGGCGAATAAATGCTTATAGGGAAAACTTTTAAAGCTGGAAAACATTTTCACCCTGTTTTCTGCAAAGAGCGGATAACGGTTAAGACTAACGTTACCTGACGTCACTGAAAATCATGTGACTCGATGCGTTCATAGAAGTATGAACTACATTGTTTTCTATTGGTTTACATTAGGCTTTACACTGGAAATGAAAATATACATTATTGTCTCACAAGAAATCCGCAATCTTGTTTTGTAGTTGCCAGCTAAGCATATTTTCCCAGGGCTGCGGTTGCAGTGTTCGGTATTTCTAGCAGTAGTGAAGACGTCCCGAAATGGAACATTAACGCTGACCAATTAAAATGTTCAGTTTTACAAACTTTTATTGTACTCGTCAGAACCGACTCAGAGAGAACCACGGCCCCCACCCATCGGGGTTTGAAGAAATAGATGGGCTGCATGATGCTTCCACGCAGAGCTGAAACCGACCCCAAACGAGTACTGGTAAACCGCTTAGAGGATCTAAGCCTGTCGAGACAAAGCGGTGCGAGTCGGCCCACCGATGCTTATAAACCCTATTGGTTACATTGGGTGGCAGGGCTTGAGATGTCATTTCATCTCAATGTCTGGTAAAAGTGCCACAAAATTGGAAGTAACGTCTCCAAAATGACCTTTACAGTGCTGACGGGGACGTTAAACCTCAAAACAAACTGTGCGCACCAACAATCGGCGGTTGAAATAATCACAAACATAAATGTCAGTCACACGGTCTCCTACCATTTATTTCGGTATCCTGCCACAATACGCATACAGAGGACTAGCGTTATAACGACAGTATTTGTTACCTGTTATTGTGCCGTTATAATGAATTTGCCGTTATAAATAATCCCAGTTAGGAGTATGATGGGCTATAAAAGGAAGGTCTCTTCCACATCATAACTCCAAGAAACAAATGTTATAGACATTTGTTAGAATCGCCTCGGTAAGGCGATTCTAACAAATATCTATAACATTTGTTTCTTGGAGTATTAAATTACAAGAATCTTTCATGACTATGGATTAGCAAAGTGAAGTTGGTTTGTTTTTCGTTTTTCGTTTTTCGATATTCACTTTATGGCGAAGATAGGTGAAGTTAGTTTGTTTTTCGTTATTCGTTTTTCGTTATTCGATTTGAAGCCGCATATCGTATTTTAACATTCGAAATCCTATTTTTTGAAATTCGAATAGGGACCGAATATCGAGTTTTGACATTCGAAATCCTATTTTGACATTCGGATTGGGGAAGAATAACGTATTTTGATATTCAAAATCCTATTTTGACATTCGGATTGGGGCAGGATATAGTATTTTGGTATTCAAAATCCTATTTTGACTTTCGGATTGGGGCAGAATATCGTATTTTGATATTCAAAATCCTATTTTGACATTCGAATTGGGACCGAATATCGTATTTTGATATTCAATCCTATTTTGACATTCGAATTGGGGCAGAATATAGTATTTTGATATTCAAAATCCTATTTTGACATTCGAATTGGCCCCGAATATCGTATTTTGATATTCAATCCTATTTTGACATTCGAATTGGGGCAGAATATAGTATTTTGATATTCAAAATCCTATTTTGACATTCGAATTGGCCCCGAATATCGTATTTTGATATTCAAAATCCTATTTTGACATTCGAATTGGGGCAGAATATAGTATTTTGATATTTAAAATCCTATTTTGACATTCGGATTGGGGTAGAATATCGTATTTTGATATTCAAAATCCTATTTTGACATTCGGATTGGGGCAGAATATCGTATTTTGATATTCAAAATCCTATTTTGACATTCGGATTTGGGCAGAATATCGTATTTTGATATTCAAAATCCTATTTTGACATTCGAATTGGGACTTGATATCGTATTTTGATATTCAAAATCCTATTTTGACATTCGGATTGGGGCAGAATATAGTATTTAGATATTCAAAATCCTATTTTGACATTCGGATTGGGGCAGAATATAGTATTTAGATATTCAAAATCCTATTTTGACATTCGGATTGGGGCAGAATATCGTATTTCGATATTCAAAATCCTATGTTGACATTCGGATTGGTGCAGAATTTCGTATTTTGTGCCCCAATTCGAATGTCAGAATAGGATTTTGAATATCAAAATACGATATTCGGTCCCAATTCGAAAGTCAAAATAGGATTTTGAATATCAAAATACGATATTCGGGGCCATTTCGAATGTCAAAATAGGATTTTTAATATCAAAATACTATATTCTGCCCCAATCCGAATGTCAAAATAGGATTTTGAATATCAAAATACGATATTCGGTCCCAATTCGAATGTCAAAATAGGATTTTGAATATCAAAATACGATATTCGGGGCCATTTCGAATGTCAAAATAGGATTTTAAATATCAAAATACTATATTCTGCCCCAATTCGAATGTCAAAATAGGATTTTGAATATCAAAATACGATATTCGGGGCCAATTCAAATGTCAAAATAGGATTTTGAATATCAAAATACTATATTCTGCCCCAATTCGAATGTCAAAATATGATTTTGAATATCAAAATACGATATTCGGTCCCAATTCGAATGTCAAAATAGGATTTTGAATATCAAAATACGATATTCTGCCCCAATCTGAATGTCAAAATAGGATTTTGAATATCAAAATACTATGTTCTGCCCCAATTCGAATGTCAAAATAGAATTTTGAATATCAAAATACGATATTCGGTCCCAATTCGAATGTCAAAATAGGATTTTGAATATCAAAATACGATATCCTGCCCCAATCCGAATGTCAAAATAGGATTTTGAATATCAAAATGCAATATTCTGCCCAAATCCGAATATCAAAATAGGATTTTGAATATCAAAATACTATATTCTGCCCCAATCCGAATGTCAAAATAGGATTTTGAATATCAAAATACGATATTCAGTCCCAATTCGAATGTCAAAATAGGATTTTGAATATCGAAATACGATATTCGGGGCCAATTCGAATGTCAAAATAGGATTTTGAATATCAAAATACTATATTCTGCCCCAATCCGAACGTCAAAATAGGATTTTGAATATCAAAATACTATATTCTGCCCCAATCCCACTGTCAAAATAGGATTTTGAATATCAAAATACGATATTCAGTCCCAATTCGAATGTCAAAATAGGATTTTGAATATCAAAATACGATATTCGGGGCCAATTCGAATGTCAAAATAGGATTTTGAATATCAAAATACTATATTCTGCCCCAATTCGAATGTCAAAATAGGATTTTGAATATCAAAATACGATATTCGGTCCCAATTCGAATGTCAAAATAGGATTTTGAATATCAAAATACGATATTCTGCCCCAATCTGAATGTCAAAATAGGATTTTGAATATCAAAATACTATATTCTGCCCCAATTCGAATGTCAAAATAGGATTTTGAATATCAACATACGATATTCGGTCCCAATTCGAATGTCAAAATAGGATTTTGAATATCAAAATACGATATCCTGCCCCAATCCGAATGTCAGAATAGGATTTTGAATATCAAAATACGATATTCTTCCCCAATCCGAATGTCAAAATGGGATTTCGAATGCCAAAATGCGATATTCGGTCCCTATTCGAATTTCAAAAAATAGGATTTCGAATGTTAAAATACGATATGCGGCTTCAAATCGAATAACGAAAAACGAATAACGAAAAACAAACTAACTTCACCTATCTTCGCCATAAAGTGAATATCGAAAAACGAAAAACAAACCAACTTCACCTTTCTTCACCAGAAAGTGAATATCGAAAAACGAAAAACGAAAAACAAACCAACTTCACCTTCCTCTATGGATTCGACTTTCAACCCGAGGGAAGCCCATGTCGCTCGGAATCCAGGAAAGAACTTGAGCTAAGAATTCATTCCATTGAAATTGTGAAATTGTCGTTAAAACGGGTTTTGTCGTTATAACGAATGTCGGTATAAGGAGGATCGACTGTAATCATGTAATTAGAGCGAAATTGTATTGCGCTTCCGTAGCTGCGCTTGAGAATGCATTCTATAGTAATTCTACGACATTGTTAATTTCTACACAACAACCACTTTCATATATCGCCTGGTGATCCCGTAGAGTCGTCTTTCATTCTATCCAACAAGTATCAAAGTAGGTTGAGAAAGCTTTAAAATTTGAATCCATTTGGTTGGAAAATCTATTTTATTGCTTGTAAGCTGTTGATTGGAATTGATTTTTAATTGTTTCGTCTCTACATGTATCCATGTTCTAGCATAATGAACAATGTCTGAGCAGTTGGCAAATATATTGTTTGATGCACAGTATCAAAATAACATATCTAGGTCATCCCTTGATTTTATCAAAGCACTGACACCACCAGTTGGCCGGTTGTCCATGAACTGAAATAGTCCAGAACTTTGACTGAAATTCTTACGCTTTAACCTTACATTCCGCTTTTATTTTAAGCAAATATTGTAGACCCTGATCAGACGCTGCGGCGGTCTACACAGTTTGCCAATGACCCACTGAGTACACCAGCCTAATCCAGATATTACAGTATGCTCTGACGGTACATGCCGAAGAAAAGCGCTGACAAAAATAATCGTTGGATTTTGTACATCGTCAGCGATAGTCACGTGGACAATATCAGGTGAGAGGCTTCTGTAGTTAGTAACTTCGGGTCGATTGATAAACAATCGATCGAAACATCTACAGAATAGCGTAACCAGGCAGTAACAAGTTGTCCTCAATGTTGTATAAACTGGCAACAGTTTTTTTTTTTTTATTTTTCAATTCGATTCGGCGATTGTTGGAATCGCCATAATAATACCCACAATCCGTTTTGAGTATGGTCATACCCTGGTAAAGCCCATGATTACTTGCTGTCAAGGATGTTTGAAACGCGGACGTGTTTATAGTAGATGATTTTTTTTTTCAGTTCCAGTCACATTGTTGGCACTTCTTAGAGGCAATTAGTTTCATTACGAAAACACGCCTATACAATAACAATGTAAGCTTTATCGCCGAAAAAATGAAAATTTTAAGATGAAAAAATTTTTGGTATTATTCTTATTTCTGTTCAAAATATAGATTGTTGGTACTCGTTAGAACCGCCTCATCGAGGCGGTTCTAACGAGTACCCACAATCTATATTTTAGAGCAGAAAAATGAAAAATAAGGTTTACCCCTGTAAACCCAGTTTCACTATATAAAAGTGGGGTTCAAGGGGGGGGGGTCAAACGTATATAGGCATGTTTTCGTGATTAATCAGCATACATGCATAACGCTGTCTTTCAGTATTTGCTTTGACTTGACTTGATAGATTTTGTAAGGTAACCGGGCGCTAAAAGCACATAGGGGCTACCCCCATCTCGCTAAATGGGATTAGTTTATGAACTGCTCTTCCCAGGGCCTCCAATGTGCTGGCACTTGTCAATTCGACAGGTGTCAGCTGACCAATGGGAATATACTGAACTCTTAATCGGAGGAAGGCACAAATCGCACCCAAGGTACAGCGTTTGTCCTAAGAAACACAGTTCTATAGCGATTTTAGAATTTTGAGTGCAGGAATCAGACCAAAGACGGGCTCTAGTATGTGATGACGTGTTGCCAATTTCGACTGCCAAATGTGTCAGAGCACAGCCCTGTTTTCAAATGTCTGGCCGAGGAAAAAAGCTAACATACATTATCAGTTCTGGCTTCCATTATTCTCTGCCTCCACCCCTGACATGGCAAAGAAAACGCCTTCGGTCACGATGCTTGTTAAAGGGTGATAACGCATGAATTTTTGAATTTTGAACAGGCATCTAAAGTGAGCCAGGATGGATGACTAATAGACCAGCCAATTCCGGCTATTGCAAAAAGTCCTAGTACCCGTGCTTTCATCACGGAGACCTGCCTATGCAAGTGGGGTTCAAAATTGGACAGGTGTGTCTTCGTGATGTGTTTGGAGGTATGTGCTTGTTTGGGAAAGGCAGTCATAAGGCTAATCAGCCGTTTTGCAATCCCGGTAATTTTTTATTTTTGAATGGTCTTCCAAAAGGCATTTTTAAGGGACTTCCTATTTCCAAATACCTAGCAAATGGTTGATATTGCCGTTGCCCCGCCTATAAAGATATTTAGCGTGTGACCTGTCCCCGTTTGTATGCTCGGTTCTGGCAGTATTTATGCCTTCGCTTTGCCTACTTCAGGGGACTTCATTCTGTTGGTACCTAGGGGGAGCCCAGTACGGGCTTTCTCCAAGGTGCCCTCAGGATGTTGTCCTGACGGGCTCCGTCGAGCCTCCTCTCGTTCCTGAAATAGAAAAGTCGGATTAGTGCTTTGGGACCCCATGTGTGCGCTCGGATCAGTGTAGTTGTGTTCAGTTTCTTGTCCCCCGGGGTCCCACCTGTACCTGTAATACAAACAAAAGTCATTAGTGCATATTGTGCTTGTGCTAATATGACCCCGCCATCCGTCACATATTTTGGCTTCCCATTCTGTGCACAGGGCGGGCCGGGCTTGTGAGGGGGGGTCCCCCCACAAAGGCACGGTCCGGCTCTTAGGGTAACTTGTTCAAAACCAAATTAACGGGTGGCGCGGTTATTGTGAAGAATTACCTTCCCATGGGGGCTGCCTGTCCTGCAGCGGCATGTTACCTCATCGGAACACTCATAAGTGCAAAGCACATGAGCCGCAACCACAGTGTCCCGAATCGGCTTGTCGCCGCAGGTTCAAGCATGTCCGTGGGAGTTTTCGGGCTATGGGATTTTCTTATGATGCACCCTTGCCCGTGGTCTGTTATGATGTTGAAGGTATGGGAGGGTCATTGGTTTGTCCTTTGACGGGGGGTAGCCTCGGCGGGGCACCCATAAGTGCAAAGCAAATGAGCCGCAACCACAGTGTCTCGCTTTGACGCCCCCGTCTCAGGTCCAAGTGCAGATTGACGGTAGGTGATGGTTGCCTAAGCACGGTGTGTGGGTAACAAAAGCTGTTTTTCTTATATTACTTCCCAGTAATTTGTGTCTTTAAGGAATTTCTTAACCACCTCGGCTATGGCCGAGCAGTGTTTTTCGGGGGGAGCGAGGAGATCTTGTAGGTGTACCGATTCATATCCTAATTTGAACATTTCAGATTTTATCTCTTCTCGTGCATGGGCGTTTGTTACACATTCAAACAAGATGTGTTGTGTTGTTTCTAGTTCATAGTTATCGCATTTTCTGCATAGACCCGTTGTGTTTCCTAGCTGAGTAAGGTTGGCATTTAGGCCGTTATGGTTAACTCTCAAACGGGAAATTACCACATCTAATTTTCTGTTGTTGCTAAATTGGTGGGCAGATTTACCTACTGTGGGCTGGAGGAGTTGGTAATGCCTCCCGGTGTTGGTTGGGTTTCTATCCCATAGAGCTTGCCATTTTCTCGTTATGGCGGTGTCTATGATTGTATAGATCTCCCGTTTTGAAGGGAGAGTATAATCTTTAATACCTATATCTAGTGCTAATCTGGCTGTTTCGTCGGCCGCCTCATTACCGGGGATGCCGACGTGGGATGGGATCCAGTCGATTTCAATGTCTTGCCCTTCTCTTTTTGCCTTATCTAGTTTAGACAGGATTGAGTCAATTTGGTCAGGTCGTGTTTTGGATTTTCCTGACTGTAGGGCCTGGATAGCGCCAAGGCTGTCCGTGAGTACTGTGGCTTTGGGTGTCTTAACTGTGATGGCCCAGGAGATGGCCCAGTGAATGGCAATCAATTCAGTTGTGAATACTGAGAGGTGTTGGTTTGTTTTAATCGGTACGTGAAGATTTCTCTCTGGGGCAACGAATGCGGCGCCGGTTTTTCCTGTTGTGGGGTCCTTACTGCCATCTGTGTAGATTAGGGTTTTCCCAGCATGGCTGGTGCGAACATAAGAGAGGCTTTTGTTTTTCATGTATTCATTTGTATTTTCTTCTTTCCTCCCCAGGACCTGATGGAGGTAGTATTTGCTTTACAATGTATATCCACTTTTATACGGGGTTAATTTGAAAGCAAGGAATATACCACAGAACTGAAAATGGTGAACTGTGAATATATTTCACGATTTCCAGACACTTCGGCCCCATTACCACCTCGGCCCCTAGACAGGTCGGCCCCAAACCAAGTCGGCCCTAGACACCTCGGCCCTAGTCACCTCGGCCCTAGACACCTCGGCCCCACTGTCACCTCGGCCCCACTTTTGATATCTGTTAGGGTATGGCCATTTAAATCATGTTAAAATCGGCCACGCCCATCGATACTTCAAGAAACCGACAGCTTGTGACATGAGTACTGATAAACCGTTTAGAGGTCTTAAGCCTGGCCAGGAAAAGCGGTGCGAGTCGGACCGTTCATACTTATAACCCCTATTGGTTTCATTGGAATGCAGGACTTGAGTTGTCATTTCATCTCAATGTCGGGTAAAATTCCCACAAAATTGGAGGCAACCTCTCCTAAATGACCGAGATAGTGTTGATTGGGGCGTTAAATGTCAAATGTAACAAACAAAACATCATGTTAACAAGCTCGTGTAAGGAAGACCCCGCTCAATCCCAATTTATATGTGGAAAACTGGGGCTTATAGGAGCATACATTATTTACATCACGATGACACGCCTTCATCACGAAAACACGCCTATATAATTTTGATCCCCTGGAACCCCACTTTTATATAGTAAAACTGGGGTATACAGGGGTAAACCTTATTTTTCGTATTTCTGTTCTAAAATATAGATTGTGGTACTCATTACAACCGCCTCGATGGGGCGGTTCTAACGAATACCCACAATCTATATTTTGAGTAGAAACGAGAAAAATATCATAAGTTTTCATCTTAAAAGTTTCGTTTTTCGGCGGTAAAGTTTTCAATGTATTTGTACTGTCGTGTTTTCGTAATGTGTAATTTTGACCCCCTTGAACCCCACTTTTATATAGTAAAATTGGGGTTTACAGGGGTAAACCTTATTTTTCGTATTTGAGCAGAAATAATAAAATATCACAATTTTTCCTCTTATAATGTTCGATGTTTTCGGCTGTAAAGTTTACAATGCATTTGTATAGGCATGTTTTCGTAATTCTTATTTCTGCTCCAAGACACAGGTTGTGTGTACTGGTTAGAACCGTCTCAATGTGCAGGACTGATCAGAATGCGTCTGAGACAACCTTTAATCACAACTAGTTTAATATTAATCTGTGTCTATGCAAACTAGTCATTTCTTAGATCCCTTTTATATAAGTTAACAGAACCACCTCCTTGAGAATTATTGAACCAGTACCAAAGATCTGTGTTTTCGAGCAGAAGTAAGAAATATAATTTTATCAACCGTTCGTTATATAATTTTGGTTTTACGGAATCTTCTATTAAGTTGTTAGGAAATAAGATCAAATTATTTTATTGCTATTTTTATTTCTAAAAAAAAAAATAACAAATAACCAATGAGACGTTTATAATAAATATAACAACGCACTTGCACTACACTCTTAAGGACAGCCAATGCTCCGCCGCCGTCAACCGTGACGTTGACCTTGAGTCAGCATCACGGAAAGTGGGGTTTAGCGGGTTGTTCTAATTGTGAATATTTGAAACTGATAGATAATGAGCCTTTCCTACAAAATATATAGGGCCATGAAGACTTTGCACTCAGTGTACACCCAGATCCATCTGATCTGGATCTACACTGTCATTTAGTTTGCGAATTTTAAATGAATACAATATACATGCATCAAGTAATTTGAGGGTCTGATAGTCAGAAATAAATAAAATAAATAAATAAATTATACAGTATACTTGTTCCTGTCAGTCTTTAAATATGAGCTGAAATAACAATCCAATAGAAATTTCTAAATGTGTGAAAATTGATAACAATGGGAACAGGAACATACTGAACAATTCCTACAAAAATACGAGCAGGGAAGACTTTGCAGTTTATATTTTACTTTTGGTCCTTTGAGATCAGCGTGAATATTCTGAGAAATCAGAAATAAATTATTGGTTTAGACACATTTTCTAAAACAGGTGTTTAATTATTTGGACCCAGTTTTGATTTATATCAGTTTTTGAATCGACTGCCTACTCGAAATTCGCAAAATTGCAGTATGTTTCCTCCGGCTTTCTTTGCCGGATCATTGATGAGGCTTTATTAGCCAAAACTACGTAGTATGACCCATCTTCTTTCTTATGAATGTTTTCATTGCTCTTAAAGGAACTCATTTTTTATTTTTATTTGCACACAGTGCACATCCAAAACTACACTGTCTGCCACTAATATATACATGTATCAAGTATTTTGAGTGGCTGATAATCAGAAATGTGACTAATAAATAAATAAATAAATAAATAAAGTATACAATATACTCGTTACTGTCCGTCTTTAATATGAGCTAGAATGACAATCAAATGTGTGAAAATTGATAACAATGATCTGTTTATCATCAAGGATCTCTTTATTGGGGAAAAGGGATTAGTAACGTCTGGTTGTTTATTGAGCTTCACACTTCACTAATTTTTGTCAATAATTAATTGTTCTTGTAAAACTTTTTGCTAAATAGTGTACTAACCTGAATTTAATTAATCCTTACATGCTTACCCCGCTGAACACGATAATCCTTAACTTTGCAAACAGTGTAGATCCTTATCAGATTGTTTCTGCCCTCCGAACCGGATCGCGCCGTTTTTCATGCAGGTTTTTAAATTACATTATATTAATTGGTTTACTTACGAGAATAGTTCTAGTTCAGTGAACCTGAACACTTTTAATTACCTGAAAAATAAATTAATAAATTGTTTGTTTGTATTGGAGTTTAACGGCCCAGTCAACACTATTTTAGTTCATTTTCGAGACGGTCAGTTTACCTATCCACACTTAGCCTGGACAGGCTCATACGTAAGCGGTTAACCAATACAGTGCACTTTTTTCGCCAGAAAATGACAACTGCCCTTCTTGAATCAGCAGAAGGGAGAGAATGACCGTAGAAAAGATTTCATACTGAATCAATCTCCACGAAATAAAGTTGCCGACCCCGGTAGGTATCGAACCCGCGTCCTCCTGATCACCAGTCAGTCGAGCATCCGACTTAGCTACCGAGGCCAACAAATAAATAAATAAATAAATAAATATATAAATTTGTTAATAAATATACGATTATCCCCCATTATCACCATGATTGACGAAACAGAGAAATGATTTTTTTTTTTTTTTGGTTTTACGGCCCAATCCACCAACCCATCCAGATTTCCATCCAATAAATAAGGATAATTAGGTATCAGGTTGTTATTGAAATTAATTTAAAAAGTATTTTATCGGTGTGGAATTATTTCTGATAATAGAAAAGCCTTTAAATTATCAAAAGAGCAGAAATGTAGAAAAAAGAGCCTGCTCTAAAGCATGCCGCAATGCAATTAGAATTATACATTGAAATAAGAGGGGAATTTTTAACTGTTTCTTCCATTCTTCTTACACACTGTAAATGGACAGATAGATTTTCTATTTAGTAACGTTATATTATCAAAATAATCAAATCAGCAAATAAAAATAAAAATAAACTCATCGCACAGCCAACCCGATCTCCGATTTAAGTGAAAGCCCCGTGAAACGCAAAGTGGGGCCGAAGTGTCTAGGTATATGGGGCCGAGGTGTCTAGGGGCCGAGGTGTCCAGGGGCCGACCCGTCTAGGGTTTCAATTTTATGTGGGGCCGAGGTGGTTTTGGGGCCGAGGTGTCTAGGGGCCGAAGTGTCTAGGGGCCGAGGTGGTTTTGGGGCCGAAGTGTCCTGTTACCTATTTCACGGCTAGAATACCTAGTTTCGGCCAGTTTTGCAACTGGTCACACAAGTCTAACCACTGGGTCGGTATCTCTGCTGGTGGAAGATTCGTTCGTCCCCGAGGGTAGCATCAACTCAGTATCGGTTCCTTAGTGTTGAGGTTGATACTGCGGTGTTGACGTCAGTACTCAAGTACTGATTTAAATAACTATATTATATCTTTAACTTTTGCAGTATAAAATTCTATGTTTTTCTAAAACTAAGACTGACTTGTCAGGTGAGACATGTATCTTAGCGGATTTGGTTGCCACATTTTGTTATATTTTAATTTTGCAAGTCTCGCTACTTTGGACATCTTCCTGATGCCCGGGACTTCCGTAGAGTGCGGGCCATGTTTGTTGATGTTGGCTCGGTGGGGGACGCCTATAAGTCCTAGGGTGGGCGTCTCTTCCCTGATGTTTCTCATGGGCTATGTCGGTCGGTGTGTTCTCGGAGGGGGATGTGCTGTGTTTGCCGGGTCTTGTCCATCACCCGTTTCGGTTTCAGAACTTTTGGGTTGAGAACACTGATGACGATTAAACATCAGAAAGGCCTCTGTGTCACTAAATTTGGTATAGTTACGTCTTAATCACTAACAATATAAACCAACCTGACTGATAACATAGCAGAACCTTGTGGCAGATGTTAATTATTCAAATTTTGTTTCATTCTTCACATCCAGTCTCTTTGCGATATGTCATTCACATCTTTGGCCGTGGAATACTGTTTCAGACAAACACATCATCAACTTCAAGATAATTGCCAATCAAATTCTTGAGAAAATCGGGACGATAATTAATTATTGATAGACAACACTCGAAAAACATGATTTATTTGTCAGTTGCTGAAATGCGCACATTCCTATGTCAGGGTGAATACAAACTTAGCTGCTGAAAAGTTCAAACTACCAGCCTGTTTTAAGATGTTTGGGTATCACGATCCTACAATATACAATCGAATAACAATGCCTCGAACTCCTTTAGGACCATGAAAATGAGAACCAGAGAGGGAGCCACTGACGGTTGATCATAGTTCTAGTTGAGGAGGCATAATGAGGGTATAAAAAGATAAAAGATAAAGAAGCTTTATTTAACGTCGCATATTCGAAACAAATAACATAAGCTCTGTAGAGCTTTTATTGCGACAAACAAAGTATCCTCTAACAAATACTTACCTGCCTTCATTTATCTTCCTAGGACTACCCCTGATAATGCGAGCGTCAGGAGGAAGGTGTGGGTTAGGAAAAGGGACCTCGCATTTTATCCATTTATCTCAACTCGTTCAATACATTTAATAATACATGAACACTCATGCAAGATCCTCTATATGGGACATTTTACTATAATATTTTCGCGGTAAACGAGCTATCGGTGTTTTAGTCATCGAACTTTGTGCCCCGCAAAGCGAATTTGTATCTTCGAGCATTCCGCCATGACACATTTTAACTGCGCATGCCCAGCCATTCAGAGGGGCCAGGGATATGGCTTTCTGTCTGATTCTTGATTCCCTGCTTGTATGAGCGAGTAGGGAAGGTTCTGGCGAGACTGCGCGGATGCGCAGGCTCGCCTGAACCTTCGCTGCTCGCATAGGCGATAAGTACCAAAATCGCTTGATGGGGCCCAGTTGTACTTAAACCTATAGCAATGCTATCGCGGGTAAAGTTTTGTCACGTCATAACATACCGTAGAATGTTTTGGCCCATCCTCAGGGCCCAAGATGAGTATTTGTCAGTTGCTGATGGATGTTTTCGTATACAAAGTGAGTTAATTACTAACAATCAATTGAAACAATTTACGGCATGTCAATCAGCTGTTAAAAGACCGATGCGTTTCAGATCGGATAAAAATTCTACTGACCCAAGCGACTGTCCATCAGAGATACACCTTGATGGTAGCACCAAAGCAAGGCCGATACAAGGTCATGAAAGTACTTACATGTAAACATGTGTGAGGTGTTACGTAAAATTCCGTGTGGTTTGATACATGTAACGTCTTAAGGTGATGATGAGAGGGAATTAGCTAACCTCACTCCGTGTTTACGATTAGATATCACCTTACGGAAATGATGAGCGGGAACTTCCTTTTATCAAACTTAAGTTTTACATTAAGAAGATGATCTGAGGGAACTATCTAACGTAGGTTTAATCTTTAGGAGATGATGTGTGGGAACTATCTAACCTAGGGTTCTTCTTAAGGAGATGATCTCAGGGAACTATCTAACCTAGGTTTCATCTTAAGGAGGCCGGCCTCAGTGGCTCAGTCGGATGCGCGTCTGACTGGTGATCAGGAGGACGCGGGTTCGACTCCCGCTGGGGTCGGCAACATTCTTTCGTGGAGATTGATCATGAAATCTTTTCTACGGTCATTCTCTCCCTTCCGCTGATTCAAGAAGGGCAGTTGTCAGTTTCTGGCGAAAGAATGTGCACTGTACTGGTTAACCGCTTACGTATAAGCCAGCCCAGGAAAGTGTTGATAGGTAAACTGACCGGCTCAAAAGTGACCTAAATAGTGTTGACTGGGCCGTTAAACTCCAAAACAAACAAACAAAATCATCTTAAGGAGATGATGTGAGGGAACTATCTAACCTAGGTTACATCTTAAGGAGATGATGTGAGGGAACTATCTAACCTAAGTTTCATCTTTAGGAGATGATGTGGGGGGAACTATCTAACCTAGGTTTCATCTTAAGGAGATGATGTGGGGGAACTATCTAACCTAGGTTTCATCTTAAGGAGATGATGTGAGGGAACTATCTAACCTAAGTTTCATCTTAAGGAGATGATGTGAGGAAACTATCTAACCTAGGTTTCATCTTAAGGAGATGATGTGGGGGGAACTATCTAACCTAGGTTTCATCTTAAGGAGATGATGTGAGGGAACTATATGACCTAGGTTTCATCTTAATGAGATGATGTGAGGGAACTATCTAACCTAGGTTTCATCTTTAGGAGATGGTGAGCTGGAACTATCTAACCTAGGTTTCATCTTAAGGAGATGATGTGAGGGAACTATCAAACCTAGGTTTCATCTTAAGGAGATGATGCGCGGGAACTATCTAACCTAGGTTTTATCTTTAGGAGATGGTGAGCTGGAACTATCTAATCTAGGTTTCATCTTAAGGAGATGATGTGAGGGAACTATCTAACCTAGGTTTCATCTTTAGGAGATGGTGTGAGGAAACTATCTAACCTAGGTTTCATCTTCAGGAGATGGTTTGAGGGAACTATCTAACCTAGGTTTCATCTTTAGGAGATGATGTGAGGGAACTACCTAACCCAGGTTTCATCTTTAGGAGATGGTGTGAGGAAACTATCTAACCTAGGTTTCATCTTCAGGAGATGGTTTGAGGGAACTATCTAACCTAGGTTTCATCTTTAGGAGATAATGTGAGGTAACTATCTAACCTAGGTTTCTTCTTAAGGGAAGTGATGTGAGGGAACTATCTAACCTAGGTTTCAACTTTAGGAGATGATGAGCGGGAACTATATAACCTAGGTTTCATCTTTAGGAAATGGTGTGAGGGAACCATCTATCCTAGGTTTCATCTTAAGGAGATGATGCGAGGGAACTATCTAACCTAGGTTTCAACTTAGGGAGATGATGAGCGGGAACTATCTAACCTAGGTTTCATCTTAAGAATATGGTGTGAGGGAACTATCAAACTTAGGTTTCATCTTTAGGAGATGATGTGCGGGAACTATCTAAAATATGTATCACCAATAGGAGATGATGTGAGGGAACCGCCTAACCTTAAGGTATCACCTCAATGAGGTGATGTGAGGGAAATATGTAATCTGGGTATCACCTTAAGGAAATGATGTGAGTGTACTCTCTAACCTGTCACGTGGCCTAATAACCACGTGAAGAATGTGAATTGTACTAGTAAACCACTTATCTTTGCAAACAGTGTAGATCCAGATCAGATGGCTTCCGAAGAAGCCATCCGATCAGGATCTGCACTGTTTGACATTCATTTTATGAATATGTAGGAATAAATTACTTCAAATAATCTGATTGGTTCAAAGTCAGAAATGGGTGTGGCTTAATTGAATATTCAGCAAGAGAAGGGCTAATATGTTATATGTATAGGTATCACCAAAACTTTGCACAGGTAATCTCCTAAGAAACAAACGCACAACAACAATTATTTTTATCATTACAGTCGAACTTCGATGGCTCGAACCACTTTGGGACCATGAAAATTCGTTCGAGACAGCGGTAGTTCGAGCCACAGAGGGATACTGTTAGTGCCATACCAGGAGGCATAATGGAGATAATTGTGGATATCTTTCCGGTGTTCTGTATTATAAATGTATGTTGTGTGTACTCATTAGAATCGCCTCATCGAGGCGATTCTAATGAGTACACACAGCATACATTTGCAAGATAAATGAAAAAAATCTACCTAAATTACCCCTATATCGTATTTGGAGGAACTTCCTACGGACTCAAGAATGGGGTCGACTCATCCATGGTAAACGAGCTATCGGAGTTCGAGCCATCGAAGTTTTACTGTATTAAACTCCCAGAGATGGTGCGTGTGCATGGAATTGCACGAATTTAAATCTAAGTAGTTCGCCAAATTTTACTGAGAATTAGTAAGCGGCCATGCAACTGCACAAAACACACTTAAGTGCTACTAAATAAAGTTTGTATGTGCTCGTAAGCTGCATTATATGCATCGTGCAGTATTGAATTTCAAATAAACTGCACATGCTTGTTCCGCTCTAAGATATTTGAGCTGCGCAATAAAAAATATGGCAATAAATACTTCCATTTGAAGAAGTGTAAGAATCGTGTCTCATTACATTGCGCATTGTAAAGTTCCTTCAACACTGTTCCAAATGTCTAATCTATGTGCGTATGTGCGTTCCACAGCACAAGGTGAATGAATGACGGCGAATTACGACTCTTAGCCTATAAGACACGCGCGCTTGCTTGCGTGTGTGTGTTTACGATCATAAAAAAAACAAAGGTCATATAGAGACGAGACCTCGGTTGAGACTCATCCGAAAGTATGGAAAACAGAAGGGAAGACAATGATCAGGAATCGACACAATTAACCCACACCTTCCTCCAGAGAAAACACAAACATGAAACATCTAGACCCTAATCAAATCATCAATAGCGGAAAGTCAAAAGGGCAGTTACTTTCCCACAAAATGGCCAACTGGCTATCCAAAGCAAAAATATATAAGCGATACACACATTAAAAAACGAACTATAACAAAAATGAACCGCGACAGAAGAACCGCCTTCGTGAGAAAGGAATCGATCCCACGACCTCTGGTTTGCGAATCCACTACACCACCGAGTCTTCTACGTCGACACGAACGGTTTGGATAAAATCGGATGTGATGACAGCAATAAACATGTATGTGTTCCTTTCTTTTTAATTAATGACGTTGATGTTCTTTTGTAAACCAGATCCTCAGACAGTCTAGTCTTGGGTTGACCAGCCTTCTTATACCTTTTGCGGTTCAAGATTTTTCTTAGCATTTCTGGCCTTTTCTAAGAGAATAAGGTGGGAACTCTATGAACAATATCATTGAAATTTGCGGTGCTTTCAATCCCCCCGCCCATAGAGGCTTGAAGAAATATAAGGGCTGCATGATGCTTCCACGCAGAGCTGAATCCGGCCCGCACACTAGTACTGGTAAACCGCTTAGAGGATATAAGCCTGTCCAGGAACCGCGGTGCGAGGCGGACCGTCCATGCTAATAAACCCTATTGGTTTCATTGGGCGACAGGGCTTGAGATGTGATTTCATCTCAATGTCGGGTAAAAGTCCCACCAAATTGGAAGCAACGTCTCCAAAATGACCTTCACAGTGTTGACGGGGACATTAAACCTGAAATCAAACAAACAAACAAACAAACAAACAATCCCCCAGACTAGCAACATCGATGCAACGGTTTAATTTCAAGACGCGGCATCGATGCCGATACGTTGTATCATGTCGTTTAAACGTTATGGCTTGAACTGAAATCACTGCGACATTGCTACAACTTTATGCGGCTTTCTGCTTTCAGCGGATATCAGTAGGACTTTGCTTCACTGGTGTGAGCTAGTTTGTTTCCGAAACAAGGCAGAATTACATAGAGGATATTTTTTTTTCAGTGTAAGATCGAATTTTATTTCACCGAATGAACACCAAAACAATTGTTTCACGAGTGGCGTAGCCACGAGTGAAAATACCAGCTTTTGTGTTCATGAGTGAAATAAAATTTGATCTTACACTAAAAAATCAAATTTTCTGTTTGTTTTTTTACATGCTTCATAATGGCAATATTTAGCTTCACTTAGCGTGTCACTTACCCTCAGAGAAAACTAACTTTGTTCCTGGTCGTTTCGCGTCAATTGAGCGGTGTTCAACGTATTTACTGGGTATAATATTGGTGTAAACTAAACGTTTGCACCTGAGCCTGGGATGGCATTGCTATGAATGGTAAGGGAAATAATTGAGAGATAAGTTTCCCAAAGAAGGTGCGGACAGATCTAACGTCGCGCGACAAAATAAGTGACTTCAGCGTCGAAAATGACGTCATTAACATCCTCATGACGTGTGAACGGGCTTAGCGTCAATTCTAATACAGTTCATTAATTTTCAGTCATCTGACAACTGAAAAAACTTACCACAGAATTAGATTTCGAGAAAAAGTAGTCCCAATATCGTTTTCGATTTCACTGAGAAATCTCTATATTTCATTGAAAAGCATGTAAGAAATAGAGGATATTTACTTTTTTGAGGTGGATACCAAAAATATTTCATCGAGTTTGTTGAAAACATCATAATTTTCACGAGTGCGAAGCTCGAGTGAAAATTCGCATGTTTTCAACACACGAGATGAAATACTTTTGGTATCCGCCGAAAAAAATGTTAATGCGTTTTTATTTTATAATTTATTAGGACACTTACAGTAATTGATCCACCCGAGGCGGTGACGCCACGATTTTGACCTAGCTACATGACGTCACAACTGTCAGTTTCAAAGCATAAACAAATCGCCATTTTATATTCAGCATTTCTAGTTCAAAGAATGCTTTTCAAGGTATGTTACAGAATGCCTTGTGCTTATTTGAAGTCCATTTTATTTTTGAAGGCTCTACGTGGCATGTACCCTTATTGAAAGTTACTATTGTATAATCGATTCCATGTGTAATAGCGTCGCGGTAGGTTTTTCACGTAAAAAAAAAGAAACGCTGGTTTGAGCACATATTTCCTCGTACAAACTCTTAGCCATTCAGTGAACGGGTACGCCTTGTAAACCATTTGTAACAAGACAGCTAAGCCTAAATCTATGAGGGAGCATTTAAATTGTGACCGAGATGTGTGTCGGCAAAAATCATAGCGCTGCTGTTGTCAAATATGGCGCCTGTTCATTCAGTTTTAATGCCACTCTTCATATGCTACTCTTCAAAATATATTCTAACGACATAAGGAATTATAATTCTCAGTAAATAAAAGGAAAATTAACTTTATTTTTTTCGACCAGAACGTAAACAAAAAGTAATTCCGACACGCTACAGTGAAATGATATAAATGGTATCAGTCACATGTGAAATGATACGATATCATTTCACTTGTGATTGATATCATTTTTATTTGCTTCAGATATGCATTGATTTCACTGCTAAGTATAACATAAATGAAGTTCAGCTTCCCTAACAATCAGTAAACACAGAAGCGGTGGAACGGCCTGTAAATATGCCACGGACTAAGGAAGAACGAGATAAACAGTATTAGAAACTAAGCCATAAACTCTACATCTGTATAAATATTAAATGTTGCGCACGCCAGTTTCTATTTCTTAAGGGCAACAGATGTAAATAAAGTCAAGATGGTTCTCAAAATGTTGATGAAACTACATACTTTAAGCTTGCGTTCATATTAGCCCTTTTTGTACCATACAGAATCTTCCTCCTTATATGTAGCAGGATTCCATTTCAAAAATTTTAGGGTGCCGGGTTGTGTTTTCTTCAAAATGTATTTGTAAATTGGCTGAACTTTTCGCAAACAGTGTAGGCCCTAATCAGACGCCGCGTTCTGCGGCGTCTGATCTGGGCCTGCACTGTTTGCGAATTACCCGTTTTGGGGTTTCTGGTACAAAATGGGTTAACAGTGATGCTTTCAAAGATTGCAGTGCGGTGGATCTCTGTTAGTCCGCCTATGCATGAGGCCCGCCATGAGTAAACATTATATGAGCCAGCGCATGACAAAACCTACAATAATACATGTGCGCCGAGTGACGACTCAGGTCAGCCTGCGCATCCATATAGTCTCAACAGAGACTTCTCTTGCTGCATGAAGGAGCATTGGGCCATTTGCTATCCTGAAAGCGCACAACGAAGACTCTGATCAGACTGCGCGGATGCGCAGGCTGATCTGAGTTTTCGTTGGGCGCACATGTCTTATTGTAGGTTTTGTCGTGCGCTGGCTCATATAATGTTGACCGCTTTTAACCTTACTTTTCTGGCTATGAACCACGATTTGCAGGCCGGAACTGACCACATTCCATCGCCGCGACTGATTGTCCACCGTGTTTTGGTGAGTCATTCGGAATTACTGCAACTTACATACCACTTTTGTCTTATTACAGCGTGTCTAAGGCGAGAGAGGTACATAGGCACCGATTCACCCCGGTACTCCTCCATGCAAAAACCTTTTATAGTCTATAAGAAAGTGGGGAAAACTAGTCCTGGACATGGTCTATTGTTTGTTTGTTTGATTTGAGGTTTAACGTCCCCTTCAACACTGTCGGCCCGTCCATGCTTATAAACCCTATTGATTTCATTGCCCTTTCGGCAGGGATTGAGATGTCATTTCATCTCAATGTCGGGTAAAAGTCCCACAAAATTGGAAGCAACGTCTCCAAAATGACCTATACAGTATTGGCGGGTATGGTAAGCATAACATCAAACAAAACATAACCATTCAAAGGAGGGGGGTTAGAAAAATAATGAATGACTGGGTTGAGACCACGACAAGGAAATCCCAGGCTCGTTTTCATTTATCGACATAGCCTCGCATTAGACTGAAATAAACTGAAAACTTGCCTCGGTCTCAACCCAATCATAGATTCTATTATTCTGCGATATAGTGTCGGAAACCCAGTGTCATTATGGTAACGCCGTTTGCTTCATTGGCTGACATTTGGTTTTACGCAGCTCACAACGCTTGTCGCATTGTGCAAAATATTACAATTTTAACTTAACAACCGAATAAGTGCTTGCATGAGGGATAAGTTGTGGGATGCACAGCACAAATTCGGACAAATTTGCAACCCAGAATGTTGTCCATCATGGACACATTGGTACAGACCCTACTTTGTTGCTTTGTGCAACTCAGAACTTGACTCTGTACGTTCAGCCCCACAAGTGATGGTCAACCATGGACATTGTGTCCGAACTTGTGCAAATATGATGTTTGGGAATAACACCTATACCCCCTCTACCCCCTGGAAGTAATTAGATAATATCGACTTATGTGGTGCAACTCACAAGTCGATTTTTCCCCCAAGTCCGGTCAATACATACTCACAACTACCCTCTCATGGGAGCAGCCGTATTCAAAAGTGTCATTTTGGGAGGTAAATCGTCGATCACGAGTCGCCGTAAAACGCATTTTTTCCGATCGTAAAACCGCCGATTCCCAACCCCCATGAACAAAAATGAATAAAAGTGAACACAAATGAGTATAATACGTCCAGAAACCGGTCCTCAGAATGTCCATTTGTTACATATTACATGACAATTCTCTTGTCGTCAAATACTCAACTATAGCACGGTTATTGAGATGTTCATTGATGAGTTAGGAAGCCTTCATGCGAACTGAACAAATTATTTGTTAAAATCGGGACGGAAGTAAGGGCAAGGATTGCGGCCGTGTTAAATCGATTAAAGTTTAAGCTCCCCCCCCCACCCACCCCCCACCTCACACACACACACACACCTTCAGCACCCCTCCAACGAAATTCTTGTCACTGACGGCGGTTCTTCTGTCGCGGTTTATTTTTGTTATGGTTTGTCTTTGATTGTGGTGTGTATCGCGTATTTGTTTCTTTGTTTGATTTGAGGTTTAACGTCCCCGTCAACACTGTAAAAGTCACTTTGGAGACATTGCTTCCAATTTTGTGGGAAGTTTACCCGAAATTGAGATGAAATGATATCAAAAGCCCTGCCACCCAATGAAACCAATAGGGTTTTATCCGACTCGCATAGACCCCAGTTTTCTCTATATAAAATGGGGTTTAGGTGGGTGTTTATTCACAGAATTGTTCACGTGATACTACCCCTGCGGCAACAGATACCTACCTTTGAGCAAGCAAATATTTCCACAACAACACATTTCAGTTGAGAAACGTCATTATTCCTGTAATCAAGAATTACGGTCTCCGGACGTTAGCCCCCCAGGACGTTTGCCCCCCAATGACTTAATCTAAAAATGGACATTTGCCCTCCAGTTGAAAATGCGACCCGGACATTTGCCCCCCAGAGCTTATTTTTGGTATGGACATCTGCCCCCCAGTGCTTATTTTACAGGTGGACAATTGCCCCCCACTGCTTATTTCAGAAAGGGACATTTGCCCCCCAACCTGGATAGACAAGGATATTCATTGCACAGACTTGTATATAGCTACGTATTTTACATGATAACGTTTTGGTTTACAGCCCATTCAAGATCATTTCAATTTCTTCAAGAATTAACCATCAGTGTATCCAGAGTAAAAACCACTTGAGTATAGGGGTCTGACACTGGACCCTCAGTGAGGCACAAACTCAATATATGGTTCTGTATCTGACTTGCTTAACCCTTATCCTGCTGAATAAATTAAGCTTCTCCAATTGTTGACTATTAACCATCACATTCTTGGTATATATTTGTTAACTTAACAAATTGCATGATAAACAGAATAGATCCCCATCAGATATGGCATCTGATCGGGATCCATACTGCTTTCTAACGTAGGGGTTGTCCATAACAGCAGGTTATTATGTGATTCACATTTATATAGATGGAGTAATTTATTGCTTAACATTTTGTATTTCTGATGATAATAAACCAATAAATACATCGTTTTCCTCCTTTGTGTTAGCCCTGGTCTATCTGGGGGGGGGGGGGTGGGTGGGGTATGTCCCTTTTTGAAATAAGCATTGGGGGGTAAATGTCCACCTGTAAAATAAGCACTGGGGGGCAGATGTCCATACCAAAAATAAGCTCGGGGGGGGGGGGGGGCAAATGTCCGGGTCGCATTTTCAACTGGGGGGCAAATGTCCATTTTTAGATTAATTCATTGGGGGGCAAATGTCCTGGGGGGCAAATGTCCTGGAATCAAGAATTACATGTATAACAACATTGCAGCAGAAAACTTCGTAATCCCAATTAACCCATTCAGTACCTGAAACCCCTAAATGGGTACCTTGGCAAACAGTGCAGGCCCAGATCAGACGCCGCAGAACGCGGCGTCTGATCAGGGCCAACACCGTTTGCAAAAAAAACGTAAGCCATGTTCAGAATAATTTTTGAAGAAAACACAACCTGACACCCCTAACTTTTGAAATGGAATCCTGCCATATATAAGGTGGAAGATTCCATTTGGTACAAAAAAAGGGCTAATTTACAATTCGCCTGAGCCACAGCGGGTTAATTTAATTCATATGATTTGCTAGAAATAATTTCAAAACGCAACGTGAAATATATCTTTTAAGAAATCCATAACACAGGAAGACAGAAAAAAAAATGAAATGCGACAGATGGAAGTTAATGATTTTTTCCGACTAAGAGATTAACATTATTAGCATGTATTGCAAAAGTTTACTTAGGCTTAAAAAGGGTTATCTTTTGGAAGCAAAGAATGTACCACCGAACTGTAAAGTACGGAGTGTATGTCGTAGTCCAAATAGGAATTTAGCCAGATCCGGAATCTGGCTAGACCAAATAGGAATTCTTATTTTGCATAGGCAGATTCCGGATCAGGCTAAAGTAATATTTAGTTTAGCCAGATTCCGGATCTGGCTAAACTTTGTTTAGTCCAAATAAGAATTCCTTTTTGGCTAGGCAGATTCTGGATCTGGCTAAGCTGGAATCTTGTTATTCCATCAATAATGTATAGCTGGAAACCTTTACTTCTTTCCATATTAGTGTTAGGGACAGAATATGGGTTATCGTAGCACTGTGACCATCCTTTAAAAATTGTTTGAGGAAATAAAAGGAGAAACAAGACACAATTCGATTCTGAGAATTTTTTTTCACAAACAGCCATGAAAATGTTTGGGTAGATAGTTAAGTTTCACTGGGTCAGCAGAGTGACAGCAAACACATATTTTAAGGTTGGCCTCATGTTTTTAAAAGACAAATACCGGTAGATATAATAAACTATTATTTGTCATTTCTATTAGAACAAATTCAAAACACAATTACCTTCTATCATCAACTATTGTTATTATCTACTCAATTAAGGCATGGAATATTGGTATTTCTCTTTTTTCTTATATGTACTCAAAAACAGATATTTTGCCATAGATTATCCGTATTTTAGAGCAGAAAAAGAAAAAAAAACTGAAAATATTCTCACTCCATTGATATGTATGTACAGTAATGAAGTTACTGAAACCCTGCTGCTCAGCATCATAAACTAAGACACTGTCATGTACAGTTCTAAACTGAACTCTTAGATACTTAATAATGAAGAAGAAACATAGGACTGTCATTTGCAAGTTTGTTTTTGAAACCATTTGTAGTGATTTTTATTTCATCTATTTTTAGTATAAAAAAATGTATTTGATTGCTTTTCACACATATTTGAAACAGACAGATTTTCAATGAAGCATGTAAAACAATATATTCAGAAGATGAAAAGTTTGTTACAATAGTAATTAGCCAGGGTGGTCTAAACAACACATTAAAGCCAAACAAAATGAGTGTCATAAATACTTTTAACATTAAATAGGTTCTTCTATAAAACTGTTAATGAAGTCAATTAATAGATATTCAATGAAGGTCTGTTACCATTTAACCAAGACTCCTCTTTGGTCTGACCAGCTTAGCCAGATCCAGAATCATCCTAGCGAAATAGGAATTCTTATTTGGACTACACAGAGTTTAGCCAGATCCGGAATCTGGCTAAACGAAATTTTAATTTAGCCAGATCCGGAATCTGCCTAGTCCAAATAAGAATTTCTATTTGGCCTAGCCAGATTCCGGATCTGGCTAAACTCCTATTTGGACTACGACATGTTCCCGTATTCCGGGCCAGACTAGATAGTTTTGGCAAATTAGGCCTCATCAGTGACCCTCAGATATTTTCATAAATTCCACAATGCCGGGAATCAATGATCCAAGAGGACAATAAAAATATAAACTACACTATGATGAAGGACAGGGAGACTTTTAACGGCCGCCACATATTTCAATATAGTTTGATATGAGATGTGATTACTTTTTTCATACGGTATATTTAGTTTGTACTATATTTCTCGCCAGCTAAGGCCCCGCCCATCGGGGATTGAAGAAATAGACGGGCTGCTTGATGTTTCCACGCAGAACTGAAACCGACCACACACGAGTACTGGCAAAACCGCTTGGAGGATCTAAGCCTTCCCAGGAAAAGCGGTGCGAGTCCATGCTTATAAACCCTATTGGTTTCATTGGGCGACAGGGCTTGAGATGTCATTTCATCTCAATGTCGGGTAAAAGTCCCACAAAATTGGAAGCAGCGTCTCCAAAATGACCTATACAGTGTTGACGGGGACGTTTAACCTCAAATCAAACAAAAAAACAAACAGTCAACATAAAAAAATCTGGCCTGGCCTGGCCCGTTGGCATAATACAAAATGCGACATGCCTATGACTGATATCAATCTAGAGTTTAACCCGTTGCATGAGGGAAACTCCTAGAAGGGTACCTTGGCAAACAGTGCAGGCCCAGATCAGACGCCACAGAACGCGGCGTCTGATCAGGGTCTGCACTGTTTGCTGACAGAATTTTCCGTCAAAAAGTAGAATATGAACCAAAAACAAGGCCTGACAAGGCCTGACACTCCTTTATATGAGAAATGAAATTGTCCAACATATTTCAATGGAAGAGTCCGCTAATGTACAATGGGTTTATATGCCTGTAATCTTAGAACAGGGACAAGCAATAGGGAAGGGGAGAGCATATGAGAACAGCGAAGACTCATATCAGCATGCGCTAATGCACAGTTTAACTTAGTTCTCGCGGTTCCGTAAGGATATACATGTACATGTGAGAAACATTCATGAGACCTATTTCACCATTTTTTTACAATGTGCGAACCGCCACCGCCCGTAGGGGCTTGAATAAATAGATGGGCTGCATGATGCTCCCACGCAGAGCTGAAACCGACCGCACACGAGTACTGGTAAACCGCTTAGAGGATTTTAGCCTGTCCAGGAACCGCGGTGCGAGGCGGACCGTCCATGCTTATAAGCCCTATTTGTTTCATTTGGCGACAGGGCTTGAGATGTCATTTCATCTCAATGTTGGGTAAAAGTCCCACAAAATTGGAAGCAACGTCTCCAAAATGACCTATACTGTGTTGACGGGGACGTTAAACCTCGAATCAAACAAACAAATAAACAAACAATGTGCGAATGCGCGAACCGAGCTGTGTCTAAGCTGAAAGCATGTAACATATTGTACCAATTATTCTTCATTTGTCCCTTTATCTCAATTTAAACGAAAGTAAATCTGTGCAAATAATACAATATCCGACGACTTTACATTTATGGATTATTCATGATGGTTCAGATGTACAATTTTGTTATCATTTTGACTTTCATTTTGACAGTAATGGTCTCATTTAAAGACTCAGGAATAGATGTTTTCTCCTGTGGTTATGTCACTAAATTGGGAGAAAAAAAGATATTATGAATGACAAACATGCCCAGTTGTAGGAACGCCTAATATAGATCATCAGAGCACACGATGATCACGATGGAAGATCGGCATATACGCACGCACGCACGCACGCACTCTCACGCGCAGAGAGAGAGAGAGAGAGAGAGAGAGAGAGAGAGAGAGAGAGAGAGAGAGAGAGAGAGAGAAAGATATTATGAATAGCAAACATGCACAGTTGTAGGAACGCCTAATATAGATCATTAGAGCACACGATGATCACGATGGAAGATGCGCATGTACGCACGCACGCACGCACTCTCATGCGCAGAGAGAGAGAGAGAGACAGAGAGAGAGAGAGAGAGACAGAGAGAGAGCGGAAACATCGAACAGATGACTTAACCCTTTCCCACTCAGATACGTCTTTTTACGTGTCTGACACCCCCTCCCCCCCCACCCCCCCACCCCCCCACCCCCACGCACACTTTTTTTTTGGGCTCCAGAACCACCTGAAATCTGCATTCCCCACCCCTGTACAGCTATGTTTACGTTAGGATTGGTTGTCCTAAAAATGGCATGTTTTTTTCGTGCGGCTCTCCACTAAAATTATACCTGTCGGGGGTTTGAAGGGGAGCGGCAGCCCCAGCCCCCCCCCCCCCTCACCGCCGACAAAAATCGGGCGTATGGCCCAGACGACCGCTGAAATGAAATCTAAGGGTGTCTTGGGTCAAAAATGCCTCGAAATTGACGCTGGCAAAACATGCTGCAGACAGTGAAAATGGCCAGTGCCAAACCCCTTAATTGTTGCATTGACAGCAGTTTGAAGATTAACAGTTGGTCTAAAATACATATGAAATCACACTTTTTGACAATTTTGAGTTGCCCCTCGTTACCATGGCAACAATGATTTAGCCTAAAGAGGTTATATTTGAAAGGCCACTAGAAGCCTCCGTGGTGCAGTGGTTACGCTACTCGCCTTGTAAACCAGGGATCGCAGGATCGATCCCGGGCTTCTCCAGACTTTCGGATGCGTCTTTAAACCGTCTTTAAACCCGTCTCCGTATGACCTTAGCTGTTGGTGGGACGTAAAACTAAAACTCACTCACTCACTTGAAAGGCCACTTCTGCAGAGATTGATGTAAAACAGACCATTCGTTATGAAATAAGCGTTTTATGAAGTTGCTGTCCCAGGCAACACTGTGAAAATTATCAAAATTCACAAAGTCCCGAAGAAAATTCAAGACCCTTACCGGGTTCCGTACACGTCCATGCGACATGTCTCTGATGAGAATTTCTGATATTTTTATTTCTTGTTAAACATAGATTGTGGGTCCTCGTGAGAACCGCCGTATGTTTTAAGTAGAAATCTTATAAATTATTTATATGATTTTTTTTTGGTTGTAAAACTTTCAATATATATGAAAAGGCGTGTTTTCTTAATGGCTTCACAAACATGTTCCTGTGATAAACACGCTTGGGCATACTCGTACATGTACATGTATGTGATCCATCACGTGAACAATTCCGTGGAATGAAGACCCCCTAAACCCCATTTTATATGGAGAAAACAGGGGTTTACGGGAGTATACATTACTTTTCTTATTTCTGATCCAAGATATAGGTTGTGGGTACTCGTTAGAACCGCCTCATTGAGGCGGTTCTAACGAGCACCCTCAATCTATGTTTTGAACATTTATAACAAACATATAAAGGATTTTCATCAGAAAAGTAGCCATTTTGGAGATGTGAAAAATGTACTATGTCGCACGTGTGAGTTATCGTAATGTATGAAAGGGCACTGGTGGACCCCGCCCATCGGGGCTTGAAGATATAGATGGGCTGCATGATGCTTCCACGCAGAGCTGAATCTGACCCACACACGAGTACTGATAAACCGCTTACAGGATCTAAGCCTGCCCATGCAAAGCGGTATGAGTGTCGGACCGTCCATGCTTATAAATCATATTGGTTTCATTGGGCGACAGGGCTTGAGAAGTCATTTCTTCTCAATGTCGGGTAAAAGTCCCACAAAATTGGAAGCAACGTCTCCAAAATGACCTTATATAATATATTATATTTCTTCAAGCCCCGATGGGCGGGGGCCGTACTGTTGAACAGTATATATTTAATTCAGTTATCGTTATCTTCAAGTTTAATAAAGATCCAAGCAAACATTAAGCCTCTACATTTTCACCATTATATGTCAATGGAAACTAAAGGGCAGGTAACTCTTACGTTGATAGTCCAATCCGACCCTAAAATCGAATTTGTCTACGATTTTATAGCTGTTCTCATTGGCTGATGAGTATTTAATGCTGTCGGCCGGATAACATTCTCCTAAGTTTATAGGACCTTCAGGGGCAGGTTACTCTCATGCAAATACAGTGTAACTTCCATTAAACAGCCATTCTGGGATAACTCCAAAACTGGTTGTTTAAGTGAGGTGGCTGTTCAACAGACGAAATGTCTGCGATGATGTATGGCTTGTTATCGACGGAGGAAAAATTGGGATAAATGAAGACCGCTCAACATGGATGTACTAAAACATTAATGATGGAGAGGTGTCATGTGACACCTATCTATCATTTATGTTTCTTTTCACCTGCTTATATTGTATTTATGCATAATTATTGTATCACAATGGTAGTTTTGAGAAAAATAAATTTTGAAATTAATAAATACACAAGAAGAGAAATTCCTATTTTTACATCCTATTTTTTGCTATTGATTTAACACTGGCTGTTTAATAGAGGGAATTTAGATTTTGTAAAGTGGCTGCTGGCTGGAGGAGAGAGGTGGCGGCTGAGCATAGGTTAAATAAATAGTAAAATGCTATGGGAGGAATTATTGTGGCTGCTGAAGAGAGGTGGCTGCTAAACAGAGGTGACCATTAGTGGAGGTTACGGGAGACTAAACGGCAAGTAACTCTCGTGCGAATCGTCCAATCTGATGTAAAATCGAACTTGTTCAAGTTGCTTGCCTGATGAAGAATTGCTCAAAAACAAAATCGCTATCATCCCGACAAAGTTTTCCTAGCTCTATGTGACCCCCAAGGACAGATAACTCTCATGCAAATAGTACAAACCATAGGGGTTACAAGTCCGCGAATCGAATACCCTCTAAACTCCACTTTATGAATAGAAAAGTGGGGTTTACGGGGGTATTCATAATTTTCCTTTTGTTTGTTAGATTATGAATGCTCCTTAGAACCGCCTCGGTGAGGAAGTTCTAACGAGCACTCGCAATCTATATTTGGAACAGAAATAAGAAAAAATATAAAACATTTTTTGATCAAAAATACCAGTTCTAGGGATACGAAAAACGCCATTTTAAAGCACGAATGTGTTTGGATGTTGCAAATATGCGAGATTGTATGCCTGCACTTGTCATCTACATGTTTGATACAGATTGGATCTCGCTCTCTTCCATACAACATTTCCCCCATTATGTGTCTATGGGAGAAAAAGGACAGCATTTCACAAACAAATAGTCCAGTCTGGCCCAAATTCGAACTGGTCCTAGATTTATGGCTGTCCTCATTATCTGCAAGTCTTTGTTTGATTTTGTTTGATTTGAGGTTTAACGTCCCCTTCAACACTGTAAAGGTCATTTTGGAGACGTCGCTTCCAATTTTGTGGGACTTTTACCCGACATTGAGATGAAATGACATCTCAAGCCCTGTCGCCAAATGAAACCAATAAAGTTTATAAGCATGGACGGGCCGACTCGCACCGCTTTGCCTGGGCAGGCTTAGATCCTCTAAGCGGTTTACCAGTACTCATGTGCGGGTCGGTTTCAGCTCTGCGTGGAAGCATCATGCAGCCCATCTATTTATTCAAGCCCCGATGGGTGGGGGCCATATATCTGCAAGTCTGATGAAGATTCCATCAAAAATGTGAAATCACTATCGTCCGGAAAACAATGTCCAAAGTGTATGAGGCCCTCATGGGCGAGGAACTCTCATGCTTATGCTTAAAGTCAAAACTGAAACATAATCGATCGTGTCTGAGATTTTATGCCTGTCCTCATTATCTGCAAGTTTGATTAAGTTCTATCAACAATGCAGTCACTGTCGACTGAAAAACATTTTCCCCATTATAAGGTCATAGGAGACTACTAACTCTCAAGTTAATAATTCCGCCCCCGCCCATCGGGGCTTGAGGAAATAGATGGGCTGCATGATGCTTCCACGCAGAGCTGAAACCGACCTGCACACGAGTACTGGTGGAGGATCGCTTAGAAGATCTAAGCCTGCCCAGGCAAAGCGGTGCGATCCATGCTTATAAACCCTATTGGGATCATTGGGTGGCAGGGCTTGAGATGTCATTTCATCTCAACGTCGGGTAAAAGCCCCACAGAATTGGAAGCACAGTCTCCAAAATGACATATGCAATGTTGACGGGGACGTTATTAAACCTCATATCAAACAAACAAAATCAAGTGAATAATCCGATCTGCTCCAATTTCGAATTTGTCCAAGACCTTATTGCTGTTCTCATTACCTACATGTACAAGTTTACTGAGGATCCGATCAAAAATAAATTCGCTATCGCCCGGACACCATTATTGCCATTGTATGTTTTCGGGATCTTTTGGTTACATGGAAACCAAATTTCTGACCAGATCTGTCCCAAAAGGAGTTTAGCATATTGCAATATTTAGCATTCTGCCGTTAAGCTAATGGCGCAGTTTCTGTACCTAAAATATATTGATTGTTTCGGATCAAGCTCCTTTCGGCCATGAATGTTTTTACACATGCAAAACACCTGTCGTTTGATCTCTGCCGCCAGCTAAGTACTGCTATTTGTAGATGCCTGATATTATGTATTCAGCCTTATTCCTTCTAATTGATCCATTGATTACAACTATAAACATTGTCTGTATTACCGAAACGTCTCTCAAACACTCGTGAAATTTTAAAAGTATATTACTCATAAGAATTTTTGCGGCCCCCGTCGAAACAGATAATTTAACCGGTCGCACATTTGTACTGGAAACTTGTATGAAACCGCCTAGAATTTCAATGCACAGTGGTGTCGGACCCCCCCCCCCCCCCCCACACACACACACACACAAACAACACCCCGCGCCTCTATGGTAGGGCCTGAGATATCATTTCATCTCAATGCCGGGTAAAGGAAAAAGTCCTACGTTATTAGACGCCACGTCTTTAAAATGACCTAAATAGTGTTGATGGGCAGAAAATAACTCAATTCAATCGAACAAACTCATATGGATACTGTATAGGAAATTCCAAGGCTAAGTAAACATCGGGTACAATCGCCCCGGGCTTGACGGTTGGCTTCGATTTCATCATACGATTCTTGCAATCATATTCTGTTATTCTCTTTTCTTATTTCTCCTCTATTAAGGGGAATGGGAACACCTGGCACATTTTCCGCCATTTTTCAAAGGGAGATAACTTTCGGACTTCCTGTTCGCTTTTCTATAAGCCCTGTCACATTGAAAAAGGGGTCTACTCTTAAATGAAAGAATTTGCTCCTCAGGAGCAAATTCTTTCCTTTAAGAGTTGACCCCTATTGACATGGGAGACAAAACTACTTTTGCAGGAGTTGCCTCCCCTGAAGGTGTTCCCATTCCCCTTGAGGTAGACATTCTTGGAACCGTCTCGCTGAGGCGGTGTAACGAATTCCACAAGCTCAACAATAGGAAAACACACATTTTGAGTTAATGTTTTTATATTATCCTTAATTGGAAAAAAAAGATTGCCGGCGCTCGATAGAGGCGATGCACCGAGGCAGTTTTATATCAATGGAAATAATGTACATCTATACCCCTAAAACCCTGTTTTGCCGATATAAGGTAGGGTTGATAGGGATATTCATGACTTGAAAACGTGATGTGAATACTCACAATCTTTGGCTTGGAGTAACGTATTTGGAACAAATAAACATTGTAAACCACACTTTTCTCAAAATAGATCAAAAATTATATTCATTACGTAATTGTAAACATTGCCGCCGAAAAAAAAAGAAAATTTTAAGATGAAAAATTGTAATCTCTTTTTCTTTTTTCTGCTCAAAATATAAATTATGGGAATTCATTAGAACCGCCTCAAATGAAATAATACGAAAGGGCCGTGAAAGCAAATGAACAGTTACATACATGTATTGTTGACAAGATGGTGCTACTATTAGAATAAATACGTTTCCTTGGATTCGAAAGTCCATTAGGACCGGAAATAGTCTTTGGGGTCAATGTACAGATGTAGACTGCTTCCCATAGTCATTTATCATTTCTCTCTTGTCATGCTTGTGGATGTTTTGTAAACAAATGCTTGCATTTTCTTCCTGCTTGAATACTATATACCAGCCCGTCCTGAGAAAATCTGTCTTCCAGGTCAACGACCAGGCATTACGAAAACACGCCTATACAAATACATTGTAACCTTTACCGCCGAAAAAAATGAAAATTTTAATATAAAAAAAAATGTAATATTTTTTCTTATTTCCGCTCAGAACATAGATTGTGTGTACTCGTTAGAACCGCCTCATCGAGGCGGTTCTAACGAGTACCCACAATCTATATTTTCGAGCAGAAATAATAAAAAAGGTTAACCCCTGTAAATCCCATTTTTACTATATAAAAGTTGAGTTCAAGGGGGTCAAAATTATAAAGGCGTGTTTTCGTGATGTAAGACACGAACCTGATTGCTCAGTAACATGTACTTAGAAGACAGCGCCCCTGCCCATTTGGGCCTGGAAAAATAGATTGGGCTGCACGGGCCTTTCGCGCAGAGCTGAAACCGACCGATTTTGAGTACTGGTAAACAGCTTAGGTCTAAGCCTGCCATGGAAAAGTGATGCGAGTCGGACCGTTCCTTTAAACTTTAAACCCTAACTGTTTTTATGGGCGGTAGGGCTTGAGATGTCATTTCATCTCAATGTCGGGTAAAAGTCCCACAAAATCGGATGCAGTGTCTCCCAAATGACCTTAATAGTGTTGACGGGGACATAAAACCTCAACTCAAATACTTAGACTACACCCTACGATAACACAGCCGTGCGTCATGGTGCATTTTTTTGGTATCTCTTCTGATAAAAATCTTTAATATTTTCCCTATTCTCCATAGGTTGAAGGTGTTCGTTAGAACCGCTTCATTGAAGCGGTTCTAACGAGCACCCACAGCCTATGTCTTGGAGTTTAATAACAACAATAATGTAAACCCCTGTAAATATGTTCTAGAAAGGGTTATCCTTTAGAATCAAGGACTACACCACAGAGCTGGAAAATATGGAGTGTACAAGTTTTCTGGGCCAGGCTAGCTAGTTTCGGCAATTTAGGCCCCGTCAGTGACCCTCAAATATTTTCAAAATTTCACAATGGAATCAATGATCCCAAAGGACAAGAAAATATAAACTACACTATGGTGTAGGGAAAGGAGACTTTTTTACGGCCGCCACACAAACCCCAGTTTTCCCTATAAAAAGTGGGGCTTATTAGACGGTCTTGTTAATATGATGATATAGCAAGAACATTGAAATAATAGATGAAGAAACTACAGGAATTCTACTCGACCCCCGCCCATTGGGGCTTGAAGAAATAGATGGGCTGCATGATGCTTCCCCGCATAGCTGAAACTGAGCGCACCTGAGTATTGGTAAACCGCTTTGAGGATCTAAGCCTGCCCAGATAAAGTGGTGCGAGTCAGACGGCCCATGTATATAAACCCTATTGGTTTCATTGAGTAGCAGGGCTTGAGATGTCATTCACCCCAATGTCAGGTAAAAGTCCCATAAAATGGGAAGCAACGTCTCCAAAATGACACATACAATGTTGACGGGGACGTTAAAACTCAAAACAATTAATCAATCAAATCCAAACATAGGTTGAAGGTGTTCGTTAGGACCGCTTCATTGAGGCGGTTCTAACGAGCACGCACAACCTATGTCTAGGAGTTTAAATAAGAACAATAATGTAAACCCCTGTAAACCCCAGTTTTCCCTATATAAAGTGGACTTTATTACACGGTGTTGTTAATATGATGATATAGCAAAAATATTGAAATGTTAGATGTAGAAACTACATGTATTCTACCATCCAAGCATGGCCCTCGACCGCTGCCCACTGGGGCTTGAAGAAATAGATGGGCTGCATGATGCTTCCACGCAGAGCTGAAACTGACCGCACATGAGTACTGGTAAACTACTTAGAGGATCTAAGCCTGCCATGATAAAGTGGTGCGAGTCAGACGGCCCATGTATATAAACCATATTGGTTTCATTGAGTAGCAGGGCTTGAGATGTCATTTCACCTCAATGTCAGGTAAAATGCCCATAAAATTAGGAGCAACGTCTCCAAAATATCCCATATAGTGTTTAGGCGATGTTAAACCTCAAATAAAACAAACAATGGCCCAGATGGTCGAGTCTTGTAGAGATAGATTGGACTGCATGGTACTTCCACGCTGAGCTGAAACTTAAGTACTGATAAACTGCTTAGGTTTTAGCCTGCCAAGGAAAAGAGATGAGAGTTGGACCGCTCCTTAAACCTTAGCGGTATCTTTGGCTGGTAGGGCTTGAGACGCCATCTCAGCTTCGGATAAAAGTCTCACAAGTCTTCAAAATGTCATAAATAATGTTGACGGGCAGGTAATACCTCCACACAAACAAAAACTTCCCAAGAAGGGAAGATTGAGATGATGCCGCACAGTAAAAAAGATCGCGACGCGGTTTTGCTACCACAAATATCGCGCTTCGCCCATCAGGACTGGGCATGGTGCTTCCGCGCAAATGTGCAACCGACCGAACTTGAGTACTTGTAAACCACATAGGTTTAAGTTTGCCCAGAAAGAAGTTGTGCGAGTGAGACCGTTCCCTATGCAATAACGGTTTCTAAGGGCGGCAGGACTTGAGATGTCATTTCATCTCAATGTCGGGTAAAAGCCCCATAAAAGCGGGAGCAATGACTCCACAAATGACCTAAAACGTGTTGACGGGAACGTAAAACCTAAATACAAACATACAAAACCTCAGCAATGCATCACGGTTACAAGTCCGTGAACGAAGACCCCTCTAAACCCCACTTTATATAGAGAAACATTGGGTTTACGGGGGTATACATTACCTGCCTTATTTTTGCTCAGAAACATAGATTGTGGGTACATGTACTCGATAGAACCGCCTCAAAACATAGATTGTGGGTACTCGTTAGAAAGGCCTCATTGAGGCGGTTCTAACGAGCACTCACAATCTATGTTGAAAGCAGAAATAGTAAATATTTTATCATTTTTACCCAAAATGTATAACTTCTGACACCATTTTGGATGCCGCTGTGAAGTGAGTGAGTGTTCTGAATGTTACGTCCCACCAACAGCTAAGGTCATACGGAGACGGGATCTCGGTTTAAAGACTCATCCGAAAGTCTGGAGGAGCCTGGGATCGATCCTGCGTTCCCTGGTTTACAAGGCGAGTAGCGTAACCACTACACCACGGAGGCTTCTAATCCCGTTGTGAAATGTCGCATTATTCTTTGTGGGTATGCCCGTCATCGGCTGATTTATATTCAAGATTTGTATTTTGCAGATAAGAATATAAGCCTGCAACTTTCGCGACCAACATAAACAACGCATCGATAACTTTTGCTGTTGTCCACCAACATGTAAGCCTCCACGTGCGATTCTGACAAAATGCTTAACATAACGAAAACATTGTTAATTTTACCGTCGAAAAAAAAAAAAAAAAAAAAAAACGATCATTTTAAGATGAAAAATGTTTGATTTTTTTTTATTTCTGCTCAAGCTATAGATTGTGGGTGCACGCTAGAACCGCCTCATTGAGGGGGTTCTAACAAGTACACATAATCTATATTTTAGATATTTAGAGCCGAAATAAGAAACATAAGGTATTAAAGTGGGACTCAAGGGGGTCAAAGTCATATAGGTGTGTTTAAGTGATATTTACTAAAAAATCCAGTCGTAGGTTTCATTTTTGGCCGTGTCAGTACTCGAAGTTTAACCCATTCAGTACCAGAAACCCCTAAAGGGGTGCCTTGGCAAACAGTGCAGGCCAAAATCAGACACCAAAGAACGCGGCGTCGGATCAGTGTCTCCACTGTTTGCTAAATGTTCAGTCATTTTCCAAATCAATTTTGAAGAAAACACAACCTGACACCCATAAATTTTGAAACGGACCCCTGCTATAAATAAGGTGGAAGATTCCATTTGGTACAAAAAAGGTTAACGGTGCTGTGAGACAGATGCAGAAGTGCTAACCCTGTGATCATTTGTTTGTTTGATTTGAGGTTGAACGTCCTCGTCAACACTGTAAAGGTCATTTTGGAGACGTTGCTTCCAAATTTGTGTGACTTTTCCCCGACATTGAGATGAAAAGACATCTCAAGCCCTGTCGCCCAATGAAACCAATAGGGTTTATTAGCATGGACGGTCCGCCTCGCACCGCGGTTCCTGGACAGGCTTAGACCCTCTAAGCGGTTTACCAGTACTAGTGTGCGGGCCGGATTCAGCTCTGCGTGGAAGCATCATGCGTGGAAGCCCCTATGGGCGGTAGCCGCTACCCTGTGATCAAACCGCAGATATACGCAGAGATGACTGTTCGCAGTTAGTGTATGCCATTGTGAGTTTAATAAATTGCTGCGAAAATTGTTTTATCGCCAAACACGGAAATATGATATTGAAAAGTCGATACAATAGAATACCGATGTTTCCACATACTACTTTAGATACATTTGTATTCCTAGCTTTCATCCGTATCAAGAAACTAACACTGAAAGTGTTGGAAATAGTTGGGGGCCCAATCACGCAAAAATGAATCTTCGTACCTGATCACAGAGAAGTCCAAGTTCACATTGCAGGCGCGCGCGTCCGTATGATGAAATTGAAACAAAACAAAACTTGTCTGAAAGTATTAGAACCGCAATAAGCACGCACACTGTAGTTGACCATTAACGATTCAGCTCAGACTCGAGCAGTCTGACCAGAGTCTTCGCCTTTGCTCCCGCACATGGGGTTTGATATATCTGCAAGGTGCCTCCGCGCAGAGCTGAAACTTGAAAATTGGTAAACCGCTTCTAGAAAGGGTTATCCTTTGGAAGCGAGGACTACACTACATAACTGGAAATATGGAGTGTACATGTTTTCTGGGCCAGACTAGCTCGTTTCGGCCAAATAGGCCTCATCAGTGACCCTCAAATATTTTCAAAATTCCACAATTGAACCAATGATCCAAAAGGACACGAAAATATAAACTACACTATGATGTAGGACAGGGAGACGTTTTGCGGCAGCCACACATTCCCAGACACCAGCTGTAGCGACGTTAAATATGTTCTAGAAAGGGTTATCCTTTGGAAGCGAGGACTGCACTACAGAACTGGAAATATGGAGTGTACATGATTTCTGGGCCACACTAGCTAGTTTCGGCCAATTAGGCCTCATCAGTGATCCTCAAATATTTTCAAGCCGGGAAAAAGGCTTGCTTATTTGAACGTTCCTGATACCCTTGCGGCTTCTTAGGGCGTTAAAGCTTGAGGTGTCCTTTCATCTCAATATCCAGTACAAGTGCAAAAAAATCAGAAGGAACGTCACCAACATGACCTAAACAGTGTTGATTAGGACGTAAAACCTCAACACAAACAAAGAGTCTTCGCTTTTAGCCGCCTCTGTATTGTTGTCTGTTTACACCAAAACTGCCAAGGCCCCGCCCATAGGGGCTTGCAAAAATATATGGGCTGCATGATGCTTCCACGCAGAGCTGAATCCGACCCACACACGAGTACTGGTAAACCGCTTAGAGAATCTAAGCCTGCCAAGGCAAAGTGGTGTGAGTGTCGGACCGTCCATGCTTATAAACCCTATTGGTTTCATTGGGCGACAGGGATTGAGATGTCATTTCATCTCAATGCCGGGTAAAAGTCCCACAAAATTTGGAAGCAAGGTCTCTAAACTGACCTTTACAGTGTTGACGGGTCGTTTAACCTCAAATCAACCAAAACCAGTAAAAAGTCCAAGAAAATCGGAAGGACCGTCTCCAACATGGTCAAAACAGTGTTGAAGGGGACGTATAACCTCAACACAAACAAAGAGTCTTCGCTTTGAGCCGCCTCTGTAGTGTTGTCTGTTTACACCCAAACAGATAAGGAACTGTATTCTGACAGTAGAAGGGGAATGGAAACACTGGCAGATTTGTCCGCCAATTTTCAAAGGGAGACAACTTTCGGAACATCATGTTCGCTTTTCTATAAGCCCTGTCCCACTGAAATTGTGGTCTACTCTTAAAGGAAAGAATTTGCTCCTCAGGAGCAAATTCTTTCCTTTAAGAGTTGACCTCTATGGACATGCGAGACAAACATACTTTTGTAAGAGTTGCCTCCCCTGAAGATGTTCCCATTCCCCTTAAATACGCAGGGTTGATTTTGTGTATTCGCCGCTATCACGATAACAAGTTCATGTAATGAACACTAATGTAAACCCAACTTATACAGAGAAAACTGGGGTTTACAGGGGAACGATATATTTGTTTGTTTGTTTGAGTTGAGGTTTAATGTTCACGCCAACACAGTATAGGTCATTTTGGAGACGTTGCTTCCAATTTTGTGGGACTCTTACCCGACATTGGGATGAAATGACATCTCAAGCCCTGTTGCCCAATGAAACCAATAGGGTTTATATGCATGGATGGACCGACTCGCACCACTTTGCCTGGGCAGACTTAGATCCTCTAAGCAGTTTACCAGTACACGTGTGCGGTCGGTTTCAGCTCTGCGTGGAAGCCTCATGCAGCCCATCTTTTTCTTCAAGCCCCGATAAGCGGGGGCAAGGGGGACGATGTATACCCTAAAATGTATTATTATCATTTCTGTTGCAAAATAATAGGTTGTGGGTACACGTTACAATAACACTTTGAGCATGTTTATGTACAATATATCGCTTGGAGAAATAGATTGAGCTGTACGTTTTTCCTATTTCTGCTCAAAGACATAAATTGTGGGTAGTCGTTAGAACCACCTCAACCAGTGTTTGGCGTATGAATAAGAAAAATATCACAAACTGTCATCAGAAAAATGACCACTTTGGAGAAATGAATCAAACGGGTGTGTTATAATAATGATACTGATGTGTCATTCTAACATCACGAAAACACGCCTTTATAATTTTGACCCCCTTGAACCCCACTTTTATAGAGTAAAATTGTGGTTTACTAGAGGATTTTTTTTTCTGCCTGAAAAATATAGGTTGTGGGTACACGTAAGAACTGCCTCGATGAGGCGGTTCTAACGACTGCCCATAATCTATATTTAGGGCAGAAATAAAAAAAGAATATCACAATTTTTCGTCTTAAAATTTTCGTGTTTTTTTTTTTTTTTTTCTATTTTAACGTTTACAATTTATTTGTATAGGCGTGTGTTCGAAATAATGTTTCATATGGCTGAATGCATGTTTTCTCATAGGTGCTGCCTTTGTCTTTTACATATAAAAAGACAACATTACTGGCACAGTTCTTTGCAAAAACTGTAAATAGCTCGACAACCCCAATCTGTCTCGATTATATAATTGCGGAGTTTATTATCTAATTTATTTTGCCGTCTGTCTTGCATCCGTAAAATCCTTTATTAATTCAACATTAATACCATATTGACTGCTCTTTGTAGAGCAAACCACATCTTGCCTGAATGATCTGTCTTCATATACAAGATGACAGAAAGAAACACAATAACTTCTGTATTGGATTCTTTGTAGCAGATGTGCTTCTAGAATCCGGGGTACCCAGATCATAATTCTTTAAACTGAACTCCAGGCAAGTGACCCATCACCACTGTGGCACAACTTGCTACCACATGGCGCAGCCACCTTGTCCAAATCCTAGAACCATTCCATAACCTGTTCAGCGGCCGTCTTAATTTTAGAGTTATTATACAGACTCATAAAGAATAACTAAAACCAAATTGCCTTCAAATATTCCATTATGTAATGAAATTAGCAGCTGATGATTTAACATTTGCAGACGTTTTATTGTTCTAATATAAAAATAAATAGGAAGAAATTGAAAACTGTTTATGTGCTTTGCATAGAGGCATAAATCAGCCTGACAATTAGGCGAAACCATTGAAATACGACACATATACTACAATGTAGTATCGCTCCGCCCTTCGTGGCTTGGAGAAATCGGTTGGGCTGCTTGGTGCTTCCGCGCAGAGATTATAAGAATCTTATATGGGTGTGAGGGGTGGATGGAAAAATCCGCCCCGATGGACACTGTCCGGCATCACGAGGCTAGCCGAGTGATGCCGGACAGTGATCCCGAGGGACGGATTTTTTCCATCCACCCCTCACACTCATATTGGTTTCTTTCTCTTGCATACCTTCCATTTCTTAGCGCGGATTTTTAATGCTGCCGTCACTTCGAACACCGAAGTCCACCATATTAGGATGACAGTACAGGAATGTTTAGTGATGTCACGTAACGTGCTGTGACGTCAACCTTACCCACGGCGCATACGAGGTCGTAATCAACCAGTGCATTTATCAAACACGCGATTCTATTCGATTTTGGATCGGAACACCAGGGTCAGAACATAAATTTCTATCCCAGGGTAAAATCTAGGATTTCCTTGTCTGGTGTGCAAGAAGAAACAGACAGAACATTTGTGTACTAGTAAGTCTGGCTGTGTCTGTCCAGACTAAGTGGTGTGAGTCGAGCAGTTCCTGAAACCCTGATAGTTTCTTTGGGCAGTAGGGCTTGACCAATGAACTTTCCAAATTATTAATTTCATGTCTTACTGTCATTAAAAGCATGTGAATAAATATTGCAACAAAGTCGTTGAACGATCAGAGAGAAGTCTGTTTTTGGACTGTAAAATTTTATGAGGTTTTAAATCAATTGAAATCCAGATGTTTTCATGCCTCAAGTCTGTCTATGTATGAATTTTCCACCCTTTACACTTCACTTTCTCATAATCTTATAAAAAAAAACTTTTGCTTCAAATGAATGGTCATTTCATAGAGAAGATTCCCTCTATCTTAAATGTAAAGTAAGAAACGCTTTTTTCAATTCTGAAGAGCATAAAATTTATATATTATGGTCATGTCAGAAGGTGCGTGAAGCTTTGACCTTTCTACTTGATAGTATTTACATACAATTTGGTAATATAGACAAAGTGTGGGTATTCCGATGGGTACGAATTGCGCACCCCTTGTGACTGACCTGTTCATGTTTTGTTATTAAAAATACTTCATGCTGTCCCTTTCCGTTGAAAAACAATTTGAAATCATTGAAGACTTTAACTCGACTTCTAGATAATTTATCAAATATTGACAACACCTATTTCGATGGTTTGATCAGTCAAATGTACAGCCCCCATCCCACACCCCACCATAATCAGAACTTCAGTTAAATAAAGCAACCGGGACGGGGACAACGACGTCTGTATTGTGATAGAGTGGAAGATCTGGTGGATTATAGGCTTCGCTGAGAGCAAATACTCGAAGATTCATTTGCGCATTTTGTGACCTACATGTATTGACCTATTAATATATTTACAATAATTTGAGTACACCTTAAGGAGCATGATAGACTATCAAAGACCGAAAGCACATATCGGAATCATAAATTTAACCACATTAGTGAAGAGCACAATAAAATCCTTCGGCAAGACTTACACGCAATTAAGAGATAAAAACTTGAAAGAGCTGATAATTAACTTGGATTACAAAATCAAACCGCCGTAAATTGGCTTCCGCATAAACTTAGAGAGGACGTTAAATGAAGCAATGAAGTGAAAACATTGTGATAACACACCATGATTTCTTTCTAGGCCTATGAAAGGTGATCTGGTGTTATGCGGTGTTAATTTCATGGGTGTGAGGGGTGACTCCGAAGGTCACAGTCCGGCATCATGAGGCTTGCCGAGTAATGCCGGACTGTGATCCCTAGAAACGGATTTTCTATCCGACCCTCACACCATGTAAGATTCTGTTTCTTACATACCTTATATTTCTGAGCATGAATTCTAACACATACGGTTACTTTGGTTGCCGAACTCCGCCATATTGCGATGACAATGGTGTGATGTCTAGTGACATCACGTAACGTTCTGTGTCGTCAACATTAACGGAGGCGCATATGAGGTCGTATCCAACCAGTGCATATTGAAGAAATAAATGGGCTTCATGATGCTTCCACGCAGAGCTGAATCAGACCGCACACGAATACTGGTAAACCGCTCAGAGGATCTAAGCCTGCCCAAGCAAAGCGGTGCGTGTCGGATTGCCCATGTTTATAACCCTATTGGTTTCATTGGGCGACAGGGCTTGAGATGTCATTTCATCTCAATGTCGGGTAAAAGTCCCACACAATTGGCCGCAACGTCTCCAAAATGACCTTTATAGTATTGACAGGGACGTTAAACATCAAATCAAACAAACAAAATCAACCAGTGCATATCAAACGCGTGAGAATATTCCCGTGTTACTCTCTCAATGGTTTAAATACCAGGGCAGGAACAGAATACAGAATTTTCTGGAGTACATTTGTAATACTGTTCTTGTTCCTGTTTCAAACATAAATCGTGGGTAACCACTGAGCACTTTAAAAATTCAAAGCAATGACGGCACTGCTTGGTCGATTATAGGCTGGGAAAATGGCCCTTAATATAAAAAAGGTGTTGACTGTATACCAGAGTATGGAATGGCCATCAATTTTATGTTGTAGTGTTTATGTAATGTAAAAAAGTATCGTATGTCGCATGCCAGTGTAATATACAGGTATTAATAATCTTTTGCTCTGTAGGGGGCTTTTTATGCCAAAAAAGATGACCGGCTAAAATTCGTTCCAGCTATAAAACGTTGCTCCTAAATCTTTTAGCATCACGAGAACACGATTATATAATTTTGACCCACTTGAACCCCAATTTTATATAGTAAAACTGGGGTTTTACAGGGGTAAACCTTTTTTTTTCTTATTTCTGCTATGAAATATAGGTTGTTGGTACTCGTTAGAACCGCCTCGATGAGGCGGTTCTAACGAGTATCCGCAATTTATATTTTGAGAAGAAATAAGAAAAAACATCACATTTTTTCATCTTAAAACTCTCATTTTTTCGGCGATAAAGCTTACAATGCATTTGTATAGGCGTGTTTTCGTAATGAGAAAGAAAACCTGAAAGACTATAAACACAGTATTTAACATGAAAATGGCAACATAAAAAAATGTTGTAAGAAATGGTTCAATACATTTTCTCGAATGCTTATAGACATATTTTTAAGTAAAAAAAATATATATTTGAAGATTTTACTATCTAAGCATCTGATCTAGGTTTTCACTGTTTGCAAAGCGTTAAGCTACACGTATTTTCTAAGTACAATGTAACTAAATCGGCCTGACACACCGAGGTTTGGCAATTCACAAGGTGGAAAATACGATTCAAAACAAAATGAGTGGAACTATGCATATTTTCATGTTTATATAATCATGACGAAAACATGCCTATACAAATACACTGTAACCTTTATCATTCGAAAAATGAAAATTTTAAGATGAAAAATTTTGGATATTTTTCGTATTTTTCTGCTCAAAATATAGACTGTGGGTACTCGTTAGAACCGTCTCATCGAGGCGGTTCTAACGAGTACCCACAACCTATGTCTTGGAGCAGAAATAAGAAAAATAATAAATACCCCCGTAAACCCCAGTTTTCTGTATACAAAGTGGGGTTTAGGGGGTCTTGATTTCACGGACTTGTTCACGTGATGTAAAGCTGACAACATAAGATTTCTACTCACCAGCTGTTTGGTACAACGCTGCAATTCCAGAAGTAATCGCCTAACAATGGACAGCTACTGTACCAACAGATTTTTCACGATAGAGCTTGTTAATGCATATGCATTGCTAAAATACAACGAACATACTAATGTTCATTATGCTTTTATTTTGGCACTGTTCTTCAGTTTTTAGCTACAATATGTTTAGCGTTCAAAACAATTAGAAACCTTTCTAAAATGTCAATGATAAAATACTATTAAAATAAACCAAATGTGAAACTGTTATTCTAGGATATTGAATACATTAAAATAATAGCATATTTCGGTTGCATTTACAATTATGTTTATTTCAATATTTTATTCACCAAAGTAATGCCTAAAAATACAAATTAACTTAATGAGTCAATAAAATTACACCCCTTGTAACTCCCAATTTGTTTCGAGCAAATAGGGTTTACGTGGCGTATACAATTATTTTTCTTCCTCTACTATTGAACCATAACATATATTGAGGGTACTCGTTAGAACCGCTTTATTCAGGCTGCTCTAACGAGCACACGCAAGCAATGTTTGATGTCGTTACGAAAACTCGCCTATACAAATACAGTGTAAACTTTATCGCCGAAAACAAAAGGAAATTTTCCGATGAAAAATTATGATATTTTTCTTATTTCTGCTCAAAATATAGATTGTAGGTACTCGTTAGAACCGCCTCGATGAGGCGGTTCTAAAGAGTACCCACAATCTATATTTTAAGCAGAAATAAGAAAAATAAGGTATAGCCCTGTAAACCCCAGTTTTACTATATAAAAGTCGGGTTCAAAGGGGTCATAATAATATAGGCGTGTTTTCGTAATGTAAAAAATAAATGTAAGAAAATAGTTATTTCAAGTACTAAAATCCATTTTGAAAACATATATACATGTATATATATTTATCTTACATTGATGTATTATTCTACTAATGATTAAATTCATTTTCCTTTGCAAACGTTTCGTATTGTATCAGATTTATCAACATTCCGCTGCAACAGTGAACAATACTGAAAACAGTTTCCGCGCTTGTTGCTTAAAGAATCAGTGAAGTCCATTACAGATAGATCTTGTAATAAATTGCTGAGCTATTGGTTAAATCTTCGCTGATCGAACAGAAAGGCATGTGTTGTACGATAGCAGATAGAGAATTGTGACTGCGCTATCATTGACTAGCAATTATAATCTATTCCTACCGCTATCAAAGAGGGACAATTGCTGTCGCTGAAATAACATGCTCGACAAGTGAACAAGTCCGTGAAATGAACAACCCCCTAAACCCCACTTTATATATAGAGAAACACTTTATATAGAGAAAACCGGGGTTTATGGGGGTATAAAACATTGTTTTCTTATTTCTGCTCCATAACATAGGTTGTGGGTACTCGTTAGAACCGCCTCAATGAGGCGGTTCTACCGTGCACGAACAACCATGTTTGCAGTATAAATAAGAAACAATTCACAGATTTTCGTCAGAATAGTAGCCATTTTGGAGACGTGAAAAATACACTAGATCATCGTAATGTTTGCGATATAATACCAGTTTCAGTGACTCCGAATAAGGATACCACACATATATGACATTATACTATCCATAAAGTCTAATGATATTTATCACACATATGTGGGATTATCCTATCCTATCCTATACACTGAACAGTATTATAAGTTTCGATTTTTTTAACGTAGATTGCGCGTACTCTTTAAAACTGCCTCGCTTCAATCTCATACAATGTACCCATAATCTTCCTTTGTGAGCCGAAATAAGAACTTATAATGTACAGAGTAAAGCCTTGTTAAACCGACGTTTCTCCATACAAAGTGGGGTTTGTAAGAGTGAACATTACACGAGTTTCTTTACGTAATGAGCAATGCCAATTGCCAGATGATTTTTTTATCATTATTCGTATTACATGTGGCAGGTATATGTACCCTTGTGGAAGATTTGGAAACTGGTCCATTCCAAGGATTGGGGTCTGTGATTTGGTTTTTAAAATAGAAGTGGAGGCAATTATCAGGAATCGACACAAACATTCCATACCTCCAATCAGAAGAAACGCAAACATAAAATAACTTCACTATAATGAAAAAGCCAAAGCAGAAAATGTCCAAACGGCTATCCAAAAATGAAAAGATATTAGCAATACATACATGCAAAGGCGAATACAGATAAGCTCGAGAAGAACCTAACTATTTTCGTGTTTTGTCCGCGGGACATACGCGCATTGCGTGCGTGTAAAATTTTCGGGTTTCAATACGCGGTTCATCGCGTTCATACGCGATTGCAACGCGTTTAATATCAGCAAATGAAAGTGATTATTCTTAACGCGTTAGGTTAACTCAATACGCGTTTCTTTGCGAGAGAATTCCAACCAATAAGAAAAAGACAGGTAAGCGAAGATAAACCGCGAGTATGCGAAAGAGCACGGACCAATCAAAATCCTCGTAGCTCGTATGCTTGACCAATATTCTTTATTTTATTATTTTGTTATTCATTCACAAATTAATGGCGGTATTGCCCCTTCTTATCATTAGTGATTTCTTCGGATAAACACACAAAATAATATTTACATTTAAAGACATATTTTGGATTGCATAACACCCTAATGTCTGGCAGTTTAGAGATAATAAACACTCGGGGTATTCTGATGCATATGGTGTAAGGAACCAAAAGGGTAATCGTTTATCCTGGGATATTGTCAGCCTCGATAGCGCAGTGGTTAGCGCGTTCGACTTATGATCGAGAGGTTGTGCGTTCGAATCCGGCCACCGGTATCGAGGTGTGTCCTTGGGCAAGACACGTAATGACACTGCCCCACTCAACCCAGGTGTAAATGGGTAGCAGTGGTGTAAAAGCCACTGCCTCTCTCGCGCGCGCGTGAAAACACCCGGAATGAGTGTTCGAGAGCGATTCAATAAGCTTGAAGCTTTCATCGCAATCGAACTAAAATAAATTAGTATAAACTAAACTATTTGTTTGACAAGTCACGTCGATTTACTTGTTTGTGGGCGCGCATCAGAACCGCCATTTAATGGATGTTTATGGTGTTTCTAATACATCTTGAAACATACCTATACATATTTGACCCCGCTAATCCCCACTTTTAAATAGTAAAATTGGAATTTAAGGGGGTATATATTCTTATTTCTGCACAAAATATAGATTGTGGCTACTCGTCAGAACCGCCTCGCCGAGTCGGTTCTAACGAGTCCAACAACCTATGTCTTGTGCAGAAATATTAAAATAACGGAAAATGTTCAGTTTTGGTGGTAAAAAAATCAATAGATTTGTGTAGGCGTATTTTCGCTTTGAAGTTCCAACAATCTCTGTTTGGATAAAAGACAAATAAATGAATATATATGCACATAAATAAAAAAAAGGAAAAGGTAAAGGCTGAAATACGCACATTTCTTAAAGTTCATAAAGTTTAGCGCAAAATGGCAAACCGTGCAGGCCCAGTTCAGACGCAGAAAAACTAGGCGTCTGATCAGGGCCTACATTGCTTCCAAAAGCTTCAGACATTTTCATAATATTTTGAAAACAACACAACCTCACTCTTTTAAATTTTGAACTTGTCTTGTGCTGTTTACAAGGTGGAAGATTCCATATGGCGCCAATTGGCAAAAAAGTGCAAACCAAGATCAAATGCAATAGAATTAGCGTCTGATCAGCGACTACACTGTTTGCAAAAAGTTCAGGCATTTCTTTTTTCCAAATTTATTAAATTTTGAAGAAAATGGGAAAAATGGTAATAGTAAAAATGCCCCAGGTCAGGCGCAGCAGAAGTAGGCGTCTGATCAGGGCCTAGATTATAGAAGATTACGAAATGTTCAGTTTTTTCCCAAATTTTCGAAAAAAAAATGTATGTTAGGTGGAAAATTCCATTTGGTAAAACAAATGTGTTAATGAAAACAAAATAAATGAAAATTACAGCAATAAGTAATTAAATAAATGAGCTGCTTCTGTGAGTGACGGAACATCAATTTTTGCGGAAATTTTGAAGAAAAGACAACCTCACACTCTTATATTTCGAAATGGTTTTGTGCTATTTACAAAGTGGAAGATGCCATTTGGCGCCAATTAGCAAACTGTGCAGACCAAGATCATACGCAACAGAAATAGGCACCTGATCGGGGCCTACATTGTTTCAAAAAGCTTCAGATATTTTCAAAATAAATTTTGAAGAAAACACACCCTCGCACTCTTAAATTCTGAAATGTTCTTGTGCATTTTACAAGATGAAAGATCCCAGTTGACGCCAAATGGCAAAAAAAAGTGCAGATCCAGATCAGACCTAGCAGAAGTAGGCGTCTGATCAGGACCTACTCGATTTGCCAAAATAAACAAAGAAAACAAAACTTCATACTCTTTAATTTTTAAATGGACTTGCTCTATTAACAAGGTGGAAGATTCCATTTGTGGCCAAATGGGGAAAAAAAAAAAAAACATGCATACCCAGATCAGACGCAGCAGACGTAGGCCTCTGATCAGGGCCTACATTTTATGCAAAAGGTTCAGGCATTTCCAAATAAATATCGAAGAAAACGCAACTTGATTCTCCGAGTTAATTAAACAAAATAAATGACAATTACAAAAATAATTAATTGAAAATTGGGCCGCTTCTGTGAGTGAAAGAACATTGATTATTTCGGACATCTAGAATAAATGACGATCATTAGTTGTTGTTTTAAACAGCTATCTTTATAGCCCCCCAGTTGCACCTGGGTGTCATACAACTTTTTTTTTTTTTTTTTTTTTTTTGCCGGGAACCAGGTGTTAATGGACGTTTAAAAAATTCTCATAAATTTTTGATACATTTAAATGGATGGTAGTGATGTTTAATAGTGTTTTTATGGATTTATCAGGAGGTCTTGAACCGGTAACTTTATATATTTACTCTGACTTTTATATCTTAGAGGAAGCTGTATAAATTTTCATGAAATTGTGATGTGAAACTTTTCACTGAGGGTGAACGAGCGCTGCCATATTATGTCATATTTCAATATAAATACTAGGCTGGTTCCCTGTTGATGAAAACTGTTTTGAAAACGGGTCACGCCGCAACGGTATCAAGTATACTGAACAACAAAAGTAACGTGTAACTATGGCTGACAAACAAAACACAGACACCGACACAGAGGCAACGCGTAAGAGAAAAGAAATATGCAGTATTAGTGATTTAGACACAAGTGGGACAACCCCTCAACCACAGGCTGAGAGCAAAAAGCCTAAGAAGAAGAAAAAGAAAGATAAAAACTCAAACGGTAAAGAGACCGCTGAGAGAGTTGACAGTGAGGAACAGACAGACAAGGCCGATGAGAAACAGAAGGAAATGAAAACTATGGCTTGTACTGAAGATATAACAAGGCACCTGTCAGATATTAATAAGAAATTATCTAACGTTATCACGAAAGACGATGGATTTCTGAGACAGTTGATTAAAGAAGTTTTCACTCAGATGAAAGAAGAGTTCCTTCTATCGGTTACCAAAATGATAGAAATACTAGAAGGGAGACTATTCGAAAAGGATGAAGAAAATGACAAACTGAAACATGAATCAGACCAATTAAAGAAAGAAGCGGATTCTTTGAGAATCGATTTAACTGGGTATAAGAGAGAACTGGCTGAACAGAAATCCGAAAATGCGAAACTGAAAAATCAAATAGCAGACTTACAAGAATCAGTAAAGCTAACAACAGAAGTTAAACTGAATGAACTAGAACAGTACAGCAGAAGGAATAACATCAGAATAAATGGGATAGAAGAGGCGGACAGAGAAGATGCAGAAATTACCACTACAAAAGTGATAGATACATTAAATCGTAAGATTGAGAATTTGAACCTCCAATATCAGGACATAGACATTTCTCATAGGATAGGCAACAAAAGAAAAGACAAGGATAGACCGATTATTGTTAAATTCAATTCCAGATTGCAAAGAGATAAGGTGCTGAAAAATAGGAAGTCTCTTAAAAGTTCAAATATATATGTTAATGAAGATTTGACAAAAATCAACCAGCATATTCTAGCTTGTATCCGAAAGAAGATGCCCGATGAAGTCGACCAGTCATGGTCAAGAAACGGTCGATTGTTCTATAGACCAAAGAGCGACACTAACTCTGTAATTGAAGTGCAGTATAAAGACTTTCAAACTTGGTTAGACCTACCGTGGCCAACAAAAGTTGGGGACAAGTATTAAACAGAACGGTTGACACATAGAATTTTTTACTCCAATTACTTGAACACAAAACTGTGATTACCAAGGGCACATAAAATAACATTGTTGCGTGACCTTGGTAGGTATCAAAAAGTGAAGCTTTGATAACTCAGTTACGGAAAAACCGTTTACTGTGGCTGGGTCCTTGAGAATCTGTGCCAATAGCTCCAGATATCAATGAGTTTTATTTAATTGATGCAGTTTTTTTTCTTCTTCCAAACGTACAGATGCATGTTATGTGTACTTATTAGAGTCGCAGAGGCGACTCAAATGACTACACACGATGTGCGTTTGGTTTGGAAGAAAAACGATCATAAACCCAACAATTATCCCTTGTATGCCTCAAGTCCTGGCAGCGTGGGTAGATCTCACTAGTTCGAACAAGCCATATCTCGATTAGAATCTCATGGTCCCGAAGGTGTTCGAGTTATCGAAGTTTTACTCCCCGCGGACACACATATAATATGCAACGTTGTATCAACGTCGGTGTGACGTCTGGGCTTTGCATCGGCGTTGTATCAACGTCGCTGTAGCGTCAGGGCGGGGCACCGGCGTTGATGCGACGTTGTTCAAACATCATTTACCCAGTGGGTTTTTGCCGCGGACTAGGTTGCTCGACTGTCGTTCTAGCTGTATCATTTTACTTTCAAACTGAATATGGCGCCTTAACCTTTAACCTGCTGAATATTTAATTAAGCCACACCCATTTCTGACTTTGAACCAATCAGATTACTTGATGCAGTTTATTTCTACATATTCATAAACTGAATGTCAAGCAGTATAGATCCTGATCAGATGGCTTCTTCAGAAGCCATCTGATCTGGATCTACACTGTTTGCAAAGATAGGGCTTCTTGCCTACGGCAGGGTAAAGGTTGAGTATACATGGGTATAAATTACAGATACATTTATATATGATGAACTATGTCATTGAAAGACCAATTCTAACATTGCAAACAGCAACAGTGCAGATCGGCCTGCGCATATGCGAAGTCTGATCAGCAGTCTCTGGAGACGGGTTTTCTCTCAGATGGACTTGTGGTACACTTTTTCCCGCATACAGTATATATACTGAACAGAAACTCATGAGATTGAAAGTTTTAGCCGCGACACGAGAGTGGGTACATTATGGAATAAAGTCATAGTTGACTGACGGAAAGCCTACTTAATTTTTATGCTTTCCTAGCCTGTTTTGAAGATTGCTGAACCATTAAGCCTAGGATACGGCGTCCGACTCTATCAGAAAGTTGAAAATTCCTAATCACAATAATATTATACCTTTTCCCGTGTCGCGGCTGGCCTGACGGAACCATCCGAAAATAACCATTAATTACGACCCTCTATTATATATGTATGTACATGTTGACGCAGTGGGGCCCATGCATTGGGCCACATTTGGGACCGTTTAAGGGTGGTCCGAAGACCACTCTTGAATGACCCCATGTGTGACCTCTTACTTGCCGATACACTGCGTGTGTAAAACACAAGGAAAACGCTGCGCCATAAAAGAACGTTTTTGAAAAAAGTGTTTACCCTGATTTTAGCTGGTTGAAAAGCCATAGGTTTTCTCTTTTCATACACGCGGCTTGTCCGGATGGGCCTAAGCGGTTGGATACAGGAGTCTAGGCACGACAACCAGAGCTTGGTGCTACGAATGCATTAATCCGCATTCCTACATTCGATACATTTAAAGCTCGAAGGCTTAAAATTCCCTTAAAAACAGTACAGTAGGCACCAGCTTCCAAGCCATGAAGGACAATGTCCGGATAAACTAATTGCCCTTACAAACTAGTAGTATAGAGGCGGCAGGGTAAGTGGGCGCGGTTTTGGCCCCTGGGTGCCCGTTCAAACAGCTTTGTCTGGCCCCTTTGAACCGTAGTGGGCTGTTCCATAGACGGACGTTGGACCACTCCCAGCGGACACATATAATATGAAACGTTATATCAACGTCGATGTGACGTCAGGGCTTTGCATCGGCGTTGTATCAACGTCGATGTAGCGTCAGGGCGGGCACCGGCGTTGATGCAACGTTGTTCAAACATTTACCCAGTGGGTTGTTGCCGCGGACTAGGTTGCTCGACTGTCGTTCTAGCTGCCTCTTGATCACACTGATGAGAATTAGCGTATCATTAAGTGGGGTGTGTCACGAGAAGTTGATACATTTTCCTGACATTTTTTTTTTTTTTTTTTAAGATATCGTTTTTGTTCCTCATCCCCACCTTTTTTAAAAAAAGGTGGGGAAAACGGGGAATAACTAAGGTATCAACGTATAGGAGCACCACAATGGCTAGGTAATTGGCTACACATATTTCACCTTTAAATTTCGTTTTCGCTTAAGGTGTAAATATGTACAGCTTAGATATTCTTAAAATTGATATCAGAATTAATTTTTAGGCAGGAAAATACCGACCACCGCGAAGGCACGCCTATATAATTTCGACCCCCCCCCCCCTTGAACCCCACTTTTATAAAGCAAGACTAGGGTTTTTGCAGGGGTATACATCATTTTCCTCGTTCTTGCTCTAAGACATGGGTTGCGGGTGCTCGCCAGCGGGGTGGTTCTGGCGAGTGCCCGCAATCTGTGTTTGGAGCGGGAATTGGAAGAATGTCGAGATTTTTCATCAGAAAAATTTTACTTTTTGGGGGTAAAATCTCCAATATATTTGTTTATGCGTGTTTTTGTGGTGTACGATTTACAATCATCCGTAATTTGTATGCAATATCAACAAGCACACCCAAATGAAACCCGTAAAACTCAACATGTACATCTTCATATACACTGTATCCTAATTAATTGATATCGCCAGACGAAATTAATTCTTGAGTTTTTACATGTCTTTATGTATACAAAAAACTTATTTCGCATTGTGTACATGTGATTACAGAGCGAAATGGATTGCTGTGAGACTAATAAAATGGGTTTTAACCTGTCTTAACCCTTGTCCTGCTAAATAGTTTAATTGACCACTCCCATTTCTGACTAACAGCCAATCAGATTACATAAAATAATGTGTCCTTTGAAATTCAAAAACTTAATAACATACAGTGTGGGTCCTGATCAGAAGCCATCTGATCTGGATCTGCATTGTTTTGCAAAGGTGGGGGTTGTTGTGAACAGCAGGAAAAGGGTTAATTAAACTACCTGTCTTGCTACCATAGAAACAGTTGTTTTATAATGCTATATTGCTTTTCGTCGCAACCTCTGGTCGGAGGGCTGTGCCTGGACGGGTTTGGTGCGGCTGATAGGCAGTGCAAACTGAGACTTTTCGGGCAGAGTGATGCAGAATCCTGTAGGGGTGCTCATGTATTGTTGGGTTTATAATGCGAGTTGAGAAAAATGCATGCAAAGCAAGCATGCGTCGAGCATCTTTATGCAGGCTGCACCGACCTTTTATGCAGGCCTCCATGAGCATTGTGTGCCGTTTCCTCAATGAGCCTTAAAGTCTCATTAATGCATGTGCGCGAAATCAAGATTTTATTTAGCATATGGCATTAAAACGCATTTTTAGTAACGATCCTTCAATAAAATGTCATTATTCCGCCAACCGTCGACTCGACGTGTTAAGAACATTGTACGTGTATTGTTAAGGGCTGTATCTGTTTGGCCCACTGTTGGATTGCTGACTTATATTGTTGACAATACGTGGCGTTGTTGCTTTCTCAGGCGCAGCGTGGTATGATAAATATGCTTATCATAAACAAATGGCATCATAAAAACATGCCTATATGATTTTTAACTCCTCGAACCCCACTTTTACATAGTAAAACTGGGGTTTACAGGGGTAAACAGTATCTTCCTTATTTTGGCTCGGGGTTGTGGGTATTCAATAGAACCGCATCGTTGAGGCGGCTCTTTTGAGTACCCACAATCGATATTTTTGCGGAAATGAGAAAAAAATCTAAATTTTTCATCTTAAAATTTCCACTCTTCATTTTGTGGCTGGAAAAGTGACAATGTATATGTATAGGTGTGTTCTCGTGATGTCTTGATTTCGTTTTCAAAACAGGAAAAATAGAATGTTAAGATATTACAAGTGTAGGCATGGGACCTGTTTGTTTGTTCACCCTCATTATTAGAATGGTGATGTCACAACATTGTTATATATTTATGAATACTCTTTCCTCTGTTGCATTTGCGTTTTGGGTCTATAGGTTACTTAATTTGCTAGAGAAAGGATGAACTTATCTATATGCTCTTTCAATGTTAGAGGACTGGGTAACAATCAAAAACGCGAACAAATATTTACATGGTTAAAACAAAATGAGTACTCTATCTGTTTTCTCCAAGAGACCCACTCGAGAGCAGAAACCCGTGATTTATGGAAACAACAATGGGGATCAAATGCATATTTTAGTGGTAAAAGTACAAATAGCGAAGGCGTCGGCATCTTAATAAATCCTAATTTATCATGTACAATTGAAAACCATACTGAAATAGTAAGTGGTAGAATGTAATCACTAGATTTAACTATCAATGGAAAAACATTTAATCTTATTAATGTATATGGACCGAACAGGGATGACACTGCGTTTTTCACAAAACTTGAGAATTATTTGAATGAAAACGATGACAAAACATTTATTATAGGCGGTGATTTTAACACTGTATTAGATAATAAAATGGATAAGAAAAACGGTCGTCAAGACACACACAAACTTTGCAGACAAAAACTAAACACGATAATTGATGGATATCTGGCGGGAAAAACACCCAAATTTAAAACAATACACTTGGCATTCGTCGCACAAACCTCCCATCTTCAGTAGGCTTGATTACTTTTTAATCTCAAACAATCTTATACATTCTACACTGTCTAGTGAACATAAGATAAGTTATAAATCAGATCATTCCATAGTTTTAATACATATCGATACAACAAACATAGCAAGAGGTCCTGGATATTTTAAGTTAAACAACAGCCTTCTTTTAGACACTAAATACCAAGATATTATTAAGAAAAGTATTGATGAAATAAGTTCTATTAACCGTGAGGCAAACCCAAATACCCTTTGGGAATTGATTAAAGGAACAGTCAGAAATGAGACAATCAAGTATGCAACAAGGAAAAAGAAAGATATGAATGAATCCGAAACAAAACTTAAGTCTGAAATTGAAACACTTACAAAAACATTAAGCGAAACACAGAATCAAACTGACATTGAAATCATTGCTGCCAACTTAGAACAGAAGAAACACGAACTGGAAAATATTATCGAGACAAAAATAAACGGTTTAGTATTAAGGTCAAAGGCAAACATAGTAGAAAACAGTGAACGCAACAGCAAATACTTTGCAAGTTTGGAAAAGAAACGATCAGAGATTAAAACAATTTCCAGACTGAATATAAATAATCATTATATAACGGAACAAAGAGAAATATTGAATGAAACAGAAACCTTTTATAAAAAATTATATTCAAAACAAGATCCTAGTTCTTCAACATATGATTTCTTTGATAACAATATTAAAAAGCTAAATGATATAGAAAGCAATCAATGTGAAGGAGCATTAACAGAAGAAGAATGTATTTTATCCCTTAGAGAAATGAAAAATCAAAAAAAGTCCGGGATCTGATGGTCTAACCGTAGAGTTTTACAAAATGTTTTGGCACTCTATTAAAAAGTTTTATGTAAACTCACTAAATTATTCATATGAAAAAGGACATCTTACAGAATTACAAAAACAAGGTATTATAACATTGATTCCAAAAGATCATAAAGATTTAACGTCGATTTCTAACTGGCGCCCAATAAGTTTACTCAATGTCGACTATAAAATAACAACTAAAGTAATAGCTAACTGAATTAAAAAGTATTAATCAATATAATAGACGAGTCTCAAACGGGCTTCATTAAAGGTAGATATATAGGCGAGAACATTAGACTCCTTTTTGAAGTCATTGATAAAATGGAAGAAGAAGGCAAACCAGGAATGATCTTTTTCTCTGACTTTGAAAAGGCCTTCGATAGTCTTGACCACCAGTATATGTTTAAATGTTTGAACCATTTCAATTTTGGAGAAAGCTTGCTTAAGTGGGTAAAACTTTTCTACAACGATGCAAAAAGTTGTGTGTCAAATAATGGTTATCTTTCTGGCTTTTTTCCGATACAGCGTGGGGTCCGTCAAGGATGTCCACTATCACCCTATTTGTTTATAATCAGCATTGAACTACTTTCACATATGATTGGTTCTAACCCAGACATTATTGGCATAACTATTGCAGGAGCTGAATTCAAGAAATCTCTGTTTGCCGATGATGCGTCATTTATTTTAGATGGGTCACTGCAATCCTTCCAAACATTATTAAACATACTGGATAATTTCAGTTATATTTCGGGTTTAAGGTTAAATGCTGGAAAATGCCAAATATTAAAGATAGGTTCGATGGCTAAAAATGATTTAATTTATTTCAAACACAGGAAATTTCAGTGGAGTTCGAAAGAAGCAACTGCTTTAGGAATGAAGTTTACTACTATAAAAGATAATGCTTTATCTATAAATCTAGAGCCAAAAATTAATGATTTTAAGAAGAGTTTGCAACAATGGCAACATAGAAAACTAACTTTGATGGGGAAAATAACTGTTGTTAAAAGCTATGCTCTTCCAAAACTCATATATGCACTATCGGCATTACCAACCCCTTCAACAGATAAGATCAAACAAATTGAGAATATTATGTATAAATTTATATGGGACGCAAAACCTGAAAAAATCAAAAGAGAAACATTGATAAAAGATTACGAAAAGGGGGGTCTGAAAATGATTGACATAAAAACATTTATAGCATCTTTAAAAATTAGCTGGTTGAAACGAATTCTAGGAAACAATTCAAACAGATTATATACACATGTATATATGTCCAAACTGAAACCATATGGAGGAAAATTGTTTTTTGAGAGCAATTATTCAAAAAATGATATAGACACCATTATCCAAAACAACGACTTTTTCAAAGATATTCTCATAGCGTGGTGCAACTTAAATGAACACAACATTATAAATAGCTTTAGGAATGAAACAATATGGAACAATAGTAACATAAAAACTGATGGACGTTCGATACTTTACGACAACTGGTATCAGAAAGGAATTAGGTATTTTAAAGATCTATATAATTATGCAGAAAAAAGATGCTACATATTTACAAAGCTTAAAGCGATATATGGACTACCTTGTGGTGATTTTTTAAAATATATGAGTTTATTGACCAGTATACCTAGCACATGGAAACAAAACATACGAAATGAAAACATGGATAGTCCAATAGATGAACCACTTATTAAGCAGCTGCTACATACGAAACAAGGAAACAAATACATATATGATTATATACGCAATAAGCAACCCAATAGTGAAAAACGTTCAGAAGCAAAATGGAATGAATTATTTATCGGAGAAAATCTATGTTGGAAAAATATATATATTAATACAATAAAAACAACCAGCGATGTTAAATTACGAAATTTCCAATATAAATATCTACTACGCATCATACCAACAAATAAATATTTATTAAAATGCAACATAGCAACTTCATCTTTGTGTGATTTTTGCGTAATGGAAATAGAAACAGTCAACCATTTATTCTGGGAGTGTATATATTCTCAGCGATTTTGGAGTGAACTAAATATCAATTTTTTTAAAGCACTGCTCTATAGACCTCCCTTTCACACTAAAGACTATTACGTTTGGTATAACTTTTAACATCAGCAGAACCGAAACACAAATGAAGAATTTTATTATTTTAGCTGGAAAGTATTTTATCTTTAGAAACAAATATAATAAAACATTTCCTTCTTTCGATCATTTTAAATCCTTTTTAAGCTACAGATTGAAAATAGAAAGAGAAGTCTACTTTCTGAAAGACAAACTTACCCAGTTCTCACAAAAATGGAACAGTTTTATGATAAGGTTAAATAATGTTGACTAATCTATAGGCACAAATCATATTTAAAGCGCAACAGAGCTTTCTTTCTTTCTAATTTACTCTATACTTTATCCTACCAAATTTATTATTTTCTATCTCTGTTATACTTTGCATTTGATATTATTATTTATTTATTTGTTTATTTATTTATGAACCTATTATTATTATTTTTTTTTATTATTTATTTATTTATTTATTTATTTATTAAAATTTCTGGCACTCCATGATATGTAGTATTAAATTAACGAATTAGAGAACATATATAGTGTATATAGATGTGGTATTGTTTAGATATTTGTATATTATACATAATTATGCTTATGTTAATGTTATACTATGTAAAATGTTTTGTCCAGAAATAAAAGTTAAATTACAAAAAAACTTTTGGTCAATAAACATCCTGCATTTTGACAGTCAACTTCAATCACGATTCAGTACCTGTATTTTTCCCTTTACCCCCAGGCAAATGTAAATGGATAATTGACTAGTCCGCCAGATTTGTTATGTTCAAACTGAAAAAAAAAAATATCTGGAATAAGGAAAATTTGAAGGAAAAAAGAAACAAAAAAGAAGGACAAGTGTGAAATAGTTATGCGGTACTGATTGGTTGCTTTTGAAACGCGAAGCAGTCTGTGAATGTGCACTATCTGCGTTGTCGACACTCATGTTTGATTGGCTGGTCAACAATCGCGATTTACACGCAATATCGCGTTATTCATAAAAGCAATTGATTGGCTAAAATGTCATTCGCAAATGAAACGCGTGAATCATGAGTGCGAATCTCGGGCGTTACAAATGCGAAACAAATGCGTGTGCGCTGTAAAGTTCTTCTCAATCTTATCTGTAATAGCAAAAACGTTATTTAATGTGCTAAGTTTTGTTCGAATCTCATATTCTTATCGCATTGTAGACCCGAATCAGACTCAGCATCTTATGGCCTCTATTGTGCGTCTTCATTTGTCATCAACATACGCACGCACGTACATACGGACATCAGACACCGCATCCTGTGGCCGCTGTTATCTGTCTTCATTGGTCGTCAACATAGATGCGCACGTGTCTACAAACATCAGACACCGCATCCTATGGCCTCTGTTATGCGTCTTCACTGGTTATCAATATACTCACGCACGTGCATACAAAAATCATGCGCCGTATCAAATGGCCTCTGTTATGGGTCTTTATTGGTCGTCAACATACGCGCGTACGTGTATAGGAACAACAGACACCTCATCCTATGGCCTCTATTATGTGTTTTCATTGATCATCAACGTACGCGCGCGCGTGTATACGAACATCAGACGCCGCACCCTATGACCTCTGTTATGCGTCTTTATTGGTCGTCAACATTTTGTTTGTTTGATTTGAGGTTTAACGCCCCCGTCGACACTGTAAAGGTCATTTTGGAGACGTTGCTTCCAATTTTGTGGGACTTTTACCCGACATTGAGAGGAATTGACATCTCAAGCCCTGCCGCCCAATGAAATCAATAGGGTTTATAAGCATGGACGGGCCGACTCGTACCGCTTTGCCTGGGCAGGCTTAGATCCTCTAAGCGGTTTACCAGTACTCGTGTGCGGGTCGGTTTCAGCTCTTCTAGGAAGCATCATGCAGCCCATATATTTCTTCAAGCCCCAACGGGCGGGGGCCGGGTCGTCAACATACGCGTGTACGTGTAAAGGAACATCAGACACCTCATCCTATGGCCTCTGTTATGTGTTTTCATTGTTCGTTAACGTACACGCGCACGTGCTAACGAACATCAGACACCGCATCCTATGGTCTCTGTTATGTGTCTTCAGTGGTCGTCAACATACGCGCACACGTGCATACGGTCATCAAACGCCGCATCCTATGACCTCTGTTGTGTGTTTTTAATTGGTCGTCAACATACACGCACACGTGTATACTTACATCAGACGCCGCGTCCTGTGGCCTCTGTTATGTGTTTCATTGGTCGTCAACATACACGCGCACGTGCATACGAACATCACACGCCGTATCCTATGGCCTCTGTCATGCGTTTACATTGGTCGTCAACATTTGCGCGCACGTGCATACGTTCATCAGACGCCATATCCTGTGGCCTCTGTCATGCGTTTTCATTGGTCGTCAACATACGCGCGCACGTGCTACGAGCATCAGACGCCGCATACTTTGGCCTCTGTTATGTTTCTTCATTGGTAATCAACACGCGCACTCGTGCATTTGAACATAGACGCCGTCAACATATACACTGCTCAAAACATATTTCCTCATTGTATAAAGATGTTAGATAATGATGGTTAAACAACGATTAAGAAAGATGAATAACTATATCTGCAACATGTTAATGGCAGTTACAAATCACGGCCTGTACCCTGTTAAGGAAGAATTTGTATAAATGTTTGAGAAATCGCCATTTTTACGTCAGATTATTTCAATTGTCATAGACATGCGTAAATCAGTCACTTTTTCTTGTCACTAATGTGTATGACCACCTCGAGCAGCATAACACTCCTGGTGCCGCCGAGGCATGCTACGAACCAAATTTTGAACAGTTTGTAAAGATAGTGTTTCCCACTCATGTCTAAGGATGTTTGTGAGTTCTTGAATAGTCATTTGTGGATGATCGCCCTGTGAGATACGTCTGTAAGGTAGTTTAGGTCGTAGTACCAAAACGTTAAGAATGTCCCACACATGTTCTATTTGGTTGAAGTCAGGTGAACGTGCCGGCCAGACCATTACTTCAATAGCCGCATGATTAAGGTAATCCATGCACACTCTAGCAGTATGGGGGCGCGCATTATCCTGCATTGTCACCGATTGCCCGAGTGAAATGCTTCACAATAGGATCTAAAATTTCATCTCTATACCGTTATGCAGTCAATGTACCTCCGTTTATCTCGTACAAGTCCATTCGGCCTTCATAAGAAATTCCACCCCATACCATCACTGACCCCACTCCATATCTGTCTGTTTCCACAATGTTGCAGTCCTCGTATCGTTACCTGGGTCGTCTCGGGACTCGAACAGGTCGATCACATGCACTCAGGTGAAATCTGCTTTCATCCGTGAACAGAATTGTACGCCAGTCTTGCAATCGCCAGTTCTGATGTTCTTGGGCAAAGTCATATCGCCGTGCACGATGTTGCCTGGTGCGAATAGACCGTCTTGACGGACGTCTGACCCTCAGATCACCTTCATGTAACCTACTCGGACATCCTTTGACCAATTGCATGCTGGAAACCGATTTATAGCCTTTTGGCCGTGTACTGCCGATTTCGTAGCGATAGATTTCGAAGATATTGATCTTCTCTTTGTGACGTCATGCGGTGCCAGCCTTGCCCTTCTCGTGTAGTAAACTCTCCTGTCTCCTGGTAGCGTCTCCATAGCCTGGCAACAACACTTCTCGATACATCAAAGCGTTCAGCAACGATCCTTTGGGTGTACCCACTTTCAAGCAAAGCGACAGCTTGAGCGACCTCAGCTTCTTATAGAAGAACCACCTAACACCATATGAAGTCACTAATATGAAAAAAATAGGTGTTACCTATAAACGAGCATAGCAAACTACACAAGGAAGCTGATGGATATCTAAACCAAAATGTCTGTATATTATTGATATGCAAAAGTTGGAAACCTCAAGTCAACTGCCGAATACTTAGTTCTGACTGGAAAATTATTTGCACATTGCCTTGTCTTTTACAAGTGATGCAACTTAAAGTAGTACGTGTCTAATAACCAAATGTTTTATCTTGAGTGCCAATAGCACCATTGGACTAGCAAAGTTGCTCAGAGTGCATCACTGGGTCTGTTCGCTTACCACGGGAACCACTGGCTGCAAACGGTATTTACCATTTGCAGCATACTTTGGAGACGCTTTAGAGCGTGGGCAAAAAGAACCGCACGGGAAATTTTCGTCGAGATGGGGGGCATGAAATATTTAACAGCCGAAGTCAGTGCGATAACAACTGTTTTCCCATGACCATAACTAACAATTTTTTTTTTCCATGACCGAGGAGACACTGAAATATATTTCAGACAGTGAGTTGACATATAGTTCTTTTTCCCCCTTGTTGGTTTCTTGTCCGCTTGCACTACTTGACTAAAATGTGCTGCAATGTTTTGGAATCCAGCTGTAACTTTCTATGTCTATAACTACCAGTATCTTGAGTATACTTGAACAGTAGCTATTTACAAGTGTGAAGTCCTGTACACCTAAAACTGTTTAAAAAACTCACCTAAGCCCCAGATCACTAACCTTTAAACTCTGATGGAAACTGTTGAGCCGTGTCAGGTATACGAAAAAAACAAACAACAAAAAAGTGGTTCTGGGCCGATCACCTGAGTGCTGAGAGCTTATGGAGCCATTTTATTTCTGAGAAGATTTAAAAGGTTTTTTTTTTTTACCATGGCAGACTCTTGGACATCTGACCTGATAATGGGCCTATTGGTTCCGGAGAAGACTTCTGAAGGGTTTTTACCTTATACGCCTGTGGACACAAACTGTTCAAGTTCGTATGAAGAATCTCTTTGCAGTTTGACAAAGATTTCTAAAATTAGATCAAGCAATTGATTGTTCTCATTTTGGCAAACACTTTCTGGTTGACATTTGAGATGTATTTTGATTGGACAGTGTAGGAGTCAGCAATGACATGTGCATATGTATACCACCTTGTGTTTTGAACTTATTTCTGTCCGGCAGTTGACTGGCAGGATGTTGGGATATATTGAATGATGTTCAAGTCAAGATGAAATGAAGCCCATCGAAGTTTGAACGGATCTGTGTTCACAGGTATATGGGCACGGTAGCCATATTGTTCATGCGACCAAACTCATATTAAACAAGAGGCCCATGGGCCACTATGCTCACTAGAGCTCAGGGGGCACTGCCGACTGGCAGCAAAATATTTTAATTAACCATGGAAGCCCTGTGCCCAAGGATGCTACAGATAAAATTTGGACCCGATCAGCCTAGTGGCTTCAGAGGTCTGATGTCGCTTGAATGTGTTGTTGCAGGACAACAGATGACAACTGACAATTTCCCATCTGTGGCAACCAATAGGCCTAGAAGAACATTATTAAAGGAACATTTCTATGTAAGTTTGACAAAATATTTTGAAAGGCATAAATGTCGTTTTTCAATTTTCCCCATTATAAGTCAATGGAAACTCTTACTTGCCACAGCAAACAAACCAAAGAGCCAAATTTCATAACCCGGAGCTCAGATGGGCACTGCCCAATGGCAGACATGTATTTTAACATGGTATGATTTTAATCTACCAATTATAAAGTCTCCCAAACAAACCCCATTCCCAAATGAGCACTCATGTGGACTGTATCTGAAATATTAGGTGTTTTATATAGTAGAGAGGGTGGGGCATGAACCAATAGAGCCCTGGTTGGTGTCACAAAATGTGTCTTATGAAAAGGAACAGAGATTTATATGGTTTAGCGGTGGGATATGTATGGCTCCTGAGATGTAAGGCCTTTTAAGCAGTGGAGGGATTCGGGCATGGTGGATTCCAGAAAAGCCCAAGATTGTTGCAACCTAATGCTGAACAGTTTCTGAGATATGAGGCCCTTTTATGAAATGGATGGGAAAGAAATGGCCCCTGCAGACCCCACAAGATGGGGTGACTGAATGTGGCTAATAACAATGAACAAGAATATATGTGATTATGTGGTGGGGATTTGAATAGTTTATATGATATATGGCCTATTATGAAGTGGGATCTTATCATAAGGAACAAGAATATATGGTTAAGGGGTGGGGATCTGACCGGTTTCTGAGATACATGGCTTTTAATGAAGTAAAGGGGTGGGGCATGGCCCGTGGCACCACAGGCAAGTGGGGGGGGGGAACCCTATGTTGGCGTCACTGATTGTGTCTTATCACATGGAACAAGAATATATATGGTTTAGGGGTGGAGATCTGAATGGTTTCTGAGATAAATGGCGTTTTATAAAGTGGAGGGAGTGGGGCATGTCACCGGCACATCTTGGGGGACCCCCAGGTTGGTGTCACTTAATGCTTCTTATCACAAGGAACAAGAATATATATGGTTTAGGGGTGGGGATTTGTAAGGTTTTTGAATATTTGGCCTTTTATGAAGTTTTGTTTGTTATATTTGAGGTTAAACATCCCCGTCAACACTGTAAAGGTCATTTCGGAGATGTTGCTTCCAATTTTGTGGGACTTTTACCCGACATTGAGATGAAATGACATCTCAAGCCCTGCCGCCCAATGAAACCAATAGGGTTTATTCACACTGCGGTTCCTGGACAGGCTTAGATCCTCTAAGCGGTTTACCAGTACTAGTGTGCGGGCCGGATTCAGCTCTGCGTGGAAGCATCATGCAGCCCATATATTTCTTCAAGCCCCTATGGGCGGGGGCCAATCTTTTACGAAGTGGATGGGGTTGGGCATGTCCCCGGCACATCCCAGGTGTCCCCCAGGTTGGTGTCACTGAATGCAACTTATCATAAGGAACAAAAATATATTTCGTTTAGGGGTTGGGATCTGTTAGGTTTCTGGAATATTGGGCCTGTTGTGAAATGGAGGGGTGGGGTATGGCCCAGGCACATCCCAGGGGACCCCCAGGTTGGTGTCACTGAGTTTGTCTTATCATAAGAGACAAGAATATATATGGTTTATGGGTGGGGATCTGAATGGTTTCTGAGATAAATGGCATTTTATGAAGTGGAGGAGGTGGGGCATGTCCCTGGCACATCCGGGGGGATCCCCAGGTTGGTGTCACTTATTGCACCTTATCATAAGAAACAAGAATATATACGGTTTAGGGGTGGGGATCTGTAAGGTTTCTCAGATATAAGGCATTTTATGAAGTACTGGGGGCGGGGCATGGCCCCGGCACAACCTACTGGGCCCTCAGGTTGACACAAAAGCGAATGGCTGAGAGAAGTTTACTTAAGAAACATTTCTATGAAACTTTTGTCAAAATATCTGCAAAGGCTTTGTAGTCAATGCCATTTTTCAATTTTCCCCATTATAAGTCTATGGAAAATCTAAGTTGCCATAGCAATCAAACTAAAGAGCCGAATTTCATAAAAAAACACAAAATCTGTAAAGGCAAATATGGTGAATATTTTCATAAACTCTCAGCCTCATAGAGCATACGGTTTCTGAGGAGATGATTATTTAATTATTATTTTTTTTATTTATTTATTTTTCATTTTGGTTTCCATGGCAACCAATACAAATGAGCAGTAGGCCTAAATGCATATGGCAGATAGTAGATTGTATTTTTTCAGTCAAAGCAATCAGAAATGGAGCAATTTCTGACTGAACCATTCACCAGCTATGTTGAAAAAGTGGCCCAAGACGGTACCTATGTGGACCATGTTTGCATACAATCCCTTGCAAACATGCTAAAAGTGAAGCTACACTTCACTCATACTGAGGAGCCCGATCTTCTGATAGCACCTTCTGAGCCTGGTCATTATGGTCTTCTGAGCCTGGGATACCTACCTGACCTTCACCACTATGTTAGCCTAGCTCAACGGTGAGTAAATGGAATGTTAGCGCTAAATAGAGGAGTTAATACAAACTAGTATTTCTATACTAGCCGGAACCCCCAGGTTGCATGATGCTTGCAGAGCCTGGTTAAATGGTTAATATGGTAGTGCATCAGTCAAACCACTCACCTTACTTTGTGTTACTAATGCCAGCTAGCACTAAGCAGAGGGTGATTAATAACCAAAGGGTGCATATATAGAAAGCAAGCAGTGCTACATGTATAAAAGACAGAGTTTGTAAACAGTGTGTGTTACTAAAGCAAGCAATGCAAAATAAGTAGTGTTTAAGCATTTATAAGCTAAAGGCTACAAGCATGCAGGAACAATCTAAATCAGTTGCTTTTACAGCTTATAATTCAACATTTCAGCTATAAGGAGGAGGACTTTGTAGCTGTACGACTGTCCAGCAAGACCAGGTCAACAGTCCACAAGATGTTCATAGCAAAGTTATGGTGAAATATTTTACCAGTATTAATAGAATATAAAAAAATGCATTCTAAAATACCTTTCAATTAAAAACGTATTTCCCCTACTACTATATTTTCACTTTTACACATCAGTTTGAATTATTAATGATCAAATTATAGTCTATACCAGCCTACTTGTTGATGCATTTTAATAAGACACTATTTCTTTATCGAACTCTATTGATACTTTTTATTGTATAGGTGTTGAAGTTTGACAGTGCAGTCACACTACGGTTTATGAAAGAAGTTTCACCCACTGTCTATACCTGGCCGAGCCAAAATGATGTCTCCACCAACCCACATTCCGATATAATACAGAGGCTTTCACCGCCGAGTCTACTCCCTGTGCGAGGAATCAAGCTCAAATTTATACCTCATGAGATTCAACAATCAAGAAATAATCTGTAGAAAAATGAAGAGTACTGAGACAGATATTCCAAAAGGATTGATTTAACAAAACTTGCTTGAAGGTGTCAGTATCAAGATTTACATGTATTGATGTGTAACAAAATGTATATATTATATTGGCCTTTGCTTCATATAACCCTATATGGGTCACTGATTAATAATTCTTGATAATGAGACCTTCAAAAGAGCAATTATGATTAGTTAAGAGGCCTTCAAAAGAGCAATTATGATTAGTTAAGTCAAATGAATTCAGTGTACACTTCAGAGACAAATGAATTCAGTGTACACTTCAGAGACTATGTTAATCATATTTTAAAACATTAAGATCAGGAGATCAAATGAAACCAGTATTTAAGCTAAATTTGTCACAAGTGTAACACATTCAGTTTTCATACTCCAGATTTGTATTAATATTTTGAACTCAAAATGAACTATTTTAAATGATAAGACAACAGAGTTAATACATTGACACAATAATGTATTTCAACACTGATAGAATGAAATCTCAAAACAATCTATATAGTCTATGTTGGATTATACTGTTTTATTATATTTGTTTCTTGTTCCAAAGTTACTTTAAAGTGGAAGAATTAATTTTACTATCCAGTCTAGTCATCTTATTTGCCAAAATATACACGAGTGCCATCCTGTTTTGTCCAGGAAATTGAGCTTGAGACTTTAAAAGTTTGAAACTAACATTGTCACAAGTATAATGCTTTAAGTTACTTTCTAATTAAGCCTCATGAATGTAGCTAAAGCTTTGATCTTAAAACAAATTGTTTATAAAATGATGGTATAAAGGATAAATGATGGTAAAACAAAATATTTCAATAGTTTCAAAATGATATATCTGAAAAAATACAATATGCAGAGGACAACAGTTTTATGGTACCGGTATTGTTTGTTTACAAGTTCTGTTAAAAGTTCATTAAATACTTGTTCATATGTTCTCTAGTCTTTGTTCAATCCAAAAATTATTATGTATGTCACAGCTTTTTTCCTCAGATTAAAATTGTAGCCATTTAACTTCAGTGATGAAATGTGTCACATTGAGTGTAACATTTTGTACCTGTTAAATGTAGCCTGCAGATTGTACCCAAGACTTTAAGTTTCAAATAAACTGTATCAAAATTGTCATAACATAGATTAATATTGGTAAGATAATATACTCAAACACTTTTTATGTGAAATACTGGAAAAAAATATTTCTTCTGTACATAGGGATAGTCTGTTCTATAATTTTTTACTCAAAAGTACTGTTGAAGTTGGAGACTTACTTTCTGAGACGTATCTTTGTTTCCTTTCATTACCAAAATATGTAAAATGTAACACTTATTTGATCAGAAATGAAAAATTTAGGCATTATACAGCAGTGCTGAAACTGTCACAAGTGTAACATTTTTATAGAAAATATACATGTTTTTGAAAGCCACCTAAAATCATAAATATTTATTACAATCAAATGAAATTTTACATTTGTTTTTGAAATGCCTCTAATATTGCTAAGAATAAGATTTTTCTTAAATTATCTTGCCTACTTTTCTTGTGAAAAAAAACTTTATTAGGTGTGTTTTGAAAAAATATGGCTCTAATATTGCAAAAAATCCCTAAAAAAATATTAAGTGGAACTAAGTGAGAAAAAATTGGCCAGAATGATGGATATGTGTACCCACTAAAAGTTACAGAAGAAAAAAAATGACATTTTCTTTCAAATCTTGGTGAAGTATCACGTCTAATGTTTACTGAGGAATTGCAAAAATGTAATGAAAAATGGTGAAAATAATAATTAAAAAAAAAAAAACTCATGGGTTTTGTCCTTTAAACACTATAAAATTCTTAACATTTGATGCTCACTGGTCCAAAAAATGATAAAACCATCATGATATATCTGGTTTGAAATTTGACCCCCATTGTCACACTTTTGCTGCATTTTTTTTTTAAGTTGCCCATGTCTATAAGGCATTTTATTGCTGCCTATGATCTCCTTTTACGCAGAAGATCTCCAGACTGGAGATTTTCCTTACATAAGTCTTTATAATGCACTAGTCTAGTCATTTGTAACCACCCCCCCCCACCACCACCAACTGGGATAGGCGGGGGAAAGTGGGGCTCATGTGCGGGATAGTTACCCCCCCCATGTGAATCTTGAGAGTAAAAATTAATCTATTCAGCTGGACAATGGTTCAATGTGAGAAACAAGCCGCAAAATTATCCTTAAATAAGTCTATATATATAAAGCACCTCTAATATAACATACTTTCAGTTTCATCAGTCCATGCAATGTACACGTACCAGGTCAAATGAATATTTAAGACTGTTTCTGACATGAGAATAGTAAAAGATAAGGCAATCAGTCGGCTAAAGGGGTGTGGTATTGCTAAACTTATCTAGCATTTATTTCATTTACTTGTAGAATAAAGTCAGACAAAAATATCAAAAGGTCTTCTTCAGAGTGATGTAGTTACATGTACAAGGGTGGAAAAAAAAACATGGCTTGACTGGGACTTGAACCCAGGGCCGGGACTTGAACCCAGGGCCTCTTGCATACCATGAGAACACTCCACCGACTGAGCTACCAAGCCACATGGCCGACCTGGCTAATAAGATTCTTCCCTAATCTCTGTCCTATCCAATCTGGCTGCGCTACTCATTCTTCATACTATTTCATGCTCTCAGACGCGGTGCTGGACCAACACTAGGCCACCAAATGTCACAGGGGTTGGCAAAAGAACATGACTTGACCGGGAATTGAACCCAGGGCCGTGCAAAGAATCTACGGAGCGAGCTACAAGCCGTTATACGAGTATGTCTTGATTCTTAGTGTTGGACATTGGTATGCTACCTGTCTATCTTCTTATGCTGTGGTCGGTCATATTTGATCATAAATAGCTTGTGTACACACCAGGTTTGCGGGATGGAAGCCTACACAGTGATCATGTAATTACGGTCAAGGTCTAAACTTAACCTTCACAAGGGATGACTCTCTTTGCACAGGGGGGAGGGGGCTCTAGTTAACGTTCCGAACCAAATGACAGTGTACATTTTTACATTCATCCCTGCAAATGATGCTAATGGAGCGTACTCGGACACCGAAATAATCACCGCTGCCAGGGATCAAACAGGGGGGCCTCTAGCATCAGAGGCAAGAGCACTAACTATTGAGCTCATGCTCCAATAGGCAATATTTTTATCCATCTATCTGTCTATATATATATTTTTTTTAATTTATGTTTAGTTCTGATGAAAGAAAATTTTTGACAATATAGACTTTCAGGGGCAGGGACACTAATTTTCGGAACTCTATTCTGCATTGTTGATTTGAATAAAAAAAAGAATTTGCTCCTTGGGAGCAAATTCTTTCCTTTTAGAAAAAGCCCTCTTTTCGGAAGGGAAAACAAACAAAAACAAGTACATGTATATGTAAAATATATGTGATATATTATATATATATAATATGCAAATGACTACCGGTAGTTAACATATCATGGTGTTGCTCCGACGTTAATTTTAGTGTCTGACAGAATTTTGAATAGTCAGATAGTCGCAAAAACATATGTCAAATGAGTAAATCTGCAATAGTTCCATTCATTTAAGACACACTATTAAACAGATTACCTGCTGGTTGATTTTGAGATTACTTTGTCTGTTTTTCTGATGCGTCATAATTACTAAAACACTCACAATGTGACATTATACGCCCGTTTTCAAGTTGCAGATTTCTTCAATGTTGACCTCCCGCACGAAATCATGGCGCCCGATTTGAAATTTATGTAAATACACAACAATCAGCTTTTTAAAATAGCTTGAGCCTACGCTAAGCACACAGGGTTTTTAATCTATCTGTAATTAGAACTCTCATGTTAGGACACTAAAACACCATTGATTTATTTTCAGTTGCAAAATGTCTATTTTTTCTTTACTTCTCCAACAATGTGATCGGCCCCTGCCCATCGGGGCTTGAAGAAATATATGGGCATGCTGCATGATGCTTCCACACAGAGCTGAAACCGACCCGTACACAAGTGCTGGTAAACCAGTTAGAGGATCTAAGCCTTTCCAGGCAAAGCGGTGCGAGTCAGCCCGTCCATGCTTATAAACCCTATTGGTTTCATTGGGCGGCAGGGCTTGAGCTGTCATTTCATCTCAATGTCGGGTAAAAGTCCCACAAAATTGGAAGCAATTAAGTCTCCAAAATGACATTTACAGTGTTGACGGGGACGTTAATCCTCAAATCAAACAAACAAACCAATCATGTAGAGGTGATAAGGCTGACACCAATAACCGATTAATCGATCAATAGATTCCCCTAAACTGATTATCATATTTAGTAGTAATCTATTGTTCAATAAGTATAATTTACAACCCAATTTATATCTAAAATGGCTGGATAAGTGGCAAACAGTGCAGACCCTGAAGAGACAATGCATTCTGGGTCTACACTGTTTGATCAGGCCTGTCTGTCCTAATTCATGCTGTAATGTATAACACATGACAAGAAAGATGTTATGGCAAGAGGTAAAAATATGACCAAATCTCTAGTATGTTCAGTGATTACTAATTGATTATCGATCACAATGACAGCAGTGATGATCATTTGATTGCTATGAAAGCTTACTGGATGCTATCATGCGTGTACAGAATTATATAGACATGTTTTCGTGATGTTCGTTGATCACAATACTCATATAGGCTGTTATGATAGAATGAGAATTTTATAACCAACAAGAGCCATCACTATAAGTGAGAAATGTCCCTGTTGGAGCCAATTTGAGGGGAAAACAAGGGACATAACTCCAAAATGCTTCATCCGAGCAGAATGAATTTTCTGTTAGGTTGGAGCCAATTTGAGGGGAAAACAAGGGACATAACTCCAAAATGCTTCATCCGAGCAGAATGAATTTTCTGTTAGGCACATCTACATATCATTGCAAATGCATATGCGAAAAATTTAACAAAATTGGCGAAGAAATGTGGAAGTAGTTCGCGACACAAAGTTTAATAATGCGTTTTTCAGAAAATAAAGGGCCATAACTCCTTAGCAGATCTATGATAGAATCAACGTGAAAATTGTGTTAGGTACCCCTTTACCTCACAAGGAATACATGTGCAATGTTTCAGCTCAATCGGTGAAGAAATGTGGAAGTTGTTCGCATCACAAGGTTTTGGAACGCGTTTTTCCATAACTTCTTTGCATGTGAAAGGATCAACTTGAAAATTGCATTAGGCACCACTTCACCTCACAAGGTAAGCATGTGCAACGTTTCAGCTCAATCGGCTTAAGAATGCGGTTTTCAGAAAATTAAGGGCCGTAACTCCTCCGAAGATGATAGGATCAACGTAAAAATTGTGTTAAGCATCCCATTACCTCACAAGGAATGCATGTGCAAAGTTTCAGCTCAAACGGTGAAGAAATGTGGAAGTAGTTTGCATCACAAGGTTTTCAAACGCGTTTTTTAGAAAAGCAAGGGCTGTAACTCCATCACAGATGATAGGATCAACGTGAAAATTGTGTTAGGCACCCCTTCACCTCACAAGGAAAGCATGTGCAAAGTTTCAGCTGAATCAGTGAAGAAATGTTGAAGTAGTTTGCATCACAAGGTTAATAGCACATTTTTTAGAAAATAAACGGCCGTAACTCCTTCGCAGGTGATAGGATAGTATATGCAGTGATAGGCAGTAAATTACACAGGCTTTCTTCCTTGAGTTATCTTTAATATGTACATGTATTAGTGGCGATGACAGTATGGCACACTGTGATACTTACAAAATGTACATGTAGTAAGAGCACTGGCTTCAAATTTTATAAATATAAATAAATGAAATAATGTATGTGTGTGTGTGGGGGGGTGGGTAGGGGGGGGGGGGGGATCACAAACTCCTATCTCATGATAGTGTTTTCAATGAGTTCTACATAGTTGTAGATAAATCATATGAGTAACAAACACAATGACTTTGCTTCTAACTTGAACCCCCAAGTGTGTGTGTCGCTTTCAACAATTTTTCAGTCATATCACGATGGTGAGCTCAATGCTCACTTTTATAGTGCTGCCTCACTGAAGTTTCATATCCCAGACACATTACATGAGACCACACCCACTCACATTATCCTGACACTGGCCCGTAGTGGGTCGACCAGTCCTAGCTCTACCCCGTAAATCTGAGTACCAAGCGAGGAGCAGCTAGTACCATTTTAACGACATTGGTATGTCGTCGTCCGCAATCGAACCCGTGACCTCCCGTTCCCCGGCGCGGTCACTCTACCAACTGAGCTACCAGGCAGGTTTGAACCCCCAGGTCCTTCTGTAATAAGTTTGTCTGGCTAATGGCTTATATAGATACCACTCAGTCCCTACAGCTATGTATAACAGAGGTGTAAAATTTCCCTCAAACTTACTCGCCCTTATCGTCTAAACTTTCATTTAGGTGCTAAAACTGAAGAAAAAGTAAGGTCAGTTTTGAAAACCTTACTCGCCCTGCCTTAAAACTTACTCGCAAATGCGAGTGGGCAAGTGGAATTTTACACCCCTGGTATATATAGTATATTACAATAAGCATTTAAGAGGGCATTTACAAGCCAGAAGGGGCATAAACAGACACTACTATGGAAGGTACTGATGGTGTATAGGTGATGGGTTTTTTATCCTTGGCAGGGCTATTAATTTCATTATCCGAACATGTTTCACAGGCATCAGTTGAGGAATGAATGCCACTTTTACTGGAAATCCCCTGTGCACGACCCATATCAAAGATCTCTACAGTTACATGATCACTCTATAGGCATCATCCACATTGCTGTAAATCTGGAGTGTATGTAATGAACAGCTGCAGATGCCGCATAACTAGAGTGATATTCAATCCCCAGGGTATCCTGTCAGGTTCTGGTGGCATTCTGGGGTTGGGTCAGTTCTATCAGAATCAGAATTGTTACTGGTGACATGTCAAATGATACGATTTGACATTAAGCAGGATATAGTGACAACCACCTGAAGTATTGTTGAAAGAAAGTTTTAATCTGCATAACAGAGGTGGTGCTGTTAGCAGAGGTGCATTCTGGCTCAAGCATTATGAGTGCATGAGTGATGAGTGACAGACCTGTTATATGACTAGGGCTGGCTAATCGGAGCTGAAAAGAAAATCGATTATCAGTCCTGTCATTGCGATCGATAATCGATTAGTAATCGCTAAGATTTTTATCATAATTTTACCTGTTTGGCTTTCTGTCTGAGCATGACTCTTACCATATGTTGCACTTTACCATATGTATATTTGAACAGACAGGTCTGTGCAAACAGTGTAGACCCAGATGACACGCCGCATAATGCGGCATCTCATCAGGGTCTACACTGTTTGCCACATATCCAGCTATTTTAGGCATAACTTTGGGTAGTAAAGTGTACCTATCAAGTAATCGATTAAAGGCAAATCAGAAATGATAATTATTTTTGTGGAATTTATCGATCGACTAATCGATTATAAGATTAATCGTGGCAGCCTTATATATGACTATGCAAATAAGCACTGCTACTCAATCCCACATTGGTAACTCAGAGCTTGTCATATGGTAATTTTAGCAACAGTGCATGTGCCCAACAAACCATAACTTGTATAGTCCCCAACAGTCCATGAACCAAAATGTTAATATTTGGTAAATGTATAGCGAAAGAGCGAAAAAGTTTTTTTTTTATTTGAGGTTCTACATCCCCTTCAACACTGAATACATGTAGGTCATTTTGGATTATGTGGGACTTTTACCCGACATTAAGATGAAACGACAGCTCCTCTCGCTAAGGCTGACACGATTAATTGTGTAATCGGTTAATCGATCGATAAATCCCACAAAAATGATTATCATTTCTGATTTGCTTTTAATCGCTTACTTGATAGGTACAATTTACTACCCAAAGTTATGCCTAAAATACATGTAGCTGAATGAGCGGCAAACAGTACAGACCCTGATGAGACGCCGCATGATGTGGCGTCTCATCTGGGTCTACACTGTTTGCTCAGGCCTGTCTGTTCAAATATACATATGGTAAAGTGCAACATATGGTAAGAGTCATGCTCGGACAGAAAGCCAGACAGGTAAAATTATGACAGAAACCTTAACGATTACTAATCGATTATCGATCGCAATGGCAGGACTGATAATCGATTATCTTTTCAGCTCCGATTTGCCAGCCCTACGAGACCCCAATCAGCCAATGAAACCAACAGAGTTTCAATGCAAAGTTGTAAGTACACTGCAGATTCATGGCAATATTCCTGTGAGAACACGGGGACAAATGATTTTACACCTGTTGGAACTCCAAGGAAACATTGGGATACCCCTTGATTGGTGTGTACATTATACAGCTGCAATTGTAATTTTAACGGTTACCTGCACAACCCTGCTGTCTTGTTGTTTAGGCTGGCCGCGTTTCCAAGCAAGACCCATGCTATATCCAACTGTTAGCCATTGCAACAGCACAAGGTACACACTGTGTGTCCCCTGAGTGCATCTTATTTAACATAAGCAGAATTCAATCTTCATCATCATCAACAGATTTTTTATTAACGTGCAGGTACAGGGGCAGCGTCCACATAAGTGGGACCCCTTCCAGGTAGTTGGCTTGCTGCACGCATGGCAGATCTTACACCAGATCTCCAGGCTTGTCTATCATGAGGATCGATAGCAGAGAGCTTCCATTCTCTGCAATCTCTTTCTGTTAGCTGCTTCCAGGTCATCTTGGGCCTTCCTGGCCCCCGCTTTCCACCTACCTGTATGTCACAGGCAGTCTTGACTGCACCGTTGGAGCGTTCCACATGTCCATACCAGCGAAGTCTTCTCTCTTTCAGGATGAGGTCCCGGTCCTCAATGCCAAGACGCTCAAGTAACTCACTGGACCTGATGGTGCCAGTGTCCTGTGGCTTGACATTGCAGATCTGTCTGATCATTGTCCTGTCATTTCGCTGTCGAGGTTTGGCTTTGTCAATGGCCATGTCTCACTGGCATGGAGCTTTGCACTCCGCACACAAGAGCTATACACACGGCCACGAGTCTTGAACGATAGGTGGCGGGAAGAGAGAACTGGTAGCAACTCCTTGAATTTCTTCCAGGCTGTTTTCACACGTGATGTAGTTGAAAGGTCGCAACCACCCGCTGCAGAGAGCATATCACCTAGGTAGCAGAAGGAAGCTAAAACCTCCAGCTTGTCGGATCCGACTTGGACTTCCCTCTGTGGTCTGCCATCTAAGGGGCGTGCAGTTCCTTGGCACCGTGTACACCTGTAATCAGGGTCCTCTATCAAGCGTTTGAGTCCACTGCATTTCTTGTGCACCCAGAACTTGCAGCAATTACAAAAGATACTGTTGCTGCCCACTCCAGTGCGACATACAGCGCACGGGAACTGACCTGTACTCTGCAAGAGGTCCAGACCTGTACCACAGATCATGATCTTTGTCTTTCCTGCATTCACTCTCAGCCCTTTCGCCTCCATTTCGTCTTTCCAAGTTAAGAGCCGCCTGACACATTCCTCAAGGGATTCAGCTATGATGACAAGGTCATCAGCATACAGGTCCTCCCAGGGGACTCCAGAGCGGAACTCGCATGACAAGGCTTCAAGCAAAATGATAAAAAGCAGTGGGCTGAGAACAGAGCCTTGATGAACACCCACCTTCACCTCACATTCTTCACTGTAACCATGACCAACGCGGACACGGCTCCGAGCATTAGCATACATCCCTTGGACCAGTTTCACAATCCACTCGTCCACTTCAAGTTTTCTTAGTGCCCACCAGATGACTTTACTAGGCACTCGAACAAATGCCTTCTCCAGGTCTACAAAGCCATGTAAAGTCTCCTGTTGGCCGCCAGATACTTCTCTTGCAGCTGCCGTACAACAAAAATTGCATCTGTTGTGCCTCTTCCTGGGACGAAGCCAAACTGGGAATCATCGATGGACACCAACTGCCTAATGAGGCTATCCACAATCCTCTCCAGGACTTTCATGACCTGTTCTGTCAACTTGGGACCACGGTAGTTGCCCCGTTCCAATGCATCGCCCTTGCCCTTGTAGAGACAGACAATGAAACTCTGTTCCCAGTCAGAGGGTACCTTCCTTATGAATCTTATCCTTATACCTTATAATGCTGAGGAATTGTGTGATTACCCTTCTTCCACAAGTTCGGTGTGTATCCACGCCGGTAGTCACAAATGTTTATCTTTTTCATCATCGCCCCATCAACGCGAGGTTGTGCGGGTTAAAAAAATAACGGACGGTGTACTCCATGATCTGGGGTGTTCATCTAAGGATATTTACATTTCAAGTGTAAAGTCTAATGTTGACCTATAGAAAAAAAATTGCTTTCATACTTCCATGAACACATTGAATCACATGATTTTTAGTGACGTCATTTTAAACCATTGTTCTCTACAGGCGTTGATGACGTCAACGCTGCTCCGCTCTTTGTAGAAAAACAGCGTGTAAATGTTTTTTAGCTTTAAACGTTTGCCCTACAAGCATTTTTTGCTCAATGATGAGGGGCAAATAATGTAAATATAAAAAAAAGCTTTATTTTTCTGCTTTTCATGAAAGTATGAACAACAGTGGGTCGCTAGCAAAGTTTACATGAACCCCTTTGGGGTTCATTTACTTTGCAGGACCCACTGCATTCATACTTCCATGAACTGCAGAAAAATAAATTGCATTTCTTAATTTAACCCCCCCCCCCCCCCCCCCCCTGCCAACACAGAGTTGCATGCAAGGTTAAAAACATTGCAGCAGTTGTATTGCATTTAGGTCATTTTTAGCCAGTCAATGCTTTCTTTCTTTCTTCCAATACGTCTTAACCCCTCCGAGAGGGACATAAGAGGGGTTCCGGCAAACCAAGTGTTGAAGGGTGTAGGAGTTGATGAAATGGGTTTACAAGTACTGCAGTGTGAAAAGAGAAGGTTAGAATATTTAAAAGCTAAATACAGAAATTGGTCTTTTAACCCATATTGTATCGGAAACCCCAAAACGGGTTGTTGCCAAACAATACAGCCTGTCAGGCCTAGGTCAGATGCCGCAGAACACAGTGTCTCATCAGGGCCCCATCCATCGGGCCTTGAAGTAGATGGGCTGTATGATGCTTCCACGCAGAGCTGAAACCAACCCGAACACAAGTACTGGTAAACCACTTAGAGGATTTAAGCCTGCCCAGGCAAAGTGGGGAGAGTCCATGCTAATTGGAGGTTTTAGGAATTCCGTTTATGCTGTCATTCTTGCACATGCGCAAAGTACTGGCTGTCAATTGAAACGACCATCGCTATTTAAATGTATTTGCGGAACTTAAAATGGTAACGATATTCAGACATTTTGAGAGAAAATATACCTGTTTTCATTGAAATAATGCCTCGAGAAGGAAAGAATGATATTTCGCTTTTATTACCGAAATTCATTTATCCTAAATCCGTTTTTAATTGACGAAAATCTTTTCGTGAAGACCCATGTCAATGGCTTGAGATACCGTTATTCATGAAAGCTTACTTACAAAATTAGTTATTTACGTAACTTTCGTTTTATTCGCTATCTATCTATCTATCTATCTATCTATATCATCTATCTATCTATCTATCTTTAGAAATCTGTCCAACGATCTGTCTACATGTGCAATTTAAATGTCCATACTGACAGTCGAAATAAACTTATGAGTGGACTGACGGAGGGGCGTTGAGTCAATGTTGGTTCGGCGCCATGCCGTCGACACCCACTCCAATTCACTTCATTGTCACATGACCGTTGGCATGGGAGAGAGAGAGAGAGGTTTGACTGACAAACTGATAGTAGACAGACAGACGACACACAGACTGACTGACTGAATGAATGACTAACAGATGAATGATGGGACTGTTAGGCAGACAAGTAAACATACTGACAGTGGAAAAAAAAAAAAAAAAATGAGTGGACTTACAGACGGGCGTCGAGTCAACGTTGGCTCGACGTCATGCCGTCGACAACCACTCTAACTCGCTTCAATGCCACGTGACCGTTGAGACGAGACAGCGGTTTGACTGATCCCTGTATCCAAGAAGCCCATAGCCTTTTTATACCAAATGGAATCTTCCTCCTTATATATAGCAGGAGTCATTTCCAAAATTTAGGGGTGTCAGGTTGTGTTTTCTTCAAAATTTATTTGGAAAATGACCAAACTTTTTGCAAACAGTGTAGGCCCCAATCAGACACTCTGCCGCGTCTGATCTGGGCCTGCACGGTGTGTCATTTAACCCTTTTGGGGTTTCCGGTACCAAATGGGTAAATGTAGACCTAAGGGCTAGGCAGGTTGAACCAATCTACAAATCTACCAGATTTTACTGTAAAGTCTTGCACTTGCGAAGGAGTGTTTCATTTTTATGCACTGAAAGGGTGTTCTACGTTTGTTTTGAATTTAATGTTCCAATCCCACTGAGTCTTGATGGGTCCGAGCACTGGGCTAATGATATTTATTAAGCAACGCCGTATTATCGCCAACACAACGTTCTGACGTTTAATCGACGTTTCAATGTCCAATTCACTGCATCGCTTTGAAGTTGGTTTGGTGTAGACACGACGTTGTTGACACGCTACATGTCGGTTGACGTGACGTCATTTGATGACAAGCTGCATTTACATTTGCCTGCGCTAGCTAATTGTTGGTGCGCTGAGAGAGAGAGAGGAGAGAGATGGGACCTGTTGGGTCGTATGTACAATATATCATTTTCGAAATGCGAAATTTCATATCTGGCAGCATTTCGGTGTTTCTCCCTTTATCTTACATTAGAATTCCCGAAAAGTTTAAAAGAATTCCACTGTTTTACGCTGTAATTAACACTTTATCTGTCCCACTGCCTTTGAAGCAATATGACAGATGACGTCTAGGGCTTTTCCCGTTCTATTTTTAGAACTGGAAGTACGTCACGAAAAAAAAGCTCATTGGGCTGCAGATATCATAACCATCTCAATGTCGGGTAAAAGTCCCACAAAATTGGAAGCAATGTCTCCAAAATGACCTTCACAGTGTTGATGGGGACTTTAAACCTCAAATCAAACAAACAAAAAAAGTTGTCAGGGCCTACATTTTTTGCAAAACATTCAGGCAGTTCCAAATAGATTTTGAAGAAAACACCTGATACCCCTAAACTTTGAAATAGACTCGTGCTATATACACACGATATATAAGGAGGAAGATTCCATTCGGTGCAAAATGTGTTGACTTGGCAGTTAAACTCCATTGCAAACAAAAGGGGCTTGAAGAAATATATGGGCTGCATGATGCTTCCACGCAGAGCTGAATCCGGCCCACACACTAGTACTGGTAAACCCCTATCTATCTATCTAGTTGTACTGCAACACCCCCTCGCGAGGATTACGTGCAGGATGATTGCGCGTCGTGAGAATAAATGACAGATGAAAAGTGAGACTAAAAAGTGTGATAGGAGATGTGAAAAAATAGATGATAGTGTTAAGTGTTAAAACAGATGAGATTAAAATCAGTTAATCCGGTTGCGCATGCGCCAAGTGCTATACGCTTTCATCTTAGCTCTCGGGATTTTCCCAAATTTCAACTTCCTTCACTGGTTTCTAGGGTGAGATTCATCCACCTCCTGGCTCGGCATGAGTAACTGAGCCTTTCCACCCAACCTGCCTGCATTAGAATCTCGAATAAGCAGCCATCAGAAACTTCCCCCATCTTTTGTATTGTGCTCGGTTGCGGCCATCACGCCATAACCAGTCTAAGGACACTTCCGGTTTAGTAAAACCCATTGTTTACATGAAGAAAACCACCACCACTTTGTTTTACAGAATGTATATCAACTTTTTAGTTTGGTAAAATGTTTCACAAAACAAGTAAACAGGTATTCCACACTCCATTAATGCCAAAGTTGCTTCCACAACGCTCATACTCCACCCACTCGCAGATTCAGAGGAAACTCTTCTGGTTTTTCTGTGCTTCACTTGCCTTGTTTGGCCTGTCACTGGCCTTTTCAGCCATGTCTTCAGACCCAGAAAATACTGAAACTATTTTCCCATGTGGAAAATGTCAGCTACCAGTCACCTATGACCACAAAGGCCTGATGTGTGATACATGCAATTACTGGTTTCATGCTCCATGCCAAAGGGTTGGAGACAAATTATATGACTACCTGTCAAACTCTGAATGCTCTTGGCATTGTACAAAATGCAACTCCCTAAACTACTCTCGGGCTTCCTCCCAGGACCTGAGCTCTTTCTCTAGTGAAAACCGCTATGGCACTCTGAACACATTGGACACATCTCCAGACTTCAACCCCTCATTTACTTCAACACCCTCCAGGAAAAGACTTCCAAACACAAACACAGTAATTAACAGACAAAACAGACCTTTGAAAATCGCCTTAATCAACTTCCGGTCAATCAGGGAAAAGAAGCCCCAGTTCCATTCCTTTATCGAAATAAATAAACCTGACATTATCGTTGGGACAGAAACTTGGTTAACCCCAGACATTTATGATGCAGAATACTTCCCACCTGAATTAGGTTACACTGTCTATAGACGCGACCGTGTCAACCAAAAAGGGGGTGGTGTGATAATTCTAGTCAGCTCCACCTACCTTTCAGAAGAAAAGCCCGAATTTAAAACAAACTGCGAAAATCTTTGGGTGCAGTTAACCCTCAATGGTGCTCGACCTGTCCTTATAGGGGCATATTATAAACCACAAGAACTCGACCAACTAAGTTTTGAAGAGTTCAGTAAGTCCTTAGCCCTGGTAAAACAGTCAAATTCAACTGTTTGCCTACTCGGGGATTTCAATCTTCCCAAGATAGACTGGGAGTTGATGACTCCAAAACCTGACTGTAGCCATCCTGCATTTTACAGAGAATGTCTGGAAGCCTTTAGTGATTGCCTGCTGGAACAAATGGTGACCTCTCCCACCAGGGGTCAAAACATATTGGACTTATTTTTGACCACAAACCCTACCCTAATAGACAAGATAACCATCCTCCCTGGTCTTTCGGACCACGACATTGTCCTAGCTGAAATAAATGCTAAACCCCAAACAACAAAGCAGGTCCCTAGAAACATCCCCCTGTACAAAAATGCCAACTGGGACCAGCTCAAATCCTCAATGAGAGATTTCTACAAAGTCCTCATGTCAGACCTTGCTACTGCAGACATCCACATCCTGTGGAAGGAGTTTGTCACTAAACTCCAGCAAGGTATTGACACTTGTATCCCTACTCGACAAGCCAAAACACGAAATGGCCTCCCGTGGATTGATAAAGAAATCCACCGCCTCATGCGCAGGAGAGATAGGCACTACAAGCGCTGGACAAGGTCTGGTCGACCTACTGACCAGAAAAAGTTCCTAGAATATAAACACCTGGTGCGCCGTGTATCTGAAAGGGCCTATGAAAGGTACATCGGTGATATACTTGGAATGAACCAATCAACAGATGACCCTGATAGTCCCATCAAGGTCAACACCAAGAAACTATACTCCCTATTAAAACATTCAAAGCAGGACAACAGCGGCATATCATCCCTAAAGGCTAATGGACAGACTCACACATCAGATGTAGACAAAGCAAACACTCTCAACCAGCAGTTTCAATCAGTTTTCAGTCCCAAGTCCCCCATAAGTTTGAAAGCCCTTGCCCAAATGACTCTGCAGGACCTGCATGATTCCGGAGTCACCCAGCCCTTCCAGCCCAGCCCTTATACGAATATGCCTGACATTCAAATCTCAGCCAATGGTATTGAATGCCTTCTTAAAAAGCTCAACCCCCATAAGGCATCAGGTCCAGACCAGCTGAAACCTATAGTACTCCAAAACCTCCACAAAGAGCTAGCCCCAATCCTCCAAATAATTTTCCAAAAGTCTATTGACCAGGGAAAATTGCCCACCATATGGAAAGAGGCCAATGTATCCCCCATATTCAAAAAGGGGGATAAAACTGATCCTGCCAACTATCGCCCTATCTCCCTAACATGTGTTCTATGCAAAGTGCTAGAACACATTGTCGCTTCCAGTATGTCCAAGCACTTCAACAGCCAGAACATCCTTTATGAACTACAGCATGGGTTCCGAGAGAGGCGCTCCTGCGAGACCCAATTAATCATGTTGATAGATGAATTATCTAGAAACATGCAATTAAGAAAACAGACTGATTTAATTTTACTGGATTTCAGCAAAGCTTTTGACAAAGTCGCCCACGAAAAACTTTTACAAAAACTTCACTACTACGGCATCAGGGGCGGCACTCTAAATTGGATCAAAAATTTCTTAGATAACAGGTCACAGTCTGTTGTCACTAATGGTACCAACTCCAGCATTATCCCCGTCTCCTCTGGTGTCCCGCAGGGCTCTGTTCTCGGACCTATACTGTTTCTTGCATACATAAATGACCTCCCAGAGCAGGTTAGGTCAAAAGTCCGACTCTTTGCCGACGACACAGCAATGTACTTATGCATTAGCTCCTTGTCTGAAGCAAATCTCCTTCAAGAAGATCTCTGCAAATTGGAGCTATGGGAAAAGGCCTGGGACATGAACTTCAACCCGACAAAATGTCAGGTTTTACATGTCACCAGGCTGAAGACACCCATTCCCTCCAAATACTTCCTTCATAACACTGAACTTGAAAGTGTGTCTGCTGCAAAGTACCTTGGGGTCACAATATCTGACGACCTCAGCTGGGGAACGCACATAGACAATATCACAAAAAAGGCAAATCAAACCCTCGGCTTTATTAAAAGAAATATCAAAGTACACAACCAAGACCTTAAGTCCACAGCATACAAAACCCTTGTCCGACCGCAATTGGAATATGCTTCCAGTGTCTGGTCACCCCATACAGCTACAGATATCTACAAACTCGAATCTGTCCAACGCAGAGCTGCCAGGTGGGCCACACGAGACTATAGGTACACATCAAGTGTTACAGCTATGCTTGGAAAACTCCAATGGCGTCCACTAGATCAGAGACGCATTGACAATCGCCTTATCATGCTATACAAGGTCACGCATGACCTTGTTGCAATCCCTGTCTCAGATTACCTCACACCAAATCGCAGAGAGTCGAAATTTATCCACCCTTTGGCATACAAGCAAATCCCCACCCAGACCAACTATTACAAGTACAGCTTCTTCCCAAGATCAATTATACACTGGAACGCTCTTCCAGCCTATATTGTCTTGCTACCAACCTTGGCACAGTTCTGTCTTGCTGTTTGCCGGGTGGTGCATGTGTCCCCCTAAGTCACTAGATTCTGTTTTATCTTTTAACTATACTAACTTTCTTTTTGCACTGTATAAACTCATTTCACCTACTTTGCTTACCTTTTATTTCAGCTAACCCCCTTTAGCACTTGGTATACCGGATACCCTTCTGTTGTCCTCTTATGAGGTTAAGAAGTAACGGAAGAAAAAAAAAAAAAAAAAAAGTTAAAAACAGGATTGTTGTGTTCATGGAAGTTTGTGGTCAAGTGACCGGACTGCCACACTGAACTGAGTCAGTGTAGGCAGAAGCACAACACAAGGGGGAAGTTTATTCCATTGCCAAACTGCTAGGGGGAAGAATGAATATTTATAATAATTGACATTGTAACCCCTAAGAGGATCTAAGCCTGTCCAGGAACCGAGGTGTGAGGCGGACCGTCCATGCTAATAAACCCGATTGGTTTCATTGGGCGACAGGGCTTGAGATGTCATTTCATCCCAATGTCGGGTAAAAGTCCCACAAAATTGGAAGTATCGTCTCCAAAATGACCTTTACAGTGTTGACGGGTATGTTAAACCTCAAATCAAACAAACAAACAAAATTTACCTGCATGATAGTCCTCTTAACGGGGTTGCTGCAGTATAAATAGATAAATAGACATTAACTTAAGATGAAATGACATCTCAAGCCCTACCAATCATTTTTCCTGGGAGTGGTCTCCAGTTATGGCAGTATTCAAGTTCACTCGGTTTCAGTTCTGGTGTATGAATGTTATTTGACGTGTCACCAGTAACAATTCTGATTCTGAGTTCCGCCTGATGGGAGCGCCGCGCTCCCTGATGGGCGGGACGAAAAGACCAAGAATTATTGGTGTTGTTGTTTGGCAAGGACAAGGGCTGTCCTACAATGAGCTTGAACTTCCCAAGTTGTTGCTCGGGCCGAGTTCGCTAGGTCAATATATAGAAAAAATCACACACCTGAGCCTGAAAATCTCTTACGTGTAGAGTGCCCGATTAAATCATCAGATTCATTGTTTTTCGACTGCTTCCAGTACATAACGACGGAAATAAATATGGCGGCGTAGAGAATTCCTAAGGTCATGACTCGACCTCGTGACGTCACTTTAATTTATTCATAAATAATAACAACAAAAATAAATACAAAATGTACAAATTTATGCCAAAACATAAATAAGAAAAATATATTCATTGCCTATCGCCGACTGATATACAAATGTTGATTTTTTAGCTATTACAACTAACCGAATCACCAATCAGCCTTGCGACACACTATTCATCCGGTGACGGATACGGGTTACATAAGCTTTTTGAGGCTCTGGTTCCCGACTTCATACATTGTTTGAATGGAATACATGGAAACCTGAAAACCGGTTTGAGCCAGTTCCGAGGCGCAAGCAAACTTTCTTGCATAGATTGTGTCTTGTGATGATACGCGTTACCTAGATACGAGCTCGCTCGACGTCCGCCTTCGGCGGACGTCGACGGCTGCCTTCGGCAGCCGCCGCTATGCTCGTTATGAAGCCCAGAATAACGCATAACCGAAGGATTGACATGTTTCTGACCCAAACTCAAATTTTGAACAGATCGCCCCATACCGAATTTCAGCCTTCATGCTGTAGCTCACATTCTTGACTTGGTACATGAACCTTGCTTTTTGACGGTTGCATGAACAATGTTAAGAGATGTCACTTTATTTTGTGTTTTCATTGATCATCAACGTACGCGCGCGCGTGTATACGAACATCAGACGCCGCACCCTATGACCTCTGTTATGCGTCTTTATTGGTCGTCAACATTTTGTTTGTTTGATTTGAGGTTTAACGCCCCCGTCAACACTGTAAAGGTCATTTTGGAGACATTGCTTCCAATTTTGTGGGACTTTTACCCGACATTGAGATGAAATGACATCTCAAGCCCTGTCGCCCAATGAAACCCATAGGGTTTATTAGCATGGACGGTCCGCCTCGCACCACGGTTCCTGGACAGGCTTAGATCCTCTAAGTGGTTTACCAGTACTAGTGTGCGGGCCGGATTCAGCTCTGCGTGGAAGCATCATGCAGCCCATATATTTCTTCAAGCCCCTATGGGCGGGGGCTGAGATGTCACTTTAAAATAGTGCCTTTCTTTGAGTTTGAAAATTGCCAAGCGGTGATGTTATACAGGCTTAAAAGTTTGCTCCTTTAATTGTTTTGATCGGTGTATGAATACCCGCGCATGTGCATACGAGTAAGACATCTCTCTTAGCATTATTACGATTACACACGACACATGTTTGTTTTAATTAAGGGGAATGGGAACACCTTCAGGGGAAGTAACTCTTGCAAAAGTATTTTTGTCTCCCATCTCAATATGGGTCAACTCTTAAAGGAAAGAATTTGCTCCTGAGGGGCAAATTATTTCCTTTAAGAGTAGACCCCTTTTTCCGTGGGAGAGAGCTTATAGAAAAGTGAACAGGAAGCACCGAAAGTTGTCACCCTTTGAAAAATGGCTTGGCGTCACTGAATGCGTCTTATCAAAAGGAACAAAAATATTACTGGTTTAGGTGTGGAGATCTGAATGGTTTCTGAGATATATGGCCTTTTATGAAGTGGAGGGGGTTGGGCATGGTCCCGGCACAACCTGGGGGAACCTCATGTTTTCATAAATGAATATGGCTTAAAGAAGTTTATTCAAGAAACATTTCTATAAAAGTTTTGTCAAAATATCTGCAATGACTTCGCAGTAAGTGCCATTTTTCAACTTTTTGACCCCATTATAAGTCTATGGAAACTCTAAGTTGCCATAACAACCAAACGGAAGAGCTAATTTGCATGAAAAAAAAAAACAACAACAACAACAACAACAAAACACGCACACATGATCAATCCCCAAGACCAAGGATGCTAAAGATGGAATTTGGGCTCAATTTGCCCAGTGGCTTCAGAGGAGATGTCGTTTGAAAGTGTTGACGCCAGACGACGTCAGAGTACAGACGACGACGACAACGATGACGGTCAACTGCCTATCCTATAAGCTACCTCGGAGCGGTCGGCTCAGGCGAGCTTATAAAAACTATGGATATCTGGAGATATGTGAAGGATTCTCAAGGGACTCCAGAATGACATTACGCAAACACGCCTATACAAATACATTGCCACCTTTATTGCCGAAAAAATGAAAATTTTATGATGAAAAATTGTGTTATTTTTCTTATTTCTGCTCAAAATATAGATTGTGGGCACTCGTTAGAACCGCCTCATCGAGGCGGTTCTAACGAGTGCCCACAATCTATATTTTAGAGCAGAAATAAGAAAAATAAGGTATACCTCCGGAAACCCCAGTTTTACTATATAAAAGCGGGGTTTAAGGGGGTCAAAATTATATAAGCGTGTTTTCCTGATGAGTTGGTAATAGCCACGGTAATCGAGCCATCCGTTTCGGATTATCGATGTCACTGTATGTCTATTGTTATTTTGTGTTTTTTTTTTTTTTTTTTTTTTGGTCTCAAGGCGGTTGGCCGGGCTGTGATGTGAACTCTGTAACGAGCATATCCCACAGAACACAGTTTTAAGACTGTAATAAGGCATCAGGGACAGTTAATCGCATCTGTCCGCGCCAACAAGTTTTTGAATCGTTATCGACAACTCCTGGAGAAAGCGATAACTTCTGTTTTGGTTTCAAAGTGCTCCACACATGCACCAAAACAGAATACGAAAGAAACACTTCTCTTTTTGCACAGGCTGACAGCAGAATCATTCTGCTTGCTCCACCCACTATTTTTAATACAAAAATCACGCCTCCATCTCAATTTGACAGATCCTGTGAATCTACTCCCAAAACACCATTACTTGGCACCTGTTGAAATAGCATGTACACTCAGTCACATGCAAAAAAATAGACAGGAAAGTATACCACAACCATTAAACTTTTTCAGGAATCCTCTTTGAAAAAAAACAGCCACATTCTAGTGCCAAACCTACCTTCGTGAATTCAGATATGCCACTGCACCTTGAACTTGCACAGCATCCAGACAGCTCGAGTGTTAGTTACGTATTCCATTTCAGAAAAAAGTACAGATACTCAGCAAACACGCCCGCAAAACAAAATATCCACATATCACAATTGCTATGAGCAACCATATCATTATTGACCCTATTACCATAAGGGCCCCGTCAAGCGATTTTGGTACTTATCGCCTATGCGAGCAACGAAGGTTCAGGCGAGCCTGCGCATCCGCGGAGTCTCGCCAGACCCTTCGCTGCTGGCTCATACAAGCAGTGAATCAAGAGGAACCTTCAGACAGAAAGCCATATGCCTGGCCCCCCTGAATGGCTGGGCATGCGCAGTTAAAATTTGTCATGACGGAATGCTCGAAGACACAAATTCGCTTGACGGGGCTCATAATACTTTGAAAAGCGTCCACCCTCAAATGCGAAACTTTCCCCTGATGCCTAAGTAACACACCGACATTACATTTACGACATTCACACTTCTTTTCATGACGAGTAAAAGCCGATAGTTGACACTTCAAAATATTTCAACTGTGTAATATTCTGCTCTTGAATTCCGAGCGATGGCTGAAATCTCATAAACTCCGAAGATGAAACCAATGCTTTGACTGGCGTCCATATCCGCACTGGAACTGATGGCGAGTGTCCAATATTCGTACATGTATACGCTCCGGGGCCAGTAGTGTTTCTTCTGATCATACAATGGTGATCGTCCGTATGGCGCTTCTAACATTCAAATTAATTCCATGCAGACCCAAAACGTTGAAACAATGCTGAATCAACGTCTATGTTGCCTTTGCATATGTATTTGTATTCCTCCTGTTTGCCGTCATGTTTTCTATTCATTCAGCGGAATGAGGTGCATGCAAATTTGACCATTTACCTACTAGAGGCTTTTCATGAGTATTTTGGCTCACCTGGAACAGTCAGTGATTCATACATATGACGTGGTCTATTGTCCGTCGTCCGTACGACGGGCGCCCGTCAGTCCGTCCTTTACTTTTCATATTTTGGACATGTCCATAACTCTTAGTCAGAGTGAGCTGCCACTTAGTGCGACACGTTTTGAAAACTTGCTAAAATTTATAGCAAAAATGGCTGCCATGGTAGCCATCTACGAGAGTTTCTTTCAAACCGAAGGTCTGAACAAGCTGAAAAATTATGTGAGACAGTGGGGCCACATGGGGATTAATAATTGCTAAAACCGTAACGTTCCGACATCCAAGATGGCCAACATGGCGACCATGTTGAAATTCTTCAGAAGATATCTTATTTCAAACAGCAAGTCGGATTGGACTGGAATTTGAAGGGAGGTATCGGGGCCACATGGAAATTCCGTTCCGTTCTGATAATCAAAATGGCCACCATTATAGTCGGGGATTTGAAATTCGTAGCATCCGTATTTAAGGAGTTTAATGCACCTTACTTTCTCACACTTAAATATGATTTGAATTTATTTAGAAGTCTCTCAGCATCTTGAACATGGAGTTAAAGAATAAAAAAGTGGAGAAAAAGACATAAAAAGGGGGAGATAAATGTTCCTACCCTCTTTTCGCCTTTAAGCATCCAAACAATTCTAAATGACATCTCCTCTGAAACTACAAGGCCAATCGGAACCAAATTATATGTGAAGCCGCCATGGGGTGGAAGAATAAACATATTTTCTGAATGGCTGGGTCATATGACCTAAATGTTCACCATGCCCATATATGGTAAAAACGTTTGAAAATCGCCTTCTCAGGAATATATCGACCTATGACCTTGAAACTTGGTATACAATATAAGGGACCCGGGTCCTATCAAATTTGTTCAAATGATGACATTTCGTTGACCTTGACCTTTCTTACGTCAAGGTCACATTCGGTCACTTAGGATTTTGTATGGAAAAGACAGGATTTTCTGGTTCTGCTGCAGCTTATGACATCATAGTTGATATTTGCAATCAGCTTAATGATCCTGGGGTCATAAGATTATTTTTTTTTCTAAAACTACTGGGCTACCTGATACCAAATGATATAAACCATATCAGTGTGGTCGAAAAGTCAAAGTTTGTTAGAGGGATCTGTGTTATCGTCACACCAATATATGTCCAAAATTGATTTTAAATTCTGCATCTCATGAAATACAAGATCTTGGTATGCAGCATTTTTGAATCTAGCCCTGCGAAGATTGTTCAAAGCAGATAATGTATGCGACGGCAAAAAAAAACAAAAAAAAACCTAAAAACAATGGTTGATTTCAAAATAATTTGGCAGCAATGGTCCTGGGATTGGCCTCTACTAAACCATTATGGTCTGTTAAAATAAATGGCCACCAAGGATTGGGGGCGATTTGTGCCCACTTGAGCTCTGGTGAGCTTAGTTTCCCATGGGACGCTTGTTTATAATTTTGTTTTCAGGGCATTTACGAATTAAAAGTCGCGTAAGCTTGATGGCAATCGTAAACCATGTTTAATTGGCGTCGTCATGATACAGCAGCCACAGTTTAATGCTTTACTGATTGCGCTTGTTTGGTTATTTTTGTTGCTTAGCTGCATTTTCCAGCCTTCATAAACAATTAATTGATGATCAGTGGTTTCAATTCTACAAAAATCTCTTCATCTGACACAGCCAATGAACCATCGTCTCTAACAATTGGTTGGACATGGAAGTTCAGAATTGCTAAAACCGTTCCATTGTAATTTGATCCATAATGGTCGCCATTGGGGTCTTCTTGAAAGTGTTCAAACCGCATCTGCTCCGGAATTGCTAATCGGATAGGGCTGAAACGTTTTGAGAGGCATTGGGGAGACATACAGATAAAGAATTGTTGCAATATATTTCCGCTCTAATAACAAGATGTACCCCCACTACGACCATCTTGAAAATACCGTAAGTCCAACTGAGCTGAAACTTCATGGAAGGCGTCAGGGCCACATGGAGATTTAGATTTGTTAAAGTCATTGTGTCCTGATATCAAAGACGGCCGCCAAAAGCGAATCTTGGTGGAAAGCACTGGGACAACATGGTGGATCAGAATTGCTCAAATCGTTCCCTTCCAATATCCAAGATGGCCGTCAAGGTGACCGCCTTGAAAAATTTCAAACAGCATGGGCTTGCGAACAGTCAGTCTGACTGACTCGGAACTTGGTGTGAATCATTAGGGCGATTCTGTATTGCTAACACCTTGGCAGTCCAATATCCAAGATTACCTCAATTGAAGCCATCTTGAAATTCTTTATCAACATCCTCCGGTCTTCAACGGAATCGTCTTCTCCTGAACCTTAAGTGGGATCGAGCTGTTCATGAACTTAATCAGAAGCATCGAGTCTACATAGAGGATCTTACATGAGTGTTCCTGTATTATTGAATTTATTAAACAAGTTGTGGAAAAGGGATAAAATGCGAGGCTTTGTCGAGCATTTTATCCCTTTTCCTCAACGAGTTTAATAAATTCAATGATACATGAACGCGATTGCAAGATTCTATTTTTCATATGACATTTAAAACGCATTTTATTCACGATTGTTTAACAAAACTGTCAATATTCCGCTATTAGTAAATGCACCGTCATAAGGGACGTCGTACATGCAACGTTACGGAGCGTATCTGACTAATTTGCATATTTAATCCACAAGTGGATTATCGAATTTATTACATGGCGTTATTACACTCTAAGACGCGACGTCATATGATAAATGCAGATTCAGAATTGCTCATTACAATAACACACCTGCGAAACAGTGCATTTTTTTTTTCTCATCTTCAAAATAGCTACATTTCTGATATAAATCCGTGATATGTTTCTTATTTACACTACAAACATAGCTTTTGGGTGCTTAATAGAACCGACTCATTAAGGCGATTCTAACGAGTACCCACAACCTACGTATTGGAGCAGAAATAAGAAAAATAATGTTAACCCCCGTAAAACCCAGTTTTCACTTTATTAAGTGGGGTTTAGAGGGGACTCATTACACGGACTTGTTAACATGATGTAGTGCAAGCTAATCGGATAAGCTGAGAATGCAATCATGACACAATGTAACATCCAGGTAGGCGATTTCTGGCCAACGGCCCACCCCCGCCTATCGTGGCTTGAAAAAATAGATGGGCTGCATAATGCTTCCACGCAGAGCTGAATCCGACCACACATGAGTACCGGTAAACCGCTTAGAGGATCTAAGCCTGTGAGTCGGACCGTCCATGCTAGCTTGTAAACCCTATAGGTTTAATTGGGCGACAGGGCTTGAGATGTCATTTCATCTCAATGTCGGGTGAAAGTCCCACAAAATTGGAAGCAACGTCTCCAAAATGACCTATACAGTGTTGACGGGAACGCTAAACCTAAAATCAATCAAACAAACAAAAAACTGGCCAACTGGCTAACGGCATGTAGTTTTGTCCTTCTTTGTCCCTAATATAGGGGTCAAACATTGCATCACGTGAACAAGTCCGAACACCCCCCCCCCTAAACCCCACATTGTGTGCCATCATCTGAGATATATGTACCTGCCATTACTGGTGTGGACCTTATCTGCATGCCACTTCTTGTCTGTGGACTCTGTACGGTGGCCTTTAACCCTTTTTGTACCAAGTGGAATCTTCCTCCTTATATATATAGCAGGAGTCCATTTCAAAATATAGGGGTGTCAGGTTGTGTTTTCAACAAAATCTATTTGGAAAATGACTGAACTTTTAGCAAACAGTGGAGGCCCTGATCAGACACCGCGTTCTACGGCGTCTGATCTGGCCCTGCACTGTTTGCCAGGGTGCCCGTTTTGGGGTTTCTGGTACCAACTGGGTTAAGAAACTGTCCTTTTGGCTTTCTACTGGCAATACGTTAATTACTACGTCGTTGTTACTATTATGTTTGTGTGTCGTTCCCTTTGTTGTCTTGGATGGAACGTGTAAGGTAATAGTGGCGATACCACTTCTATTTTGAGAGATAAAACCGGTCGAATTATACACTGTAAAATAGGGCCCAGTTTGTTCAGTCCTATGTCCCTCGCTTGTCACCTTTGAATCATGAAAACACACCTATATAATTTTGACCCCCTTGAACCCCACTTTCATATAGTAAAACTGGGGTTTACAGGGATAGACCTTATTTTTCTTATTTCTGCTCTAAAATATAAATTGTGGGTACTCGTTAGAACCGCCTCGATGAGGCGGTTCTAACGAGTACCCACAACTGTATTGTGAGTAGAAATATAGAAAAAATCTCAATTTTTCTTCTTAAAATTTACCTTTTTTCGGCGATAAAAGTTACAATGTATTTGCATAGGCGTGTTTTCGTAATGTCTTTCCCTTTGTTGTCTTGGATGGAATGTGTAAGGTAATGGTGACGATACCTGATCATTGCTTTCGCTTCTATTTTGAGAGATAAAACAGGTCGAATTATACACTGTACATAGGCCCTGGTTGTTCAGGGCTATGTCCCTCGCTTGTCACGGTTGTGGCTAAAGGGGCGGCATGTTGACCGATCAAGGAAAGCTATTTTTGTTTTAGTCTTTTCCTGAACATCGATTTATACACATGTATATTTTTTCGGTTTCTTTCTGCCACGTATGACCACAATGCTCCAACGTCCTCGCCTTCAAGACCGCCTATGCATGTTTAAGAACGTTACGTCTTCTATCTAATAGAAGTAAAATGAATATGTTTAACCCTTATCTTGCTGTTCACGGCAACCCCTATCTTTGCAAACAGTGTAGATCCAGATCAGATGGCTTCTGAAGCCATCTGATCAGGATCTACACGATTTGGCATTCAGTTAATGAATTTGTAGCAATTAATTACATCAAGTAATTTGATTGGTTGATAGACAGAAATGGGTGTGGCTTAAATGAATATTCAGCAAGATAAGGATTAAACATCATTTTAAATTCTAATCACGGATATAAGAAAGAAGTAGACAATACAACTAATGAACATTGACCTACAATACCAGCTCTGTCTGGAAGATAAGTAAATAAACACTATGTTCCATTGACCAGACACTGAAAATTAGTAGTTAACCAGCAGGCAGATAAATTTGCGCTTCCTTGCCCCTAGTAGTAATTGGATAACCTGATAAGTAAATCAATTTAATGTAATTATTATCTCTTTGTCTCTAAGAGGTCTGATTTTCTTCATGACAACAAGGAGAGAAAATGTTTTTTTTTTTTTTTTTTTTTTTTGTTCTGACAGGAAAACCCAACATCAAAGATCACAAGGACCAAAAAATTGTTTTAACAAATACCCTTTTTTAGAACATATTTATCGTCACTACAGCTGATGTTTGGGAATGTGTGGCGGCCTTAAAAAGTCTCCCTGCCCTACATCATAGTGTAGTTTATATTTTCTTGTCCTTTGAGATCATTGATTCCATTGTGGAATTTTGAAATTATTTGAGGGTCACTGATGAGGCCTAATTGGTCGAAACTAGCTAGTCTGGCCCAGAATACATGCACACTTCATATTTTCCAGTTCTATGGTGTATTGCTTGCTTCCAAAGGATTAGCCTTTTATAGAACATATTTATCGTCACTACAGCTGATGTTTGGGAATGTGTGGCGGCCGTAAAAAGTCTCCCTGCCCTACATCGTAGTGTAGTTTATATTTTCTTGTCCTTTGGGATCATTGATTCCATTGTGGAATTTTGAAATTATTTGAGGGTCACTGATGAGGCCTAATTGGCCGAAACTAGCTAGTCTTGCCCAGAATACATGTACACTTCATATTTTCCAGTTCTATGGTGTATTCTTTGCTTCCAAAGGATAACCCTTTTATAGAACATATTTATGTTGGAGTATAATTTCTTGCACACCAGATGAGGAAATCCATAGTTTCAGCTTGGGATAGAAATTCTGTTCTAACCTTGGTGTTCTTACCCGAAATCGAATATTCTCGCGTGTTTGATAAATGCACTGGTTGAAAACGACCTCATATGCGCCGTCGTTAAGGTTGAGGTCACAGCACGTTACGTGACGTCACTAAACATTCCTGTAGTGTCATCACAATATGGCGAACGTCGGTAACCGAAGTGACTGCAGCATTAAAAATCCGCGCTAAGAAATGGAAGGTATGCAAGACAAAGAATCCTATATGGCTGTGAGGGGTGGATAGAAAATTCCGTCCCTCGGGATCACTGTGCGGCATCACTCGGCAAGCCTCGTGATTCTGGACAGTGACCCTCGGGACGGTGATGCCGGACAGGGATCCCGAGGGACGGTGATGCCGGACAGGGATCCCGAGGGACGGTTTTTTCAGCCACCTCTTACACCCATATAAGATTCTTATAGTCCGACTGAGGCCATTCTGAGCTTCTCAGTTTGTCTAGTCACAATACAGTGAAACATATATAACTGGAACACGGCTCGTTCGTTTACATGGCTAATTCGAACTCATCCTGGGTTCCGAAAGCTCCAGATAAAATATTTGGGATAAAATATGGATGTTCCTGACGACACGTTGTGTGTACTCATTAGAATCGCCTCTATGATGCGATCGCCTCTATGATGCGATTCTAAAAAAGTACACACAGCATACCTTTATTTGACCAAAAAAATAAAAAAAAATAAATGAATAAAAAAGTTGGACTGTGATGGCTCAGTGGTTAGTGCACTTGCCTCTGATGATAGAGGCCCCGGAAGCGGTGAAAAAAACGGCATCCAAACACGCTCCACTGGCATCATTTGCAGGGATGAATGTCATGACGTTCCATCGGATGGAGAGGTTAACTGGATCATGTGGGTGTTTGTGTCGCTTATGTTGTTTTATTTTGGATAGCCTGTTGGCCATTTTGTGGGAAAGTAACTGTCCTTTTGGCTTTCCGCTATTCATTAAAATTATAATTTCATGTTTGTGTTTCTATCCCTTTGGTGTCTCTGATGGGAGCTGTGTGTTAATTGTATCGATTACTGATCATTGACTCCACTTCTATTTTACATAGTAAAATTGGGGTTTATAGGGGTATACCTAATTTGTTCTTATTTCTGCTCTAAAATATAGATTGTGGGTACTCGTTATACGTGTACCCACAATCTATATTTTGAGCAGAAATAAGAAAAATATCACTATTTTCCATCTTAAAATTTTCAGTTTTTCACCGTTAAAAGCTACAGTGTATTTATATAGGCGGGCGTGTTTTCGAAATATACCATGAACGCTGAATAACTCGAATAAGGATGGCCCATTTACAACGGATACTACAAACTCCTTCTTGAGACCCCAGAGAGTTATTCACATAGTTGTTTAGGATACACATCATGAAAACATGCTTATATAATTTTGACCCCCTTGAACCCCAATTTTATTTATCAAAACTGGGGTTTCCGGGGGTAAACCTTATTTTTCTTATTTCTGCTCTAAAATATCGATTGTCGTTACTCGTTAGAACCGCCTCGACGAGGCGGTTCTAACGGGTGCCCACAATCTATATTTTGGTCAGAAATAAGAAAAATATCACAATTTTTCATCATAAAATTTTCATTTTTTCGGCGATAAAGGTGGTAATGTATTTGTATAGGCGTGTTTGCGTAATGATTAGGGAGGTTTCCCTGATTTTATTTGAAAGATATGGTGTGTGTACTCATTAGAATCGCCTCTACGAGGCGCTTCTGATGAGTACACACAATATAGGGATCAACCATGGATTTTCATGCATTAACATTCGCCGGGTCCCGAGGAAGCTGTTTGAACATGAGGCCGCTAGGCCGAATTTTCAAACAGCTTCCGAGGGATCTGGCAAATGTTAATGCTATGAAATAACCATGGATGATCGGTGTTCTTTCATAACTTACGATTCCGACAGCAAATTTTGAAACGCCCAAAAGCTCCACATAATTTCCATTTAAACTTTGCAAATGCGATGGCGGCCAGTTCAGAATGTTGTTTACAATGACGTTTCAACAGGCAAACCAAAATGGCGGACAATGTAAAATGCTATTTACAATGACGTTGTCATGCAGTAACCCTCTGACGTCATCATAGAACCCTAAAACGCTACGTTCAGGGCGATAACGTTACGTCGCTCAACGTAAGGTAAGCAAAGCAAGGCCCGTCTTGTGATTTTAAAAGCTCAAAATCCATGTTCAAACAGCACGCGAATTTCATGATTTGAACATGTTTTTTTTTTGCTGTTTCAGCACGGCTTTCGGTCCATTTGACAATGGCTTCATACAGTCATGCGCATAAGTATTTTTGAAAGAACATGGGTTAGTGGAGATTGAAAAGATATCATAATGCCATCCCAATTATGGCTAATGGCTTTACACTATGGTTAACCCTCAGTAGCTCGAACTGTCACTGTCTCGAATAACTACCATGGTCCGATACATGTACGTAATTAAGGACAGTTGATGTAAGACTGTACAAGACACAATCAAATTTAAAAACTGCTGACTCTTTGAGAGAATCGTTCTACTGCCAATTTTATGAATATAATTAAGTCTGAAAGTTCCAGACTGTTTAATAGAATGTTATCTCTGGAGATACAAGATAAGGGGTTATATTGGCATATAGAATAAACTATGACATACAGTAGTGGCCATCTTAAAACGAGTACTTAGTTATATTCTGAAAGCTAGACACTTGTCTGTTTCCTTGTCCAACGGGTCTCAACTGGTCGTCTTGTTTTGCTCCAGTGTTCAGTGGTCTTTCTCACGCCCTAGGAAATCCCCTGGTGTCTCAACGCTTTGTTACTGTCGGTTCCCTCCATTCTTACTTCATTACAACCGTTAAACCGGTTTACAACCCCAACCCCCGCCGGTAATTAGTTATACTTGTCGCCTGTGATTTTGTTGTTTGTAGGAATGCGTTTGCTCGTCTGTCCGCTTGATGTTTTGAACAGGCGTTTGGTTCTGTTACGATCAGCTCGTGGAGTATCTGCACTCATTTAACTTTATGTCATATCTCAGATAAGGCGTTTGTTTAAGAAATAAATCAGCTCTAACTGTGATTTGTTGACTAATAAGACAGTTTGGAGGTCAGTTGTAAAGTAGACAAATCGCGAGCGCGTAGCGCGCGTGATTTGTCTACTTACAACTGACGGACAAACTGTGATTTATTACTCAACAAATCACAAACTAGAGCTGATCTATTTCGATTCTTACAGGCTTAAAATCGGCAATTATACTGTTGTTTCCTTCAAAATCTCACAATTTTTTGCCATTGTTAGAAGAAATCCCGCTAAAATTATTGTCTGAAACACATGCATGAATATCCTTTTCTAACGTTTTCGATGCGAGAATATGACGTTACACCGTCTAACGTAAAGGCAATCCACTAGTGACGTCATAAAATCGCAGTTTTAATGACGTCACTCGTCACGTTCTTCCTTGCCGTGATTTGTTGTAGAATGAAACACAGTTATCTTCCATTGCGCGCTGTGTTAGAATTCCTATTTAAGAAACATCCGTTGTATACGCCAAGACCAGACGTCACGTTTTGTGGCGTCTTACATGTATCCGAGGCTAAACTGTTTCCTCGTAACCCATTTTACTGTATAATATATGTACCGAAGTGGTAGCCATACGAAAACGATAATACAGTCGAACTTCGATTGCTCGAACTCCTTTGGGACCACGAAAATATGTTCGAGACAGGAGTAGTTCGAGCCACTGAGGGTTACTGCCAGTAGGCATGAAGGGGTAATTCTGGGACATCTTTTGGTGTTCTTTAATAAAAATGTATGCTGTGGCATACATTTGCAAGATAAAATTCGAAAAACTACTTATTTATCCCGCATTACTTATTATGTACAGGAATTCCCATGGGACTTAAAACTGGTTCGACTCAGCCATGGTAAACGAGCCATCGGTGTTCGAGCCATCGAAGTTCTACTGTAATTATAATCATGGCATATTTTCAGTAGCTTAAAATGCGGGCATACTTTTAGAATTGAATTATGGAATTTATATTTGATGTACAGTTGATGTACACTTTGTTCATTTATGTACACTGTGTACAGTTGGCGTAATTTATTGTTATAGAGCGTGTGGATCATGAGGAATACATATGCTTTTCATTACGAAAACACGCCTATACAAATAGATGAAAAATTTCGATATTTTTCTTATTTCTGCTCAAAAGAAAAATAACTTTTACCCCTGCAAACCCCAGTTTTACTATATAAAAGTGGGGGTTTATGGGGGGTCAAATTTATATAGGCGTGTTTTCGTGATGTATATTAAGTACATTGTAATTTTAATTAATGTTCTGTGGAATTTTGACACCTCTTTGGGGGAGAAATGGGAAGAGATGTTACACCCCAACTATTTAATTGCTCTACCTCCGTTTGCCGTCATTGAAGAAAAGGGTCGATTCTTGGGGAGTGTGTGTACTTTGCTTTATTTGTGAAGTCGTAGTTTTTATCATTATTTAGTCTCATATCAATGTGCATATCGAGAGGATAATGGCGCAGACATCGGTGGTTTTTATCTTTCGTTTGTTTGTGCTATGCAGTTTGGTCACTGGACACTCTCTAGCAAAACGCATTTACTAAAACCACTGCTCTCATTCTACTTTAGACCTGGTGAATACTTGTGTGAGGCCATTTCGGATAAAATATTTGCCAAATTCCTACACATGGGTACGTTTGACGTCGGGCTTGAGATTACCTTCTCGTGTAGGGTCAATGATGAGGCTATATTAGCCTAAGCTTTGAAGTACTTCTCTACATCGCGTTTACAAGTCCGTGAAGTAACCAAACTTTTAATCCCCACCAGATTAACGTCTTATAGTCTCGTGTTCGAACAATGATGAGGCTATATTAGCATACGCTATGTAAAGCTTATCTACATTATGTTTACAAAGTAGAAGTAAAGCAAAGATCAGGAATCGATACAATTAACTAAATCCACCCATCAAAGACACCAAAGGAAAAGAAACACAAACTTTAAGCGACCAGACCATAATGGAAACCTAAACAAAGGAAGGCCATAAGGACAGTCACTTTCCCACAAAATGGCCATATGACCATCCAAAATAAAAAGACACAAGTAATACACACAGTAAGTAACAAACAACAAGATAAATAAACCGCCACAGAAGAACCGCCTTTGAACGGTCAGTGGAAAGATTTCCACTGGGGGGGGGGGGGGGGGGGGGCTTAAATTGATTTTACGTGGCCACAATCCTCGCCCTTATTTCCGTCGCGATTTAGACAAATAATTTGTTCAGTCCACATGAAGGCCTCCTAACTCATCATGCAACATCTCCGTGAACACAAATAATCAAAGAACCACAGAGGTGAGGCAACGGTGAGGACTCGACAGCAAGAAACCACTGAAATGCTGGAATAAAAGAAAACCAACAGTTAGACTCCGATGGGCCCGACCAGAGACAGAGCATCAGGCACCAACCAACCAACCAACCACCAGTCCATTACGCAAACACGCCTATACAAATACATTGCCACCTTTATCACCGAAAACATGAAAATTTTATGATGAAAAGTGGTGATATTTTTTCTAATTTCTGCTCAAAATATAGATTGTGGGCACTCGTTAGAACCGCGTCGATGAGGCCCACAATCTATATTTTGAGCAGAAATAAGAAAAATAAGGTATACCCCCCGGAAACCCCAGTTTTACTATATAAAAGTGGGGTTCAAGCGGGTCAAAATTATATAGGCATGTTTTCGTGATGCCGTGAAGTAACCAACCATTTAAATTGTCATGTAAGATCAGTGATGAGGCTTAATTAGCCGAAGCTTTGCCGAGCTTTTCTTGAAATCACCGCACGTGAATACTTATGTCTGCTTTCTGATGCCATGTTTTGATACTGTAAGTATATGTAAGTGTTTGTTCCTTTGTAATTAACGAGATATAGACACGTCAACCCTGTGATACTTCTGCGATATTTTTTCACTTCGGCTCAGTTTGTGGTCAAATACGGAACATTGCGAGTAGGTGAAGTGAGGCAGTTTGAATGCTTTTTCACTGATATATACAGTTGTGTGTGTGTGTTGTGTGTGTGTGTGTGTGTGTGTGTGTGTGTGTGTGTGTGTGTGTGTGTGTGTGTGTGTGTGTGTGTGTGTGTGTGTGTGTGTGTGTGTGTGTGTGTGTGTGTGTGTGTGTGTTTTTATACAGTTTTAATGTTATTATAATTTGCAGCTCTGATAAATTTGGAAATAAATTAGAACAGAATAAATAACGGTATATAAATTATATATATGTAATACATACATTCCCAATCATATCCCCATGATACTTCTGATTCGATCTGGTGAACGATCTTGAAAAAATCGAATGTCCATCGTCGTACCTAAATGCAATTTCTATAACAAAGTCAATTAGTCAAAAAGTTAAGATCATTTCAGCGAATGAGTATTGAAAGAAAACACAGAACAGTTTATTTGTTTGAATTGAGGTTTTAAGTCCACGTCAGCATTGTTTAGGTCCTTTTGGAGGCTTTGCTTCAAATTTTGTGGGACTTTTACCCGACACTGAAATGCAATGACATCTCAAAATAGAAGTGGAAGCAATGATACAATTAACCCATAGCTCCCATCAGAGACACCAAAGGGAAAGAAACACAAACATGAAACAACAGACCCCAACAGAAATACCAACAGCGGAAAGCTAAAAGGACAGTTACTTTCCCACAAAATGGCCAATAAGCTATCCAAAATACAATAATATAAGCGACATAAACACCCAAAGACAAACCATAACAAAAATAAACCGCGACAGAAGAACCGCCTTGGAACGGTCAGCGGAAACTAATTCCACTTGGGAACTTAAATCGATTTTACGTGGCTACAATCGTCGCCCTTACTTCCGTCGCGATTAAGACAAATTATTTGTTCAGTCCGCATGAAGACCTCCTAACTCATCAGTGCAACATCTCCATGAACACAAAAATAAAAAAAAACACAGAGATGAAACAACGGTGTGGAATCGACAGCAAGAAACCACTGAAATGCTTTAGCAAAACAAACCCAACAGTTAGACTCCGATGGGCCCGACCAGAGACAGAGCATCAGGTACCAACCAACATAAGCCTTTACGCTGGAACCGTCATAGAATCTGAAGCCTGACCCACCGGCGTGCAATTAAAGAGGGAAGCAAAGTTGTCGGCCGTGATTGGGTTAACTACCATGCATGCAGTCTGTCGTATAACATTAATGTTGTACCCAATCTCGTTATATCGAAGAATGATTTTACGAAATTGGGTGCTGAAGTCATTGCGGTTATATATTTTTATTGAATTCTCGTATATACTAAGTCACCATAAAATTCGGGTTCCGATAGACCTTGCTGCAGAAGAAATTTAAGTCCAATATTGAATTTTGAAATTAAATCAGAATGTCCATAAAATTTTGAAAAGGCTTTGCGTAGATAATGGTACCGATAACCCTGATTTAGAAATTTAGCCGTTTATAATTTATTACGAGTTTCAAGTCAGTAACATGTCGCCCAATGAAACCAATAGGGTTTATAAGCATGGACGGTCCGACTCGCACTGCTTTGCCTGGTTAGGTTTAGATCCTCTAAGCGGTTTACCAGTACTCGTGTGTGGTGGGTTTCAGCTCTGCGTGGAAGCATCATGCAGCCCATTTATTTATTCAAGCCCCGATGGACGGGGGCCGAAAACACAGAACAGAGAAATATGAATATGAAAATATAACACAAAGTCAATAATTTTCTGGGAAACACTAGTTTATTTCGATGAAGTAGACAACATTAGTATGTTCGAAATCTTCCATGGGAGAGCGATGTTAAAGGACCAGCAACAAAAGCCTGTGTCAGTAAGCATTACGAACTACTTTTCCTCTTGACCAAACATTAGACATTAGTATTTGTCCGGCAGACAGACCAATATAAGCGCCTGGTAAGAACTGGTAAATCAATTTGTTGTAATTGTTATTGCATTGTCTAAGAACCTGTTAGCTAAAATAAGGTAGAATGACCGCATTGAATCCCATAATCAAACACTTTGCGAAATCGAGTCAAAGACTGTAATTTGACATTACGATAATAATCACAAAAACATACATGTATGCGGAACGCGGGAAGGGACATGATTTTTTTTATTTAATAAGTTGTGCGCACAAGATAATATGTTGTGCGAACAAGATAATATCTTGTCCGCACAAGATAATATCTTGTTCGCACAACTTCCCAAGATCTATGTTTGCAAACAAGATAATACGTTGTGCTTACATGATGATATTTTGTGCGAACAAGATAATATCTTGTCCGCACAAGATAATATCTTGTTCGCACAACTTCCCAAGATCTATGTTGTGCAAACAAGATAATATCTTGTGCCCACAAGATAATATGTTGTGCGAACAAGATAATATCTTGTCAGCACAAGATAATATCTTGTTCGCACAACCTCCCAATATCTATGTTGTGCAAACAAGATAATATGTTGTGCGAACAAGATTTTAAGTTGTGCGAACAAGATATTATCTTGTGTGCACAAGATAATATGTTGTCCGCACAAGATAAATTATGTTGGCCGCACAAGATACTATTTTGTGCGCACAACATATTTTCTTGTCCGCACAAGATAATATGTTGTTCGCACAACAGATTAAAAAAGTCATGTCCCTTCCCGGGTTCCGTACATGTACCTATATAATTTTGACACCCTTAAACCCCACTTGTATATAGTCACAGTTGACCATCGTACAGTATCTGAAATCGGAAGCTGCTGATACTGTACGCTCAAAAATCGTTAGCTGCTTTACACGATATTTATAAAAAACACAAAAAAATCAATAAAATTCATTAATGACACTTTAATCGAACACATGTTTTGGAAGGTAAGAGGTGTTTCTTTTCAAATTTGCTTCGATTTGCAATCATAATGCGCCCTGTTCTTCACAAGAACACGATTCTGATGCTGCATCAGTGATTTATCTCATCCTCGCTTTCGGCGATCGTTACTATTTTACATTTTGTCTGACATGTGGTCAGTTTACACATCTATTAAATTAGCGAAAGCCAAATACGGTTATAAACCAGCATATCTCAATACCCGTTTGATAGTTCTATAGTCCTACCATCAAAATAATAACCTCTTTGTTCAGGGCCTATCCTGTTGGCGACTGTACGATTAGCTGCTAGCTTCGTTTTTTTCTTTGTACGATCAGCTGCGATTATCACTGCCTGCATGTTTCCTGCTGCTTTGATTGGAGACGTAGTTTTAGCCTTGATAGATCCTATTTTGATAACTTGACTGAACACCTGTGTACAGAGAAACGGTAAATATTGCTAACAGAGTCATAATGGTGATACTAAGACCAATGGATCTTCATACACTATATATATGACCCCTGATACAGGCATTTTCAAGACTCGCTATTCCCACCACCTTGAGCCGTTGACATTTTCGGATTGGGAAGAGCATTCCACTCTCTAATGGCCAGAGGGAAGAACTGAAATGAAATAACTTACTCCACCCATAAAAGACACCAAAGGGAAAGAAATACAAACATTAAGCGACCAGACCATAATGGAAACCTAAACAAAGGAAGGCCATAAGGACAGTTACTTTCCCACAAAATGGCCATATGGCCATCCAAAATTAAAAGACACAAGTGATACACACAGTAAGTAACAAACAACAACATAAATAAATCGCCACAGAAGAGCCGCCTTGGAACGGTCAGTGGAAGATTTCCACTGGGGGGCTTAAATCGATTTTACGTGGCCACAATCCTCGCCCTTACTTCCGTCGCGATTTAGACAAATAATTTGTTCAGTCCGCATGAAGGCCTCCTAACTCATCAGTGCAATATCTCCGTGAACACAAAAATCAAAGAACCACAGAGGTGAGACAACGGTGAGGACTCGACAGCAAGAAACCACTGAAATGCTGGAGCAAAAGAAAACCAACAGTTAGACTCCGATGAGCCCGACCAGAGACAGGCTACGGTTAACGGGCTACGGTTTATTTTGTTTTTCTTTATCTGATTTGAGGTTTTACATCCCCTTCAACACTGTAAACCTCTTTTTGGAGACGTTGCTTCCAATTTTGTGGGACTTTTACCCGACATTGAGATGAAATGACATCTCAAGCCCTGTCGCCCAATGAAACCAATAGGGTTTATAAGCATGGACGGTCCGACCCACACCGCTTTGCATAGGCAGGCTTAGATCCTCTAAATGGTTTACCAGTACTCGTGTGCGGGTCGGTTTCAGCTCTGCATGGAAGCATCGTGCAGCCCATCTATTTCTTCAAGCCCCGATGGGCGGGGGCCGCGTTTTCTTTCGTCTGTATCCCGTAAACGATACCAAAGATGCCAGCAACAATTGTCGTCTGCTTTGTTGTCTGTTGGGTACTGTTAAAGTCATTGTTGCAAACAATGTGGTTCCAGATCAGACAGCTCCTCAAAAGGCAGTTTGATCAGGATCCACAGTGTTTGCCTATACATATAAAATATGTTTAAAGTTGGCAATAATGGGAAGCAGACGACCTAAACCGTAGACATTTTCAGGTGAAGTATTTTTTCTTGACATCTTAAGAGTCAAATTGACAGCACCTATCCTTGTTGACAGTAGATAGCCCGGACTTGATTTTGTTTGTTTGTTGGTATTCTATGGGGCGCCCTTTTACTATTTAATCCGTATTTATAGATATCCATAAATCGAATTATGGATATCCATAATTCGATTTATGGATATCCATAAATCAGCCGAATAATGGCTATCCATAATTCGAATTATGGATATCCATAATTCGCTTTATGGATATCCATAATTCAGATCGATTTATGGATATCCATAATTCGAATTATGGATATCCATAAATCACCACCAAAGCTTTTGGTTTAATGATTTCTCCCTAAGACACGTGATTGTTTAAAACTCTTCAAGGTCTTCATCATCGCATGAAGATTATGGCCAGTCAAAGGGACCTGTCTGCCGTGCAGCCTTGTCAGCCCGTAAGACTTCCAAAGCAACGGACACCCCAACGCAGAACACCGGTCATGTGTGCAGTTAAATATCGGAACCAGCCGTAAGATCTGGAAATTCAGGCCCTCTGGAATCACCTCTATGAGGACTGCGCACCTAAGGACACTGAAAGTCGGACGTCAGATTATAATGATCAAAACATACAATCCGTGCATGATTTCTGGAGAAAAAAATGCACATGATCGTTATCCATCGGCCCCCGCCCATCGGGGCTTGGAGAAATAGATGACCGCTTCCACACAGAGCTGAAACTGACCGCACATGGGTACTGGTAAACCGCTTAGAGGATCTCAGCCTGCCCAGACAATGCAGTGAGAGTCGGTCTGTCCATGCTTATAAATCCTATTGGTTTCATTGGGCAGCAGGGCTTGAGATGTCATTTCATCTCAATGTCGTGTAAAAGTACCACAAAATTGGAGACAACGTCTCCAAAATGACATTTAGAGTGTTGACGGGGACGTAAAACTTCAAATCAAACAAACAAAGGTTTCACTAGGCGACAGGACATGAGATGTCATTTCATCTCAATGTCTGGCAAAAGTCCCACAAAATTGGGAGCAACGTCTCCAAAATGACCTATACAGTGCTGACGGGGACGTTAAACCTCCAATCAAACAAACAAACAAACAAACAAACATATATGCATATAATACTGTACTTGAGGTGTATGGAGTACCAGGCAGATTCAGATATTGGGCTTGGAGAAATAGATTTAGCTGCATTAGCCTGAGAGTACTGGTAAACCGTTTAGAAGGTCTAAGCCGGTCCTAACAAAGTCGTGCGAGTCAATGGGCGACAGGGATTGAAATGTTTGTTTGTATTTTAGTTTAACGGCCCAGTCAACACTAATTTAGGTCATTTTTGAGCCGGTCAGTTTACCTATCCACACTTTTCCTGTGCAGGCATATTCGTAAGCAGTTAACCAGTACAGCTAGTGCACATTCTTTCGCCAGAAACTGACAACTGTCCTTCTTAAGTCAGCGGAAGGGAGAGAATGACCGTAGAAAAAGATTTCGTGATCAATCTCCACGAAAGAATGTTGCCGACCCTGGCAGGTATCGAACCCGCGTCCTCCTGATCACCAGTAAGACGCGGATCCGACTGAGCTACCGAGGCCGGCGGGATTGAGATGTCATTTCATCTCAATGACCGCTTAATGCCCAACATAATTGGAAGCAACGTCTCCAAAATGACCTAAATACTAATGAAGGGAACGTTAAGCCTCAAATCAAACAACACATCTCTCTCCCACACCATAGGCCACCACTTAGCCTACCCTACATTACCTCCACTTTCATTTCGGCGTTTATTACACACCTTAATCGGAAATCTGACTCGAATAGTCGAGATTTTGTTTTTGCAAAGGGAGCAGTCATTATTCATTAGGTTTATTTGCAGAGGAGAATTATGGATATCCATAATTCGATTTATGGATATCCATAAATCAGCCGAATAATGGATATCCATAATTCGAATTAAGGATACCCATAATTCGATTTATGGATATCCATATTTCGATCTAAATTAATGATTTCCATAAATCGATTTATGGATATCCATAATTCGATTTATGGATATCCATAATTTGATTTATGGATATCCTTAAATCAGCCGAATAATGGATATCCATAATTCGATTTATGGATATCCATAAATCGAATAATGGATAGTCATTATTCGATTTATGGATATCACTAATTCAGTTCGATTTATGGATATCCATAATTCGAATTATGGATATCCATAATTCGAATTATGGATATCCATAATTCGAAATATGGATATCCATAAATAATTATGGATATCCCTAAATACAAATGGATATCCATAATTCGAATTATGGATATCCATAAATAATTATGGATATCTATAAATACGGATTAAATAGTAAAACGGCGCCCCATAGTATTCGAGTTCAATGGCCGATGCAACGCAATTTTGACAGGCTTCTACGTAAGCGATTAGCCAGTACAGTGTACATACTTTCACCTGAAGCTGCCAACTGTTCTTCTTGAAACAGCGGAAGGGACAGAATGACCGTCGGATTTGTTTATTTGGATTGAGGTTCAACGACCCCGTCAACACTGTATAGGTAACTCTGGAGAAGCTGCTTTCAATTTTGTGAGACTTTTACCCGATATTGAGATGAAATGACTTCTCAAGCCCTGCCGCTCAATGAAACCAATAGGCTTTATATGCATGGACGATCCGACTAGCGCCCCTTTTCATGGACAGGCTTATACATCCAAGCGGTTAACAAGTACTAGTGTGCAGTCGGTTTCAACTCTGGGTGGAAGCATTATGCAGCCTAGTCCATTTCTTCAAGCCCCGATGGGCGGGGCCGGAAGATTTCATGGTCAGTGTCATGAAAGAATGTTGCCGACCGCGACAGGTTTCGTGCCCGCATCCTGCTGCTCACTAGAAACGAAACGAGCCTTATACTAATATTTACACTCTTTCGTTAATTCAAGAATTTAAGCAAATAATGTGGACCTTGATTAGACTGCAGTTTGCAGCATCTCACACGGGTCTGTTTGCCAGAAGACAGTGGCTGATTTCTGCGTCTTTATAAAACAGCCACAGTCTATAGCTAACTGTCCTCATGCACCTTATTTGTATACTAACTAATTTTGCAGGAATTGTTTTTTTTTTTTTTTTTTTTCCTCTCATGTTGAAATCGATAATTGTGACCCGTCACGCAAAAAGGGACAAGCTGGGTAGATGACGTCGTTTTAAGAAATCGCGTTTCGAAGGTGACGTCATTATTCATTAATTCAGTCGCGCGATATCTTAGCAGGTACCTGCGTTTTCAGGCTTTAATTTTGTGAACATTTCTTCTTGGTGGTTGGGCGAGGCAAAGGTGATGTTTACCTCCAACTGATATTGGATTACAGTTGTGCGAGGCCTGTTGTCCTTGCAACAGGTAAGGGTGGAGTGGGGGGGGGGGGGTTATTGTCACTCCTAGTTTTTACACTTCCATTCATTTTCCTCTTTCTCATCTCTCCCTCTCTTTCTTCTCCTCTACTATCTCTTCTGTATCTATTCAGACATTCTCTGGGAGAAGACACAAAATGACTCACGAGTGTTGATGTGTCGTTGAACCCTAAAACAATCAACAAATCACGCACGGCTGTCAGCCATGTGAGGTAATTAAAGTTATGCCCCTTTGGAAGCATATTTTAGTTTTAATCTCGGACCCATCAATATTGATGTGTCCGAGTTTTAATACCGCGAAAATATGAGACGAAATACAACGACCAATAAAAAATCTAAAAATGTTGACTGTTGTTGTGTTGTTGTTGTTGTTGATTTTGGTCAATTGACATATTTCACACACTTTTGGCGCAACAACGTGCCAAGTATAATCTTTCAAAGGCAGTGAGACGTGACTGCACCTTTAATTTTGGACTAGTCCGTGTTTTAGGTATTGGGATTTTACATTGGGAGATATAGTTTTACTGAGAGTCGATCTTCATCATATTAACGACTTGGCCACGACTTCTACATAATGACATTATCAGAAACCTGTTTAAATTTATAATTTTAAAATCATGTGAAAAACGAAATCCGAAACCTGCTTCCCCTAAAACATGGAATAGTCTTGTCATGCTTGAACGTTGAACTCTAAACTATACCGGTGCATTGAGTGTATCTCTACACGCATGTAAACTCAGTTTGCGATGGCAAAATCATTATGATCCTGGTGAAGGATTGTCTAAGGAACAATTCAGATTCTGATAAACAATTCTGACGTCATTATATCGGCCCCAGCCCATCGGGGCATGGAGAAATAGATGGGCTGCACGATGCTTCCACGCAGAGCTGAAACCGACCGCACACGAGTACTAGTAAACCGCTTAGAGGAACTAAGCCGGTGCGAGCCCATGCTTATAAACCATATTGGATTCATTGGACGGCAGGGCTTGAGATGTCATTTTATCTCAATGTCGGGTAAAAGTCCCACAAAATGGAAGCAATGTCTCGAATATGACCTATGTATGCAGTGTTGACAGAAATCAACCAATTGAATCAAAGGCCGCATACTACTGATTTTCTTTCTCAGAGAGATTTTACGATTGACACTCAGATCGCGTTCCTGTAAACTTCAAATGATAAAGCTGATCTCTCTCTCTCTCTCTCTCTCTCTCTCTCTCTCTCTCTCTCTCTCTCTCTCTCTCTCTCTCTCTCTCTCTCTCTCTCTCTCTCTGGGCTTCTCCAAAATGTCGGATGAGTCTTTAAACCGAGGTCCCGTCTCCGTATGACCTTAGCTGTCGGTGGGATGTTAAAATGTGATTCTCTCTCTCTCTCTCTCTCTCTCTCTCTCTCTCTCTCTCTCTCTCTCTCTCTCTCTCTCTCTCTCTCTCTCTCTCTCTCTCTCTCTCTCAAACGCACAAGCAAACGAATGAACGGACACGCAAACTGACTGTTAGCTTTTTCTGGAGAGAGACTCCTATTCTAATTTTCATAATATTCCAGTTGTACAATGTACTTTCACTTCGCAGTAATCCTTGTCATAATGCTGAACTTTCTTCATTAAGAACCACTCTCTATATATAGAGATCTCTTGATGAAGCTGTTTTAAAATGCACCCACAATGTAAATTTGAGAGTAAAATAACACAGACTGTTGGTTCTCTTTAGAACCGTCTCACTTTGCACCACTTTCCTTGGCAGGCGTAGACCCTCTTAGCAGTTTACCAGTAGCCTCAGTTCTGCATAGAAAAATAAAGCAGCCATATCTATTTCTTCAAGCGCCAGCACGCTGATGTTTTTTGTTTGTTTGATTTGAGGTTTAATGTCCCCGTCAACACTGTAAAGGTTATTTTGGAGACGTTACTTCCAATTTTGTGGGACTTTTACCCGACATTGAGATGAAATGACATCTCAAGCCCTGTCGCCCAGTAAACCAATAGGGTTTATTAGCATGGACGGTCCGCCTCGCACCGCGGTTCCTGAACAGGCTTAGATCCTCTAAGCGTTTTACCAGCACTAGAGTGCGGGCCGGATTCAGCTCTGCGTGGAAGTATCATGCAGCCCATGTATTTCTTCAAGCCCCTATGGGCGGGGGCGAAACACGCTGATGTAATAACATCCATGCGTACCGAAATGCAGATGAAGAAAATAAATGATGTTTATAATGTTAACATTAAACTACTGCTCAAAACATCACAACCAGCTCGTCGCGTCCTTTTACCTCTTGAGTCATTGTTCCGCACGTGGCGTATGTTGCTTATACCTCACCCAGTGAAAATATCTTTCGAGATAGTTTCGTTAAATAGCCCCCGCCCACAGGGGCTTGAAGAAATATATGGGCTGCATGATGTTTCCACGCAGAGCTGAATCCGGCCCGCACACTAGTACTGGTAAACCGCTTAGAGGATCTAAGCCTGTCCAGGAACCGCGGTGCGAGGCGGACCGTCCATGCTAATAAACCTCATTGGTTTCATTGGGCGACAGGGCTTAAGATGTCATTTCAGCTCAATGTCTATACAGCTGTTAAAATAGACAGGTGATTTTAGAACTATTTTAATCATCACAGAAACGTTGAATCTATCAGAACCTCTTTTTATACCAATTTCCTTTGATGATGGTCCAAATTTCTCGGGCATAGCGATGGACCACAATGTTTATATAGCATGAAGTCAGTACCATTCACACGTTCACTTTTTAAATGCTGCAGCTAAGCGTACAGATTTTTTTTTCGACTTGTGCAGCTAATGATTGCGTACAGATGCAGCTAATCGTACAGTCGCTAGAATGATAGGCCCTGGATAAAGCAGTACGTTTTTTGAAGGGAGGCATACAGAACTAGCAAATGGGTACTGAGATGTGCTGGTAAATGATTGTTCTATGTCTACGCTTATTTAAAATATGTGTAAACTGGCCATAAGACAGACAAAATGTGAAAAAATTATGGGTGCTGCGAGCGAGAATGAAAAAAATCACTGATGCAGCACCAGAATCATTTTACTGTGCAGAACAGGGTACATTATTTTTCCAAATCGAAGCAAATTTTAAAAGGGGGGACTCTTACCTTCCCATGCATGTGTCCTTTCCGGGTGTTAATACCGAATTTTATTGATTTTTAGCGTTTTTTATTAAAATCGTGTAAAGCAGCTAACGATTTTTGAGCGTACAGTATCAGCAGCTTCCGATTTCAGATACTGTACGATGGTCAACTGTGATAGTATAACTGGGATATACAGAGGTGTATTTAGCTTTCTTATTTTTGGTCAAAAACATAGATTGTGGCTACTCGTTATAACCGCCTCATCGAGGCGGTTCTAACGAGTTTCCGCAATCTATATTTTGAGCAGAAATAAGAAAAATATCGCAATTTTTCCTCTAAAAGTCTTCATTTTTTTTCGGCGAAAAAATGTACTATGTATTTGTATAGGCGTGTTTCTGTAATGACACTGATGTAATTTCATAACGATAGCACACCCATTGGCTACAATGCTGTCCTTCTCATCTCTGGAATTAGCATTTTTTTTTCAGATGAAAATTTTTGATTTTTTTTTTTCTGATTTCTGGCCCAAACATAGATCATGGATGTTCGTTAGATCCGCCTCCATGTGGCACTTCTAATGTATGTGTACCCACAATTTATGTTTTCGGCAAAGATTGATTTTCTTTTCTTATTTCTGCTCAAAATATAGACTGAGGGTACAAGTTAAAACCGCCTCATCGACGCAGTTCTATCGAATATCCACACTCTATATTTTAGAGCAGAAAAAAGAAAACAAATTTGCCCATGTACCCTGCAGGCACAAAACGTTGATACAACGTTGAACTAACGTTGAAACAACGTTTTCAGCGTTGTTTCAACGTTAGTTCAACGTTGAGTGCCTTCTAGGTAAACACCAGTTTTACTACATAAGATGGTCAAGCGGGTAAGAATTTTATGGCCTTCTTTTCGCAGCATGCATTAAGATAACACACCCGTGCAACATAGTGCATTTTTCACATCTCCAAAATAGCTACTTTTCTGTTGAAAATGTGTGATATTTTTCTTATTTATACTGCAAATATAGGTTGTTGGTGCTCGTTAGAACCGCCTCAATTAGGCGGTTCTAACGAGTACCCACAGCCAATCAGGCGGTTCTAGCGAGTACTCTGAACCTATGTTTTGGAGAAGAAATAAGAACAATTATGTTTGTTAAGCTCCTGTACTGAAGACCATGCTTATCCCATTGTATGCGGAAACCCGTAAAGGGGTACCTTGGCAAATGGTGCAGGTCCAAATCAGACGCCGCAGAACGCGGCATGCACCATTTGCTAACCGAATGTTCCGTCAAAAATGGAATAAAAACGAAATAATAGGTCTGACACCCCTTATATGATAAATGGACTTGTTCAACATATAGCGATGGAAGAAATCGACTAGTATACAATGGGTTTTACAGAGACAAACGGTGTTGGCAAGGTTCACTGGCTAGTTCTTATGAACAATCTTAGTCTATAGTTGTCGCAGAAATAAGAAAATTAACCGAAAATTGTTAGAAGAACGAACTGAGAGAAAATGAATGTAGCGCTTGCTAGGTCGCCAGGCATTGCGGACACTGATCCAGGTCCTAACGGCGCCTGCCGTTGCTTAACATCCTGAATAGTCGGTATTCCTACAGCAATACTTTCAAGTGGTACATGTGTGTGTGTGTGTGAATTCGGGTTTAACGTCGCTTTCAACAATTTTTCAGTCATATCACGACGGTGTCTGGTTGCGACAGGGAGCTCAATGCTCACTTTTATAGTGCTGCCTCACTGAAGTATCATGTCCCAGACACAGTACATGATACCACACCCAGTAACATTATCTTGACACTGGGTCGACCAGTCCTAGCTCTACCCCGTAAATCTGAGTGCCAAGCGAGGAGCAGCTAGTGCCATTCTTAACGACTTTGGTATGTCGCGGCCCGGGATCGAACCCGTGACCTCCCGTTCCCCGGAACGGACACTCTACCAACTGAGCTATCAGGGCCGGTCAAGTGGTACATGTACACGTAAAATAAAATTCCGCTATTAAGACCACCTAAACTTAAGACCAATTCCACTTTAAAAAGCATACTTAGTAGGTTGCAGTTATTCTTTCTTTGTGTTTTATGCATACAGTGTCATTTGGTCAGAAACCACCCTTGGGACTGTTAAAAAGTTCTTAAAGACCACTTTTGAACAGTTCCACAGATGGTCTTAATATAGGACATTTACTGTACATATCACTAATCGTCAAAAGTATATCTTAAATTTAACGGATTACTAACTAGCCTAATGCATTCCGACCTGTGGCTGTTTGGTTAATACGAACAGGTTTTTGTTTGTTTGATTTGAGGTTTAACGTCCCCGTCAACACTGTAAAGGTCATTTTGGAGACGTTGCTTCGAATTTTGTGGGACTTTTACCCGACCGAGATGAAATGACACATCAAGCCCTGCCACCCAATGAAACCAATAGGGTTTACAAGCATGGACGGGCCGACTCACACCGCATTGCCTGGGAAGGCTTAGATCCTCTAAGCGGTTTACCAGTACTCGTGTGCTGGTATGTTTCAGCTCTGCGTGGAAGCATCATGCAGCTCATCTATTTCTTCAAGCCCCGATGGGCGGGGGCTGTCAATACGAACAGGTACTTCAGTTGATATTAAGCATCATATCATTAAATGCGAGCTGTGCCATGCGAGGACGTGTCTTCAGGCCATCACGAAAACACTCCTATATAATTCCGACCCCCTTGAACCCCACTTTCATATAGTATAACTATAGGGGTTGCAGGGATAAACCTTATTTTTCTTATTTCTGGTCTTAAATATAGATTGTGGGTACTCGTTAGATTCGTCTCGATTGTGGGTACTCGTTAGAACCGCCTCGATGAGGCGGTTCTAACGAGTACCCACAATCTATATTTTGAGCGAAAATAAGAAAAATATCACAATTTTTCATCTAAAAAGTTCTGTTGTTTTTGTTGGCGGTACAATATGCAGTGTAATTGTATAGGCGCGTTTTCGTAATGCAACTGCGACCATCGAAGACCAAGGATAGTCTGAACAGAATATATGCTGTGTATTACACGGATGAAGATAGGAAGGTTGTAATCTGCGTGAGTATACTAACGCCTTCTCTACCGCCCCCGCCCATCGGGGCTTGGAGAAATAGATGTTGTTGCACGATGCTGCCACGCAGAGCTGATACCGACCGCACATTAGTACTAGTAATCCGCTTAGAACGTCTAAGACTGCCCAGGAAAATTGCTGTGAGTCGGCCCGTCCATGCTTATAAACCCTATTGGTTGCATTGGGCGGCAGGGTTTGAGATGTCATTTCATCTCAATGTCGGGTAAAAGTCCCACAAAATTGGAAGCAACGTCTCCAAAATGACCTAAATAGTGTTGACGGGGACGTTAAACCTCAGATCAAACAAACAAAACTAACACCTTCTCGTGCATTACGATATCACGTCCTGTGACAATGTGCACTCGTTTATATCAGAAAATACAGAGTGTCCGCTCCGGGGAACGGGAGGTCACGGGTTCGATCCCGGGCCGCGACATACCAAAGTCGTTAAAAATGGTACTAGCTGCTCCTCGCTTGGCACCCAGGTTTATGGGGTAGAGCTAGGACTGGTCGATCCAGTGTCAGGATAATGTGACTAGGTGTGGTACCATGTAATGTGTCTGGGGCATGATACTTCAGTGAGGCAGCACTATAAAAGTGAGCATTGAGCTCCCTGTCGCAACCAGACACCGTCGTGATATGACTGAAAAAATTTTGAAAGCGACGTTAACCCCGAATTCACACACATACACACACACACACACACATCAGAAAATACGTGACACTGTGTTTCTTTCTGTAATTATGTGATATTTGTTTTATTCTGTTCCAATATATAGATTGTGGATGCTCGTTAGACCCGCCCGAGACCCGCCGCACTGCGACGGGTCTAACGAGTACCCACAACCTATATCTTGGGACACAAATAAGAGAAATGAAAAATAATGTATGACCCTGCACAAAGTTAAGCCTAGATTTCTCTTTATAAAGTGTGTTTCACAAGGGTGTTCATTACACGCACTTGTAAGTAATATGTGGACACGATTAATCGTATAACCGATTAATCGATCGATAATCTCCACATAAATGATTATCATTTCTGATTTGCTTTTAATCGATTACTTGATAGGTACAATTTACTACCCAAAATTATGCATAAAATAGCTGGATGAGTGGCAAACAGTGCAGACCCTGATGAGACGCCGCATAATGCGGCGTCTCATCTGGGTATTCACTGTTTGCTCAGGCCTGTCTGTTCAAATATACATATGGTTAAGTGCAACATATGGTAAGGGTCATGCTCAGACAGAAAGCCAGACAAGTAAAATACTGACAAAAACCTTATCGATTACTAATCGATTATCAATCGCAATGACAGGGCCGATAATCGATTATCTCTTCAGCTCCGATTAGCCAGCCCTACTTGTAAGTAATATGTGGACACGTGTTTGAAGACACACAATCCCATGACGCGTCCAATTGCTGTATGCTATTCAATAATTCTGTTATTCCAATTTACCCTGCTTTTATACAGATTTCGTTTGTGTTACAAGTATACTGCACAATCTCTACAATCCATCAAACCCTACCTGAAAATAAATATTTGCAGTTTTTATCGGCGGTATGCATAATATTCTCATGTAGATCTACTTCGCCAGACAACATACATGTTACCACTGAAAGTTTGTTTGATTTGAGGTTTAACGTCCCCGTCAACACTGTAAAGGTCATTTTAGAGACGTTGCTTCCAATTTTATGGGACTTTTACCCGACATTGAGATGAAATGACCTCTCAAGCCCTGCCGCCCAATGAAACCAATAGGGTTTATAAGCATGGACGGTCCGCCTCGCACCGCTTTGCCTGGGCAGGCTTAGATCCTCTAAAAGGTTTAACAGTACTAGTGTGCGGGTCGGTTTCAGCTCTGCGTGGAAACATCTTGCAGCCCATATATTTCTTCGAGCCCAGATATACCACTGAAAGAAGTACAGTGAAATTCCGCTATTAAGACCACCTAAAATTAGGACTAATTCTGCTACAAAAAGCTTATTTTGAAGTGTACACTTAATGTTTCTTTGTGTGTTCTGCCTTCAATGTCCTCTGGTCAGGGACCACCTTTTGGACTGTTCAAAAGTGGTCTTTACGACCACTTTTGAACAGTCCCAAAGGTGGATTTAATATAGAAATTTTACTGTATGTTCTTATTGATATAAACTCGCTATGGAAACGCATCCATGTAAAGTAAATGCATCATGCAGGGCTATTTTTTGTTATGAAAATATTCGGGTCGAGCCACACGAAAATGATATTCAAGCATGTGCCCCCCCCCCCACCCCACCCTCCCCACCCCCCAAGCCATCAGGTTAACAAGTCCATGTAATGAAAACCTCTGAATAGAAGTGAATGCAACGATGAGGAAACGAAACAATTAACCCACACCTCCCACCAGGGACACTTAAGGGAAAGAAACATACACATGAAATAACTAGACCCTAATGGAAACATCAATAGCGAAAAGCCAAAAGAACATTTACTTTCCCACAAAATGGCTAACTGGCTATATAAAACAAAAATACATTAGCGATACACACACAAAAATACAAACCTTAACAAAAATAAACCGTGACAGAAGAACCGCATTGGAACGGTCAATGGAAACTATTATTGTTTAGTCCGCATAAAGGCTTCCTAACTCATCAATGCAACATCACCGAAAACACAAAATCAAACAACCGCAGAGACGGAACAACGGCGAGGACTCGACAGCAAGAACACTTGAAATGCTGGTGCAAAAGAAAAACAACAGTTAGACATTTTATATAAACAGATAAAAATGGAATTTACGGGTAATTACTTATTTTCTGTTTGTGGTCGTAAATATAGATTGATTATGCTCGTAAGAACAGCCTCATTGAGGCGATTCTAACGAACACCAAAACTCTGTATTTGGAATAGAAATAAGGAAAGTATCGAACATTTCTATCCGCAAACTGCTACCGAAAACGCTGTTTAAGCACACGGATGTGTTATCGTAATATACGACCCAGGTTAGCGTCCAGATCAACATCCTTGCTGATTCCCAGGTTAGCGTCCAGATCAACATCCTTGCTGATTCCCAGGTTAGCGTCCAGATCAACATCCTTGCTGATTCCCAGGTTAGCGTCCAGATCAACATCCTTGCTGATTCCCAGGTTAGCGTCCAGATCAACATCCTTGCTGATTCCCAGGTTAGCGTCCAGATCAACAGTCTTGCTGATTCCCAGGTTAGCGTCCAGATCAACAGCCTTGCTGATTCCCAGGTTAGCGTTCAGATCAACAGTCTTGCTGATTCCCAGGTTAGCGTCCAGATCAACAGCCATGCTGATTCCCAGGTTAGCGTCCAGATCAACATCCTTGCTGATTCCCAGGTTAGCGTCCAGATCAACAGTCTTGCTGATTCCCAGGTTAGCGTCCAGATCAACAGCATTGCCGCTTCCCAGGTTAGTGTCCAGATCAACATCCTTGCTGATTCCCAGGTTAGCGTCCAGATCAACAGCCTTGCTGATTCCCAGGTTAGTGTCCAGATCAACAGCCATGCTGATTCCCAGGTTAGCGTCCAGATAAACAGCCTAGCTGATTCCCAGGTTAGTGTCCAGATCAACAGCAATGCTGATTCCCAGGTTAGCGTCCAGATAAACAGCCTAGCTGATTCCCAGGTTAGCGTCCAGATCAACAGTCTTGCTGATTCCCAGGTTAGCGTCCAGATCAACATCCTTGCTGATTCCCAGGTTAGCGTCCAGATCAACATCCTTGCTGATTCCCAGGTTAGCGTCCAGATCAACATCCTTGCTGATTCCCAGGTTAGCGTCCAGATCAACATCCTTGCTGATTCCGAGGTTAGCGTCCAGATCAACAGTCTTGCTGATTCCCAGGTTAGCGTCCAGATCAACAGCCTTGCTGATTCCCAGGTTAGCGTTCAGATCAACAGTCTTGCTGATTCCCAGGTTAGCGTCCAGATCAACAGCCATGCTGATTCCCAGGTTAGCGTCCAGATCAACATCCTTGCTGATTCCCAGGTTAGCGTCCAGATCAACAGTCTTGCTGATTCCCAGGTTAGCGTCCAGATCAACAGCCTTGCTGATGCCCAGGTTAGCGTCCAGATCAAGAGACATGCTGATTCCCAGGTTAGCCGCCAGATCAACAGCCATGCTGATTCCCAGGTTAGCGTCAAGATAAACAGCCTAGCTGATTCCCAGGTTAGCGTCCAGATCAACAGTCTTGCTGATTCCCATGTTAGCGTCCAGATCAACAGCATTGCCGCTTCCCAGGTTAGTGTCCAGATCAACAGCCTTGCTGATTCCCAGGTTAGTGTCCAGATCAACAGCCTTGCCGCTTCCCAGATTAGCCGCCAAATCAGCAGCCTAGCTGATTCCCAGGTTAGCGTCCAGATCAATAGCTTTGCTGATTCCCAGGTTAGCGTCCAGATCAACAGCTTTGCTGATTCCCAGGTTAGCGTCCAGATCAACAGCCTTGCTGATTCCCAGGTAAGCGTCCAGATCAACAGCCTTGCCGCTTCCCAGGTTAGCCGCCAAATCAGCAGCCTAGCTGATTCCCAGGTTAGCGTCTAGATCAATAGCTTTGCTGATTCCCAGGTTAGCGTCCAGATAAACAGCCTTGCTGATTCCCAGGTTAGCGTCTAGATCAACAGCTTTGCTGATTCTAACAAGTCACTAAAAACAGCGTTTAAAATGGAATTAAATCAATTCACCGAAAGAAATTGAGCACCATGTAAACACAATGTACCACTCCAGATAGAGGTTGGTTTTACAGTCACTGTGACATTTTCGCGTTTGTTTGAGTTGATGTTTTACGTCCCTGTCAACACTAGTTAGGTCATTTTGAAAGCGTTGCTTCCGATTTTGTGGGAGTGTACCCTACATTGAGATGAAATGAAATATCAAGCCTTAACACCCAAAGGAACCGCTAGGGTTTAAGGAGCGGTCCGAATCGCACCACTTTACCTGAACAGGTTTAAACCTTCTATGCGGTTTAACCAGTACTCAAGTTCGGTCTGTTTCAGCTTTGCGCTTAAGCACCATGCAGCCCCATCTATTTCTGCAAGCCCAGATGGGCCGAGGCGCAGGCATTATGTCGTATATTAGCTGAAGAAACATAACTCTGTGGTATTATCTACAGATGTATATGGTAAACAAGTCGATAACATTTATCTTCCTGTTTGACCACGTATGAGCTTCATAGAATAAAACGTAGCAAAACATATTAACATATCTTGCTGAATATTCATTTAAGCCACATCCATTTCTGTCTATCAACCAATCAAATTACTTGATGTAATTTATTGCTACAAATTCATAAAGTGAATGCCAAACAGTGTAGATCCTGATCAGATGGCTTCTTCAGAAGCCATCTGATCTGGATCTACACTGTTTCCAAAGATAGGGGTTGTCGTGAACAGCATGAATAGAGTTAAGGCGTTAAAACCGTAGGCTTTGCGTAGTGTAATATGTTGAGGACCTCCAGGTACACTACTAATTACGTCTTTGTACGTATTGAATGCGTTTCGTCTACGTTTAGGTATGTGTTTGCTTGGAATATGCTACGTATATCGAAGCGCCCCGCCCATCGGGGCTTGGAGAAATTGATTAGGCTGCATGATGCCTCACGCAGAGCAGAAATCTGACCACACACGAGTACTGGTAACCCGCTTAGAAGGACTAAAAAGAAGTGAAGGCAATTATCAGGAATCGATACAATTAACCCCCAGCTCCCATCAGAGACACCAAATGGACATAAACAAAAACATTGAACACCTAATGGAAACATCAATAGCGGAAAGCCAAAAGGACTGTTACTTTCCCACACAATGGCCAATTGGCTATCCAAAACAAAATAATATAAGCGATACAAGCACTCAAAGACGAACCATAACAAAAATAAACCGCGACAGAAGAACCGCATTGGAACGGTGAGTGAAACATCGATTTTACGTGGCCACAATCCTCGCCCTTACTTCCGTCGCGATTTAGACAAATAATTTGTTCAGTCCGCATGAAGGCCTCCAAACTCATCAGTGCAACATCTCCTTAACACAAAAATCAAACAACCACAGAGATGAAACAACGCTGAGGACTCGACAGCAAGAAACCACTGAAATGATTTTACCAACTTGGGTGCTGAAGTCATTGCGGTTATATATTTTTCTGAATGTATATACTAAGTCACCATAAAATTCGAGTTCCGATAGACCTTGTTGCAGAAGAGATTTAAGTCCAATATTGAATTTTGAAACTAAATCAGAATGACGTCTATAAAATTTTGAAAAGGCTTTACCGATAACCCTGATTAAGAAGTTTAGCAGTTAACAATTTATTACGAGTGTTGAACTCATTTACACGACTACACACTCTGGCAAATCTACTTAATTGCGAAATATAAATGGCATAGGATGGCACACGAAGAACACCACCATGCAAGAAAGGAAAATCATCCCGTTTATAAAACCGGAAACACGCGAAAGTTTCCAATGTAAATAAAGAGCTGCCAAAGGCGTTTCACTGTGATAAAAACACAAAACCGGCTGATTTGCTGCCTCTCAGGCTGCGAGATTTTTTAAACAGACTGAAAATATTGAAAACCTAGTGCTGCTGGCGTTGTTCTAACAAAGCATGCATGTAGTAAGAAGGTGTCAATTAGAGGGGAACCCTGGTTCTCAAAGAGTAACATTTCCCTTGATACTATCGTGTTTCTTACCTACAGCTGGGTTGACACTGCGCTATCGAGTGTCAGCCTCGATAGCGCAGTGTCAGCCTCGATAGCGCAGTGGTTAACGCGTTCGACACATGATCGAGAAGTTGTGCATTCGAATCCGGCACCCGGTATCGAGGTGTGTCCTTGGGCAAGACACGTAATGAGACTGCCTCCCTCCAACGAGGTGTAAATGGGTAGCAGTGATGTAATAGTCACTGCCTCTCTCTCGAGCGCGTGAAAACATCCGGAATGAGTGTTCGTGAGCGATTAAATAAGCTTAAAGCTTCCATCGCAAACGAACTAAAATAAATTAGTATAAACTACAGCTGTGTTTAAAAAGCAGATCAGGAATAGGTTAAACATGAGTTGGGTATATCACATACAACGATAGTTGATTGGTACATTTTTCAAGCAAAGACTGTATATCCATCTTGGAAGTTAATAATATCAGCGAAACTATCTTGCCAGAAACAACCGCTGTTTCAGACTTCTGTAAAGCGTACACCTCCATCAACAGCGAAGGTTTCTCCCAGCTGACAGTGATTCACTTTGTTGACGCCGAGACTGGTGCCCAAACAAATACTATTGAAAGCACATGGACGGGCCTCCGTGGCCTAGTGGTTAAGAGCGCTGACTCTTGATCATTAGGTCTCTCACCGCTGTGGTTCGAGCCTCGCTCGGGTCACATGTGAGACGCTAAGTTCTGCAACGGAAGGTCAGGTGGTTTTCCCCGGGTACTCCGGTTTTCCCCCACCTCTGATTAACGATCGGCTCGATATGAATGAAATAATCTTGAAAGGGCCTTTAAGCCAAAACCAAAAAAAAAAAAAAAAATTCACATGGTGTGCTTTAAAGAAGTCCCCACCCAAGCATGGAACAACAAACAGTCTGCATGACACTTGCTTTGCCCAGTGTTGTGTAAGAAAGCACTGTAAGAAATCTGGGTCAGGCCACAGATTCTATGACGGTTCTAGCGTAAAGGCCCAGAAAACATGTCAATTTATATTTTTCTAGTTCTGCGGTGTATTCCTTGCTTCCAAAGGATAACCCTTTTATAGAACATATTTACTGAGAATTAGAGAGAATCAAATTCTATGTAATGCTGGTTGGTACCTGATGCTGTGGCTCTTGTCGGGCTCATCGGAGTCTAACTGTTGTTTTTCTTTTGCTCCAGTATTTCAGTGGTTTCTTTCTCTCGGGTCCTCACCGTTGCTTCATCTCTGTGGTTGTTTGATTTTTGTGTTCTCGGAGATGCACTGATGAGTTAGTACTGCATCTAGCATAGCAATGTGCGCTACGCGCGCCTTCATTCTTATTCGATCTACAGACATTTTCCGGGGACCGCTATACTGGAAGTGTTTCGGTTTTTGTTGTCCATTTAGATTAACATCAAACATTCAAATAGACGCCATGTGGGTTACGCTGCTGACAGTGCCCTTTTAATGAGACGCTCGGCATATACAGGTTAAACAAAACGGACAAAAATCCTGGACGAATCGCATGATACTTTGTACATCATTCCATTCGAGCATGTAACAGAACTATACAGGCGGCAAATTTGTTTTCTATAATTGTGAGGTTTTTAATCTTTTAGTTCTTTTCAATGTCTATCGGGCGAAAAATGAGAACGAATCGGTATTATTTTTCCCTCTGGACATGGAAAATCATTAAGAAACAAGATGAATCCAGACTAATATGAGCTGCTTTCATTTTGGTCATTATTTGATGGCGTTTATTTATTTACAACAAAATAAGTGAACAAGGATTCTACCATATCCTCATCTATAAAAACACTATCAAGTCTATGTAAAGCACTTATTATCACACTACCCAATCCATGTAAAACACCTATTATCACCCCAGCATGTAAGTACAGAATTGCACACTATTAAGACCATGTAAAAGACCTACCATGACCCTATCATGTCAGTACAAATTGTTACATTATCAAGACCATGTGAAACACCTGTTATCGCCATATCGAGATCACACGTATAACCGTATAAAACACATATTATCGAACAATCAGGTCCAAGTAAAATACCTATTATGAAACTATCAAGTCTATGTAAAGCACCTATCTTCACACTTACACGTCTATTTTAAACGCATTTTATCACACTAAAAAATGTCATGCAAAAACCTATTATATACTAGCAAGGCCATTTTAATCACCTAATATCACAGTATCAAGTTCATATTAAAGACCTGTTATTACCCTATCAAGTCCATGTCAAATACATTTTATTACACTACCAAGTCTACTGTAAAACACTTATATTTCGCGGTCATTTTATTTTGACACTATTGGCGGCCAAGGCAAAAAACCACCAAAATTAGAAAGCCCCAATAAAGATAAAAAGAGTAACAAACTAGCACATATTTTATGCATGTATAGCCATCCAGCCTGGGTTAAAGATTTTGAGTATTTGTCTTTGCTTAACTTGTCAATAATAATGTCATTTAGCAGGCTGAACAAACCTGACTGAGTCGGTCATATTTGGCCATTACCTCAGTTGGGTGGGGACTAAATTTATAATTTTGTCTTAAAAAGGGAGAACACTAGATGAGTCCTTATAACCATGTACAATCTGATTAATAGAGGTATACGAAAACGCATACCTCTGAATCCCAATCTACATTGTACGGGTTTTGAACTCCTCTGTGGAATTGGCATCTACCGCAGACGAGGGAAGACTATTCCACTGAGGAATACTTTTGGTGTAAATGCTTTAGGGCATCACTATAGGCCAGGAACCTACGATATTGGGGGTATTTACTTTTGAAGCCCTTGCTTGAGTTGAAGCTGCCACAGGGGTCAAGTATTTTTCTTTATCCAGAGGCACTATACCAGAGGGTATCTTATAAAAGAAGGTTAAAGAGGATTGCTTGCGACGGGCCTCAAGGGACGGCCACTCCAACTCGCTAAGCATGTCACAGACGCCACTCATATTTCGCCATCGCCGATATATCCATCGAGCTGCTGTCCTCTGAAACTTCTCAACCTGCTCATTCTGGGTTTTAACAAGGGGGTGCCAAGTGGGCAATGCATATTCAAGTTGAGGGCGAACCAATGTTTTATATGCAACATCCTTTGTCTGACTAGGTGCAAAAGCCAAATTACGTCTTAGACATCCTAAAGTCCTAGTTGCTTTTACTGTAAGGACTAGGAACTAGCTTCCCATATCACAGGTCCTGGTGTATGAATGTCATTTGACGTGTCACCAGTAACAATTCTGATTCTGATTCTGATTCTGTAATCTCTGAAATATGATGACCCAATCAAGATCGTCCGTCGTGATGATACCGAGATATTTGGCGGATTGAACCTGCTCCAAAGTTTGGTGGTGTAGTGAATAATCAAACTTGATCTGATTGTCAGGAAGATGCCGTGACACCCTCATCGAATGCAATTTGGTCACATTGAACTTTATCTGCCAATCGGCCTCCCACTGTGCTAGTCGGTCCAGGTTAACTTGTAAAATAAGACAGTCAGAAGGAGACTATGTGTTCCTATGTAGTACACACTCATCAGCAAACAAGCGTGTAGGTAAACTGATATTATCGGGGAGCTCATTAATGAACACTAAAAAAGGACCGGTCCAAGTAACGAGCCTTGTGGGACACCAGATAAAACAGGTGCTTTCTTATATGACCGGAGTAACATTTGCTTGTCGCCAATCATCTGGTACAACATCCTGAGCAAATGATTCATTCAAGATAAAGGCCAGCAGAGGAGAGATTTCAGCATTACATTCATTAAGCATCCTGGCATTCAGGTCGTCTGGCGCAGATGCTTTAGCGACCACCTTGGGGCCAACGGTTATGTCCTCCATAGAGGGAAACGGGCTATTATCTTTGGATAGAAGCTCACCATCAGTTTCACGAGTAAATGCCGGCTGAAACTGTTTATTACATATATTTGCCTCATCGGGCGGTCAGTTTTCAGAATTGCATATAACTTGCAAATCACCACGCAAGGCTAATTCAGAAATCAGGAAATATAATCTCGAATATTTTTTCTTTGGATATCGAAAATCTGCCAAAATATAAATCCGCCAAAAGGTCCACCCCAAGACCCGACAAAATTTGATGCCGCAAAACTTAAGTGTTTTACATTTTCTCAATTATCACACAAGTCTAAGTAAAGCATCTTTTATCACACAATGTCAAAGCGCAAAACGCCTATTATCACACTAACACGTTCATTTAAAGCAACTGTTATCACACTGTCAAGTCCATGTTAAAACATATTATCACACTGTCAACTCCATTCCAATAACTATCATCACACTATCAAAACGATGTGAAAGGACTATAATCACACTATTGAGCCGATGTAAAACACCTATTACATGTACACCTATTATCACACTTACAAGTTCATGTTAAACACCTATAATCAAACTATCCAGTCCATGTAAGTCACCTCCTATGGCACTATCAAGTCCAAGTAAAATTCCAATTACATGTGCATTGTAATCCACTACCAAGTTCATGTAAAAACACCTATTACCACACTTACGAGTCTGTTTTCACCTATTACCACACTATAAATGTCATACAAAACACATATAATCACACTAGCACGTCCATTTAAGGAGGGTCACGCATAACTGACTCTGCCGAATTTTGACCTCAAAATAATTTTAGTTTGTAAAGTTTTTTCTGAGGTTTTTGTTACATTTAATAACCAACACAGTGTGTTTTTGTTGTAAACTATTTTGCGACTTCATAGACTACTTTCCGGTCTAGTTCGAATGGCTGTAAGCACATGAAAATTAAGTGATAAACAGACTAACCCTGTATTTTTTCAGCTACTGATTTGTTTCCTCCGATTGCAGCCCATCAGCTTTCAACGGCAAATCTGAACTCTCTTTAACGCAAGACGTTTACTTTATTTTTCCATTGGTGTCAAAAATAAGCGTTGAAGAGTCTGCCACTGCTAATATTCCATGACCATACTTTGTCAATACAAACAAAACAATGACTCAATAGTGACGTTAATTTAGTTTGCGTGACGTCATATAATTGAAAAAAAAAAAAAACAATAAAGAGCGTGATAGCTCGGTGGTTACTGCATTTGCCTCTGATGCTAGAGGTCCCAGGTTCGATCCCCGGCAGCGGCGATAAAATTTCTGTGTCCGAACACGCGCTGGGACAGTGACATCATTTGCAGGATGAATGTCATAAAGTGCACCGTCCTTCGGATCGGGACGTTAACTGGAGGCCCCCTGTGCAGGGAGAACCATCCCCTATGCAGGTTAAAGATCCTTACATGATTACTGTGTTGGTATTCACCCCGCAGAACCTGGAGTGTATGCAATGCACACCTGTGGTAATGGTCAAATGTGACCTACGTAGTATCAGTTTTGTTTGATTCGAAGTTGAACGTCCCCGTCAACACTGTAAAGGTCATTTTGGAGACGTTGCTTCCAATTCTGTGGGACTTTTACCCGACATTGAGATGAAATGTCATCTCAAGCCCTGTCGCCCAATAGGGTTTATAAGCATAGACGGTCCGACGTGCATTGCTGGGCAGGCTTAGATCCTCTAAGCCGTTTACCAGTACTCGTGTGCGGGTCGGTTTCAGCTCTGCGTGGAAGCATCATGCAACCCATCTATTTCTTCAAGCCTCGATGGGCGGGGGCTAACGCAGTATCAGTAGACAAATGGATAGAAAAAAAAAACACTGCCATATTTATCCCCCTAGTTATTGGTATGAACTAAAAGAGCAAACACAACTGTAATGCCTGGCAGCGCACATTACTCTGTTAATAATCAGTCCCAGTCTCAGTTTCAATTTCTTTTAACCCACCTCAGTGAACAAATAGCCACGCACATTTAGGATAGGATCTTAGACTCAACAGGTCCGTACGCATGGGGGCTAGAGAGAGAGAGAGAGAGAGAGAGAGAGAGAGAGAGAGAGAGAGAGAGAGAGAGAGAGAGAGAGAGAGAGAGAGAGAGGCTCGAACTGTGGAATCGAGGAGGGAGAATTGCATCAGTGTGCTTCGTCGTCCCAAATACTTCTCATTGTTAGTCTGTACAGTACATGATAGCCGCCCCCGCCGATCTAGGATTGAAGAAAAAGATTGTGCTGCATGATGTTTCCATGTAGAGCTGAAACGAATCGAACAAAATTAAGAGCATCCAGATACTTTCTTTGAGTGATACAGCTATGATTACAAAGGCCTCCAGAGCGGAACTCGCATGACAAGACGTAAAGCACAATAATGGAATGTATTTGACTGAGAAAAGTGTCTTGAGGAACACCGACAAAAATTTCGAATTCTTCAATGTAACCGACACAAACAAGGACACGTCTGTTACAACGCATAATGTAGTAATGTAGTAATTTCTTCATTTTGATTTTTTTACTACATTATGCGTTGGCATAGTCGACGCGAAATGAAGTAAAAAAATTATTTCATTTCGCGTTGATATGCACCATATCGACGCATAATGAAGTAATGATGGTAGAACATAGCTGTCTTCGAAAAGACTTAGGAAGCAATACAGTTAAATTCCTACAATTTAGACCACATTTGAGACGGTTCAAAAGTGGTCTTTAAGACCACAGTTGAACAGTCCAAACGACGGTCTTCCACAAAAGCACACTGAAGGTCAAAATCACAAAGAAAATGTAGCTTTAACCTTCCAAATATGCTTTAAAAACAAAATTTGTATTAATTTTAGGTGGTCTTAATAGTGGAATTTCATTGTATTTGATTAAGCCAGTAGAATTAAAATCGTACGCCTTGCGCTATTTTGGTCTCATGCCTGATGTCTTTCCCTCATTTGTGTTTTAAGGCTCAACACATGATCGTGTAGTGCACACAAAAGTTGGGACGGGGGATCCTATCGGCTTGTATGATACCGCCCGTACATGAGTCCTCGTAATCTGCTTAGAAGGTCTAAGCCTGTCCAGGAAAACTGCTGCGAGTCGGCCCATCCATGCATATAAACCCTATTGCTTTTAATTGGACGGCAGCGATTGAGATGTCATTTCATCTCAATATCGGGTAAAAGTCCCATAAAATTTGAAGCAATGTCTTCAAAATGACCTAAATAGTCTTGACGGGAACGTTAAACCTCAAATCAAACAAACAAACTGTTGACGCATAATGAAGTAAAATTAAGTATGCCACCCATCGCCGCAAAATGAAATAATTCTTTCATTTTGCTCAAACCTCTTAGTATCGACGCATAATAAAGTAAAAACGACATTTTATTTCATTTCGAGTCGACTATGCCAACGCATAATGTAGTAAAAATTTCAAAATGACGAAATTACTACATTACTACATTATGCGTTGTAACACACGTCTCCGCGCATTAGCAGACATCCAATGGACCAGTCGAACATTCCACTCCTACACTTCAAATTTTCTCTGTGCCGCCTAAATGACTTTCCGAGACACTCAACCAAATGCCAAATCAAGGTCCACCAGAGCCACTATGTGGGAATGTAACTGCCATTTTGGCTTTCCGCTAATGATGTTTCCATTACGGTCTAGTTATTTCATGTTCGTTGTTCCTTCCATTTGGTGTGTCTGATCGGAGGCGATTTTAATGGCTTCATGTCTTTTAAACATGAACAAATCGACAATATGGCATTATGATAAACATGCTTTTTTTTGCCAGAAAAATTCAATTTTTCACACCATAAAACTTATAAATGAAATTGTGTTTCATTTAAAATGAAATACTTTGATACATATCACATTAAGGAAGCAAAGGTAGGTGCAATAATAAAGGTAAAATCCTTGTTCTTGTCATTTAAACAATATCTTAATGCATGTTTAGCCATTTTATTGGGGGGTGGGGTAACTTTTTCTGCATTAATTCTTCCAGATGCCTGGTGACATGGTCAAATTTCACGCCTATTTCGTGTATCTAATATTATTACACAATATATGTGAAAATAAGAAAAACCTAAAGACGAAAAATGCATTCTTTTATCAAATATAGTGAAAATTGCATATCAAAACAGCAAAAAATGCAGAAAAAGTCATTTGTGAATAGGTGTTTTGACAAAAACCTGTACAGCCCCCGCCCACAGGGGCTTGAAGAAATATATGGGCTGCATGATGCTTCCACGCAGAGCTGGAACCGGCCCGCACACTAGTACTGGTAAACCGCTTAGAGGATCTAAGCCTGTCCAGGAACCGCGGTGCGAGGCGGACCGTCCATGCTAATAAACCCTATTGGTTTCATTGGGCGACAGGGCTTGAGATGTCATTTCATCTCAATGTCGGGTAAAAGTCCCACAAAATTGGGAGCAACGTCTCCAAAATGACCTATTCAGTGTTGACGGGGACGCTAAACATCAAATCAAACAAACAAACAAACAAAAACCTGTAAAAGAGTTTGTCTTTCACAGCTGGGTACGCAAACATGACATTATCATGCATTGTGTTTTAATTAACCAAATTGGGAAATATTGTTTTAAACAATTATTATCGACAATTTGTCAATGACTTCGGTAATTATTGAAACACTCGATAATTTCGAAAACAGTACCGATCTTTAAGGCTAAAAAGCTCGAAAAAAAGCATGGTATGCCTATATTTTTATACCGGCAAACGAATGCAGAGACTTCAGTGAGCTACAAAATATAAGCAAACAAAAAAAAATCTAAAGACAAATGAATTACTCCCGACCCTCCTTAAAACAACAACATGCATTTTCACACTATCAAGTTCATGTAAAACATCTATTGTCATACTGTCAATCCCATGTAAAATACCTATTATTACCTTACCAAGTTTATGCAAAACACATTTTATCACACTTACAAGTGTAAGTAAAGCATCTTTTATGACACTTTTAATTTCATGCAAAACACCTTTGATCACACAAACATACTGTTATCGCACTATCAAGTCAACGTTCCAACATATTATCAAACTGTCAAATCCTATCACACTATCAAGTCACTTATTAGCACACTTACGGGTCTGTTTAAAACACCTATTATCACACTATAAATGTCATGCAAAACATATTTAATCACACTAGCACGTCTATTTAAAACAACTACATGCATTTTCGCACTCTCCAGTTTATGTTAAAGATCAATTATTACACTGTCAATCCTATATAAAACACCTATTATCACACTTTCAAGTCTAAGTAAAACAGTTTTTATCACATAATTAATGTCTTGCAAAGCACACATTATCACACTAACGAGTCCATTTAAAGTAATTATTATCACACCATCAACTCCATGTAAAACATCTATCATCACACTATTAAGTCCATTTAAAACACATATTGTCACGCTATCAAGTCCATGTTTATTTAGTTTATTTGAGGTTTAACGTCCCTCTCAACCATATATAGGTCATTATGGAGACGTTACTTCTATTTGCATGGGACTTTGCTCGATATTGAGATATGACATCTCAAGCCCTGCCGCCCAATGAAACCAATAGGGTTTAAATGCTTGGACGGTTCGACTCGCACTACTTTGCTTGGGTAAGCTTAGACCCCTAAGCGGTATACCAGTACTCGTGTGCGGTCGGTTTCAGTTCTGCGTGGAAGCACCATGCTGTCCAATCTATTTCGCCGAGCCGCGATAGGGGCTGGCGTGGGGGGGGGGGGGGGGGGGGCGTCTTCAAGTCCGTGTGACGCGCCTATTATTACACTATCAAGTCCATATAAAATACTTTTTATTAAACACTCAAGTCTATGTATAACGCGTATTATCACACTTACACGTCCAGGCAAAACATATTTTATCATACTATAAATGTCATGCAAAACACAGATTATCACAGCTACAAACGTGTCCATTTAAAATACATCTTCTTGCATAAAATCCTATGAACATAGATTGTTGAGTCTATTCTTTAATGGAAAGTCGTTTTCGATCAAAATGCATGCTCAAACCATGAAACATACGTATTGTTTGAACATGGGTTTTGAGCTTTGGTATCACAGGATGTGCATTGCTTCGTTTAGGTTACTTTGAGCGACGTTATCGCACTGAACGTAGCATTGTGAAACTGTATGATGACGTCAAAGAATCATTGCGTAACAACGACATTTTAAACAACATTCTGAACTAGACAAATCTTTCACCTTTTTGGTTGTTCATTTTTAGTTACATGTGTCTTTCCAGTTTAATGTTTGTTATTTTGGTGATTCAGATTATATGTTACCTTCACGCGGACCAAGCAGGTGCTTAGTTGAACCACAGTTAAAGTGAGGGGCGAGGGTTAGTATCCCGTAAAGTTAACTTAAACACACCAGTAATTTTACTGATCGTTCCAAGTCGGTGCTTTTGCAGTGGTTCCTTCATGTTTTGTGTTGGTGATTCTGATTCTCTCTCTAATTATATATGGTGTTACTGTGGTGATTCTGATTCTTCCTCATTTCTGGTTGTTCATTTTAGTTACGTTAGTCCTTCCAGTTTAATGTTTTTCATGTTGGTGATTCTGGTTCTTTCCGCCGTTATGTATAGTGCTCTTTTTAGTTAGGTTTGGATATTCTGAGTCACCACCTGTTTGAAAAAGCTGTTGACTCGGTTTACCTGTGGTCCGTTTTGTTTTCTATCGTCATTCTATGTTTTGACTTCTTACCATAGTGCTTGTGGAAGAATTAGGTATCTGACTATCAGTTCCTGATCGCTTCTTTTTTAATTGCAATACTTACATTAGCTTGCTATCCTATCGTTCTATTGTGACCAAGAATGTTTGTGGCGGCAGACTGTGACCAATTAGGAAACAAATGCATATGGAATAATGATTTATCATATGGCATCGCTTCTGAGAGTGTAATAACGCAATGTAATATTTTCGATAATCCACTAGTGGATTAAATATGCAAATTACATAGCTAGAAACGTCCCGTAACTTTACATGTACGCCGTCCTTATCGACGTCGCGTTTACTAATGGCGGAATATTGACATTTTTGTAAACAATCGTGAATAAAATGTGTTTTAAATGTCATATGATGAATAGAATCTTGCATTTGTACTCGTGTATTATTGAATTTATTAAACTCGTTCAGGAAAGGGGATAAAATGCCTCTCATTTTGCCTCGCATTTTATCCCTTTTCCTCAACTCGTTTAATAAATTCAATAATACATGAGCACTCATGTAAGATCCTCTATGTAATATCCTATCGTTCTATTGTGACCAAGAATGTTTGTGGCGGCAGACTGTGGCAAATTAGGAAACAAATGCATATGGAATAATGATATTATTTTACTGATGGGATTGTTAGGTTATTTATAGTTCTTATTTCGGTGCTTAACCCATTTAGTATCAGAAACCCCAAAACGGGTTCCCTGGCAAACAGTGCAGGCCCAGATCAGACGCCACAGAATGCGGCGTCTGATCAGGGCCTCCACTGTTTGCAAAAGGTTCAGCCGGCCGTTCAGCCATTTTCCAAACACAGTTTGAAGAAAACACAACCTGACACCCCCAAATTACGAAATGGACTCCTGCTATATATAAGGAGGAAGATTACATTTGCTACTGAAAGGGTTAACATAGACTGTGGGTGCCCGTTACATCATGTCAACCCGTCCGTGAAATGAATACCCCTCTTACGCTTATGTAATGAGCCGGGGCACAGCATTTCCTACAATTTACATGTGCGCCCAGCGAAGAATCAAATCAGTCTGCGCATCCATATAGTCCGACTAGAGACTTTTCGTGCTGCATGAAGGAGCATTGGGCCCTTAGTTGTCCTTAGAGCGCGCAGCGAAGACTCTAATCAGAGTGCGCGGATGCGCAGGCTGATCCGAGTCTTCGCTGGGCAAACATATCTTATTGTAGTTTTTGTCGTGCGCTGGCTCTAATTATTTATGGCATTCTTATGGAACGTACACATTCTGGGGAACGTACAGTAGAAAATGTTTAAGCAGACCCTGCAGAATCTATGTCATTCCAAAAGAACTAAACTATTTCTAGAGACTTATTTACATCATACGAGATCTTGAGATATAGACGTAAAGTTTTATTTTGTTATCGAAAGGATCAAATACCGTCTGATCAAACGCAGTCTCTTTTGACTTTGATAGATAACTGTATAATGAGACCGGTAAGCTAATTTTCTCTCATGATTGAGTCGAGAATCTAACAATATTTGCAGTGTCACTGGGGTGAAAAATTAGTTTCTCAATATTTCTGCATCTTCGTCAATTTCCAGACACATTCCACCAGTTGGGTCATAAGCTGGGCACAGTTGTTCAAGGGCTTTTTCCTGCTGAATACATTAATTTAGCCACACCCATTTCTGACTATCCACCAGTCAAATTTCCTGGTATATTGTATTCCTTTAATTCACAAACTGCATGACTAACAGTGTAGATCCTGATCAAATGACTTCTTCGGAAACCATCATTGTTTGCAAAGGTAGGGGTTGACGTGTTCAGCGGTATAAGGGTAAGCGAGATCTAAAATGGCAAAAATTAAACATGTTCTTGCAAGTACAACATCATATGTTTTGAGAATTTATAAGAAAAATATCAAGGATTTTTATCAGAAAAGTAGCCATTTTGGAGATTTGAAAAATGCCCTTTGTCGGACAGGTATGTTATCGTAATGTGCCATTATAACTGGAGTCCTCTGTGACATTTGGTCGATTGTTTATCAACTGACATAAAGTCACTAACTAGCTCATGTATCAGAGTTACATGTATACTACCAATGTTGGTTGGTTGATTTGAGGTGTAACGTCCCCATCAACACTGTAAAGGTCATTTTAAAGACGTTGCTCCCAATTTTGTGAGACTTTTACCCAACATTGAGATGAAATGACATCTCAAGCCCTGTCGCCCAATGAAACCAATAGGGTTTATTAGCATGGACGGTCCGCCTCGCACCGCGGTTCCTGGACAGGCTTAGATCCTCTAAGCAGTTTACCAGTACTAGTGTGCGGGCCGGATTCAGCTCTGCGTGGAAGAATCATGCAGCCCATATATTTCTTCAAGCCCCTATTGGCGGGGGCCAATACTGCGAATGTTCACGTGACTATTCTTTAACCACTAAAATAGCATTTTTAAATATTTATTGCCGCCTTTTTATTATCGTTGAGTGTCCAGAATGTTGTGTAATTTGTTTGTGTGGAAGTTTTACGTCCCCGTGATCACTATGTCATTTTGGAGACATATTCAGTTTCGTGGGACTTTAATCCGACATTGAGATGAAATGACATCTCAAACACTACCGCCAAACGAAACCGCAAGGGTTTAAGAGAAGTCCCACTCGCACTAGTTTTCCTGCTCAGGATTAGATCTTCTAAGAGGTTCACCAGTACTCAAAAGATCGGCGGGTTTCAGCTCTGCGCGGAAGCGGTATGCAGCCCAAGCCACGATGGGCATGGTGTCAAAGAATATCGTGTAAAAAATTATTTGTAAAACGTTCACTGGACACATATGTTGGGTAAGGCAAACATGGTAAGCCCAAAACGCGCCGTCTGATCGGGGTTTGCGATGCTCTACAATATGTCATTAGGAAAACGCCTTTATAATTTTGACACCCTTGAACACCACTTTTTCGTGTAGTGAAATTGGGGTTTACAGGAGTATATTTTTATTGTTATTTTTATTATCAGAGGTTGTCCGTACTTGTCTGAAACAGAACCGCCTCGCCTCTTCGAGGCGATTCTAACGTGTATCCATAATCAATATTTGGATCAGAAATAAGAAAAATATCACAATTTTTCATATTAAAATTTTCGAATTTTCGGCGGTAAAATTCACAATGTAAGGACGTGTTTTTGTTACGACTTAAAATACATGCATTTTACTTTATATGCACTTTATATAGAGAAAACATAAGCAAGCACTCACAGACAATAGAAACTTCAGTGCTGTCAGTGATTTAATGATTATTAGTCGCCATTTAATACACCTTACACGAAGAAGATAACTTCTGTAACGAGCACCGTTACAACCGCTTTATCGGGTACCTATAACCTATAATAATCAAAGCGCCAAAGGCACTGAAATGACAGATTCTATGAGAAAATCATAACATTGTGGTAACTTACAGAAAACCTTTCTAAAAAGAGCTTAAAATTTAGAAAGGTAGTTCTGCAAATTCCAATACATGATATGTTTGCAGATGTCTATAGACCGATGGTATTATGAAACGCCATTCGATGTTTCAAAGTTTTGAAAGAAACTATTTATGTTTTCAAAACCAAACGTTAAAATTCAAGTTTTAACAATGATACTGTCCATAAGTAACAGTTTTTGTCTGGTCGGTTCAGGACACCTCTACCCAAAGATACTCTATGGGAAAGAGATCTGAGGAGAAAGGCTGGCTAGTCCAGTACATGAATTATATTGGCTTGAAGACATATTTGAGTAAGAACAGCACTATGAGCCCGCTCGTAATCCTGCTGGATAAGATATCCCGGATTCTGAGCGTAAACAAATAAATGGAACCATGTGAGGCCGAAGCACTTGACTGATGTAACGTCTCGCTGTTCAGGACACGTCTCAGCTATGATCTTGAATGTTCTTAATGACACTAAGCTGCGTTCGCTAACTACACGCAGTAGCTCGCCACACAATTACGCTTATTTCACCCGATATATCATGCTCTATTACGCACGCGTCGCCTCGGCATACCTTACACCTTTACGTCGAAACACCCGGAAACGGCAACCGGCGTGATAGCGTTAAGTGCGATTTGTCACTGAAACGCATATGTCAGTCGCTTAGACGCCAATTTACGTATTTCGTGCTTTAGCGTAAGTGTTCCGTACGACGCGTTAACTTTGGTCACGGCAGGGACGTCTAGCTCTCAAACGTGCATCGCATAAGGTCGACGACCAGTGTCAGTGCTTATTAGTCGGTAGTTGAGACCCCTTGTTTATCTACAGGTACAGTGCAGCAGCTGCCGGCGGAAATTTGTTTCGAATATGCGTCTGACGGTCGAATCGATCCTGACGTACGGACGTCGGTCTTCCTCTACGTCGACGTCCACTAGCCTCTTCTGTATATTGTAAGATGTCGCTCCAATAGACAATAGATCACACACTTGTGGCACCCAAAATCAGAGTCAACGTCATCCGCTTTACTGTCCAGGGGCACGCTTACGATCCTTTAATGAAAAATGTTGCAATACGCTCTCACTTAATGCTTTTTTGAGAACAAATTTCAGTTTCTTCTTTTCTAGGCACGACCTTACATTACACATCAAAAGTTTGATCCTGAACATGTGGTTTCTATCCGAACTGATGTGAGGGTGGTGCACAGGATCGACGTGGCCGGACTGTTAACCAGACGTCACAGTTGATTGATTTAACCTTTTTAGCTTAAGGGCATGGTGCATAAGTGTGTTGTAATCGTTTGGTTTCAGAATCAAATCACTGAGAGTGTGGGGTGTAGGTTGGAGTAATAGGCCTGGGCTGAGATTTAAACTGTTTCATTTAACTCTGAAATTCCAAACTTGATAAGAAGACGCGTTCTGCAGCGCCTGATCTTGCTCTACACTGTTTGCCGAGCTCACCGTATGATTCCAGGATAACCCTCTTCCGTCTTATGGAATACCCCGATCTCACTGCGGCTATTTTCTACCAGACAAAAAGTTATTCTGACAAGTCAGTGATAGTCACGTAGACATTAGCACTGAAGCCAAACAATCAACCCAAACATAGCCGCGTCGTTTGTCAGTGTTGGGTACATGTAAATGTTATCTATAAAATCTGCACATGAATCAAATGTTGGATATGGCAAACAATACTCAGTTCAAAAGACACACAACACGGTGCTGATGTTGTAACTGACCTAAATTTGACCTCGAAAGTCAGAAAGAAAACCAATTAATATTCTTGTCTACAGCTGAGCTGGTCCAACAGCAGGCTGGTCTTTAAGGATTAAATATTGACAACACTGATAGAAAACAGTGTAAAACCCGAGCAGACTGCTAAGCAGACGCCGCATTGATCTGGGTATACCCGTCGCATGATGCAGCTGATTCATATGAAATGCTCAATCGTCAAGTCGTCTGCTTCAACAGTTTGTATTACGCTTACAGGATAACTAATACACTTGTGCAATTTGGATTACTGCGCCAAACCGGACTACATTTTGTGCGGACTCATATTTCTATGGCGGTCAAAGCCGGAAGAAAAAGCCTGAATTAATTTAAACGTGCAACACAGCAAGAAAAGACAGATGGAATCTGTCATTAAAAACAAAATCATAATGTATAGCACGGTAAACTCCAGTTTTCTCTATATAAAGTGTGAAATACAGGTCGGGTGATCTAGTTAACGTGATGTGGCCCACTTTATAGTTTTAACAGAAGTGTTCAGACTGATTCTCAAACCATGCTTGTGTGGGCCTCCGCCCATCTAGGCTTGGATAAATAGGTTGGGCTACACAGTGCTTCCGCGCGGAGCTGAAACCGACCGAACAGTCCTGCATAGGGAAAGAGGTGCAAGCCTGACCTTACACAGGCTTACAATAGCTTTTCCACCGAAAAAAAAAAAAAAAAGATGAAAAGTTGTGATATTTTTCTTGTTTCTGCTCATAGCAATAGGTTATGTGTGCTCGTTAGAACCGCCTCATTGAGACGGTTCTAACGAGTACCCACAACCTATGTCTTGGAGCAGAAATAAGAAAAATAATGAATACCCCTGTAAACCCAAGTTTTTCTGTATAATACATAATTTGACCACTGCTAATGGTTGTTTTGTGTTGTCTCACAGAGAAATGGAGTAAAGAAATAAAACATTAAAACCTAGCGTTTTGTTTGAACTGTAGGTCTTGACTTTTCATCTCATCGTCGGGTAAAAGTTACACACACTTTGAAGAGACGTCTCCAAAATGCTTTAAATGGCGTTGACGAGGACGAAAAGCCTCAACAAAACTATGCCTCTGTGGCAGCCTTCGGGTACATGTAATATTCGCCGGTCTCGGTAGCTCGGTCGGATGCGAGTCTGGCAGGGGATATTTGTTTCTTATTTCTGCCCCAGACATAGATTGTAGATGCTGTCTAGAACCATCCTAATGGAGTAGTACTCACGAGTACCTAAATCTAGGCTTTGGAGCAGAGACCAGACATAACACCTCGGTAATCCCCCATTTCATCCGAATAAAAGTGGGGTTACATAGTTTATTACACGGACGTGTTAACATGGCGCATTTTGTTTGTATTGGAGTTTAACGTCCAAGTCAACACTATTTAGGTCATTTTTGTGCCGGTAACTTTACCTATCCACACTTTTCCAGTGCGAGCTTATACATGTACGTAAGCGGTTAACCAGTACAATGCACATTCTTTCGCCAGAAACTGGCAACTGAATCAAATATTTCTGCTGAAAACAATGTGAGTGATTTTGGAAAAGCTACATGTACCCACCTTATTTTTCAGCAAAAATATTAGACCCCTTTTTTTTGTTCAAGAAGTGTTTAAATTAGTTTGACCCCTAACGATCGTATAAAGCTTATGGTGATACGGTTGATTTCTGTTGTCTTAAAGAGAAATGGAGAAAACAAATGAAACATTACGAAATCACGCCTATACAAATACATTGTAAGATTGTCCACCGAAAAATAAAAAAAACAAAAATTTTAAGATGAAAAATTGTGATATTTTTCTTATTTCTGCTTATAACTAGGTTGTGTGTGCTCGTTAGAACCGCCTCATTGAGGCGGTTCTAACGAGTACCCACAACCTATGTCTTGGAGCAGAAATAAGAAAAATAATGAATACCCATATAAACCCTAGTTTTTCTATTTAAAAGTGGTGTTCAAGTGAGTCAGTATTATATCGGCGTGGTAGCGAGATGATTATTGTTTTTCTCAAGAAGTGTTTAAAATAATTTGACCACTAACGATCTTGTACCGCCCCCGCCCATAGGGGCTTGAAGAAATATATGGGCTGCACGATGCTTCCACGCAGAGCTGAATCCGGCCCGCACACTAGTACTGGTAAACCGCTTAGAGGCTCTAAGCCTGTCCAGGAACCGCGGTGCGAGGTGGACCGTCCATGCTTATAAACCCTATTGGTTTCATTGGACGACAGGGCTTGAGATGTCATTTTATCTCAGTGTCGGGTAAAAGTCCCACAAAATTGGAAGCAACGTCTCCAAAATGACCTACCTTTACAGTGTTGACGGGGACGTTAAACCTCAAATCAAACAAACGATCTTGTAAATCTAATGAGGATTCGGTGGATGTCTGTTGTTTCACAGAGAAGTGGAGAACAGAAATGAGCCAGCGCATGACAAAACCTACAATAAGACATGTGCGCTCAACGAAGACTCAGATCAGCCTGCGCATCCGCGCAGTCTGATCAGAGTCTTCGTTGTTCGTTCTAAGGATAGCTAAGGGCCCAATGCTACTTCATGCAGCAAGAGAAGTTTCTGGTTAGACTGTAGTGATGCGCAGGCTGATCTAAGTCTTCGATGGGCGCACATGTCTTATTGTAGGTTATTACGTGCGCAGTGGATTTTGTTTTTGTTTGAGTTGAGGTTTTACGTCCCTGTCAACACTATTAAGGTCATTTTCTAGAAGTTGCTTCCGATATTGTGTGACTTTTACCCGACATTGAGATGAAATGACTTCTCAAGCCTTACCGCCCATAGAAACCGCTAGGGTTTAAGGAGCGGTCCAACTCACATCACTTTTCCTGGGCAGGCTTAGACCTAAGCTGTTTACCAGTACTCAAGTTCGTTTGGTTTCAGCTCTGCGCGGAAGCATCGTGCAGCCCAATTTATTTCTCCAGGCCCCGATTGGCGGGGGCGCCGTGCGCAGTGGAGAGGATGGCGGTGAAGAACAGGAGAGAAAGAGGAATATGAATTGAAGTGCAGAACCTGAAGTAATATCAGCATTCCCCTTCTAGGCCTTGCCAAACAGTAAGCCATTACCAGTTGGCAGCCTCGATAACTCGGTGCTTAGCGCGTTCGACTTATGATCGAGAGGATGTAGGTTCGGATCCGGCCACCGGAGCCGACGTGTGTCCTTGGGCAAGACACGTATTATCACAGCCACACTCCACCCAGGTGTAAATGGGCAGCAGTGGTGTAAAAGCCACACCCGGAATGAGTGTGCGAGAGCAATTTATATAGGCTTGAAGCTTTCATCGCAATCGAACTAAAATAAGTTAGCATAAACCAACAATTTGGCGCCACTTTCGACTGGCCAATCCACCCCAAACTAGTTAAAAAACAAATAAAAAGATGGAAAGTAATTTCGTAATGTGCTTGGCTGAAAACATCGTGATATGAACATTTTTGACCACCCCTAGTATTCTATACACCCGTATAATATAGTGCAACCTTTCATATCACAAAATTGAAGTAAGGCAATGATCAGGGATCGATAAATTAACCCACGCCTCCCACCAGAAACACCAAAGGTAAAACAACACAAACATGAAATATCTAGACCCTAGTGGAAACATCAATGGCGGAAAGCCAAAAAGGACAGTTACTGGCCGAATGGCTAACCAAAGCAAAAAAGATATAAACGATACATATAAATGAGTTGTTTTTTTTTCATGAACATTGGTTGCGATATTTTGTTTTCTCATTTACACTCCAAACATAGGTTTGGGCCGCCGTTACCATTGTAATCACGGGGTCTTCCATCGCTGCAGTTTCGAGCATGGGAGACACCAAAGTCAGTAACTGAAGGTCAAGTGGTTTTTCAAACAGCTCGAAAGAAGTAAATTGATCTTGAAAGGGTCATGCCCCTACCCCAAAAATGTAGGTTGTGTCAGCTAGAACCGCCTTTGTTCTAACGGAGTAAGAAATCGAAAAACAATGTACACCTTTTGCCTGTATGAAGTAGGGTTTAAGATATTAACTCTTATCATGCTGTTCACGACAATCCCTATCTTTGGAAACAGTGTAGACCCAGATCAGATGGCTTCAGAAGCCATCTGATCAGGATCTACACTGTTTGACATTAAGTTTATGGCTTTGTAAAAATAAATTACATCAAATAATCTGATTGGTTCAAAGTCAGAAATGGGTGTGGCTAAACTGAATATTCAGCAAGAGAAGGGTTAAGTACATGGAATTGTTTATGTGATGACAAGTTGGCAATTGCAGTGTGATGTTGAGATGCAAGTCGTGTCAGTTTTAGCAGAATGATCACTATCAGTAAATATGTTAAGAAATTTTGCAAAACTAGCTAATCAAATTAACAGACATAATCAAGACCCGTTAACATGCACCAATATACCTCAAACATAAGCAAAACAATTCGCTTTGGGCCTATGTTGTAAATTCCGCAAATCTTTTTCGTCGGAGAAACCCGTTTCGTTATGGAAGTCTAATATGAACTTAGGCACAACCTAGATACGGACATGAACATTACCGGTTAGTTAATGTTTAAAAGCAAAGATGATAGTGTTTTAACCTACCTGAAGTCCGAGTGAATAGTGAATAATTGCAAGCCACTTTACCATTTGATATGCTTTAACCCTTATATTGCTGTTCACGACAACCCCTATATTTGCAAACAGTGTAGATCCAGATCAGGTGGCTTCTTCAGAAGCCACCTGATCAGGATCTACACTGTTTGGCATTCAGTTTATGAATTTGTAGCAATAAATTACATCAAGTAATTTGATTGTATGACAGACAGAAATGGGTGTGGCATAAATGAATATTCAGCAAGATAAGGGTTAACTTACGTCCCTTGTTGAAACAGACAACATTTTTGGTTCTGTATAGCTTTACTTGAGACCATTCTTGTTGACTGCTGACTGTATAGCCTTTGTGAGCATTCTTGCTGTCAGTATCAGAATTGTTTACTGGTGACACGTCCATAGACAATCCTTCACCAGTGAACATGGTTTCCGAAGTCAAAGGTCTTGCGAAATGCAACTTGTTCAATTTTACCATGACATTGTGGGCAATCTGGATGGGGCCATAAATCGTGGCCACAAACAGACTAACTTGATCATCATAGACTTCGCCAAGGCCTTTGACAAAATTGAAGGTACCTCACAGAGGGCTATTAAATAAACTTGACTACTATGGGATAAGCTGATCAGCACACATAGGTGGATAAGCTCATGACTCTCTGGGGGCTCACAAGAAGTTTTACTTGATGGCCATGCATCTGATCCAGTCCCTGTTTTATCTGGACCCCCCCCCCACACACACACAAGGTTCAGTCCTTGGACCGGTCTTCTTAGTTTTCATCAATGATCTGACTGATAATATCAGGTCATCAGTCAGTTTGTTTGCTGATAATGTGTCCTGTATATATTCTCCGTCTGAATGTCTTATTTTACAAGATGACCTGGATCAACTTGCACAGCGGGAGGCCGATTAGCAGATGAAGTTCAATGTGGCGGGGGGATTTTTGGCCTCAGGGTCATAATTTGAACAATCTTGGTAGAGGTCCAATAGATGAAGCTAAACACCAAATTTCAAAGACCTTGGCCTTGCGCTTTCAGAGCAGAAGATTTTCTTTTTTAGATTTTTCCTATTTAAGTCAATGGAAAACCCAGGGGCCCCAGAGCTATAATTTGAACAATCTTGATAATGCTCTACAAGAAGAAGCTCCATACCAAATATCAAACACCTGAGCCTTCTGGTTTCAGACAAGAAGATTTTATTTAAAGCTTTTCCCTACGTAAGTCTATGTAAAACGAAAGGGCTCCGGGGCGGGGGCATTTTTGGACCCAGGACAAGAATTTGAACAATCTTGGCAGAGGTCCACTAAATGAAGCTACGCACCAAATATTGAAGGCCTGGTTTTAGAGGAGAATATTTTTTTTTAAGTTTCTATTTAAAAAAATCTGTTGTTTGCTCCCGAGACCTTGGTGTGCGGACTGGAACTATTTGAACAACTCTGAAAGGGAACCGCCTAAGACTCATTCTTAGGAAGTTTGGTCAAAATGCGACCAGCGCTTTACCAGATGTCGTTTGAAGAAATTGTTTTCGCACGGATGGATGCATGACGGATGAAAAGTAATCCCAAAAGGTCACCTCGTCATTACATGATAGGTGAGCTAATAGATACAAAAAAAATAGGCCTGACCCGCTTATATGACAAATGGACTTGTACAACGTATGACAGTGGAAAAGTCTACTAGCATACAATGTATTAATGTCCCCATCAACACTGTATTAAGCTTTTGTTCCTATGAATTATTATTGTACCGTATTCGACCTATTTACCGCACTGTGCGCTTAGTTTTTTCAAAATTGTATGAAAACATTGTGGTGAAAAATCTACCTAATAAGCGCATACTCAATATGAAAAAAATACGAAAAAAAGGCTTCCGATTTGATTATTTTATAGAGTTGAATTTCAGCATAGTGATTCACCACATATACATATGATTGTCTGGGTCAAAGATGCAGCAAAACTCAATATGAATTTGTTGGGATGTTACTGTAAAGTGTGCGCCTGTGTATTTTTTCCAGAAAAAGCTTGGGTGTGCGCTTATAGGAGCATATGCGGTAAATAGGTCGAATACGGTATTTATATATGCATTGCCTGTCTTAGAAATTATGAAATAAATAGGAGTATTAAATTTTTATCAAGTAAATACAGACTTTTCTATGAAAAAAGAAAAACGATATTTCTCACAGAGAAATAATTCCCACTGAGAATTTGAACAATCTTGGTAGAAATCATCAAGACAAAGCTTCATGTCAACTATCAAAGACCTTGGCCTTCTCCTTTCAGACAAGAAGATTTCAAATGTTTTCATTGCCTTGACTTCTATTTCCTAGGGTTATAATTTGAACACTTTTGATAGAGGTCCACTTGATTTTGATAGAGGTCCACCAAATATCAAAGACCTGGGCCTTGCTGTTTCAGATTGGAAGATTTTCTTAAAGTTCCCTATATATAAGTCAATGAAAAAACCGAAAGGCCCGGGGCGGAGGCATTTTTGGCCCAAGGGCAATGATTTGAACAATCTCGGATTCGGAGAAGAAGATTTTTAAACATTTTCCCTGTATAAGCCAATGTTAATGAGAAGAAGATTTTTAAAGATTTTCCCTATATACAGTAGAACTTCGATGGCTCGAACACCGATGGCTCGTTTACCATGCATGTGTCGCACTCATTCTTTAGCCCCTAGCGAAATCCTCTACGTAAGAAATAGTGGGGGATAAATAAGGAGATTTTAGTCTTTTATCTTGCAAATGTATGCTGTGTGTCCTCATTAGAATCGCCTCGATGAGGCGATTCTAACGAGTACACACAGCATACATTTTCATTATAGAACGCCGAAAAGATGTCTAAAAGTATCTCGTTATGCCTCCTGGCAGTAACCATCAGTGGCTCGAACAACCCCTGTCTCGAACAGATTTTCGTGGTCCCAAAGGAGTTCGAGCCATTGAAGTTTGGCTGTAAGTCTATGTAAAATCAAAGGGCCCCAGGGCGGGGGCATTTTTGGCCCTAGGGCTATAATTAGAACAATATTGGGAGGGGTTCAGTAGATGAAGCTTCATACCAAATATCAAAGACCCGGGCCTTATGGTTTCAGAGATGTAGATGTTTAAATATTTTCTCTATATATGCCTATAAAACCAAAGGGCCCCGGGGTGGGGGCATTTTTGGCCGTAGGGCTATAATTTGAATACTGATGATAGAGGTTCACTAGCTGAAGCTTCATGCTAAATACCAAAGACCTGGGTCTTGCGGTTTCAGAGAAGAAAATTTTTAAAGATTTTCCCTATATAAGCCTATGCAAAACCAAAGGCCCCTGTGGTGGGGGAATTTTTGGCCCCAGGGGTATAATTTGAACAATCTTGGTAGCCCTCCATTAGATGAAGCTTCATACCAAATATCAAAGACCTGGGCCATGCAGTTTCAGAGAAGATTTTTAAAGATTTTCCCTATATAAGCCTTTGTAAAACCAAAGGCCCCCCAGGGCAGGGGCATTTATCGCACTAGGCCTATAATTTGAACAATCTTGATAGAGGTTCACTAAATGAAGCTTCACACCAAATGTCAAAGAACTGGGCCTTGCGGTTTCAGAGAAGAAGATTTTTAAAAAAATTCCCTATAAATCTATGTAAAACCAAAGGGCTCTGGGGCGGGAGCATTTTTGGCACCAGGGATATAATTTGAACAGTCTTGGTAGAGGACCAGTAGATGAAGCTTCATACCAAATAGCAAAGACGGGGGCCTTGTGGTTTCAGAGAAGAAGATTTTTTTAATATTTTCCCTATATAAGCGTATGAAAAAAACCAAAGGGCCCCGGGGGCGGGGGCATTTTTAGCCCTAGTGCTATAAATTGAACAATCTTGATAGAGGTCCACTAGTTGAAGCTTCACACCAAATATGTTGCAGTTTCAGAGAAGAAGATATTTAAAGATTTTCCCAATATAAGCCTATGTAAAACCAAAGGCCCCTGGGGCGGAGGCTATAATTTGAACAATCTTGGTAGAGGTTAACTACATGTAGATGAAGCTTCATACCAAATATCGAAGGCCTGGGCCTTGTGGTTTCAGAGAAGATTTTTCAAGTTTTCAGTGAAAAATAAATGTATATTTGGCTGCTGTGACCTAGATGTGCAACGGAGCGGAACCATTTGAACAACTTTGAAAGGGGTCCAGATAAGAATCATTCCTGTGAAGTTTGGTCAAAATCTGATCAGTGGTTTAGGAGATGTCGGTTGAAGAATTGTTTACGGACGCACACATGGACAACAGACGAAAAGTGATCACAAAAGCTCACCTTGTCACTATGTGACAGTAGAGCTAAAAAGGAAAGTTGTGGGTGCTTGTTGGAACAGTCACAACATAGCATTTCACGGTTATCCATAAAATCTTTTTCAAATAGTCAAGAATATTATCACCATTTTCCCATCTGTTCTCTTTATCTGAATTGCAAATACTTTTTTTTTCTTTCTTTTCTCCTATTTATACTGCTACTTGCTCACATCTGAGCATTGCGAGCAGGATTTCCTGGGTGGTAACCAGTACTTATTTTGTATTTTTTTAAGCAATGTGGATGAAGTGCCTTGCTGAAGGGCACAACACTTTCGTCAGCGTATGGCTTGAACCCGCAACCTCTCGATCACAAATCCGATGCGCTACCACTGCACAAAAGTGCTCCACTACTTTCTGTTATCATGAATATTTTGAGTTCAGATCCCATGGACAGTAAATTTGTCTGTTAACCAAGTCATCTACATCTGCCAGTCATGTGCTGGGCTCTGCAGGGTCGTACGAACATCCGTCTCAATCTGGTTGTTCATGACCAGATCCAAATCAAATTAGCTGCCTTAAGGGTACACAAGAAGCATGTCAAAGAAACACTTCTTTAACTGACAATGTTTACAAATGACATGCGACTAGTGTCTTTCATGGATGTGTCCTTATCTATTGCCGGTGGTCCCAAGTCAGGCTCTAACTGCTCTCTTCTTCATCCAGATAATGAGACTGCTGTACGTAAGAACATCGTGGTGTCCGAACTGCTACACTTTCTTTCTTTCTACTGATAATGCGACCGGTCACATTTCGCCATTACTCACAGGTGTACATTACATACACTAAAGGTTTTGCAGGATGAAAGCCTACACAGTAACCATGCAGTTACAGTAGGGTTCTTTAACCTGCACAGGGGATGGTTCTCCTTGCACAGGGGGCCTCCAGTTAACGTCCCGATCCGAAGGATGTTGCACTTTGTGACATTCATCCCTGAAAATGATACCAATGGAGTGTGTTCGGACACCGAAATTAGATCGCCGCTGCGGGGGATCGAACCCAGGACCTCTGGCATCAAAGTGCACAGTCATTCTAATTGGGACGTCAACTGGAGGCCCCTTGTGCAGGGAGAACAATCCCCTGCACAAATAAATGACCCCTTCCAATATTATCTATCTTGTTGTTGTTGTATATCTATAAGGCATTTTATCGCTGTCTATAATCTCCTGGTACTTGAGTAAGTCACTTGTGCATTTCCCTATGAGAAAAACACATGATGCTCCTATTACAATGCCCTTCAAAATATTTTAGTGCTCCTTTTAATTATCTATCTCTGTTTACTGCCAACCCCTCCTACGAGTGTAATGTACACCTGCACGTAAGCCTCGTGTGAGGGTGTTGCAGTAAAAGAAGAAAGGGAATTCCAAGGCCCCCATTAGGCATTAATTCATGCTTGATTGTATCACACACTGCGAGTCGGAACTACCATGGAAATACTGGAAATAAACGAAAACTAACCGGTTTCTGTCAAATAACGCGGCCGGCAGGTAAACAGAAGATTGGTACTCGATATTTTTATTTTGCGCCGACTGTCAGACAGTTTGTCTATGAAAATGTAATAAGCGTCTCTGCAACATGGATTAATAATAGAGAAGCAGTCATCGTGACGTTTTTGAAGAATCCGAATTTACAGTTTTTATTTATTTATTTATTTTTATTTGGTCGGATACGTCAAAAAGTAATACATATAGCGGGTTGAAATACGAAAATGAGAAAAAAGAAGCTTAAAAGATGAAAGTTGTACTAGACTGGGGACCGACTGTGTGAAAGGCAGACATTTTATTAGAAGGAAGAACGCGTGAACCATACACCGGAAGTTGTCTCGCATAGTCTCACCGAGAATTCACGTGATTTGACCATCAAAAAATATTTATCAGGGAAGCGAATTACGTTGTTATGACAACCCTTGCACCTCTCAGTCTATAGACGGACATGTTCATGTCCGCACTAGAAAGCCTATTCCATAACAAGAAATATACCATGTTATAATGGGCGGTATCTTGTGTGATGTAGTATTTAAAAGCATGAGGTATGAATTATGTAAAATATAACGGGGTCATATTTTTTTCCCGATCTTATTCTTTCATCAGATCAAACTATGTAGAAATGTAGATTTTGTCATGTGTTCACCATTTTGAATGAATGAACTAGCTTTTTTAGGTAACCGAGCGCTGTAAGCACATGATCCGATTTCACCATTTTTGTTGTTGTTGTTTTTCAGTTTCCCCGTGTCGCGGGACGTCGGCTGTTGGGGTCCCAGGGAAAGAATCCATGCTGGCACTACACCGTAGCCGTTCGGTGGTACCCCTATTCCCGTTGTCGGTGAATAGGGAGACCATCGCACGGCTCCAGCCCATTTCACCATTTTTATCATCTCGATATATATATTAATCTACGAAAAGTCCTGCAATTCAGGTGTCTTTTGATAATTAATATGAGTTCACTTGTGTATGCATTTCGACAATAAAACGTGCTTTTCTCGGGTATGTTAATTCATTACGAAAACACGCCTATGCAAATACATTGCCAATTTTGTGGCCAAAAAATAGAAATTTTATGAAGAAAAATTGTGATTTTTTTTCTTATTTCTGCTCAAAACATAGATTGCGGGGACTCGATAGAACCGCCTCGACGTGTGAAATATGAAACTCTATCACTAAAGAATCAAACGGTATTGGCCAATGTTCATATTTTTTTTTTAAGTTGGTCACCATCACAAGGTAAATATTATGGTACATGTACCAGTGGAAAGGTCTGTAACAAGGAATGCACGTGTGAAGTAGGAAAGCCCAGTCACGTACCAGTAAAAAGTCATGGCCAATGTTAAAGTTTTTTTAAAAAGTGGATTCAATGTCAAGGTCAGGGTCACAAGGTCGAAAGTTATTCTTGTGACACAGAATGCACATGTGAAATGTGAAAGCCATTATCTATTACCCATCGAAAGTTATGGCCAACGTTAAAGTTTAAACAATATTTCCAACATCAAGTGCAAGATCATGAGGTCAAAAACTATGGTACCACTAGAAAGGTCTTGTGACAAGAAATGCACATGTGAAATATGAAAGCCATATCTGTTACCATTCAGAAATTTTATAATAACTCCAAAACGAAGCTGCCAGGATTTTTACGGGCTTATCCCGTTCAGTTTCACTAGCTAATCTATACAGAGAGTGTGTGTGGGTTCCACTAAAAACCAGATGTACTGAAGAAAAACTAGCATTTATGTATAAAGCTGTGAATGACTTGGTTCTATAAGCGACCTTATTCCACCTTTTGTAAGACATGTATCAAATTATCCTCTTCGCAACCACAATAATTTAACTGTTCCTTTTACCAGAACACAAATTTCACGTAAGTCCTGTATACCATCATCTATATCTCTTTGTAACTCACGTTATCCGTTCATCTAGAAGCCTGTCATGTTTCAAAAATAAAATTAAAAATCTCCACACAGACTGAACCAATATCCCACAATTCGTTTTATGTGGGGAAGGGTACAGGTCAGTTTTTCATGCAACAATCAGAAACCAATGTAGGATTTTAAATAAAGACCTATACAAAATCACTTATGTAATAGCCCTGCTTGTAGCTGTGGTTTTAGAATGGAAGATGCCGATCATTTCTTCTTTAATTGCCCCAAGTACCCAGATGTACGCATTACACTGTTTAATGCAACACGGAATTACCACCCTCTGACTATAGATTTTTCTTATTTCTGCTCAAAATATAGGGTCTGGGTACTCGTTTGAACCGCCTCACCGAGGCGGATCTAACGAGTACCCACAATCTATATTTTAGAGCAGAAATTGGAAAAATAAGATCTACCCACGGAAACTCCAGTTTTACTATAATCTAACAACCCAAGAGAACACTACTCTATTCATTGTAGTCGGAACCTATATAAAAGCTCTGGAAGATTTGCAACAGAGCAACATTCTCCTCACAAGTTGAAATTCTCTGTTCAGCTCACGAACAGTCAACAACACTCTTATCTTGTCTGTCTGTATGAATGAGTATCGCCTTCCTGAGCCACTTGTGGCTTTCTTGAAGTCCTGTCGACTTCATGGGGTCCCTGAGGTAAAAACAGGCCTCCACCACCGGTATGTGACAGTAAGCCTTCGCTGGGATCTGAACACTACAGCTCCAACCAGACCCAGGAAGACAGCGAAACCACAGCAGCCAGCCAAGGAGAGACCGCTACAAGAGACAGCACCACCAGCAACAGTGACCATATGAGCGTCTTAATAAAAAACGAACCCATTATCCTGCCAAACTTGCGAAATGTAGACCCCTGATGCAATGTAAAAAATGTTACTTAACACTTGAATAGATTAATTTTGCCACATCGCTCCAACAAGATTTGATATAATGCATTCATCCAATTCACAACCTAAATGGCAAACAGTGTAGATCAAGATCAGATGGCAATACAATATTTGCAAAGCCATCTTTTCTGAAAAGAATGATTGAGAACCAATAATCATATTTTCTACCTGATATCAAATAATCATATTTTCATCCCCATGACCTGCATTTTCATTGGCCAAGATACTTGCCTTGGAAAAAGTTATACTATCAAGATCATATAATAGGACATGCCTTATTCCGAAATGTAATGGATCCATCTCCAAAAAATTGTGTGTTATACAGTTTTAGTGTGGGCTACACGATGTATCATGATTAGTCTTTCAATTTGTTAGCCCCGGCCCATTGGGGCTTGAAGAAGTAGATGGGCTGCATGATGCTTCCACGCAGGGCTGAATCCGACCGCACACGAGTACTGGTGAACTGCTTAGAGGATCTAAGCCTGCCCAGGCAAAGATGTGCGAGTCGGACCGTCCATGCTTATAAACACTTTTGGTTTAATTGGGCGACAGGGCTTGAGATGTCATTTCATCTCAATGTCGGGTAAAAGTCCCACAAAATTGGAAGCAACGTCTCAAAAATGACCTACACAGTGCTGACGGGGACGTTAAGCCTCAAATCAAACAAACAAACTTTCAATTTGTATATACACGTATCAAAGTTGTCGCGCGCTGCCTAGGCGTAAAAGAGATGTTCATAACACGGACGTGTACACATTGTAAACTTTACCGCAGAAAAAAAGAAGAAAATTTTTAGATAAAAATTGTGATATTTTTTTTTTATTCTGTTCAAAATATAGCTTGTTGGTACTCGTTAGAACCGCCTCATCAGGCGGTTCTTACGAGTACCTACAATCTATTTTTAGAGCAGAAATAAGAAAGTTAAGGTTTACCCCTTTTAAACCCCAGTTTTACTACATACAAATGGGGTTTAAGAGGTCAAAATTATATAGGCGTGTTTTCGTAATGGATACTTTTCAGTGGTACTATAAAATGATGATGATTTCGTGTTTAAAAACGTGTTTTTCTACGAGAGACTTACTGACAGTATTACAGAACCTAAAAGCAGTGACAGTTTTATATCAAATGAATCGAAAACTGCTCAATGGAAAATGTTGAACAATATGCGGAGTGTACAATTTTATGTGACAGGACCGGAATTCAATCTATTTTACGACAGACAGACATGGGACCTCGCAGATGCATCGATAATTACTTTAAGGATGTAGTTGCAAATCCATTAACTTTATTTAACCCATCTTTGTCTCATGGCATCTTCCACTAAACAGATTTGGACAAATCCATTTCCAATTTAAGGGGTGCAAAATCTGTTATATTTGCTGCAAGTGTTTCACAACCATGTCCCAGCTCTGAGCAAACCTCGTTGACCCGAGTCTATGCTGTTTGTTAATTTCCAATTTTGGGGCTCTAGACAGGCATTAATGGTTTAATAGTCAATAAGGAAACACGAATTGCAGAATCTGTCGAAACGGAGACGAAATATTAGTCAGTAAGTGATCTACAATTTTGGATCGATTGTTTGTTAATCGACCCAATGTGACAAAGCATGAAATCCACGTGACTATCACTGACTTGTCGCAATTATTGTTATTTATAGAAAATGGCTGCTGCATGTGTGGTCAGAGTATTGCACGGAATTATCTATAGAATCTGGACTGGGATCATGGATTGTGCTGGGCAAGCAGTATAGATCCAGATCAGACATCGTAGAACGCGGATCTGATCAGGCATCCTGACTCGCTATCAAATGAGCTAACACGGTTTTACTATGATAAACAAACCGGCTGCCCGAGCTAAAAGTAGAAATAAACCTTTAAATGACAACTCCTCATACATCTTTGGTTTAGTTTCATTTAAACTTCATTGCACTGTTGGTTTATAGGAGACCCTCTACAAAATCCACTCCAATGAATAAAATGGCCGACAGAGCTGAAACATGTTAACCCTTTAAATGTTTTTTCCTTGTTTTATTCAGACGCCACAGCAATGTCGCTTAAGTGACCCTCTACTACATCAAGAAAACACACCTAAATAAGTTTGACCCCGCTTGAACCCCACTTTTATATATTAAGAATTTGGTTTACGGGGGTAAACCTTATTTTTCTTATTTCTGCTCTAAAAATAGATTGTGGTTATTCGTTAGAACGGGTATCCACAATCTATATTTTTAGCAGAATAAGGAACATATCGTAAGTTTTCATCTTAAAAGTTTCTTTTTTTAAGCGGCAAAGTTTACAATGCATTTGTATAGGAGTGTTTTCGTAATGAATCAGGCTGTGCCTCCGTCCAGTCTGGCTAGAGTCTTTGCAATTGTTTTATGTATGTCAGTTTTCCCAAAGCGTATCTGTACAGAAACTTAAGGCTATACAGAGGACCTTCGTTAAAACCTCGTTAAAACGAAAACACGCCTATACAAATACATTGTAAATTTTACCGCCGGCATAAAGGAAAATTTGAGACGAAACATGTGATATTTTTTTTCTAATTTCTGCTAAAAAAAAGATTGTGGGTACTCGATAGAACCGCCTCATCGACGCGGTTGTAATGAATACCCACAATCTATATGTTAGAGCAGAAATAAGAAAAATAAGGTGAACCCCTGTAAACCAAAGTATTACTACATAATAGTGGGGTTCAAGGGAGTCAAAATTATATAGGCGTGTTTTCGTGATGAAAAATTGATACAATGGTTTTGTTCGGATGAGCAGGATGGCAGTCAGGGCCGAATTAGACGAAAACTTTTAAATTACAACCCCTCCCTGGCCCTGTACAAGAAACACTTAATAGTTGCATCTTGACTGAAACTATAAAATGCTAATGTTTTAGTCATTATATGATTTGTTTAACATACTTCCAAAACAAATAAATAAATAAATGCTGTTTGATTGATTGAATTAGTCTGGAATTAATGAATTCATTTAGTTTACTTCTTTTCACATTTGAGTTAATGAAACAATGAATGTCAGTTTGTTCCATTACTAATTTTGTAAATAAAGAAGACTGAAGTAATTTCAAACAATATTTTGTTGGGAACAATCTCATTAAAATAAAAAATATACCATCACACTATTTCCCATTGTAGAGCCCCGTTTCCTATCTCTCAGAGAGTCTCTGCTCATAATTACCTCATAATCATTTAGATAAGAAATGCCTTTGATGTCCACAGTGATCCGAGGGACTTGTTTATTGCAGACGTTTAGACGGGCCATCCCTTTTATATGCAGAAAAAAATATGTCTTTAAGCCAGTTTCGTTCAAAAGTCAGAAGAATGTTTCCCAGGTGACTACCTACATGTATCTAAGTGCAACAGCTATGCTTCATGGAATAGCATGGCTGTTAGTTATCCCATTACGAAAACACGCCTATACAAATACATAGTAACCTTTATCGCCGAAAAAAGGAAAATTTTAGGATGAAAAATCGATGAGGCGGTTCTAACGAGTACCCCCAATCTATATTTTAGAGTAGAAATAAGAAAAATAAGATTTACCCCTGCAAACCCCAGTTTTACTACATAAAAGTGGGGTTCATGGGGGGTCAAAATTATACAGGCGTGTTTTCATGATGACATGATTTTATATAATGCGTGCCATCCTGAAATCAGGTGAGTAATTAAGGGCCAACTTGCCCTCCTTGTTTAATTATATGGCGGTTGACCGCGTCTCTGACTCGATGGCTCCGTCGGGTGCGTGTCTGACTAATGGGCAGGAGATCGCTGGTTCGATACATGCCAGGTCGGCAACAGTGTTTTGTTTAGTGCAACCATGAAATCTTTTCTATGGTCAATATCTCCCTTCCAGTGATACAAGAAGGCTAGTGTCCATTTCTGACGAAGGAATAAGCGCTGTACTAGTTAACCCCCTTTTTGTATGCATAAGCCTGCATCTGGTTTGTATTTTATTCTGTTTTACGGCACTTTCTTGGTAATTGTACGTATTTCGATACCGTCGTTAAACAGAGGTGGGCGAAAACCAGAATGCCTGGAGAAAGACCACCTGACCCCCCGTTGCAGAACATGGTGTCTAACATGCGAGCCGAGCGCTGCTCAAATCACAGTGGTGAGTGACCTAATGATTAACCTCATACTCTGTTTTCCACTAAATCGTGTTAAACTATTGACGTTTATTCGGTTGGTGGAATTACTTGCTAAACGACGGAGGTGCAGTTTTGTAAAATGAGTGGTAAAACTTCGTTTTTTGAACGAAAATCGCGAATTTCTAAAATTCCTAGTTGACAGCAAAACTAAGACAGTGTCTGAAAAGGCATTTGTTGCTATTGCATGTAATATCAATAAAGCAGAGATTTGGAACAATATGAAATGATTAATCGGTATGGTTGTGCCTCGGGATTTGGGTAAACAAAAAGGGTACTTTTCTTAAATGCATTACGATAACACACCCGTGCGACATAGTGCATTTTTTCACATCTTCAAAATGACTACTTTTCTAATGAAAATCTGTCATATTATTCTTATTTATACTGCAAACATAGGTTGTAGGTACTCGTTAGCGGAACCCTTGTGTGTCTTGTTGCCTTCACTTTTATTTTGCCTCAGTACAAATGAGATACAGAACAATTTTAAACCTTGTCCTGCGGAACATGACAACCCCTATCTTTGCAGATAATGCAGATCCAGATCAGAAACCATCTGCTCAGGAGCTATACCGTTTGTAAATATGTTTGTGAATTGAACGAATACATTATATTAAGTACTTTGATTGCCTTATCGTCAAAAATGGGTGTGGCTAAACTAATTTATACAGCAGTAACATGTCGGTCCCCGCCCATAGGGGCTTGAAGAAATATATGGGCTGCATGATGCTTCCACGCAGAGCTGAATCCGGACCGCACACTAGTACTGGTAAACCGCTAAGAGGATCTAAGCCTGTCCAAGAACAGCGGTGCGAGGCGGACCGTCCATGCTAATAAACCCTTTTGGTTTCATTGGGCGACAGGGCTTGAGATGTCATTTCATCTCAATGTCGGGTAAAAGTCCCACAAAATTGGAAGCAACGTCTCCAAAATGACTTTTACAGTGTTGACGGGGACGTTAAACCTCAAATCAAACAAACAAAAAGCAGTAACATGATGACAGATCTCAATTATCGCGGAAGCCTCCGTGGGGCAGTGGTTACGCTACTCGCCTTGTAAACCAGGGGTCGCAGGATCGATCCCGGGCTTCTCCAGACTTTCGGATGAGTCTTTAAACCGAGGTCCCGTCTCCGTATGACCATAGCTGTTGGTGGTACGTAAAACGCAAACACTCACTCACTCATCAGAACTATCGCTACATATATGACACTTTCGATTGGAGTAGAAGCGACCTTTATATACAAATAGATAGTATATATGTTCTCAAATCTAACATAGCTGACACATGGACATCATGCAGAAGTAAATTATCAGCGATCTTTGCCTGTCGAGGGACGTGAATTAGAAGAGAAGAAATCCGTGCGACATTCTCGGCTAGACATTTGATTGGCATTCCGGGATTCATTCTCATCATTTTTGTCACGCTGGCTGTCCTTGGAAACTTGTTGTGAGAACATAGCTTTGTTTGTTGCAAGATCGATTTGATAATGTTGTTCCATCATGTACACCTTTTTGTATGCAAGATGTTAGCTCCAAATAAGAAGGGGTGGCAAGGGGAGGATGACAATGCTAACCATTTAGTGTTATTTATCAGCTGTTTGTGTATTCATCATTACGAAAACGCACTATACAAACGCATTGTAAACTTTAACACCGAAAAAAAAAAAAAAGGTGAAAAGTTATGATATTTTTCTGATTCCTGCTTAAAAATATAGATTGTGGGTACTCGTTAGAACCGCCTAATCGAGGCGGTTCTGACGAGTACCCACAATTTATATTTTAGAGCATAAATAAGAAAAAAATTGCATACCCCTATAAAGCCCAGTTTTACTGTACAAAAGTGGGGTTTGATGGGGTTAAAATTGTAAAGGCGTGTTTGCGTGATGTATTTTTTGTCGTTTTTATTGTTTATGTCTTGCATATTGTGCATTGGGATAACACTCCCCTATGAAATAATGATAGGAAATAAGTTTATTTCATATCTTCATAACTGAGATTTTTGCTGGTGAAAATGTATGATACAGTCCTTCGTTCTACTTCAAACGCAAATTATGGGTACTCGTTAGAACCGCCTAAACGCGGCTGTTCTTACGAGTACCAACAATCTATAATTTAGCAACAATGAAAAATACATATATAATGTATACCCTTGTTAACCCCAACTGTTCTTAAATGAAGTAGGATTTACTGCGATGTTCATTGCAAAGATATTGCACTGTTCATTCCATTGCTAAGTTGGACGATTAAAATCTTTAATAGTCCCGATATGATCTATAAAAAAGCGGTGTTTTATCTTTTTTATCGCATTTTTTGGCGATATCTTCTTTATTTCAGATATTGCGGAAGAGTTGTGGAGGAGAAGTTCTGCCAGCTTCTCAAAAAGGTTTCATGCCCCTCTGCGAAGGCGTTACGCCCTGTATTTTCTGAAAAACGCGTTCTTAAACTTTTTGATGCGAACTTCTACATTTCTTCGACAATTTTGTTAAAATTGTATATGCATTTGCAATGATATTTAGATGTGCCTAACACAAAATTCATTCTACTCGCATGAAGCGTTTTGGAGTTATGGCCCTTGATTTTCTGAAAAATGCGCTAAAAATCTTGTGACGCAAACTACCTCCACATTTCTTCACCGATTGCCCATAAACTTTGCACATGCATTCCTTGTTTGGTGAATGGGTGCCTGACACAATTTTCAAGTTGATCCCATCACCTGCGACGAAGTTACGGCCCTTGATTTTATGAAAAAACGCGTTCGAAAACCTTGTGACGCGAATTTCTTCCCCATTTCTCAACCGATTGAGCTGAAACTTTGCACATGCATTCCTTGTGAAGTAAAGGTGTGTCTTACACAATTATCACGTTGATCCTATCATCTTCGAAGGAGTTACGGTCCTGTATTTTCGGAAAAACGCGTTCTTACACCTTGTGACGCGAACTACTTCCACATTTCTTCGAGAATTTTGTTAAATTTTTATGCCCCCGTAGGAGGGCTGATAGTTTTTGCACTGTCCGTTTGTTTGTGGGGTTTTTATACCCCCACAAATGAAATTTGGGGGGGAGGGGTATATAGGAGTGAGCTTGTCGGTCGGTCGGTCGGTCGGTCGGTCTGTTGACTTGGTTTCCAGACGATAACTCAAAAAGCGCTTCACCGATTTTTATAATTTTTGGTACACTGATGTAACATCATAAAATACAGGTCAAGTTCGATTTCCACTACAATTCGTCAATTTTCGACATAGTTATGGCCCCTTTCAAGTGAAAAAATTGCAAAATGCCGCTGTTGTACTATCAAGGCAGTTTTTGTTGGGGTATTCGTCACCTTTAGTGATAGCTCTAGTTTTTGTGGGTTTGTGGGTTAGTCCGCACGTTTTTTTCCTCAAATTGGCTCCAACGGGGGCATTGCTCACTTATAGTGACAGCTCTTGTTTTTGTTGTGGTTTGTCTTTGAGTGTGTGTATCGCTTGTTTGTTTTTGTTTTTGATAGCCATTTTGTGAGAAAGAAACTGTCCTTTTTGGCTTTCCGCTGTTGACGTTTCCATTAGGGTCTAGTTATTCCGTGTTTTGCTCCTTTCCCTTTGGTGTCCCTGATGGGAGCTGTGGATTAATTGTATCGGTTCCTGATCATTGCCTTCACTTCTATTTTGCCAATGGGTCATGCTGTCGAATCCTCCATAATGACGAATTAGTTCTAGATAATTGAAACGCAGGCGAAATAGAGATAGGAAATGAAATGTAGACCCATTTTTTTTTTGCATGCGCATTGAATAACGTAAAGCGTCTTGGTGACCTGATCATCTCTGATGGGAACTGTATCGATTCGTGGTCATTGCCTTCACTTCTATTTTAGAACCTGTCTAAAATACACTGTTAGCTAGCTCTATAACACATTTGTCTTTAAGCAGTATATTTCCCTTACATGTCTTTTAGTGTATGTACAAAAAATAAATGTATTAATACCTACATTATGCTACATTTCATTTTCATCAAGGAAATGTTTGTATATAAAATCATTACGCAAACATGCCTGTACAAGTACATTGCCACCTTTATCACCGATAAAATGACAATTTCATGATGAAAAAATGTGATATTTTTCTTATTTCTGCTCAAAATATAGATTGTGAGCACTCGTTAGAACCGCCTCATCGAGGCGGTTCTAACGAGTACCCACAATCTATATTTTTGAGCCGAAATAAGAAAAATAAGGTATACCCCCATAAACCCCACTTTTACTATATAAAAGTGGGGTTCAAGGGGGTCAAAATTATATATGCGTGTTTTCGTGATGGACTATGAGCTCATGAGCCATAAAGGCTAATTGTGCTTCGTTTCTTCTGAATAAACTAAAACTTTAATATTGAGAAAAAAAGATTTTGAAATGGTTCTCTTTGTTCACAGCATAGATTGTGGTCGGTCGGTAGAACTGCTTCAATGTGGCGGTTTTAACAATCACACAAAGCATGGATTGTAGGTGTTCGATTTTAAATCGAATGTTAACGCCGGAAAAATGCAAAAGCGAGAATAGGTCTGTCATGGACAACGTTGCTATGACGTTATGCGTCAGTAACAATGTGTTATTACACGTGTGGCCATATCTTATTTATTTCTTACAAGCTTTATAGAGATTTCTGCGTGAAATCGAAAACGATATCGTCAGTGTTTCAAAAAGTGACTGATACCAATTGTATTTATCATCGTTTGGGACTATTTTATTCTTCAAACCTAATTCTATCATTATTTTTTTCATTGTTAGGTGATTGAAAATTAATGAACTGAGTTAGAATAGACGCTTCGTCCGTTCATACGTCACGAAGACGTTAATGATTCTACTTTTGACGCCGAGCTCGAGTAAATTGCTGCCCGATGTTAGATCAGTCCACATCTTCTTTGGGAAACTATTCTCTCAATTATTTCAGTACATGTAACGATTCATAATAATGTCATCCATGGCTAATTTTTTGACCCAACAGTTTACCCCATAAACACCTGGACACCACTAAATTAACACAGAACGACCAGGAATAAAGTTAGCGTTCTCCGTCGGTTAGTGGACCTACAGTGGGGTCAGAACTAAAGTTTACACCCTTGTGCACTTTGTGTTCACGTCAGGTGCACAAATTTACTATCATTTTAATGCAAATAGTGCACTTGGCGTGCACGTCTCAAGTGCACTTGGTGTAAACTTTTATTTCGTAAAACCATTCTTCGATATAAACAGATTGGGTACAACATAAATGTTATACGACAGACTGCATGCGTGGTAGTTAACCCAATCACGGTTGACAGCTTTGCTTCCCTCTTTAATTGCACGCCGGTGGGTCAGGCCTCAGATTCTATGACGGTTCCAGTGTAAAGGCTTATTGAGAATTAGAGAGATCTAATTCAAGGTAATGTTGGCTGGTGCCTGATGCTCTATCTATGGTGGGACCCATCGGAATCTAACTGTTGGTTTTCTTTTGCTCCAGCATTTCAGTGGTTTCTTGCTGTTGAGTCCTCACCGTTGTTTCCTCTCTGTGGTTGTTTGATTATTTGTGTACACGGAGATGTTGCACTGATGAGTTAGGAGGCCTTCATGCGGACTGAACAAATTATTTGTCTAAATCGCGACAGAAGTAAGGGCGAGGATTGTGGTCACGTAAAATCGATTTAAGACCCCAGTGGAATTCGTTTCCACTGACCGTTCCAAGGCGGTTCTTTTCTCGCGGTTTATTTTTGTTATGGTTTGTCTTTGGGTGTTTGTGATGCTTATATTATTTTATTTTGGATAGCCTATTGGCCATTTTGTGGGAAAGTAAGTGTCCTTTTGGCTTTCCGCTATGTGGGTTTCCATTAGGTCTGTTATTTCATGTTTGTGCTTCTTTCCCTTTGGTGTCTCTGATGGGAGCTGTGGGTTGATTGTATCGATTCCCGATCATTGCCTTCACTTCTATTTTGCAAAGGCGGGGCAAATTCTTTCCTTTAAGAGTTGACCCCTTTTGACATGGGAGACAATAATTATTTTGCAGGAGTTGCCTCTCCTGAGGGTGTATCCATTCCCCTTAATACATGTAGTTCGTCTGTCATTACTGGCAATGACCAGTATTATTGAAATGCGAGACATCAAGAAAACACACATATATAGTTTTGACCCCCTTGAACCCCACTTTTATGTAGTAAAACTGGGGTTTACAGGGGGTAAACCTTATTTTTTTAGTTCTTCTCTAAATATAGATTGTGGGTACTCGTTAGAACATCTGGAAAAAACACCTATATAGTTTTGACCCCCATGAACCCCAGTTTTATGTAGTAAAACTGGGGTTTACAGGGGTGAACCTCATTTTCCTTATTTCTTCTCTAAAGTATAGATTGTGGGTACTCGTTAGAACCGCCTCGATGAGGCGGTACTAACGAGTACCCACAATCTCTATTTTGAGCAAAAATATCGCAAATTTTCAACTGAAAATTTTAGTTTTTTCGGCGATTTAGTTTACAATGTATTTGTATAGGCGTGTTTTCGTAGTGATGCCTACTGTCTGTGTGTTCCAAGATGGCTGGTCTGCTGGTGATACCGTATGTACACTTTTCATACCTGCCATTTTCAGGACTTCTGTGTCTGGCATCTTGTTTTGCCACTGAATTTTCTAAACCAACGTGTATGTAAGTGGCAGGCCGTTGGTAGAGTTTCTACATTTCGCATGCGCACCAGCGTATAATAGTGTTGGCAGCGCGTCAATGCTGCCACTAGCTTTGGCAATCCTGGCACTGACTTCGACGTATATGTGCACGACTCTTAACAATGTGTTTGATGCTTTCCAGGATGGTGACAGCGGCGTACATATTAGATATCGGTTTGAGAGGAGGCTTTTTAGGCTAAGATAGTTGCAAGCCAAACCCAACGTGCAGACAGAGGTGCTCCAACAGAAGAGAAGACACAAAAAGGTGCATATCAAGTACTCGTATCTGTTTCCTGTGACGGATATGACCTCAAAATCAGCACCAAAAGGACTGAGATGGTATATCAGCAAGCATCTGGCAAGAACTGAAACAAGAAAAGTGCCATATCAAGTGACTCGATTGTGATTGCATTACACTATTTTGGAAAGGAACAGGTAATGAAATCTTATTATTCAACCGTTCACTTATAAACTTGTAAACTAGAATTATTTCACAATGTCGAAATGAAGACTGAATTCGCAGTATCAGATTCAACAAGACCGGTTGTCTTGTCAGTTTGGTCATGTTTATGGAAAACTATGTTGAATTTAACAGTGTAATAGAGTTGAATTCGACAATGACTGATCAATAGGCACAGCCTTAGGGATATTACAAACCGACAAACGCAATCAGCAAAGAGACTGGTCTTCTTTATACTTAGCACACTCCTTTCTAACATCAAGAACAACACGAGTCCATTAATGCTGTGCGTGTTTATACATTATTATTATTATTATTATTATTATTATTATTATTATTATTATTATTATTATTATTATTATTATCATCAACTGTATCATCGTTTTCTATATTTATTGTAATCACTGATGAATTTTCAAGTGTTTATTCATTTTTTCCAACACATATACTATAATAATATTATTAATAATAATAATAATAATAATAATAAAAATCATAATACTTGTTGTAGAAGTAGCAGTAACAGCTGAAGTAATAGTGGAAATAGAAGTAAGTATAATTATTATAATCATCCTTCTGATTATTGAAATTATTATTATCATTATTATTATTATAATAGTAGAAGTAGTAGTAGAAGTAGTGGGAGTAGGAATAAGTGTAGTATTGTTTGTAACGTCCCAGACAACTCTATTTAGGTCATTTTGTAGTAGTAGTAGTTGTAGTTTAATTATTGTCATCATCGTTTCTATAATTAAAATTATTATCAGTAGTTATAGTAATAGTAGCAGTAGTTGTTGTTAGGAAACTATTATTATAATTAACATTATTATTCTTATTATGTACATTCCAACAAACAATATTGGCTAATTTTTATCAAATTTCATTTTCATAATGTAAACATGCTCTTGTGCCGGCCTCGGTAGCTCGGTCGGATGCGCGTCTGGCGGGTTCGATACCTGCCAGGGTTGGCAATATTCTGTCGTGGAGATGGATCATTAAATTTTTTCTACGGTCATTCTCTCACTTCCGCTGATTCAAGAGGGGCAGTTGTCAGTTTTGGGCGAAAAAATTTGCACTGTACTGGTTAACCGCTTACGTATAAGCATGTCCAGGAAAAGTGTGGAAAGGTAAACTGACCTGCTCAAACATGACCTAAAATAGTGTTGACTGGGCCTTTAATCTCCAATACAAACAAACAAACATGCTCTTGTAGAGCCCTTATAAATCCGATTTTATGTCATTTACATTATTTTGACAATATTTCATCCCGTAACCTACAATTGAATGTTAAAAAAAAGGCATTTGTACGGTCAAGAAACACAGCATTTTTTGTGGATGAATTGTTTTGTTTGTTTGTTTGACTTGAGGTTTAACGTCCCCGTCAACACTGTAAAGTTCATTTTGGAGACGTTGCTTCCAATTTTATGGGACTTTTACCCGACATTGAGATGAAATGACATCTCAAGCCCTGTCGCCCAATGAAACCAATAGTGTGTATTAGCATGGACGGTCCGCCTCGCACCGCGGTTCCTGGACAGGCTTAGATACTCTAAGCGGTTCACCAGTGCTAGTGTGCGGGCCGGATTCAGCTCTGCGTGGAAGCATCATGCAGCCCATATATTTCTTCAAGCCCCTATGGGCGGGGGCCGGTGGATGAATTGTAAATATGTTTTCTGTCCTTATGAACTTCATTTGAAACATCTTTATTTCAATTATTGTGATTAAAGTGCTTATAGCAGTAATACGTCCTCTAAATGAGCATATTAATTGTGTATATCTACAGTAAGGGTACAGCAAAATGTACAAGTTGGAAAGTTTGAAACACAACTTCCCATACAAAGAGTCCACTAAGTTCCTAACGCAACCTTATAATATTCATCAAGTGATCTTTTTATATGGTACTCGAGTATGTTAAATAATCAGAGTTAATCTTTATGCTCTCAGTCAGATTGTGATGTGCAACCTTTTCATGCTGAACTGCTAGAAGATCATGTAAAACCTTCGTGGAAGAATTGCTGCATTTCAAGAACTACTTGTGTAAAAAATGTGTAAGAATTGCCGTGTTGAAGTCTTAAACAATAGTATTACTGACATATATGAACAGTTTAGGTCAATCAAAAGTTCGTGTCACAAAAAGCCCACGATAACAGTGAAAGATCAAAGATTGCAAACGATGTCTATCATTTGCAATCTTTGACCTTTCACTGTAATGGTTGGCTTCTTTCAGTCCTCCTGTCTTGGAAACACATTGCTTACGTGTAATATGATCTAGAAAGGGTTATCCTTTGGAAGCAAGGAATACACCACAGAACTGGAAAATATGGAGTGTACATGTTTTTATGGACCAGATTAGCTAGTTTCAGCCAATTAGGCCTCATCAGTGACCCTTAAATAATTTTAAAATTCAACAATGGTATCAATTATCCCAAAGGACAAGATAATATAAACTACACTATGATGTAGGGCAGGGAGACTTTTTACGGCCGCCACACAATCCCCGACACCAGCTGTAGTGACGTTAAATATGTTCTAGAAAGGGTTATCCTTTGGAAGCAAGGAATATACGTCAGAACTGGAAATTCGGGTAAGTCCGCGAAGAAAGCGTGTGGTTAGGTAAACTGAAAAGCTATATATGAGTTGAAATTGTGATGATAGGATTTTTAAACTCCTAGACAGTCAGTTAGCTCCTTTTGGCAGGAAAGGAAGTCTTGCGATGCATCATAAATGTGCAAGTGTTCTTACTTAAAAGCATGCGTGCACATTCATTTCATATGGCAGGTCACGTAATAACTGCCATCTTTCGACAGACACAGACTTGAAATCTGAGCTGCAAATGAACCTTAGGCATGTTATAAGAAAACAATATTTACAACATGAGCGGTCAGCCAAAGCTCTTATTAGACTGCGCATGTGCAAGTCTGATCAGGGCCTCCGCATGTCGCTTAAGTTTTCTACAATGTACTTACCTCGTTTCTTCTTCTGACTAGCAGCGATGATTCCAGTCTGTCTTTAAAGATGGACAGGCTAATCTGCGTCATTACTTGACAGGGAATCCCCAAACTACTTTTTCTCAAGTCCTGGCTTTAATTATTCTGTGGATGTATTGCAACTTCACAAGGCAGAATACGTTTATCTATAAATTTCAGCTGGTACGTGTTTCCAGATTTAGAAACAATGATTACTGTCTTGTGAAAAATAATATGATTTGTCATTACGGGATTTCACTTGGGGACACAGTGCCATTCCCAAATGTATGATATCTACTTAACACAGTCGGAACGATAATACCACAGTTGGAACGATAATACTGACTAGGGCTAGCTAATCGGAGCTGAAAAGATAGTTGATTATTAGTTCTGCCATTTTGATCGATACTCGATCAGTAATCACAAGATTTGGTCATATTTGTACCTGTCTGCATGAATCCTGCAACATGTTGTACTTTACCATATCCATTTGAACAGACAGACCTGAGCGAACAGTGTAGACCCAGATGAGATGCCACAGAACGCGGCATCTCATGAGGGTCTGCACTGGTTGCCAGTCATCCAGCTATTTCAGACACAACTTTGTAAATTGCACTTATCAAATAATCGATTACAAACGAATCAGTAACGATAATCATTTGTGGAATTTGTCAACCGATTAATCGATTACCCGATTAATCGCGCCAGCCTGACAGTGACTGATCTGGATCTAAATCAAAGTCGAGAAATGCTAATGTTTCAATGTCCTACATTGCAAGATGTCCAGTAAGAACAATTCTAGCCCTAAATTGCCTGTTGTAGATGCAGCAAGAGGTCAGAAGAAGAATTCTTGTACACCAGACAAGGAAATCCGTGATGTTATCCTGGGATAGAAATTTATGTTCTGACCCTGGTGTTCCGACCCAAAATCGAATATAATCGCGTGTTTGATAAATGCACTGGTTGATTACGACCTCGTATGCGCCGTCGTTAAGGTTGACGTCACAGCACGTTACGTGACGTCACTAACCATTCCTGTAGTGGCATCACAATATGGCGGACGTTGGTAACCGAAGTGACTGCAGCATTAAAATCCGCGCTAAAAATGGAAGGTATGCAAGAAAAATAATCCTATATGGGTGTGAGGGGTGGATAGAAAAATCCGTCCCTCGGGATCACTGTCGGGCATCACTCGGCAAGCCTCGTGATGCCGGACAGTGACCCTCGGGACGGATTTTTCCATCCAACCCTCACACCCATATAAGATTCTTATATTCTTGCACACCAGACAAAGAAATCCGCGATTTTACCCTGGGATAGAAATTTATGTTCTGACCCTGATGTCCCGACCCAAAATCGAATATAATCGCGTGTTTGATAAATGCACTGGTTGATTACGACCTTGTGTGCGCCGTCGTTAAGGTTGACGTCACAGCACGTTACCTGACGTCACTAAACATTCCTGTACTGTCATCATAATATGGCGAACGTCGGTACTCGAAGTGATTGCTGCATGAAAAATCCGCGCTAAGAAATGAAAGGTATGCAAGAAAAAGAATCCTATATGGGTGTGAGGGGAGGATAGAAAAATCCGTCTCTCGGGATCACTGTCCGGCATCACTCGGCAAGCCTCGTGATGCCGCACAGTGACCCTCGGCCGGGTGATGCCGGACAGTTATCCCGAGGGACGGATTTTTCCATCCACTCCTCACACCCATATAAGATTCTTATAAAGTCAGTTTGTGATGCCGCGATGAGCACATTTCTGTTCGGCTTTGCTGATTCACTTGTCCTCATATTCAGCAGCATACCTTCTGATGACGCCTCACCTTTCTCGGTCCTGTGCAATTTGTTCCTTCTCTATTAGTATGCTTAAAGCCCTGGCGGGCGGGGGGACGGGGACGTCCTTGTATTGCTTCGTCTGGCCGCCATTGGAGCGCTTGTCTTTTTCTTGTTATTTTAGGGGATTTCTTTGGCAAGCGTTCTTTAGGCAGGTTATGTGCCGATTATAGTCGAGTTTGTACACTGTGCAGCCCTGCCCATTTTAGGACTTCTTTGTTTGTAATCACATCTTGCCACTTAATCAAGACAGCTTTTATAGAAGTGGTGCAGCCTTATGGTATGTCGTTGGTTAAACTGTCCAAGCTTCAAAAGCGTATAATAATGTTGGCAGCATCACAGCTCTGTAGACTTTCATCTTTGGTCCAAGTTTGATTTCACGTCGATCCAAAACGGACAAATGCAGCACTAGCTTTGTCAATACTGGCATTGACTTCACAATAAATGTGCACGACTCTTGACAATGTGCTTCCAAGGAAGGCAATCTGTGACCTTTTACTGGGATAATAGGCTCCTTGTAATGCTTGATATACCACCTTGCTTTTTATGTTGTTTATGAGGGTAAAGTCGACAAAGGAGTCGGACACTTGATTTGTACATTTTTTTCATCTTCTCGACTGAGCCATCAGCAAAGAGGAAGGACGTCTAGCTGTTGCTAGACTTACACTGACAGCGTTTCTCTCAGTTAAGAGGTGTAATCTTCCTCTCAGAAACTGTAGTACACTATGCATGATTTTTAGGTAAATATAATGATTATTAAATCAAAGGTATGCAAGCAAAAAGAAGGTTTATTCTTATTGATTCGATATAAAGGCATTTCCAACCCTCGGTATCGTCGAGCTCACCAGGACCTCAGCTTATCCTCGGCATGTTCGAGCTAATCCTAACCTCATCTTAGCCTCGACATGATCAAGCTAATCCGGACCTCACCTTAGACTCGGAATGATCGGGCTAATCGGGACCTGAACTAATCATCGGCATGATCGGGCTAATCCGGACCACAGCTTTGCCTCAGTATGGTCGGGCTAATCCGGACCTCAGCTTAGCCTCGGCATGGTCGAGATAAACCGGAACTCAGCTCCGCCTCGCATGTGCGGACTTCTCCAGATCTCAGCTTAGCCTAGGCATGGTCGGACTAATCCGAACCTCAGCTTAGCCTCTGCATAGCCGGGCTAACTCGGACCACAGATTACATGTAGCCTCGGCATGATCGGGCTAATCCGGATCTCAGCTTAACCTCAGCATGGTCGGGTTAATCCGGATCTCAGCTTAGAACTAATCCGAACGTCAGATTAAGCCTCGCATGGTCGGGCTAACTCGGACCTCAGATTAGCCTCGGCATGATCGGGCTAATCCGGATCTCAGCTTAGAGCTAATCCGAACATCAGATTAAGCCTCGCATGGTCGGGCTAACTCGGACCTCAGAGTAGCCTCGGCATGATCGGGCTAATCCGGATCTCAGCTTAACCTCAGCATTGCTGACCTAATTCGGACCTCAGCTTAGCCTCGGCATGATCAGGTTTATCCGGACCTCAGCTTAACATCGGCATGTTCGGGCTAATCTGGACCTCAGCTTAGCCTCGGCATGATCTGGCTAAACTGGAACTCAGCTAAGACTCGGCATGGTCGGACTTTTCCGGACCTCAGCTTAGCCTCGACATGATCAGCCTAATCCGGATATTAGCTTTGCCTCGGCATGATCGAGCTAATCCGGATCTCAGCTTAGCCTCAGCAGGGTCGTGCTAATCCGGACCCAAGCTTAGTCTCGGCATGATCAGGCTGATCGAGATCACAGATTAGCCTCGGCATGATCGGGCTAATCCGGACCCCAGCTTAGCCTCGGTATCGTCGTGCTTATCCGGATCTCAACTTAGCCTCAGCAGGGTCGTGCTAATCCGGACCCAAGCTTAGTCTCGGCATGATCAGGCTAATCGAAATCACAGGTTAGACTCGGCATGATCGGGCTAATCCGGACCCCAGCTTAGCCTCGGTATCGTCGTGCTTATCCGGATCTCAGCTTAGCCTCGGCATGGTCGGGCTAATCCGGACCTCAACATAGCCTCGTCGGGCTAATCCGGATCTCAACTTATCCTCGCATGATCGGGCTAATCCGGACCTCAGCAAAGCCTCGGTATCGTCGGGCTATTCCGGATATCAGCTTATCCTCTCGGCATGGTCGGGCTCATCCGGATCTCAGCTTAGCCTCGGCATGATATGGCTAATCCGAACCTCAGCTTTTAGCGTCGGTGTCGTCGGGCTAATCCTGATCTCAACTTATCCGCGGCATGGTCGTGCTAAGCAGAACCTCAGCACAGCCTCTATATCGTCGGGATAATTAAGATCTCAACATATCCTCGCTATTATCGGGCTAATCAGGATATCGGCAAAGCCTCGGTACGGTCGGACTAGTCGCGATCCCAACTTATCTCCGGTAAATTCGGGCTAATACGGACCTCAGCTTTACATCGTCATGGTCGGGCAATTCGGACCTCATCTTAGCCTCGGCATGGTCGGGGTACTCCGGACTTCAGCTAAGCGTCCGCATGGTTGGGCTAATCCGGGCCTTAGCTTCGCCTCGGCAAGATCAGGCTAATCCGGAGCTCAGCTTAGCCTCGGCATGATCGGGCGAATCCGGATCTCAGCTTAGCCTCAGCATGGTTGGGCTAATCCGGACCTCAGCATAACCTTTGCATGATCTGGCTAATCCGGATCTGAGCATTGACTCGGCATGATAGGGCTAATCCTGATCTTAGCTTAGCCTCAGCATGGTCGAGCTAATGCGGATCTTAGCTTAGCCTCGGCATGGTCGGGCTAATATGAACCTCAGATTAACCTCGGCTTGATCAGGTTTATACGGATCTCAGCTTAGCCTCGACATGGTCGGGTTAATCCGGATCCAAGCTTAGCCTCAGCATGGTAGGGCAAATCCGGACCTCAACTTAGCCTTGGCATGATCGGGCTAATTCGGATCTCAGCTTATCCTCGGCATGGTCGGGCTAATCTGGATCTCAGCTTAGCCTCGGCATGATCAGGCTAATCCGGATCTGAGAATAGCCTCGGCATCGCCGGGATCATCCGGATCTCAGCTTAACCTGAGCATGATCGGGCTAAGTAGAAGTAAAACAAAGATCAGGAATAGTTACAATTAACTTACTCCACCCATAAAAGACACCAAAGGGAAAGAAATACAAAGGCTATAAGGACAGTTACTTTCCCACAAAATGGCCATATGGCCATCCAAAACCAAAAGACACAAGTGATACACACAGTAAGTAACAAACAACAACATAAAGAAATCGCCACAGAAGAGCCGCCTTGGAACGGTCAGTGGAAGATTTCCACTGGGGGGCTTAAATCGATTTTACGCGGCCACAATCCTCGCCCTTACTTCCGTCGCGATTTAGACAAATAAATTGTTCAGTCCGCATGAAGGCCTCCTAACTCATCAGTGCAACATCTCCGTGAACACAAAAATCAAAGAACCACAGAGGTGAGACAACGGTGAGGACTCGACAACAAGAAACCACTGAAATGCTGGAGCAAAAGAAAACCAACAGTTAGACTCCGATGAGCCCGACCAGAGACAGAGCATGATCGGGTTAATCCGGATCTGAGCATACCCTCGGCATGTTCGGGCTAATCCGGACCTCAACTTAGCCTCAGGATGGTCTGGCTAATCCGAAACTCATCTTAGCCTCGGTATGGTCGGGCTAATCCGGATCTCAGCTTAGCCTCGGCATGGTGGGGCTAATCCGGACCTCAGCTTAGCCTCAGCATGCTCGGGCTAATCCGGATCTCAGGTTAGTCTCGGCATGGTCGGGATAATCCGGACGTCAGCTAAGCCTCAGCATGGTAGGGCTAATCAGGATCTCAGCTTTTCCTCGGCATGGTCGGGCTAATTAGGACCGCAGCTAAGCCTCGGCATGGTAGGGCTGATCTAGATCTCAGCTCAGCCTCCGCATGGTCGGGCTAATCCTGTCATGAGCTTAGTCTCGGCATGGTCGGGCTAATCCGGATCTCAGGTTAGCCTCGGCATGGTCTGGCTAATCCGGACATCAGCTTAGCCTCGGAATGGTCGCGCTAATCCGGACCAGAGATTAGCCTCGGCGTAATCGGACTAATCCGGATCTCAGCTTACATTACCATGAATGACCTATTCCGGACCTCAGCTTAGCCTCAGCATGATCAGGCTAATCCGAACCTCAGCTTAGCCTCAGTATGGTCAGGCTAATCCGGACCTCAGCTTAGCCTCGGCATGGTCGATCTAATCTTGACTTCATCTTAACATCGGCTTGGTCGGGCTTATTCGGACCTCAGCGCAAACTCGTCATGGTCGGACTCATCCGGACCGCAGCATACCATCGACATGGTCGGGCTAATCCAGACCCTAGCTTAGACTCGGCATGCTCGGGCTAATCTGAACCTCAGCTTAAACTCGGCATGGTCGGTCTAATACGGACCTCACTTTAGCCTCGGCATGATCAGGTTATTCCGGATCTCAGATTAGCTTCGGCATGGTCGGGCTAATCCGGATCTCAGCTTAGCCTCAGCATGATCGGGCAAATCCGAACCTGAACTTAACATCGTCATGGTCGGGCTGTCCGGACCTTTGCTTATCCTCGGCATGATCGGGCTAATCCGGACCTCAGCTAAGCCTCGGCATGGTCGGGCTAATCCGGAATTCGGATTAGCCGCGGCAAGATCAGGCTAATCCGGATCTCGGCATGTTCGGGCAAATCCGGAATTTAGATTGGCCTCGGCATGGTCAGGCTAATCCGGATCTCAGCTTAACCTGAGCATGGTCGGGCTAATCCGTTCCTCAGCTTAGACTCGGCAAGATCGGGTTAGTCCGGACCTCAGCTTAGCCTCGGTATGATCAGGCTTATCTGGACCTCAGCTTTGCCTCGGAATAACCGGGCTAATCCGGACCTCAGCTTAGGCTCGGCATGGTCGGGCTAATCCGGACCTCAGCTTAGCCGGGTCATGATCGGGCTAATCCGGATCTCAACTTAGCCTTGGCATGATCGAGCTTATCCGAATCTCAGTGTGGCCTCGGCATGATCGGGTTAATCCGTATCTCAGCTTAGCCTCGGCATGATCGGGTTAATCTGTATCTCAGCTTAGCCTCGGCATGATCAGGATAATCCGGACCTCATCTTAGCCTCGGCATGGTTGGGCTAATCCGGACCTCAGCTTAACATAGGCATGGTCGGGCTAATATGGATCTCAGCTTAGCCCCGGCATGATCGGGATAATCCGGACCTCAGCTTAGCCTCGGCATGATGGGGCTAATCCGGATCCAGCTTAGCCTAGGCATGGTCAGACTAATTCGGATTTCAGCTTACGACACACACTTGCTCACCGAGATGCAAAAAAGCGGCTATTTTAGATAAAAAACCGTTACCTCAGTGAAAGTCACGTGGACTTTAGCAGTGAAACCCTACAACACTTTATAACGTTGGGTCGACTGACAAAAATTGACCCCAAAATAGTCCTGGCAAACTAGCGATATTTGGCCTAGACCCAAGCAAAATTGCAACACAAATGTTTTTAGCATTTTTGTACTGGAGTACCTTCCCTTAAAGACATATCAAAAGTAGGACGGAATAGGACGATATGAAATTTGTTTTTTTTTTTAGCATTTTGAAAGCACCTAGGTTACGCAAGCAATTTAGTGTTTAAATTCAATATTTTGCTATCTGACAAGGTATCGTTGAGTTTTATTTCTTCAAATCTAATCTGTCTACACCAGAATGGAAACTTTTTCATGTAAAATGGTTAAACAAGTTTCTTTTATTAATTACATGATATGACCTATATGGATAAAACAGGGGCAAAATTACCCCACCCACTTTTTTGCCCTTGTGACTGAATTCTAAACAATTTGTATCGACTAATGATGATGTTACTTATCAAATGAATACCATAAACCAGCAAGACTACTGCATTGAAACTTAAAGGATAAAACACCAAGAAACAACACAGAATACATTTCTCTACTGATACAAATAGTAGCAAATGTTTGGCAATTCCAAGGTACAACAAAAACGAACTGTCATGATCTTTACTCGCTGAAATCATATAACACTAAAATTGGACTGAAGTCATAATTAGATCACCAAAATGATAATCTCAAGGTTCTTATCTTTATACTTAATGTGTATAATTCACATACATATAATGCACTGGTCATTTGTAAGCACTGCCCCCCTACCCCCCCCCCCCCACCTACGGGGATAGGCGGGGGATAATGTGCGGGGTAGTTACCCTCTGTGTTCCCCGCAGTGCCAGGTTAATGCGGGGGTTTTGATATTATGCAAATATACCCCCAGTGGAATGAACTATTATAAACAGCGGGGCTGTGACCTTCTGGAGGTCCCCCGCAGTGCAGGGCTGTGAAAAGTGAAAAGTCATTATCCCCGCTATCCCTGTAGGTGGGCGGGCAGTGGTTACAAATGACTGGTGCATAACCCAGTGGTGGGTTTTAAATCATGCAATCAAAAGCTAATCAGACTAATTTAAGCCTGGTCATCCATCTGGTCTAAACAGCCTTCAGTGTACACTTGATGGCCCCCGCTCATCGGGGCTTGAAGAAATATATGGGCTGCATGATGCTTCCACGCAGAGCTGAAACCGACCCACAAACGAGTACTGGTAAACTGCATAGAGGATCTAAGCCTGGTCAGTCAAAGCAGTGCGAGTCCATGCTTATAAACCCTAGTTTCATTGGGTGGCAGGGCTTGAGATGTCAATTCATCTCAAGTTCGGGTAAAAGTCCCACAAAATTGGAAGCAATGTCTCCAAAATGACATTTACAGTGTTGAGGGGATGTTAAACCTAAAATCAGTGTACACTTGAAGTAAGCTAGGATCCTCAGCTACCCATTTAGTGCACATCCAAGACTGTGATAAGACTGGCCAGATGCCTGGGGAGATGCCATGAATTAGTGGGTGCACATACCATATTGTCGGTTTTGCTACATAAATGTTCATATTACTAGACCTTTTATATCAAATCACAATACAGACATGACGTGCATCTTTTCCTTCAGTACACTGTCCTGCTGAAGCTTGATTCTAATCACAGTCATCAGTGTCATCTGCATCATCCAACTGAATGGAATTCAGACAGCAAGTTCACTTGCATACTCCACACATTTGGGAACATGTAAGTCCATGCTTGAGACAAGTGCACAGAAGAGTTTTGCAATCGGCCTTACATTTACATCTGACGACCTTGAGCAGACTCTCAGGTGCTGGGGGTTTATCTGTATATACCGCCAGCAATTTGTCGCCTTTCACTACCCAACCCCAGTTTTTTGCAGGTACATATGTCTCCATAGTCCTATAACATTGTTGCACTATTGGAAGCTATCAGACCTTTATGATTAGATATAGGTTACTGAGATTGTGGTGGATGCTTCTGACAAAGCTTTTATTTATAGCTAAATACGCCAGTTACGTTTGTCTGCAGCTGTTTGAATCTTCGTTATGTAATGTACACATTTCTCTAGTTTGTTCCTTCCACTATTAGAAGCTGGAGATGTTGAGAGCAATCCAGGTCCAGACTATGAGCACTCGTTATCTATCCTTCATCTAAATAATAGCAGCATACGAAACAAAATTGCCTATCTGAGATGCATCTCGACGCAAATGTATCCTCTGAACTACTTACTATTTCAAATTATTTTAGTGATCCGTACAGGAAAGACAGGAATATGTATGGAGGTGGATTTCTCTTGTATATAAGTTCTAGCCTCAGGCACCGACGTAGACCTAAGTGAGGAGTCAATTTGGACAGAAGTCGATGTTAATCAAGATAGCTTATTGATAGGTTTATTTTAAAGTCCAACCACAGCAGATGGTAATTTCTTTAATAATTTTAATGCAAATATCGAAAAAGCCTCGGAAATTAAAATAAACATCTTGGATTGACTTTAAGTAAAAACGGACAGTGGGATGGGCGCCTACAAAACATATTAACATGTGCTGCAAAGATTGTAGGTATAATGAGAAAATTAAAATTTACGCTCACTTGAGTTGCACTAAACAAGATATAGCTTTCATATGTACTACCTATTAATGAGTATTCTTCAGTCGTCTGGGATGGATGTTCTCTCCAAGACCCAAATGCTCTCGAAAAGCTTCAAAATGAGACTGCTAGAATAGTAACTGGTCTCACGAGATCGGTTTCTTTGGATAATTTGTAAAGGGAATGTTGCTGGCCATCATTAGCAGATAGACAGAAACAATAAAAAAATGAATTTCATGTACAGATCAACAAATGCGTTAGTTCCAAGCTACATGACTGATTTAATCCCTCCAATTATAAGGGAAACCACCAATTATCGTCTGAGAAATCAAAATAATATTACTCAACCGTTTTGTCATACCGAACTATTTAGGAAATCTTGTATTCCATCAGGAATAATGTTGTGGAATTCTCTGGACGAAAACTTACGCAACAGCCCCCCCTTAAATTCATTTTAAATATCATACAAACAGACACCATCTAGATGTTCAAAGGGTACCGCCTCACTATGTTAATGGTGACAGATATTTGTCAGTTATGCATTCTAGATTTAGAAACAATTGTAGCAACTTATAAAATGATTTGTATATTAACCATTTAATAATGAATCCACTTTGTACCTGTAATCAAGAAAGAGAAAACGCAGAGCACTATTTCCTGCGATGCTCTAAATATGAAAACGGACGGTTGAGATTTCTCCATGAAACGCGCGAGTTTCACCCTTTGAGTATCAACCTGATTTTATTTGTAGATGATCGCACATCCCTCGAAAGTTATTCTACAATTTTTAGAGCTGTCAGGAGTTACATTAAAAGCACAAAACAATTTTCTGGTTAGTATTTTAGTAGATCCCAATTACTCCATGCTAACCCGAGAAGGCGCACACTATTTATTTATTTATTTGTTCGTTCATAGCTTTTTCAAGTGACAATAATTTATTGATGTCATTTTGTAGGGGAAGGGTCGTAACTAATGTTGAGAGAACTTGTGACCCAACCCCATTGTACACATATATATATGTATTGGTTGCAATAAAATAAGTTTATACTGAAAGAGAGAAATTGGTTTAAAGGACCTATTATAATCTCTTCACAGTGAAAACGCTGACACTAAAACTGCCAAAGAAACGAAGCAAAATCAAAATTCGTTAGTGGGTGGAGTAAACCAACACAAATATTTAAAAGCATTGGCTTGTAGCACATTCCTTTTCATACTAAACATAGACTTTATAGATGGAACATGACATGAAAGTTTTATTATCAACATATATGCAATACAATCCATTTAATAATTAAATTGTAAGCTATACAAGCTTACAACTCCAGTTATAATAGTTTCACAGTGATAAAATCACCCATAAATATAAACAAAGGAAAAAATCAAATTTCATATTCTCCGATTCCGTCCTATTTTTTATATGTTATTTACATATATCAGAGGTGGTCAAAACTAAAAAAGACATTTGTGTTGCAATTTTGTCTAGGTCCCCACACAGTTTGACCGGACTAAAACAGATGATACAATTTCAGATAATTATAATTATAGGTTCTTCATTTCAAATACCCGGAGAGTAAATACAAACAGTTAAGCCGATTTCTCGGATTGTGGTTAGGGTTATTTCCCAGTTCTCTGTAACCGCACCTACGCTGAACAAAACAAAGCCTTAAAGCTTTATATCCTTAGAACGGCCGAGCGTTTGTGATAAAGATAGGGGCTTATTTTGCACCACAGAGCCTGATCTTTTGGTCTTGTCACACCCATAATCTATAAAAATCATAAAAACAATCTTTCTGATAACATCAAAAATCACGGCACAGAGGTCACACTAAGCTTAAATATGCGCACGGACGCACCTATTTCTCTCTCTCTCTCTCTTTCTCTCTCTCTCTCTTTCTCTCTCTCTCTCTCTCTCTCTCTCTCTCTCTCTCTCTCTCTCTCTCTCTCTCTCTCTCTCTCTCTCTCTCTCTCTCTCTGCCTCTCTTCTATTTATTTTCGGTGTGTCTTCATTGTGGTTCACTTGTTTGGTTAAACCAGCACGCCGTCTCAAGAGAAGCGGGTTAAAATTAAAATTTCAGAGGCTATTGAAGCTTATGATATGCATGCTATGAACAGTTGTGGGATGTCAAAAGGATGTCTGACTCAATTGTATTGACGGGAATGTTAAACCTTAATTCAAACAAACAAACAAACAAACTAAAGGATGTTTGAATATGTGAAGGAATATGGGCCGTCAAAACGTGTTGAACATCAATTCCGCATAACTAGTAAAAGGATATGTGAAAATTTATAGAATACTGTAACTGTCATTGCTTTCTACACAAAATCTTTACAATTTGGCATTTTCCATCGACAAATGAAACAATTGGGGCAGGTCGGGCGGTTTTGTACTTGTTCACATATGTGTTATGGATGAAATATAGTCATGGCTTGTTTTGCACTAAATTAAATACTGTTCCTTATGGTGCATAGTTTTAGCTGACACCGCATAGAATTTGCAGCTATAGTTATTAACCAGTGCTTCAGCTGAAGTGCACGACCCGCCGGATGCTTTTAGCTTTATGAGTGTTACCATATATGGGTATGGCGGCCATTTTGGTCATGTGACCTGGACCTGAAACGGTTCCCCCAATAAATGCGCCTTATCGTAAGGAGCAAAAATATATCTTATACTTTAGTACTTTATTCTGAATCGTTTGCAGGATAAAATGCATTCTCACTTTTCCAATACAAAAGCATATGTGTCAAAGTCTGACCTAGGCACAAAGACGGTCAAGGTCAACCCAGGGTCACTATTTTAGCAATTTATGATGGGCCTACGTCCCAGATGCTATTTATCAAGTTTCGTGGAAATCTGCCCAGTGGCTCTGGAGAAGACTATTTTTGATGGGTTTTTACCATATATGGCTTGGCGGCCATTTTGGTCAAGTGACCTGGACCCCATGAGCAAATTTTGGTTTCCCCATCCCATAGAGGCTCCATATGAAATGTGACTTCAATCGGCCCAACGGTTTCCGAGGAGAAGCAGTTCGAAAATTTTCACATTTTTCGCCTCGGCGAGGCTATACTAAATGGAATGTAATATTTCGCAAGTTCATTGGTTAGATCTCATTGATATCTATCAGTATGCCAAAAATTGTTTAAATATTCCAAGCGGTTAAGTCACTATCACCAATTTTAACAAACGGGTTACGGACGGACAAACAGACAGACCATATATGGCTTGGCGGCCATTTTTGTCATGAGACCTGGACCCCAAGAGCAAATTTTGGTTTCCCCCATCCCATAGAGGCTCCATATGAAATTTGACTTCAATCTGCCCAACGGTTTCCGAATAGAAGCAGTTAAAAAAATTTCACATTTTTTGCCTCGGCGAGGCTATACTAAATGGAATGTAATATTTCGCAAGTTCATTGGTTAGATCTCATTGATATCTATCAGTATGCCAAAAATTGTTTAAATATTTCAAGCGGTTAAGTCACTATCACCAATTTTCACAAAAGGGTTACGGACGGACAGACAGACAGACCATATATGGCTTGGCGGCCATTTTGGTCATGTGACCTGGACCCCATGAGCAAATTTTGGTTTCCCCCATCCCATAGAGGCTCCAGATGAAATTTGACTTCAATCGGCCCAACGGTTTCCGAATAGAAGCAGTTCGAAAATTTTCACAATTTTTGCCTCGGCGAGGCTATACTAAATGAAATGTAATATTTCGCAAGTTAATTGGTTAGATCTCATTGATATCTATCAGTATGCCAAAAAATGTGTAAATATTGCAAGCGGTTAAGTCACTATCACCAATTTTAACAAACGGGTTACGGACGGACAGACATAGATACCATATATGGCTTGGCGGCCATTTTGGTCATGTGACCTGGACCCCAAGAGCAAATTTTGGTTTCCCCCATCCAAAAGAGGCTCCATATGAAATTTGACTTCAATCGGCCCAACGGTTTCCGATAAAGCAGTTCGAAAATGTTCACATTTTTGCCTCGGCGAGGCTATACTAAATGGAATGTAATATTTCGCAAGTTCATTGGTTAGATCTCATTGATATCTATCAGTATACCAAAAATTGTTTAAATATTCCAAGCGGTTAAGTCACTATCACCAATTTTCACAAACGGGTTACGGACGGACAGACAGGCAGACCATATATGGCTTGGCGGCCATTTTGGTCATGTGACCTGGACCCCATGAGCAAATTTTGGTTTCCCCCATCCCATAGAGGCTCCAGATGAAATTTGACTTCAATCGGCCCAACGGTTTCCGAATAGAAGCAGTTCGAAAATTTTCACATTTTTTGCCTCGGTGAGGCTATACTAAATGGAATGTAATATTTCGCAAGTTCATTGGTTAGATCTCATTGATATCTATCAGTATGCCAAAAATTGTTAAAATATTCCAAGCGGTTAAGTCACTATCACCAATTTTCACAAACGGGTTACGGACGGACAGACAGACTGACAGACTGACAGAATGACAGAATGACAGACTGACAGAATGACAGAATGACAGAATGACAGAATGTCGCGGTGATTTTAGGTCAACCGACTTCAGTCGGTCGCTTTTTCTGCGGGTCGTGCAATACCACACCGAATGCAAATCCAGTTATAGCGACACAACACTGGCAGCGTGTATTCATCCGTAGGTGATTGTGCATAACTTTGAGGTAAGAAAAATGAATAATAAATTGAACCGAATGCTATGGTATGCAAGGAAATCCACAGCCTAGGTTCGTCCCGGCCATCCGTCAGGTTTCGAATCTATACTCATGAAATATTCTTACAGGTATAGAAACGACACGGGAACATTACGAAAACAGCCTATACAAATACATTGTAAATTTTACAGCAAAAGAAAAACCGAAGATTTCAAGATGTAAAAAAAAAAGATATTTTACTTATTTCTGCTCAAAATATAGCTTGTGGGTACTCGTTAGAACCGCCTCATCGAGGCGGTTCTAAGGTGTACCCACAGTCTATATTTTAGAGCAGAAATAAGAAAAATAAGGTAAACCTATAATCCATAGTTTTTTTGCTATATGAAGTTGGTTTCAAGGGGGTCAAAATTATATAGGCGTGTCTTCGTGATGAAAAAAAAATCGAGAACTTGCCGTTCGATTGTCTCTGAGTGTAGGCTGGGAAATGGACCTGAACGGGTGACATAGACTGTTTCGTATGACATTGACATTCCTGTACATAAAGGAAACATCGTAAACCATAATCAGCTGCCGCTTTCTGCATGCGTCAAGTCAGGATCGATTATGTAGGTAACCCTCCATACACAACACTCTGACTTCAGAAGCGGCTAAAATACGCGTTACCTTGATTTCCTTCAACGTAGTGATACCCACGTGGACATCAGCTACTGCGCGTTTTGGTTTTATTAATTTTGTTTGTGACCCAAAGTTATAAAGCGCAGTAGCTTTTCAGTGCTGAAGTCCACGTGACTATCACGGTCTTATCGGCAAACCAGGCAACAGTTATTTAGCGAAAATAGCCGCGCTATTTTTATCGATACGTAAAATGACTATATATAGAATCTGGAATCAATGATTGGGCTTGGCAAGTAGTGTAGACCCAGATCAGACGCAGCAGAATGCGGCGTCTGATCAGGGTCTACACTTTTCCTTAAAAATGAAATTTAAGGGTTAAACAAAACAGCCTTATTCTCCGTTCAGGACCACAGAAACGATCGATCCAGCTGTGCTTTAAGTGCCTTGATTAAGCTTCGGTCGAATTACTAACAATCGACGCAAAACGTCATCAAATAACCAGAAGTACACGGGAAATGGACGAGATTTATTGATGCAGTTTGTACTTTTAGGCAGACGGTTGTTCGGTTTTGACGATAATGCATATCCGGTGTGAGAGTCTGTCTATTTCCGAGATAGTATGCGGTTTCTTCAGTTTCCGACTGTGAAAGCAACAAATTGTCCGGCGTCTTCATAATTGAAATCGTAATGGGAGATTAGTGTAGATGTGTGACACATTTTAAATAGAGTCGATTATTATTACTGTAACAGTTTTTAATATTATTTTTATTAGTAGTAACGGTAGTAGTAGTAGTAGTAGTAGTAGTAGTAGTAGTAGTAGTAGTAGTAGTAGTAGTTTGCTTGTATTGGAGTTATTTAGTCCAGCCAACACTATTTAAGGTCATTTTTGAGCCGGTCACTTTACCTATGCACACGTTTCCTTGGCAGGCTAATAGTAGTAGAAGTAGCAGTAATAGTAGTAGTTTGTTTGTATTGGAGTTATTCGGCCCAGTCAACACTATTTAAGGTCAGTTTGGAGCTGGTCAGTTTACCTATGCACACGTTTCCTGGGCAGGCATATAGTAGTAGTAGTAGTAGTAGTAGTAGTAGTAGTAGTAGTAGTAGTAGTAGTAGTAGTTGATATATTTATTATCATTTTATTATTATAACTATAACAACTGTTTATTGCGGAGTAGTACTAGTAGTCGTAGTAGTTGTAGTATTATTAGAGTTGCTATTATTATTCATTATTATTATTATTATTATTATTATTATTATTATTATTATTATTATAACACCTGTGCCAAGGATTACAATCGTTACTTAAGTTTAGGTCGACTTAACGATTGAAAAATGAATTCTTATCTTAGTAAAGTATTTCCTTAAAAAGTGGATTCGAAAGCGAGTTCGTAATTTTGACGGAAATTTTCACGAATAAACGCGTAACATTGATGCAGATGGCCCAGAACTTTCCCGCGATCTGTCAAATGTCGCGTCTACTGTTTTATTGAATGGAGGCAATAGAAAAAATATGGTGGTTGGTTTCCATTTCACTACATAAACCATGTATATAATGCGTATAACCTAACTGTTGGTGAGACCACAGGCGCTTGAAGTTTGGTCCTTCAAAACGTATTGAAAATGTCCAAATATAGGACTGTCCTGTAATTTTTTTAACAAAATGGCTTAGTGTCACTTTTGATTTTGAACCTTATGAACTACTTATGGACAGAACTTCAAGCTCCTGTGGTGAGTTCACCCACCAACACACACAGTCGCTTACAAAGTAGATGGTCACGTAAATCCGGAAAGCCCCGACTAATTTATTATTGACCATTTCAAGACAGTAAATCTTACATTGCGCATTCCCTTTTCATTGCCAGCGACACAAAAATGAAAACAGCCAATGGGTAAACGGCCGATGCCTTAAACAATCAGCTTTCTCTATACGTCTCAGAAGCAAATGGGGAGTAAATGGGTACAAATTGAGAGGAAATAAGACTGAAAGAATTAATAACAGCCCAAGAATCCCGCACTTGCTGCAAACAGGCAGTCCAAGCAGTGGAACAGCAAGCACTGAAAGCTAGAAAAATTGTCATTGTGTGTTTGAGTGAGGGTGGGGGGGGGTGTGGGGGGGGGTTAAGTTGGCGGTTTTACGGAGTTTGCGACAGTAAAACCGCCGATTTACCTCCCCAAAATGACAGTTTTTAATAGATTTATCCCAATTTACTTATTCAGTTGTTTTGTAACAAATTATTCATTTTTTGCTCAAAGCGCTTCAAGCAATGTTATCCAATGAAAAGGGGCGTTAGATGTATATCATGACGCCGGGTTTCCGACAGTATATCGCAAGTTTTTGACGATATCCTATCATATGTCGCGTTACATATTACGCAATAGGCCTACTTCTGCAAAATTTGTAACCTGTAAACAACTGGCATTCAGTCTGTCATCACTTAAAAGTAATGAAAATGTTTAGAAAATTCTGACAATTAGAACAAAATATCTACATGGGTTTCGGAGATATGACGGTTCACATTTGGTTATCTCCAAATATAGTCATTTGTGAGAAACATGTTAGTATTTTCCTAAACAACAACAATATTGTAATTGTAACAGCATCATTGGATAGGTGTGTTATCAAGGCACGCGTCTGCCTTATATCAACACATTTAGGTGAAATATGAATGTTATGCATTTTTAATATGAGTACCAACAATCTATGTCATGGAGGAGAAATAAGAAAAATAATCAATACCCCCGTAAACCCCAGTTTTATCTATATGAAGTGGGGTTTAGGGGTGTCTTCATTGCACGTACTTGTTCACGTGATGAATTAGAATGTAAGGTTAAACGAAGCAATCTGTGTCAAGGATCATGAATTCTTTACTTTAGGCAATAAAGTTACACCGCACTTTAACAAGAACGCCATGGTGGCCCTGGACCGCTCACCTGAGTCCCAGCTGTTTCATAGCTTGTGGAAACAAGTCCCCAGACCGAGGTCAATTTTATCGTTAAAGCTGGTCCCGAGTCAAGGTCAAATTCACAAGTGCAAAAATGCATGGATAGGAAGCCCTTATCACAAAGAATCTACATGGCAAATATGAAGCTTGTATCTCAAACGGTTCAAAAGTTATGAAAAAGGTCACAAATTAAGGTCAAGGTCAATATTTTTAGTGTTGGTTGGAATCCCTACTCACAAATCTAAGGTCAAGGTCACAGGTCAGTTCATTTATATAGGTAGGAAACCCTGGTCACAAGAAGCATGCACGCAAAATATGAAGGCTCTATCTCAATTGGTTTAAAAGTCATAATAAAAATAGTCACAGGTCAAGGTCAAGGTCCCAGGTTAAAATCTTTTGTATGAAACCCTTGTTACAAGGAACCTACATCACAAATATGAAAGCTCTATCTCAAATGGTTAAAAGTTATGACCATTTAGGTCAAAGGACATGGTTACAGGTCAATTTTTTTGGATGAGTGGGAAGACCTTGTCACAAGGAACATACATGAAAATATGAAGGATCTATCTCAAACGGTTCAAAAGTTATTATTAAGTAGGTCACAGGTCAAGGTCACGGGTCATTTTTGCATGAGTGGAACGCGCTTGTCACAAAGAACCTACATGCCAGATACAAAGGCTCTATCTTAAATGTTTCAAAAGTTATGACAAAGTAGGTCAAAGGTCAAGGTCACAGGTCAAATTTTTGTAAGGGTGGGAAGTCTTTGTCACAAGAAACATACATACCAAATTAGTAGGCTCTATTTCAAATGGTTTAAACGTTATGATAAAGTAGGTCACATGTCAAGGCAAATGTTACAGATGTAGACTGAGAAGCCTCAGTGGTGTAGTTGTTACGCTACTGGCCTTGTAAACCAGGGGTCGCAGGATCGATCCCGGGCTTCTCCAGACTTTCGGATGAGTCTTTTAACCGAGGTCCCGTCTCCGTATGACCTTATCGAAGCAATTCTAACGAGTACCCACAATTAACCCCAACCCATGTATTGGAGCAGAAATAAGAAAAATAATGTATACCCCTGTAAATCAGTTATTTTACCTTTATAAACTATGGTTTACATGCCTGTGTTCACGGCGGAGGGGGTCATTACACATACAGTAAAATTCCTATAATAAGACCACCTTTGAGACAGTTCAAAAGTGGTCTTTAAGACCACTTTTGAACAGTCTTAAAGGTGGTCTCTTTCTAGAAGACGCTGCGTGCAGAAAATACACAGAAAGAATGACTGAAACCTTACAAAAAATGTTTTCTAAAGCCCCGGTCCCACAGACCTTGCGACTGCGATGCGACCTCTCTGCAACTGATCTCGTTGGAACTGGCCCGCGACCTTTGCAACTGTTGCAACTAAATTTGCTCCGCCAATGTGATCGCCGACCCGTCGCCGACAATCGGCGATTAATGTTGCCCAAAGTCGGCGATTGATCAGCGACGTGTCGCCGAAGAATTGCCGTATGATCGGCGACTGACTTGCAACAAGTGAAACATGATCGGGGACTAGTCGGCGATCAATCGGCGGCTCTTCAGAAACTGGATAAAACCGATCGGCGACTTGTCGGAGACTGTTTTGCGTTTTTTTTTTTTTTGGGACACAGACAAAAATAAACTAAATATTCGACTGCTGAGAGTCTTCTCTGGGCTGCTGCAAGTCCTCGTCATCCGAAACTGGTGTCCGAGCCTTGCATCCCGTTCTTTTCAGCTGCGCCGCCGTTTTCTATTGCCCGCCTCTCCGAACCATGTTGCCTCTTTGAAAGCTGTCGCCGAAATGATGCTAGGATGTTAACAGTTTTTATTGTAGTTGGCGCTATAATCCTTCTGTGGTTTTAACACCTTTTTACCGCTTGTCGGCGACCAGTTGCAGATCAATCGCAGATCGATCGCCGACTTACCGGTGATCAATCTTCGATCGATCGCCGACCCATCGCCGAACAGTTGCCGACCGATCACCGATAGGTCGTGGATCGATTGCGGATCAGTCGGCGATTATTCGGCGATCGGTCTGCAACCAGTCCCCGATAAGTTGCAATAAGGTTGCTAGAATTTACAGCCAAATTTGCATAAATTCGGCCGGGGATCGATCGGTGACTGTTCGGCGATCGATCGGAGATTGGTCTGCGACGTCTAGAAAACCATTGCAACTAGTCTGCGATCAAAATCAGTCGCAGCCAGTCATTTGTGCATGCACAAAAGACGATCGGCGACCTGCACGCGACCTTGCTGTGACCTTTATAAAACCTCTCTGCGACTTCTGCAACCGCTCCGCGATTGCCATTTGTTTTAGTCGTGGAGAGGTCGCATCGCGGTCGCAAGCTCTGTGGGACCATGCTTAATGGAGAAATAGTCTTAATTTTAGGTGGTCTTAATAGCGGAAATTCACTGTTCTTGCTAACGTGTTTAGACGACTCAAACGAGCACCCTAAAGTCTGATCTGTACGTACCTGTTATTTGCAAATGGCAAAACAAAGGGACCGTTAATTGCGGAACCCGGGAAGGGCATGATTTTTTTCTTAATATGTTGTGCGAACAAGATATTAAGTTGTGCGGACAAGATAATATGTTGTGTGCACAAGATATTATGTTGTGCGCACAAGATATCATCTAGTGCGGACAACATATTATCTTGTGCGGACAAGATAATTTCTTGTTCGCACAACTTAATATCTTGTGTGCAAAAGATATTATCTTGTTCGCACAACATATTATCTTGTTTGCACAACATAGATCTTTGGAAGTTGTGCGGACAAGATAATAGCTTGTCTTCACAAGATAATATCTTTTGCGCACAAGATAATATCTTGTCCACACTGATTTTTTTTTTATTTTATAAGTTGTGCGCACAAGATAATATTGTGTGCGCACAGGATAATATCTTGTGCGCACAACTTATAAAATAAAAAAAAATCATGTCCCTTCCCGGGTTCCATAGATAATGCATTCACTTTTCTAGCAATATTTTAATCGGAAAATCTTTGCCACTATCAGTCATTCGGGAGATGAGCATGCTTCCGTCCTGTGTTTGTCTGCTTCATTTCTTATGATATAGGTTCTCTAGAGAATTGTGACGAGTACAATCAGACATTATCAATCATTTTCAGTGCAACAGGCGACATACAGTAACACTTCGATGGCTCGAACACCGATGGCTCGTTTACCATGAATGTGTCGAACCCATTCTTGAGTCCCTAGAGAAATCCTCTACATAAGAAATAGTGGGGGATAATTAAGGAGATTTTAGTCTTTTATCTTGCAAATGTATGCTGAGTGTACTCATTAGAATCGCCTCGATGAGGCGATTCTAATGAGTACACACAGCATACATTTTCATTATAGAACACCGGAAAGATGTCTAAAAGTATCTCGTTATGCCTCCTGACATTTAGCTCAGAGGCTCGAACTACCCCTGTCTCGAACTGATTTTCGAGGTTCAAAAGGTGTTCGAGCCATTGCAGTTTGACTGTATTTTAACATTATTATTCACATGCCTGTGTGACCATGTCCTGTTGAGCGATAGCTCATTAGCAAAACACACCCATGAGACCTATTGCATTCATGTATCATATGACGTCGCGTCTGAGAGTGTAATAACGCGATGTAATAAATTCTGTAATCCACTAATGGATTAAATATGCAAATTACAACGAAATCAACGAATCTGTCAGGGCTATACGGAGAGTTAGGGCGAAGAGCATTATTTATTTGTAAAAAAATAAGCATGATACGATACTGGATCAAATTACTACAGGCCAATAATTACAGCATACCAAAGAAAATCTATCTAGCCTTAAAGGCAGATGCTGACGAAAATAGAAAATATAATGGCGCAGATTGGGCATCTCAAATCAGATCCATCCTAGACAATATTGGTTTAAGTAACATATGGATACAACAATTTTATATTACCATACCATTTACTACAATAAAACTTAGATTATTAGAAACAATCCTGGTATGCCTCAATAATGTGTGTGGATTCGGGTTTAACGTCGCTTTCAACAATTTTTCAGTCATATCACGACGGTGTCTGTTTGCGACAGGGAGCTCAATGCTCACTTTTATAGTGCTGCCTCACTGAAGTATCATGTCCCAGACACATTACATGATACCACACCCAGTCACATTATCCTGACACTGGGTCGACCAGTCCTAGCACTACCCCGTAAATCTGAGTGCTAAGCGAGGAGCAGCTAGTACCATTCTTAACGACTATGGTATGTCGCGGCCCGGGATCCAACCCGTGACCTCCCGTTCCCCGGAGCGGACACTCTACCAACTGAGCTATCGGGGCCTGTATGCCTCAATAAATAACTCGAACAGGCTACAATATTACCCAAGATATAAACACGACTTTGCTTTGCTTTTAAAAATTATGTAAATTTTATTACTGAAAAGAAATAAAGTATTGTTCTAGTTTAGATTGTCATCACATGATTTAGAGATTGAAAGATGTAGATACAGAAACATTGATGGGAAAGACAGAATATGTAGGCTTTTTTACTGGAAATTACATCGAAAACGAGTATCACTTTTTGTTGGTATGCCCGTTGTATAGAGATCTACGAAAACTATACTTTAAGCAATACTATTGCAGATGACCATCTTTATATATTGAGAATATTATGTGCCAAACAAATAGAAAAACAGCTCTAAACGTAGCTAAGTATGTATACTTTGCCTCAATGAGAAGAAAAAGAGTTTATCTATCATATAGATTAAATTGTAAAATAATAATATTTAAAATAATAGTAATAATGCAATTAAATATAATAAGTATAATAACTCTTGGCCTTGTGCCCAGGCACGCAGATTGCATTGAAACGCAGCTGAAGCTTACGCTGTATTGCGGTAGTCTCAGCGTAGTGTGACACTGGGCACTTCACTTCACCTTAAGGGAAATTATGAGACATATATTCACGTCGTAAGAGTCAAAGCACACGGTGTTTTAACGCCGTTGAATAGGCGTTTAATTTGGATCATCTTACGCCGAGTATGCTCTTGGTATCTGCTAGCATATTTCACACTTTTCGCCTAAACAACAGTTCGGAAATTAAGTTTCTCCAGGTAAATGCGTTCAAGCGTGCGGCTGTCATGATCGCCGAGCGCTTATTACAATAATTATCAAATAATCAAGCGTTTGGAAGATCTGTAAAATCATCGGGAAGTTATTGTTCGAGACATCGATGTGTATTTTCACTAAAAAATGTTCTTTTTTTTTTTTTTTTTTTTTTTTGATGTTTCCCTAAAAAATGTTCTAGGGAACTTATGAGGAGTTAGAGAGTTCGAGCCATTGGTGTTCGAGCCAAGGGTGTACATTTACATTAAAAATGTAGCTAATTCGCCGTGGCCGGGGCGTAGGTTCGAGTGATCCATGGTGTTCGAGCCAACGGAGTTCGAGCCAACGAAATTCGACTGTAGTTAGATACGCCCCGTAATGTTACATGTACGACGTCCGTAACAACGTCGCGTTTACTAATGGCGGAATATCGGCACTTTTTGTAAACAAATCGTGAAAAAAATGCGTTTTAAATGTCATATGATAAATAGGATCTTACATTTGTGCTCGTGTATTATTAAATTTATTGAACTTGTTGAGGAAAAGGGATAAAATGCTCGGCATAGCCTCGCATTTTATCCCTTTTCCTCAATATATTTTGATGTGACTCATGTAAGCTCCTCTTTTACATGTAATGCAACTGTGACCTTTTTACTGGTGAAAATTGTTGATATGTTTGTTATCTCTGCCGCAAACATTCATTGTGGGTGCTCGTTAAAGCCACCTAAGAAACACGGTGCTAACGAGAACCCACAAAATCTTTGTCTTTGAACAAGAATAATGTATACTTAGCGAAGACTCAGAAGAGCTGGCACATCCGCGCAGTCTGAATAGATTTATGGTTGGTGGTGATTGACTTAATGTTTTGTGTGTCTATGCAGGCTGAAATGAGTACACGTATTCTCTGTACGCACGCCCGAATGGCCATTTCTTATTTACGAGAACAGAAGTGGCAGAAGAAATAGAATAAGTAGTAGTAGCAGCAGTAGTAGTAATAGTAGTAGTAGTAGTAGTAGTAGTAGTAGTAGTAGTAGTAGTAGTAATAGTAGTGAGTGAGTGAGTGTTTGATTTTTACGTCCCAAAAACAGCTAAGGTCATACGGAGACGGGACCTCGGTTTAAAGGCTCATCCGAAAATCTGGAGAAGCACGGGATCGACCCAGCAGTAGCAGCAGCAGTAGTAGTAGTAGTAGTAAGTGAGATTGTTTCAGTTTTACGTCCCACCAACAGCTAAAGTCACATGGAGACGGGACATCGGTTTATAGACTCATCCGAAAGTCTGGACAACCCCGGGATCGATCCTGCAATCCCTGGTTTATCAGATGAGTAGCATAACCACTGCACTTCAGAGGCTTCTATAGTAGAAGAAGTAGTTGTAGTAGTTGTAGTAGTAGTAGTAGTAGTAGTATGGAAGTAGTAGTAAAAGTAGTAGTAGTAGTAGTAGTAGTAGTAGTAGTAGTAGTAGTAGTGGAAGTAGTAGTAAAAGTAGTAGTAGTAGTAGAAGTAGTAGTAGTAGTAGTAGTAGTAGTAGTAGTAGTAGTAGTAGTAGTAGTAGTAGTAGTAGTAGTAGTAGTTGTTGTTGTTGTTGTTGTAGAAGTAGTAGTGAGTGTGTGAGTGAGCGAGGCGGTTCTAACGAGTATACACAATCTATATTTTGAGCAGAAATAAGAAAAATATCACAATTTTTCATCTTGAAATGTTCTTTTTTTCTGCGGTCAAGTTTAGAATGTATTTTTATAAGCGTATTATCGTAATGTTACCGAACATTTCCGAAACAGATACGTCGGGTCTCATGAATATTCACGATGCCGCTTGGGGAGCTCATTTTCCGACTACCCAAATTTTCGAAGCAGAACAGATTTTCAGTGCTAAGGTCCACGTGACTATCACTGACTTGTCGGAATGACTGAGGTCAGAGTGTTGCATAAGAGGGTTATCTTGGAATCATAGTTTGGGCTAGCAAACAGTGTAGGCCCAGACCAGACGCCAAAGAAGGCGGCGTCCGATCAAGATCTGCACTATATACTTAACAATCGGAACTCTATGGTAAATTATACAGTATAAATCACAGTCTAGGCTACATTCTGAGACAATCGACTCACCAGTGTTCTTAGTGCTTTGATGTTACGTTTGAAATATGTTTTGTTTTTTTTGATTGATGTGTAACGTCCCCGTCAACATTGTATAGGTCATTTTGGAGACGTTGCTTCCAAGTCTGCGGGACTTTTACCCAACACTGAGATCAAATGACATCTCAAGCCCTGTCGCCCAATGAAACCAATAGAGTTTATAAGCATGGACGGTCCGACTCGCACCGCTTTGCCTGGGTAGGCTTAGATCCTCTAAGCTGTTTACCAATACCCATGTGCGATCGGTTTCAGCTCTGCGTGGAAGCATCATACAGCCGATCTAGTTCTTCCAGCCCAAGTGGGCGGGGGTCACGAAATGTGTGCGCAAGTGCGTATTTACTATTTATATACGTATAGGATGCTACGCGACTGGAGGTATGAATGTTTAACGCTGAGCTGAAACCAACCGACCATTAGTACTGGTAAACCGCTTAGGTGGTCTAAGCCTGCATGCCCAGGCAAAGTTGTGCGAGTTGGACCTTCCGTGCATATAAACCCTATTGGTTTCATTGGGCGGTAGGGCTTGAGATGTGATTTTATCTCAATGTCGGGTAAAAGTCACACAATATTGAAAGCAACGTCTCCAAAATAACCTAAACACTGTTGACGGGGACGTTAAAACTCAAATCAAACAAGCAAATATAACCTGACAACTGTACCGACATGCTAAGATAGTGTAGCAAAGTGTCTATGTTGATGTTAGCACTGCAATTTTTTTGCCATTCCCGACGGAGGTGTCCTGGCAGGTCACGTGCTCAGCTGTACTTGAAACAAAAGCCACCTATCAGCGGCAATATGGTTTCTAGTTTTGTTTGTTGGTTTGATTTGAAGTTTTATGTCCCCATCAACAGTGTACGGGTCATTTTATAGACGTTCCTTCCAATTTTGTGGGGCTTTTACCCAACATTGAGATGAAATGGCATCTCAAGCCCTGTCGCCCAATGAAACCAATAGGGTGTATAAGCATGGACGGTTCGACTCGAACCGCTTTGCCTGGGCAGGCTTAATTCCTCTAAGCGGTTTACCAGTACTCGTGTGCCGTCGGTTTCAGCTCTGTGTGGAAGCATCGTGCAGCCCATCTATTTCTTCAAGCCTCGACGGGCGGGGGCCGATATGGTTTTTTAGTAAGTAGTTTGGAATTGTGGGTATAAAATGGTGACGGGTGGTTAATGTCAGTATGGTCCCCAGATATGACTACCGTAAGGATCTCCCTCGCCCATCGGAGCTGGAAGAAATAGATGGGCTGCATGATGCTTCCACGCAGAGCTGAAACCGATCGCACACGAGTACTGATAAACTGCTTAGAGGATCTAAGCCTGCCCAGGCAAAGCAATGCGAGTCGGACCGCCCATGCGTATAAACCCTATTTGTTTCATTGGGCGACAGGGCTTGGAATTTCATTTCATCCCAAAGTCGGTAAACGTCCTTCAAAATTGGAAGCAATGTCTACAAAATGACCTATACAGTGTTGATTAGGACGTTAAGCCGCAAATCAAACAAACAAACACCCATCTCTTTAGTAGGACATTACGAAAACACGCCTATATATATACATTGTAAACTCTACCGCCGAAAAAAATGAAATATTTAAAATGAAAAAAAATGTAAATATTTGTCTTGCTGCTACTCAAAATATAGATTATCTATATTTTAGAGCAGAAGGTTTACTCCTATAAACCCCAGTTTTACTACATAAAATTGGGATTCAAAGTTGGGTCAAAATTATATAGCGTGTTTTCGTGATGTATTGAGGTAAATTGTCATGGGTGGCTCTTAGTGAGTAGGCCAATGATAACTAGGATGACCACTAAATAGGCAATTCTTACACATTATCTATACATTAGTAGTTCTTGAAATGCAGCAATTCTAGCATGAAAGTTGTACGTCACCCAATAAAGTTTATACGCATGGACGGTTCGACTTGCACCTCTTTACCTGGGCAGGCTTAGATTCTTTAAGCGGTTTACCAGTACTCGTGGGCGGTCAGTTTCAGCTCTGCGTGGAAGCATCGTGCGGCCCATGTATTTCTTATAACCCCAATGGGCGCGGGTCGTGCTGAACAGCTAGAGGTTTCATTGGGCGACAGGTCTTGAGATGTCATTTCCTCTCGATGTCGGGTAAAAGTCACATAAAATTGAAGCAACGTCTCCAAAATGACCCATACAGTGTTGACGGGGACGTTAAACCACAAATCAAACAAACACACTAGGTCCAGCAAGAAACTGTTGCACATCACATTTTTAACTCACCTGCCATGTAATGACGAGGTGAGTTTTTGGGATCACTTTTCGTGCGTAAACAATTTCTTCAAACGACATCTCCTCCTAAACCACTGATCGGATTTTGACCAAACTTCATAGGAATGATCCTTAGGTGGTCCTCCTTAAAATTGTTCAAATGGTTACGGTCCGTTGCCCATCAAGGTCACGGTAGCCAAAAAAAAAAAATTTTTTTAACGAAAACTTAAAAAAATATTCTCCTCTGAAACAGCAAGTCCCAGGCCTTCGATATTTGGTGTGTAGCTTCATGTTGTGGACCTCTACCAAGATTGTTCAGATAATAGTCCTGGAGCCAAAAAATGGCCCCGCCCCGGGGCCCTTTGGTTTTGCATAGACTTACATAGGGAAAAGCTTTAAAAATCTTCTTGTCTGAAACCAGAAGGCTCAGGTGTTTGATATTGGGTATGAAGCTTCGTCTTGTGGACCTCTATCAAGATTGTACAAATTATAGCCCTGGGGCCAAAAAGGCCCCCGCCCCGGGGCCCCTTTGGTTCTACATTGACTTATATACGAAAAAATCTAAAAACATCTTCTCCTCTGAAACCGCAAGGCCCAGGTCATTGAAATTTGGTGTGTAGCTTCATCTATTGGACCTCTACCAAGATTGTTCAAATTATGGTTCTGGGGCCAAAAATCCACCCGCCCCGGGGCCCTTTGGTTTTACATTGACTTCTTGTCTGAAACCAGAAGGCTCAGGTGTTTTATATTTGGTATGAAGCTTCGTCTTGTGGACCTCTATCAAGATTGTTCAAATTATACCCCTGGGGCCAAAAAGGCCCGCGCCCCTTTAGTTTTACATTGACCTATATAGGAACAATCTTTATACATGTTAATCTTCTTCTGTGAAACCACAAGGCCCAGGTCTTTAATATTTGGTGTGTACCTTCATCTAGTAGACCTCTACCACGATTATTCTAATTATAGCCCTTTCGCCAAAAATGCCCCCGACATGGGGCCCTTTGGTTTACATTGACTTTGATAGAAAAAAAAAAAAACTTAAAAAATTCTGCTTCTCTGAAACTGCAAGGCCCAAGTCATTGATATTTGTTGTGAAGCTTCATCTAATGGACCTCTATCAAGACTGTACAAATTATAGCCCTGGAGCCAAAAATGCCCCCGCCCCGGGGCCCTTTTGGTTTTACATTGACTTATATAGGAAAAATCTTAAAAAATATTCTCCTCTGAAACTGCAAGGCCCAGGTCTTTGATATTTGGTGTGTAGCTTCATCTAATGGACCTCTACCAAGATTGTTCATATTATAGCCCTGGGTCCCAAAATGCTCCCGCCCTGAAGCCCTTTGGTTTTACATTGACTTATATAGGAAAACCCGTTAAAAATCTTCTTGTCTGCAACAAGAAGGCCCAGGTGTTTGATATTGGGTATGACGCTTCGTCTTGTGAACTTCTATCGAGATTGTTCAAATTTTAGCCTTAGGGCCAAAAATGCCCCTGCCCCAGGGCCCTTTGTTTTTACATTGACTTATGTAGGAAAAACCTTTAAAATCGTCTTGACTGAACCAGAAGGCTCAGTTCCTTGATATTTGGTATGAAGCTTTGTCTAGTGGACCTGGACCAAGATTGTTCAAATTATAGCCCTGGGGCCGAAAATGGCCCTGCCCAAGGGCCCACAGGTTTTATTTAGATATATAAGGGAAACCTTTAAAAATTTTCTTGTTTGAAACCAGAAGGCTCCGGTCTCTGATATTTGGTATGAAGCTTCATCTTTTAGACCTCCCTCAAGATAATGCAAATTATAGTCCTGGGGCCAATAATGGCCCTCCCCAGGGCCCATTTGTTACACTATGGATCAGGTGAGCGACCCAGGGCCATCATGACCCTCTTGTTATTAATACCATACAGATTGACTCCGATTATTTTACATACTCGAGTATAGTAGTCACAGATAAGATTGACTAGGCGGAGCTATTCAGGTGTTTTCAATATATGTCAAATTTGCTGAGTCCACCAACAGATTCGGTAGAGCTTTCGTATGCTTTTTGCAAGCGGACCGAATGGCCATATGTGCCACAGCTTAGTTTGTGTTAAAGTTGAATTCACATAATCGGGTGATTTGATTTACCTTTTTTTGACGATAGCTCCGCCTAGTCAATCTTATCTGCGCCTACTATACCAATGATATAAAAGATCAGTTGGTGAATATTATAAGGTTGCGTAAGGAACTTAGTGGACACTTTGTATCAAACTAACGACTTGTATATTTTGCTGTGCCCTGACTGTGGATATGCTCGCTAAGAAGATTACATGAAAAGTGAAAATAAATCTGTCCACAAGATATCGTTTTATTGAAAGTTGATACTTGTATCAAGTTTATACGTCAACGCAATTCTACTTCCGTTACTGGACCCAACTACAGCGCTTCCGCTTCTTCGAACATACACTTAATAAAAATAGTTCTTAAGACCAAACGATGCAGTACTAGGTGAGGATTGAACTTCAGAAAATTTTTAAATACTTAACATGCTAATTATCTTTTACAAATAAATTGGCACAGAAAGACGAGTTCTGAAAAGAAAACTTCGGGACTATTTTCCTACGCGCTTTCCGATGATATTTGAACACACAGCATTTCCAACAATTTGCATGTGAGCCCGGTGAGGAGCCGGATCAGCTTACGCATACCTAGAGTCTGACCTGAGACTTCTATTGCTGCATGAAAGAACATTGAGACCTTATCTATCCTTAGAGCGCACAACGAAGACTCTTATCAGACTGCGCTGGTGCGCAGTCTGATCTGGGTCTTCGCTAGGTGCACATGTATATTGTAGGAAATGTTGTGCCCCGGCTCATTCATATAACTGGTTTGAGATTTTACTCTTTCATCCCTGAGTTTCTGAAAATGACTCTTCTAGCTTTAAATATATTCTTATAAGAAGAGATTTCTGATTAGTTCATTGACATGATGGCAAAGTGTACATATGTCAGTGTAGATTATGGATAGACTGCTCGCTACGTGTCGTCTTATCTGGATCTACAAGGTTTGGATAGATACAATGTATTTCGACCCCGTGGTCTGCAACGGTCTACAGTGTTAAAAGGGTTAGTTCGCTGTCCTGTGATTTTAAAACCCTTTACTTACCGACATCAAACACAGTTATTCACCTACTTTCGAGAGCTATAATTACAAAATATTTGTTGTAAGCAGAATTTGAAATCAAGTTCCGTACTTCTATTTATCAATCAAGTTCCTTCAATTCTGTTTTACCAAAATACAAAAAAAAAAAAAAAAAAAAAGCATAAAGACACCGGTAAAATGCTACATTTTGTGGGTCATTTTGTGTAGTCTTCCAGAGAAAGTGGGTTGGGTGTTTCTTTTCTTCTGTTTCTACACTCCCAATCATTTTTCTTTTTCTCCTCAGCCCCCCACTTTCATCTCCTCTACTGTCTCTTAGAACTATCTCTTTTCTGCCTTTCTCTGGAAGACTATACACAAAATGATTTCATTTTCTGTGTCAAGGTCATTTAATCTGTGTTAACTGTTTCCGAATGACCAAGTATTGGAACAATATGGGTTAATATTTTTGGACCCGTACCGTACAGGCTGGTAAATGTATAGTAAGACGAATCAGCCAGTCGAAGTTCGCTAATGTGTGTGTGTGTGTGTGTGAATTCGGGTTTAACGTCGCTTTCAACAATTTTTCAGTCATATCACGACGGTGTCTGGTTGCGACAGGGAGCTCAATGCTCACGTTTATAGTGCTGCCTCACTGAAGTATCATGTCCCAGACACATTACATGATACCACACCCAGTCACATTATCCTGACACTGGATCGACCAGTCCTAGCTCTACCCCGTAAATCTGAGTGCCAAACGAGGAGCAGCTAGTACCATTTTTAACGACTTTGGTATGTCGCGGCCCGGGATCGAACCCGAGACCTCCCGTTCCCCGGAGCGGACACTCTACCAACTGAGCTATCGGGGCCGGTCGAAGTTCGCTAAACGCGGCGTCTGCTCAGGGTTATAATGTCTAAATGAAATTGTTTAAAAATGATTTTTTTTTTTTGCAAGTTATTTTCCTTTTTATGTCCCCATATACGTACGTATACATGTGCATCGTCGTATCAACGCGACGTTGATGCGATGTTGCCAAGACGTCGTTTGCCCGCTGGGAAACTTCTCTGTAAGATTATTAGCAGATGGGGCAAGCGCAGAATGTACCCAGGTAATTTAGAAATTTTATGGTAATACCATGAAACAATTAGCAGATACGTTTATCTTTCTTTCTGCCATTTTTTTTTTCTTCGTAGGAGTGAATGGGTGAGACAAAGGTGATGTGTATCTTGTGCCACTGGGTCGTCCAGCTGATATTGACTTACAGTTGGGCAAGGCCTACTGTCCTTGCAGCAGGTAAGGTTAGAGGATGAGTGTTTCTATTCTTCTGTTTCTACACTTCCATTCATTTTTTCTCTTTCTCCTCTGTCGCTCACTTTCATCTCCTCTACTATCTCTTCTATCTCCTTTCTCCTTTTCTCTGGGAGACTTCACAAAATGACCCACAAAGGTTGACCTGTCGTTAAACTCAAAACAAACAATCAATCAATTTCTCTTCTTCGTCGAATTTGTTAACCCTTGCGAGAGCCCCAAACCTTGAATAAATTGATCAAATACACCACCTGTACAACAACACACCTCAAAATTTATGAAAACATCGAAAAATATCAATTTTCTACAGATAGCTCCCGTATAACTATGTATAGATATGGACATGGTCTTGAACTCTAAATTGGGTTATCTCGATCCAACGCATGTGTTCCTAATTCAAACATTATTTTCCTTTAAACCAACTTGTTTTCAATAGTGGAGTGCTTACTCAGTCTAGGGATATAGGCCACAACCTTAAGAAACTCACCTTTACAGGAGAAGATTTGACATTATTTGCTTTTTGCACAAGCAAAAATTCTTCGACTCGATAGCCATTTCTGCTTCCTATTACTTTGGTATTCGTGTTGTTTGCTACAAGCGATCTGATTGAACGGTGTTTACTTGCGTCATTTGCCCGGTAAGTGTCAGATTTTTGCAATCCAGTCAGATTGCTCGAACAGCAACACACTACTAGCTAGACAGCGGAAGTGGATATCGGATCGAAGAATGTTCGTTTGTGCGAAAAGTAAATAATGTCAATTTTTTCCTGTAAATGCGAATTTTTCAAAGTCGTGATCTATATAGCTCCAGATGCTGTAAGCTTTCTGCTATTGAACGATAGCCGGGTTGAGGGAAAATAGTTTGTCTAAGTTTGGAAATATGAGTCGGATCGAGATGACCCAATTTAGAGTTCAAGACCATGTCCATATTTACACATAGTCAAACGGAAATTGATATTTCGATGTTTTCATAAATTTTGAGGTTTACTGATATACAGGTGGTGTATTTGATCAATTTTGTCAATGTTTGGGGCTCAAGTGCCAATGTGCGAGAACTGCTTAATACTGACTTAAGTATCATGATAATATTATTCCCCTCATAAATCAACTTTCCTCAGTACTTTCAGTACTTTGACTATTCCGTGAACAAGTCCGTGAAATGAACACCCCCTAAACCCCACTTTATATAGAGAAAACTGGGGTTTAAGGGGGTATACATATTTTTTCTTATTTTTGTCCCGATTCTTAGGTTGTGGGTACTCGTTAGAACCACCTCATTGAGGCGGTTCTAACGAACACCCACAACCTATGTTTGCAGTACAAATAAGAAAAATATCACGGAGTTTCTTCAGCAAAGTAGTTAATTTGAAGATATGAAAAAGTGCACTACGTTTGTGATATTGGTGTTCTTGAGATGCAGCACTTGGTTGGGTTCCAAAGTCTTACGAATTTTGATGTAACCAATCTTCATTTGGCTACTTCAGAAATATAAACTGTAATAACCACTAGACCACGTTGGCCCTATAAGGTTTTACAGCCCTTCAAGATTTTTCACTTATGACGTAAATTAATTGGATTGGTTATATGTAAATACAACAACTTGAAGAATGGTCGGCTTGCTAATTTGCATATTTTATTTAGAACTCTTATGCTTGCTTTTGTCTTCAAAAACAGAATTTTACATTAAGTTTTATCCTATTCATTGTTAAATTAGCGAATCATGATTAAAATACGTTTCTCTTCTTTTAACAGAATACAGAAAGCATATTTATGCATTTCTCTGACGAAATTATTACATTTTTATTCATTTTGAAAATAATTTACAATCAAGGGAGCAAACACAAGTATGGTCGTTCACTAATTGACAGTTACCTTTCTTGTCTCGCTCAACACTATACAGACATTTTGAGAGAAAACATATAAACCGTTTCATTGATATAATTCCTCGATTACTGAAATTCATTTATCCTGGATCCGTTTTTAATTGTCGAAAATTAGAGATACGAAAGCTTACTTACAAAATTATCCGTTTTATTCGCTCTCCAAGTATAGCTAGCTTATACGGACAGATATATCTATCTATCTATCTATCTATCTATCTATTGAGAAAACTGTCAAAAAAAAAAAACAAAAAAAAAAAAAAAACAGTTCAACGATCTGTCTAGAAGTGCAATTTTAATAAATTGAAGATTCCAGGTTTTTTTTGTTCAAAATTTATTTGAAAAATGGCTAAGCGTTTTGCAAATAGTGTAGGCCCTGATCAGACGCCGCGTTCTGCTGCGTCTGGGCCTGCACTGTTTGCTACATACCACTTTTGGGGTTTCCGGTACCAAATGGGTTAATGTTTTGGCAGGGCATGTTGAACAAATCTACAAATCGACCAGATTTTACTGTAAAATCTTGCACTTGCGAAGGAGTGTTTCATTGTCATGCACTGAAAGGATGTTCTATTTTTGTTTTGAATTTAATGTTCCAATCCCTCCGAGTCTTGATGGGTCCGATCAATGGGCAAATGACATTTTATTAAGCAACGCCGTATTATCGCCAACGCAACGTTCTGACGTTTCATCGACGTTGCAAAGTCAAATTCAATGCGTCGCTTTGGTGTTGGTTTGATGTAGACACGACGTTGTCAACAACTGACACGTTACATGTCAGTTGACATGGGGTTATATAACGACAAACCGTAATATACTGATAAACAAACTAGGTCTGGCAGTGACGTCAAATCAACAACAAAGCTAAAATTAGAAAGATTTTTTTTCCAGTATAAATTTGCGCTTGAGTTTATCGTATGAAAAGGACGCGCCCATTAAGAATAAAGTTGTCACAATGGCCCAGGAGATGTCAGCGCTGCTTGTCATGCTGGCGGTCCGAGTTCGAATCTCTCTGATAGCGTTTTTTTTTTTTTTTTTTTTTTCTCGTTCAACATAGTTCAAATTATAGCCCTGGGACCAAAAATGCCCCCAGCCAGGGGGGCCTTTGGTTTTAAATAGGCTTATACAGGGAAAATCTTCTCTGAAACCGCAAGACCCAGATCTTTGATATTTGGTGTGAAGCTTCATCTAGTGGTCCTCTACCAAGATTGTTCAAATTATAGCCCTGGGGGGGCAAAATGTCCCCGCCCCGGGGGCCTTTGGTTTTACATAGGCTTATATAGGGAAATATATAGGGAAAATCATTAAACAGTCTTATCCTCTGAAACCAGAGGCCCAGATCTTTGATATTTGGTGTGAAGCTTCATCTAGTGGACCTCTTTCAAGATTGTACAAATTATAGCCGAAAATGCCGCCACCCTGGGACCCTTTGGTTTTACATAGGCTTATATAGGGAAAACCTTTAAAAATCTTCTTCTCTGAAACCACGAGGCCCAGGTCTTTGTTATGAAGCTTCACCTAGTAGACCTTTACCAAGATTGTTCAAATTATAGCCCTAGGGCCAAAAATGCTCCCGCCCAGGGGCCTTTGGTTTTTTCTAAGCTTATGTAGAGGAAATCTTTAAAACTTCTCTGAAACTGCAAGGCCGAGGTCATTGATATTTGGTGTAAAGCTTAATCTAATGGACCTCTACCAAGAGTGTTCAAATGATAGTATTATGATGCAAAATTTTGGTATTTTGCAATAAATCTGAATGCGTAATTTAGATTATCATGTTTGGTATCAAAATGTTCCTTATAAAAAGCAGATTCTGAATTGTCATTTTTACCTTTAAAATATAAAATTTTAGTCAAAATTGTTCATTTTGTTCATTTTTGCATTTTTGAAACAAAGAAACAAGTCTCAACCTTTAGACTAATCGGACTAGCTTTTAGCATGTTTTGATGTATGATTAGTTAATCTTGGTTTCGCGTCCTGACGGAAGCCGTGCATTGAATTGTAGAATAAGCCGGTTAAGTTCTCACTTTGTTAAGCAAACACGTTTTTGAGACTGAGATGTTAATCTTGCTAAAAATGCCAGTTTGGCAGCGGAAACTATTTTTGTTGTTTGTAGTTTTCACAGTTTATGTGAACTGAGCATCTAAGTTTAATGCGTAAAAGTTATTGGTTGATAAGAGTTTGTTTGTTTGATTAGTGGGCGTTTCTTTTTTAGTTTTGTGTGAATTTGTAGATTTTTGAAAATTGTAGAATCAGTTAGGAATTTCCAACTAAACAGTAAAGGCGAAAAATAATAGTTAAAATTGATGCTTGGAGTTTACCAGCAAAATATTGTTGAAATTGTTAAGTTGCTAAATTGAACTTTGAATGTACATGTAATTTGGATGTTGCCAATTACTGTATTGTGTTGATATGATGCACTGTTGAAAATAATTAAAAGTGGAAAATAGAACTTTATACTGTCTCCTGTGTTTTGGACTAATTCCCCACATTTAGAAGAACAGTTAAGAACTGGATCTTACCAGCCCTTAATAACTTGGTGTGAGAAATCCGGCGTAGCATCTTTTAAGCTTGCTACGCGATCTCGTGAAAATCATGGATTATAAAAGGAGACAGAAAGTGAACGTTGTAAATTTCTACGGTGGCTTAGGTAGGCCATACTGGCTGCCTTATGGACAGTTGCGACAGCCTCCAGTACTGGTGATCCATGTTCCAGTAACAACACGAACGCCGTTCAGGGATCAACAGCCGACTTTCAACAGGGCTGATCAGGAACACTTCGTGAAAACAAAAAGTAAGTCAACGAGAACTAGGGACTTCAAACGTAGACAAACATTTCTCGAAAATAAAACAATTTGTTCGGGACTGCCTTTCTTTGAACTTGACAATCTAGAACTTCAGCAAGAAAGTAACACGGTGTTTCAGGAAAGGCAGTCTTATTCAAAATCTAAGCCAGAGGAGAGGAAAGCGGTATGTTCTTTACTACCGGGTGCCGACTTGCCAGATAAGCAATTTTGTAAAGTTTTCTCTAGACTAGACGACCATCATACAGTGGTAAACAATGCATTAGTTCTCAGTCTAGAACTATCAGACACTCGCATTTCCGAGCTTCAACGCGAACTTGAAAAGGTGAATTCGGTGCAGTGTACTCTGCAACAACGACACTCGACAGAAATGGAACAAATGATGGAGACACTTAACTGCTACAAATTCGATACCGAACTTTGTCGCCTGAAGAATGCAGACCTCGAGGAGAGGAACAGACAACTGAAGGAGAGTTTCAACTTGGTAAACTCTGCATGCGAGAAACTACATGACGATAAGACTAAGTTATCGAATGCAGTGCGACAATGCTTCGAAAATCTACAAGCATACAAAGCTGTGAACAATCAGACGAATAGTGAGGATTTGAAATGTGAGTGGTGTAGCATTGTTGAGGCATTTTACAGAGTGTGCTCGCCAGAATAAATTTATGAACAGTTTAGAAGAACATAAATTTAATATAAAGACTTGAGTAGGATGAAGTTAATGGTATTATTTTCATTTTTTTTCTATGTTGTTGAGTTAAAATGTTTTCATATTTACGTTCGTGATGATATCATTTTTTATTTTTGTCTTTTTTAGACCTCAGTTATGTTTTAGAACATGTTTGCTAACACGTTTTACTTGACACATTAGAGTTTTTTTTTGGAATGTATAATAGAGTATTTAAGTTGTATGTTTTGATTTCAACGTAAATGTAGATGTACACCTATATGCAACTGAAAATATAATACCCTTGATATTTATTTAAGGCGAAAAGCCTATGAAAAATGTTTTTTTTTTTTTTTTCTCATACTTCATGTGACATAAGTATGCATTTTTGACACCTTCATATGGACACAACATTGGAACGCACACTGCTGTCTCGATATTTACTTGGTCAAAATTTCTTGATTTCAATACAACCGGAAATTAAAAAAGGAGGTGCGTTGTTCAAAATATTTTTATAAAGATATGTTTACTAGTCCGTAATTTGTTGTCCATCAAATAGTTTTAAATTTTCTCATTTCGATGTTAAAGCATAACTTTCGTTCTGGAATACAATTCTTTAAATATGTTCTATAAAAGGGCTATCCTTTGGAAGCAAGGAATACACCATGGAAGTGAAAAATATGGAGTGTATTGTTTTTGTGAGCCAAACTAGCTAGTTTCGGCCAACTACCCTCGGATATTTTCAGAATTCCAAAATGGAATCAATGATCCTATGTAGCTTTTACCCCATCAAACTCCACTTTTATGTAGCAAACCTGGTATTTACGGGGGTTTACATTATTTTCATTATTTCTGCTTAAAAACATAGATTGATGGTACTCAATAGACGCGGTCCAGTCGAGTCCCCGCAATTCATGCATTGGGCAGATATGGAAAATATATCATAAACTTTCTTATATACTCGTATGTCGTACATGTAAAATGCATGCTTTTTAAACGATTAAAATAAACACATACTTCAATAAATATTTAAGAAATATATTCTAAAGGACGCACACAAAAAGAAAAAAAATCTGCTTGTAGCACCAATCTTTCACATGTAGTTGTAAGCAACCCTAAACAAATGAAAATTTGTTGACTATAGTGCTACTAATGGAGGTACCCCATCTACCCGCTGAAACTACATGTAAAACTTTATTAATCAAAGTATGGAAAAACGTTGTTTTGTTTCTAAGTGCAGCTACGCGTACATGTCATGGCACACATGTAGTCAAATTTGGTATATTTTGGGTCGGTAAAAATAAAAAAAAAATGTTATTATTGTCAAAAATTGTGAAGATGCTTCGGCTCAAAGTCGGATTGGGTTCACAAATCACATTTTATTTGGTTAAATGTAGACATATTATTCTCTCCGTATCGCTTGTTATAGGCGGATTTTAGCAGAAAGGTTATCCTGAAATTTATTCATGGTCACTAAAATCATCATCGCGGCAGGCCTATTTTAATCAGGAAGAGTTCGTTTTTGTATAACTTATTAGGCTACAGCAAGTGCATTGATTTTCGTTCAGATTCTGAAAATTTTAGAGCATATAGCATCGAAAAGTATCTTGTTTTTTCGTTCCGTAAATCAAAGGGTTTTACAAATATATCGAGCATAAGGACACACTTTGAACATAATTTGCTTTTAAAAAAAGTACTGGGTAAGTCCTTTGTCAGATTAAGTTTACCCATTGCGGATCGGGTACGGAATGTTTCGCACTTTCCTAAAAGCGGTATTAGATATGTCATTGTTGTCATTATGAATAAAACGCAAATTCACGGTAATGCGCTCGTATAATAGAGGACGTAGGTTCGTTCGGAAATGTTGTGTTTTTTTTTTGTTTTTTTTTCTTTCTTTCTTAAATAATATTAAAGTCCCTGCTTCGAGCCTTGCTTGGCGTGTAGGTATTAATCAAGTTTTAATATGGGAAATGAAATGAGGAATCTGACCTGTGTAGAAAAAGTTAAGACTGTCGTGTGCCCAGAGACAACCTGTTCTATGGCACAGACGAATTTAATGCTTATAGCTGGTTAGATTTCGTTGATGCACACTCGCTATCAAGAGTCGTGATAGCTGGAGTCGACTATAATTGTTGCGAGTAGCAACTGAGTATTTTTAATGATATTTTGTACATGTACATGTAGTTATTCCGCTGGGAATTTTCTGAGATGTGTCTATGCGGTAAACATAGGACGTGCCAATAATAGAGCATATGCAGACTGGTAGGCCTACAGGTAATTTTGGGACAAGTTTGCTAGACGGAATAGCATTGATTGGGGTAACTGGCAGCTGTCCCTGCAAACCCGAGCCCAGCAGTCGCTCGTCGACATTTGCTATTGGCTTCGCAGGTCAGTTGTCCAAACATGCCAAAACTAAATTGCAGTGTTGTTCGTTAGCGGGACTGTGTCATTTAGAATTTCCACACGCACGAGTGAATTGGAATTTACTGTGGTGTGAAGACATCTACTGGACGGAACAATAATACCGGTAATTGAGAACTGGTACCGTAAGTCGGAGCCTCGAGGACGTCGTTTATTCGACATCTGCTCCGTCGGTCTAAGTTTTCCAAACCATACCAAAACGTAGTGCTGTTCGTCAGATAGATTGTAATGTAATTTAAAGATGTTGCAACATGTTTTATTGTAATGTATTGAAGATACATTCTGCATTTTTGTTTAAGGACATTGTTGCTAACTTGTTATTGCAATCTGAGTCTATAGTCATACAGGGCATTGTTGCATAAACTTGTGTTGGCAATCTGAGCCCGTCACGACATAGGACATTTGTTGCCAACATTAAGCAATCTGAGTCCGAAGCAACTATGCAGGACAGGGCTGTTCAGACCTGGAAATAGGAAATGCAGCCTTGGTCCAAATCAAAGGGTACTAGTACTGTTGTCTGAAGTAGGGACGCCTACTATTGTAAACTGTATATAAACGTAACAAACAAAATAGGTTGTAGATCGTTATACTTTTTCAATGTAAATAATAATATGCAAGCATGATTTTGTCCGTAATTTCATTGCGAGGCAGCGCATCATGCACCCTGCATCAAGTTGCATTTGTATAGTGGCGTTGGGTAGGACTCGGATACATGTATGGTTGAGGATAACTGCCAAGCGCGTACGTATTGATAATCTAAGTCAGCATGCTTTCACTAGCATTTAATCGACAGCGTTGTCATACTTGCGTCAGAATTAAGACATACAAACGTGTATTCTATAAAAGTCCCGCTATACCGACGATATCACCGCCATGTACCATTCGTACATACTTTTGCAAATTTATTAAATGTAGGCGATTGCATGTATGGTCAAGTAAAGGATGCTAGGATTTTTTGTTGTATGTTGATTTTGATTTGTACAAAATACCTTGTTGTATATACTGTTATTATCAAAAACATATACCAACGGAAAAAAATAACAAAGCTAACTTTGGAGGCCAAAGTTTTTCAGCAACGAAGGAGTTATTATGATGCAAAATTTTGGTATTTTGCAATAAATCTGAATGCGTAATTTAGATTATCATGTTTGGTATCAAAATGTTCCTTATAAAAAGCAGATTCTGAATTGTCATTTTTACCTTTAAAATATAAAATTTTAGTCAAAATTGTTCATTTTGTTCATTTTTGCATTTTTGAAACAAAGAAACAAGTCTCAACCTTTAGACTAATCGGACTAGCTTTTAGCATGTTTTGATGTATGATTAGTTAATCTTGGTTTCGCGTCCTGACGGAAGCCGTGCATTGAATTGTAGAATAAGCCGGTTAAGTTCTCACTTTGTTAAGCAAACACGTTTTTGAGACTGAGATGTTAATCTTGCTAAAAATGCCAGTTTGGCAGCGGAAACCATTTTTGTTGTTTGTAGTTTTCACAGTTTATGTGAACTGAGCATCTAAGTTTAATGCGTAAAAGTTATTGGTTGATAAGAGTTTGTTTGTTTGATTAGTGGGCGTTTCTTTTTTAGTTTTGTGTGAATTTGTAGATTTTTGAAAATTGTAGAATCAGTTAGGAATTTCCAACTAAACAGTAAAGGCGAAAAATAATAGTTAAAATTGATGCTTGGAGTTTACCAGCAAAATATTGTTGAAATTGTTAAGTTGCTAAATTGAACTTTGAATGTACATGTAATTTGGATGTTGCCAATTACTGTATTGTGTTGATATGATGAACTGTTGAAAATAATTCAAAGTGGAAAAAAGAACTTTATACTGTCTCCTGTGTTTTGGACTAATTCCCCACATTTAGAAGAACATTTAAGAACTGGATCTTACCAGCCCTTAATAATAGCCCTGGGGCCAAAAATGCCCCCACCCTTCTCTGATACCACAAGGCCCTGGTCTATGCTATTTGATATGAAGCTTCAGCTAGTGGTCCTCTACCAAGATTGTTCAAATTACAGCCCTGGGGCCAAAATGCCCTCACCCCTGGGGCCTTTGGTTTTACATAGGCTTATATAGGGATAGTCTTTAAAAAATCTTCTTCTCAGAAACCGCAAGGCCAAGGTCTTAGATATTTGGTGTGAAGCTTCATCTATTGGACCTCTATCAAGATTGTTCAAATTATAGTCCTAGGACAAAAAATGCCCCCACCCCGGGACCCTTTGTTTTTTCACAGGCTTAATTCGGGAAAATATTTAAAATTCTTCTTCTCTGATACCACATGGCCCTGGTCTATGCTATTTGATATGAAGCTTCAACTAGTGGACCGCTACCAAGATTGTTCAAATTATAGCCCTTGGGCCAAAAATGCCCCCACCCCTGGGGCCTTTGGTTTTACATAGGCTTACACATGGAAAATCTTTAAAAATCTACTTCTCTGAATCCGCAAGGCCCAGGTCTTTGATATTTGGTGTGAAGCTTCATCTAGTGGACCTCTTTCAAGATTGTTCAAAGTATAGCCCTGGGGCCAAAAAATGCCCCAACCCCGGGATACTTTGGTTTTTCATAGTCTTATATAGGGAAAACGTTTAAAATATTCTTGTTTGAAACCAGAAGGCCCAGGTCTTTGATATTTTGTATGAAGCCTCATCTAGTGGACCATTACCAAGTTTGTTCAAATTATAGCCCTTGGGACTAGAATGTACTAGAGACACTAATCCTCAGGTGAGCGATTCAGGGCCCTCTGGGCCCTCTTGTTTATTATATATTTGGTTTATCCTTTTTATAGTAAATTAAATGTTCATTGTTTCATATTTTTATATTTTACCAGTTTAAAATCTATAATAAATTTTGTATATATATATATATATATATTTTTTTTTTCTATTTCACTTTTTTCATCTTTATTTCTCATAAACAAAATGAACAAGAAAAATGTTCTGTACACTCCGTAATTATCCACTTTTAACATGCCACACTGGTAAAGCAGATTTCACATGTCGTGTGTGTGTGCGTAATACGAGGTAAACAAATCATTCGACACGTGGGTTTTGACCAACCACTTCTTGGTCTTTAGAACAACCCCTCTACTCTCTCGGCCACGAAATCCACATACTTTTGGCGATATGCAAATAATCTTAGCCCTAGGTTTCAAGTAAAGGCCATATCATATGAATATTCGAGTAAACTAATTATGTCGCAACTGCCAGGAATTCCTTGTCGGACTATATTTTATAGTAGTCGCAGATAAGATTGGCCATGCGGAGCTATTTAATATTTAGGTGTTGTCAGTATATATGCCAAATTCGCTGAGTACACCAGAAGATTCGGTAGGTGCCTTTCGCGTGCTTTCTGCAAGCGGTCCAAATGGCCATACACGGCACAGCTTTGTTTGTGTTACAGTTAAATTCACACAATGAGGTGATTTGAAATAGAACATTCCAAAGGCATGTTCAAACGATAGCTCCGCCTAGTCGATTCTATCTGCGACTACTATACCTACGCTCGTAATTGCTGACACGCTACGAGAGAGAGAGAGAGAGAGAGAGAGAGAGAGAGAGAGAGAGAGAGAGAGAGAGAGGGGGACCCTGTTAGATCGTATGCACAATATATCTTTAAAAGCAGTTAACTAAAAATAACACTTGGGATTTGCCATCATGAAAACACGCCTATGCGAATTTGACCCTCTAAAACCCCACTTTTATATAGTAAAACTGGAGTTTACAAGGATAAACATTATTTTTCTTATTTCTGCTCAAAAAGGTAGATTGTGGGAACTCAATAGAACCTCGCAATCTATGTTTTGAGCAAAAATAAGAAAGTAATCACAATTTTCACTGTCGGGAAACAAACTCCGTGGTAGCTATCATTTGTGCTTACGTCACACGTTAGGAAGTTTGTTCGGGTACGATTTATGTTCGGAAAACAGGTATTTCCATTTCTTTCTTCAATACCTTCCATTGGAGAAATGTGACACGTAGAGCAGTAGGTGGCGCATAAATTCCCATTTCTTTGGCTACTTTCATTATCTGTGTGCTTATCATGGTTGCCGAGAACACTACGGACAAAACTCCAAAAAACTGACTGTTAGCGAACACGGAAAGTTCAAGAAAATCCTCTTTTTGCATAGCTCACAGAAGAAAAGTTCTGATAACAGGTTCGCTTTGAAGCACCTTCGTCACTTACCTACACCCATCCCTTTGACAGCAGCAAAAAAAAAAAAAAAAAAAACCGCGTCGAAGTGTTGGAAGAGAAAAAGGTAATAAAAAAATAGCGTGCACGGACTTCGGCCCCGAACAAAGTGAGATAGCTTCCACGTACGATTTTGCCTGAAGGGTTTTGCAGATTTACAAACACGCTTGATATGCATATCTTCTCTCTTTTTAGCGACACGGAGTTCGTTTTCTCAATGGGATAAACTTGTTTATATAGATTCAAAATTAGAGTAAATTGTTTAACAAAAACTAGGTTTTATTTTTATCTCCAAACGAAGATTTGTATTGTGTCAGTCGCTTTCTAGTTCAATGAGCAAAGCGACTCGCATTTTTTTCAGCGTGATTCAGCGATGTTCCATTTGATTCTACGAAGATCGTTTGTTTGTATTGGAGTTTGACGGCCCATTCAACCCTATTTTAGGTCATTTTTGAGCCGGTCAATTTACTTCGTCCACACTTTTCCTGGGCAGGCATATACGTAAGTGGTTAACCTGTGCAGTGCACATTCTTTCGCCAGAAACTGACAACTGCCCTTCTTGAAACAGCGGCCGGGAGAGAATGACGGAAAAAAGATTTCATAATCAGTCTCCACCAAAGAATGTTGTCGACTACGAAGAGTGACTTCGAAAAATAAGAAGAGGGTCAGTATTTAAATCTACAACAGGTCTACAATAAAAGCGAGTGTATTTCAATCTGTCGACGCATTTTCGTTTGGTTTCCTTGGAGTTGTACGACCCAGTCAACACTGAGTTAAATCGAGCAAGACAGTTTAATTAACCACATTTTATCTTCACTGCAGCGGCCGCAAAAAGTCAACCCGTACATCATCCTAGTGCAGATTATATTGTCTCGTCCTTTGGGATAATTGAGTTCATTTAGAGAACTTATTTATCTTCACTGCAGCTACTGTTATGCCCTGTGTCGGCCGTACAAAGTCTCCCCGTACATAATAATAGTGCAGATTATATTTTCTCATTGAGTTCATTAAGAATAATATTGAAAATAGAGTTCTGCTTAAGCCGGTGCTAGAGGGCGTGGCCGTTGTTGCACATTTCAGCACTGGTCATGAACAGACTCAATAAAACCGGTCTGCTATTTTCGTTTATTTGGTGTAGTCTTTGCGTCCAAAGGATCTAACTATTCAGAATTTATTTATTCATAGGTAGTCAACCAGAACTGTGGAAATTATTTTGCCTTAGGCTGACACTTGCCTTTCTTGAATCAGCAGAAAAGAGAGTGAATTGCCGAAGAAAATATTTCAATGTTGCCGAATAGGCGGGGATCAATCCGGGAAATTCCCGGACAAATTAACTTAAAAAATTGACCCCAATTTTTTTTTTTTTTTTAATCGTTTAGAATTGAGCTTAAAACTGTATTTGATACTTAATTTTATTAATTTCTAACCACCCGAAGTGGAGATAGTAGGGATACGCACCACTAACCCCCATTTTCCGGACAATTCCCGGACATTAGTGTGCACCCATCTACCAGACGTCGTTCGATCACACCATTGAAAGAACATGGACATCATGGGAAGAACGTGCACACTTTGACCTCCACTACCATGGTCTGGTAGAAGATCGAACTCCCTCTACGGCATAATGTTACAGATTTTCCAGATCTACAGCATACAGTAAATAAAAATAGCCTTCATGCACACGAGTCTTAAATGTTAGCTTCCACGGACATGGATTGAAAATGATAGCTTCCACGGATATGATTAAGAATGTTAGCTTCCACGGACGAATTCAAAAATGTTAGCTTCCACGGACATGGGTTTCCATAAACTAAATGCATGTATTAATCATTATTGCTGCTAGTAATATATAATCAGCATATATTGATTTGCCATTCTACCTGTAATATTATTAATTGCAGCAATGGAATACCGGCCAGCAGTGTGCAGTAATCGTGGGAATATTTTTCGGAGCCGTTCAGGTCTAAGTGACCATGAAAGAAGCCATACCAATCAGGCCCCCATACAGATGCTGTAACAAATATGTTCTCTAAAAGGATTATCCTTTGGAAGCAAGGAATACACCAACGAACTGGAAAATATGAAGTGTTCAAGTTTTCTGGGCCAGACTAACTAGTTTGGCCAAGTCTTTCTGCAGCAAACAAACCTGCAAAGGCATGGGTAGACTATTTTTGATAGTAATTCCTCGAAATCGCTGTTCACCAATAGGAAAAATATGATCAATGTAATGTGATATTATGTCTTTATCACCTCTGTGTATCGATAGATCTTCCTTTCAATTATTCCTTTCGCTACATTTGTGCTCTCCGTGGTAACTGAAAACAGCCAGGACACATAGTTAAGAAAAACTTGTTCCAATTGTTATCAGTAACCACCGAGAGGACATAGATAATAAAGCACTGATAAAAAAGGCAACTTATGTTTAAACCTCTCTTGTATATTAAAGGAATATTATCTCCTAATACAAGTACTGGTAAAATAGAAGTGAATGCAATGATCAGGAATCGATACAACCCACAGCTCCAATCAGAGACACCAAGGGGAAAGAAACACAAACCTGAAACAACAGAAACTAATGGAAACATCAATAGCGGAAAGCCAAAAGGACAGTTACTTTCCCACAGAATGGCCAATTGGCTATCCGAAACAAAATAATATAAGCGACACAAATACTAAAAAACAAACCATAACAAAAATAAACCACGACAGAAGGACCGCATGGGAAGGGTCAGTGAAACGAATTCCACTGGGGGCTTAAAACGATTTTACATGGCCACAATCATCGCCCTTACTTCCGTCGCAAATGAAACAAATAAATAGTTCAGTCCACATGAAGGCCTCCTAACTCATCAGTGCAACATCTCCATGAACACAAAATATATAAAAAAAAGCACAGAGACGAAACAACGGTGAGGACTCGACAGCAAGAAACCATTGAAATGCTGGAGCAAAAGAAAACCAACAGTTAGACTCCGATGGACCCGACAAGAGACAGAGCATCAGATACCAACCAACATTACATTGAATTACATCTCTCTAATTCTCATTAAGCCTTTGCGCTAGAACCGTCATATAATCTGAGGCGTGACCCACTGGCTTGCAATTAAAGAGAAGCAAAGTTGTCAACCGTGACTGGGTTAACTACCATGCATGCAGTCTGTCGTATAACATTTATGTTGTGCCCAACCTTTTTATATCGAAGAATGATTTTACGAAATTAGGTGCTGAAGTCATTGCGGTTATATATTTTTCTGAATTTATATACTAAGTCACCATAAAACTCGAGTTCCGATAGACCTTGTTGCAGAAGAGATTTAAGTCCAATATTGAATTTTGAAATTAAATCAGAATGACGTCTATACAATTTTGAAAAGGCCTTGCGTAGTTTATGGTACCGATAACCCTGATTAGGAAGTTAAGCAGTTAACACTTTATTACGAGTGTTGAAATCAGGTACATGACTACACATTCTGGAAAATTGAATTAATTGCGAAATATAAACGCCATAGGATGGCGTACGAGGAACATCACCATCCAAAAAAGGCAAATTTACAACTTCAAAATCAAAATCATCGCGTTGATCATAAATTTTGCAAGAAACAAACTCATCCACAAAAGACAGATGAATATCCAAAAACGGGGCCTCGGTATCAGAAGAATTTGTTTTATTAGGGCCCCGCACTGAAAGTGTGGGTGCCCTATAGTAATCACTCTGTCCGTCCGTCTGTCTGTCTGTCCGTCTGTCCGTCCACAAATTTTTTTATCCTCCATCAACATTTTCCTACTCCTCTTATAGCGCTGCCGGGGCCCTAGTCAGTTTCACTGACAGCTCTAGTTCACCTGAAGTTCAGGGGGTAAATTTGACTGATCAAACCATCGAAATAGGTATTGTCAATATTTAATAAATAATCCAAATATCGAGCAGTGGAGCTTAAAGCTTCAAGCTTATGTAAATATTGTCAAGTTTTAAGGTAAGAGCTACGTAAACCGCTCAGAGGATCTAAGCCTGTCTAGGCAAAGCGGTGCGAGTCTGACCGTCCATGCTTATAAACCTTATTCGCTTCATTGGGTGCCAGGGCTTGAGATGTCATTTCATCTCAATGTCGGGTAACAGTTGATCGGGAAGCAACGTCTCCAAAATGGACTTTACAGTGACGACGGGGACGTCATAACTCACATCAAACAAACAAAATCTAAGATGCACATGGGGGCGGTCTTGAAATTGATCAAGCAACCTCCCAGACTGTAAGGCGGGAGCGAATATCGATGCCACACGTTTGACAAGGCCTTCGTGTATCACTAGTATAAGGAGATAGTGGGTACGTTATCTGTATGACGACTGAATGATATGGCTCCTTTCACGCTCACTTAGACCTGAACGGCTCCGAAAATTTTTACCATAATAACGACACACTGCTGGCTGGTGTTCCATGGTTGCAATAAATAATTTTACAGGTAAAATGGCAAATAAATATATGCTGATTATATATTACTAGCGGCAACAATGATTAATACATGCATTTTGTTTATGGAAATCCCTGTCCCCCGTGGAAGCTAACATTTTTCCACTCGTCCGTGGAAGCTAACATTCTTAATCATATCCGTGGAAGCTATCATTTCCAATCCGTGCCCGTGGAAGCTAACATTTAAGACTCGTGCGCGTGTAGGCTATTTTTATTTTCTGTCTGTTGCGTATCTGGAGCATCGGTAACATTATGCTGTGGTTTGCTGTCCGTTTTCCGTCTATCGTCTGCACGTAAGCCCGTCTGTTGTAAAATTCACAATTTCGACATGTCCAGAACCATGTTAGGTGCAGGTGAAATTTGGTGTGGGCATTCGGGCGACATGTAGATTCCAAATTGATTAAATCGTTGCGTGCTGATATCTAAAATGGCTCGGCCCCGTCCATCGGGACTTGAAGAAATAGATGGGCTGCATTATGCTTCCACGTAGAGTTGAAACCGACCCGCATACAACTAAACATACATGTACGAATTTTGCAAAAATCCCTTTTTTGTGTGTGTGGATCAGCTCCTTTTTCTGATATGAATATGAGCACGTGTTACATGTGGGTTTACGGCGTCCCGCAAACCCCCATGCTGACAAGACAACCGAGCGTGATCTCTGACAGGTGTACGGGCAGCTGTGGGGTAAGGCACAAGAAAGATGTTAAATGAATGACATGAATTATTTACAGTATCTACATACAACACTTACTAACACAAAACATCACAATTTGTTGCTTCTGTAGCCAACTCACGACGTCCGCTCCGAAGGCAAAACACTGTTCTGTGCTCGGAACGGGTGACGTGAATACCTACAGAAGCAAACAACAAAACAACAACAAAAACAAAGAAAAAGAAACAACACAAGACGCGACTGGCCAGTTATAACCTAGGGTGAATCCCCCACACGCGTGACACTTCCTCTCGCGAACTAGTAGAACTAGTCTATCAACATAGTCGATAATCTTAGATTTAGCGATCACGTTTGCTGATCAGACGTTTAGTGATCGTCCAAATAAGGTAAGTTGACCTCTTCCATGATCACATTTGTTTACAACGAACAATGATTTAGAAGAATCTGCTTCTATCCTGGTAGGCGCTGATTACGGCGGTCTGTCCGCCCTTGCTGGACCCTAACGCCTAGCGTCGTACCAGTACCTGCTGCTATGAAGCAGGGAGCAGCAGGTCACACATTGTTATGCCTGCAAATTACGATAACGGGACTAGAAACGAGTCACAAAACATACATGTTATATCATGATCCCCCTCCCGGAGAAGTAAGAATATGTTCATGCATATACCGTTATTGCGCATGCGCCGACCAGACATACAGGCTGATTAGTGCATGCGACAAATAACCGTACAGCAGAACTCAACTTGACTGTGCATCAAATTATCAGCACCCAGCGCTTGACACAATAATACTCAAAGTTTATGTTTCCTTACTGAGCACTACAGAAATCAATTAATGCTCACTACTACTGAGCATAATACTCATCAAACCTGTGCTCACTACATTATCACAAGTAAGAGGCAATTGAACAGACCACGCCTTTGCGCTAGCTGGTCAGCCGCCAATTACAGGAAACATAACAATCTCTATTTCATATCCTTCTCCGCGACACGGCTCAGAAATATAGCTATTCACAAATTCAATACATTAATAACAGATAGAAACTACAACAGAAGATTTTCATCTATAATCTACAACATTTGTTAGTGTCTCATATGGGCCAACACTGTTTGCCGTAAATTCTCTCTATTTAGTAGGCACCCCGTCACAACCGTCCTCGCGGCGCCGATGACGCAGCTGACGTCATCCCCGCCGCTCAGGCCGTTATGACGTGTGGCGACCAAATACTCCCCCTTATCATCACCTCGTTCTTTATATGTACATACATGCACAAACTGAGTTATCAGACAAAAACGGCATCATTACAAAATGAACTCGTAATTCTTCTTGAACAAGATTATTTCTAATCAACGTGAACATGCTTGTAAAATAAAATTCATTACGGTTCATCATCACGGATAACCCAACAGGCTCTTGTATGAGTTTGCCCTGATGATGAAGATGTGGTTAAACCCGTCTTAAGTTTACGTCCCCTCTACACCTAATATCATATTGGGACGGAACCACGGTTTTCTAACCACAGCCAGTCACAAGTCATGGATCAAACAAGTGACCCGGCGTTTATTAATTACATTCTACAAAAGGGGTCTAAAAGCCTAAATGAATCTAGAATGAGCGGGTGTCCAAACTTTACGTCTCACCAACATCTAGGGTCAGCATGAGACAGGACCTCACTTAGAAAGACTCATTCTACTACTGGAGAAGCCTGGGATCGATCCTGCGACGTCTAGCTGGCAAAGCTAGTAGCCTAATCACTACAGGCCTCAATAGTGAATTCAGAATAGGCTTCAGAAAGTTGGGGTATACTAGAAGTAAACCCCTCCAAAACCTACAAGCATGTTCATACAAAAATAATACTAAACATAGATTTAACATACCTTTCAATATACTTTCTATTTCCCCGTCACAATGTTGTGTTTACTCTTTACAACTTGACCTGCTGCTAAAGTGTCCGCTTTTTTCAGGGTTTATATATCTATGAATACTACCGGAAAATCATGCCTACTCGTATTACCTTGCTTTGTTCGTGGGGAAGTGGAGATACCGGCCACAAACAAAGCCAGATAGCAAAATCGAGTAGATAATGGATTTGCGTTCAAATAGTATATTTTCCATAGGAAAAATTGATGAAACGACCCTATAATCAATGACATGACTCCTGTCAAAACGAACACCCACACAACACGTGACGGGAATAAAAATCATATATGGCACAATTTGGCGGTTGGCGATTTTTAGGCAAATTCTATAGGACTCGGCCTTTTAGCGGCCCCCTGTATTGTAAAAACAGCTCTCTATAAACCACTCATGCATACATCGTATGATATGTGCATGACTTGTTCATGGAGCCGCATAGTTTGCGTACCATATTTCACCTAAAATATTTCACTCACACCGCCCTACCATATATCTACTAAAATAATTTAGATGTGCATAAGCACCAGAGAGGTTTCCTATTCCATCTCGCAACAAAGGTTTCCCCTTTTGGAGAAAAAACAATCAGAAATGTTTTTTCTTTGTGTACAGAGATGGAATAGGATGAACCTATCTAAACAAGACAGCTATTTACACAACAACCGTGCGAAGAATTACCTACTAAGGTAGTCTGCCCCCAAATTTTCTTGGCCCCGAATTGCAACAATCCGAAATCTATACGGCTGTAGTTTCATTGCCCAACGCATAATTCGAGGATTGAGAACTTTTGCTGTTTGCATATAAGACAAGGGCTTGTGGTCTGTCTCAAGCAGGAATTCTACTCCGTAAAGATACTTGCGAAATTTCTCAACACCCCAGATAATAGCCAAACATTCCTTCTCTATTACAGAATAGTTTTTCTCACGAGGCAAAAGTTTCTTGCTGGCATAAGCAATGGGAAGTCGTCCTTCCCCTTCAAACTCTTGGAGCAAAACGGCTCCTATACCAACATCAGAAGCGTCCGTCCGGAGTATGAACGGATTCCCATCATGAAAGATAGGAAGACGAAGAATAGGACTAGACGTGAGTCTATTCTTCAGGGTCTGGAAAGCCTTTTCATGATGGTCCTGCCAGTCTGTGATCTTGTTTGGTCTACTTTTCTTAGTTAAATCTGTCAAAGGGGAAGCGATAGATGAGAAATTTGGAATGAAACGGCGGTAGAAACCAGCCAACCCAAGAAATGACTTTATTTGTCTCTTAGTAGAAGGTCGAGGAGCATCCTTTATAGCATGTATCTTGTCTTCTTGCGGTCTAACTGACTGAGCAGCTACACTGTGACCAAGACATTCGATACTGCTATACCCAATCATACACTTGGAAGGTTTTGCCGTCAACTTGGCTGTCCTGAGTCTATCTAAAACTTCACGTAATGACGTCAAGTGGTCTTTCCAAGTTTCGGTAAAGATCCACATATCATCGACGAAGCTATCAACGTTAGAAAGTTCGGACAGAATCTTTCTCATCAACCTGCAAAATGTTGCTCCTGAGTTTACCAAACCGAAGGGCATAGTTTTGAATTGAAACAAGCCTTTGGGGGTTTCGAACGCAGTTAGGGGTTTTGCCTTAGACGTCATTTTTACCTGCCAATAACCTTTTGACAAATCTAATTTGCTAAAGTATTTGTGCCCCGACATTCTATTTATAACCTCCTCCATATTTGGCATTGGTTCTGCATCGAACTCCGTCACTTTATTAAGTTTACGGAAGTCAATGCAGAACCGCACCGAACCATCTTTTTTAGGGACAAGTACTACAGGGGATGAATATGGAGATATTGATGGCTCAATAACTCCTAAATCTAACATATCTTGAATTTCCTTTTCCATTACATCCCGTACTTTATATGGTATGGCATAACCTTTTGACCTCACTGGTTCCGCCGTCAGCAACTTTATGTCGTGTTCTATTTGGTCAGTTCGTCCTGGTACACTGGACAGTACGTCCGGGTATTCTTTTATCAACGTCTCTATTTCTTTACGCTGATCCTGCGTTAACATTTCTGAAATATTGACGTCCTTAAACGTCTCTGGTTGCTTTGCAGTAGGAAAAGCGCAATCTTCCAATGAGAATTCGTCAACGTCATCATTTTCAGTTGACGGAGTGGACTCTACAGAAAGCAAGCAATGTGACGTCACATTTTGACGTTCCACATATTGCTTCAGTATGTTAGCGTGATATGTGTTAACATTTCCATTGACGTCAATCTTATAATCCATTCTGTTCACTACCTCAACCACTTCATAAGGACCTTTCCATTGAAGCAATAATTTATTACTGTCTGTCGGTAGTAACAACAGTACTTTGTCGCCGACGTCAAATTTACGCGACCTCGCGCCTTTATCGTAATAAGCTTTCTGCTTAATCTGAACCTTCTTTAAATTATCACGCGCTAATTTGCATGTCTGCTCTAACCGTTCCCTAAGCTCAATAACGTATTGATACGTCGAAAGAACTTGCTCATCGCGTACCTCTTCAGCCCATAATTCTCTTAATATTGCCATTGGACCTCTGACGTTACGTCCATATAACAACTCAAAAGGGGAGTATCCTAAAGACTCTTGTGGGACTTCCCTTACCGCAAATAATAAAGCTGGAAGATATTTATCCCAATCTTTTGGACGTTCAGCACACATGCGACGTAACATCTGCTTTAACGTAGCGTGGAAACGCTCTATCAGTCCGTTGCAAATTGGGTGTCTCGGACTACACGTTAACTGTTGAAGAGAAAGAAGTCTGCTGACTTCCTTCATTACCTCAGCAGTAAACTGTGAACCACAATCAGTCAACATTTCATCAGGAATGCCAACCCTACTAAACATTTCAATAAGCGCTTCCGCGACACGTTCCGTCTCAATACTCGGTAAAGCTATCGCCTCTGGATACCTTGTCGCATAATCTATCATGGTTAAAATATACCGAGATTTCCTATCAGATCGAGGCTCAATTGGACCAACTATGTCCACTGCCACCCTCTTAAATGGCGTATCAATCAATGGCATTTTTCCTAGAGGTACTTTAGTGACCCGACCTTTCTGAATAGTTCTCTGACAAATATCACAAGATTTACAAAATCTAGCGACATCACCGCAAATACCGGGCCAGTAAAACTCAGTTACAACTCTATCCAATGTCTTCCTAATACCCATATGTCCAGACATAAGCGTTTCATGAGCCAGTTTCAACACCTTTCCTCGGAAACTTTGAGGGACCACAAGTTGGAAAGAGACTTTGTTACCCTTGGTGAACTCCCTATATGCCAAACCTTTTTTCTCAATAAACCTAGTTTCACCTCGGTTTAAACCACGACTCACAGTCTTGTTCCCAGATACAACCCTTTTCCTGATGTTTTCCAAAGTTGGATCATCAACCTGAGCTTGCTTGAAAGCCTCCTTGTCATCGTTAATGATCTGATCGGGAACCTTAAGTTTTCTGTAAGGCTTCTCCTCCTGCCTAGTTTGAGACCTAGTTACAGCCGCAGCTGAGAAATGAGACATATCAGGAAGTTTTGATCCATCAATGTTACCGATAACCAAATCGTACAACGTATCATCCATACACAAAGCTTCAGTTTTCCCAGTGAAAAAAGGACAATCAATGTCAATCATTGCCAAAGGATACCTTTGTGTGGATTCATCAATCAACGTAACATTTGATTCCTTCCCTATTAACTGACTATCCGAAACCAAACTTCTCCGAACGACACAGCCTGTACACCCAGTATCTCTTAATACAACCACCTTTTTATTATTAACCAATCCTTGTGCCGTCGGTAACCTTGCCTTTAAGAAGTAACAGACACCTTCCCTAGTTTCCTTACTACACTCCTCCCTATCCGAAATCAAAGGATCACCAACCTTATTTTCAAAAATACTTCCAATCTCATCACCTTTCCTAGTTACTTCCGTTTGACAAAAACTAACTTGGTGTGCGGCGCCACGTGGTGTGCTATTATTTTTACCGCGTCCGCGAAAAGACCCTCTGAAATTACCACGACCACGTGTATAACCACGACCTACATTCTGCGTATTCTCATTCTTAACCTGAGAACCTTGAGTCTCTACGCGCGTGTTAAAATTTTCTTTAACACCGCTATCCCCCACTCCAGTTGCTCCTACCTCTGCGCTATACAATTGTTTCCTGTCGGGGTTCTTAAAACATTTAATTGTTAAATGCCCCTTACCACATATGCTACACTTGATATCCGGTCTACCACTCGGTTTGTTCGAGTCAACTTTGTCCTGTTTACCCTGCGCTGCGCCTCTATTATCGCGTTGCCCCTTATTAATGCAACTATATACGCCCCCGCGCGCTTCTGCAAACAAATCTGCCTCCCTAGCCATTTCATCTAAATTACCAAACTGTTTTGGCTTCAGATGTACATACAGTTCTCTATTACATGACTCCAGGAACTGATCCCTTGCCATGAAATCACAGACAGCCGGAAAAGATTTTTCTATCTTTGCCATATTAAGCCATTTTTCTAAATAACTTCTCAGTCTACTACTGAACTGTATGAACGTTTCTGATTTCTCGGGCCTACTATAACGAAACTGTTTCCTAAATCCGCGCTCTGTCATGTCAAAATTCTTTAATAAAGCGTCCTTTAACTTTTCATAATCCGCCGCATCCTCATTTGACAACCGGTCATATACATCAAGTGCGCGCCCTTTGAGCAATGCACTTAAATACGCGGCCCAAACACTCTTATCCCATTTATTAGCCGTAGCATATTTCTCAAATCTAGATAAATAACTATCCATTTTATCTTTACCCTCTTCAAAATAAGGTAACTTAGGATCCCGGGCATGAGCCACCTTCTCAGCTTTTTGCCTTTCAAATTCTAGCTCGAGCTTCGCTCTCTGCATTTCTAACTGATTCCTTAATTCTTGGTGCTGTAGCTCAAACCCATGTTTTATTTGTTCTAAATGGGCCTCACTAATCTCTTTTGCCTCCCTTTCAGTCTTAATGCGTGCCATTTCAAGTTCATGTGCCCTTTCCTTTTCCTTTTCTTCTACTTCTAACTTAGCTAGTTCATGTACCCTTTCCTTTTCCTTTTCTGCCCTTTCCTTTTCCTTTTCTTCAGACCTTAACCTTTCTAAATCCCTTTGCTCTTGCCTTTCTGCCCTCTCAATATCTTGCTGCTCTTTAACAAAACCTTGTAACTCCTTCCCCTCATAACCTAAGTCCTTTCCCATTTGCATTAAACGCTCCATTATTGATAACGTAAATCTCACGTTACTATCAAAACCACTATAAACTGATCAGTTATGATCAGTGATGATTGAATGGGCTTAACTAAAACGTTAAGATATGTGTTATACGCGTTAATCTAACTAAAACGTTAGTTATTAAAGCACACGCGATTTGAAATGTCAAATGCTTTCAGCAAAGTATGACGTTGCGTACTAGTAGTCTAATATGACGTCATAAACTGACGACGTTTACAGTAAAATGCTACAATCCGAAGTTTCATCACATTACAAAACTCCGATCATAACAAGTCACCATTAATGTTTCTATTACGTCATACCTAACCTCAAGCCACAGCGTAAATATTAACGCTAACGTTATGTCAACGTCAGTAAATTGTTAACGTCACTACGTCAGAACCACGTGTGGGTAAGATCAATTAGTAGCTCCAATTTAACTTAGTAGAATGTCAGGTAACACAATTAAGTGGGGTCTACTTAAATTTTTCGTTACCAAGAAAAAGTGGGGTTTGCCTTGCCTTCCTGCTCAGAAATTATCGACTTGTCAGTATCCATTCAGTTGAATACATGGGTTTCGCACTTCATCAACGCAGGAAGGAAGATTCAAGTTAATTTCTAAATGTGGCTGTCAATACATTTTTTTTTTTTTTTTAAATTGATGATTCAGAGTATCAATGTGCTGTTCCACAGCCGGGAACACCAGCCAGAGATCAAATCCGCACTTTACTGACACCAAATGTTACATGTGGGTTTACGGCGTCCCGCAAACCCCCATGCTGACAAGACAACCGAGCGTGATCTCTGACAGGTGTACGGGCAGCTGTGGGGTAAGGCACAAGAAAGATGTTAAATGAATGACATGAATTATTTACAGTATCTACATACAACACTTACTAACACAAAACATCACAATTTGTTGCTTCTGTAGCCAACTCACGACGTCCGCTCCGAAGGCAAAACACTGTTCTGTGCTCGGAACGGGTGACGTGAATACCTACAGAAGCAAACAACAAAACAACAACAAAAACAAAGAAAAAGAAACAACACAAGACGCGACTGGCCAGTTATAACCTAGGGTGAATCCCCCACACGCGTGACACTTCCTCTCGCGAACTAGTAGAACTAGTCTATCAACATAGTCGATAATCTTAGATTTAGCGATCACGTTTGCTGATCAGACGTTTAGTGATCGTCCAAATAAGGTAAGTTGACCTCTTCCATGATCACATTTGTTTACAACGAACAATGATTTAGAAGAATCTGCTTCTATCCTGGTAGGCGCTGATTACGGCGGTCTGTCCGCCCTTGCTGGACCCTAACGCCTAGCGTCGTACCAGTACCTGCTGCTATGAAGCAGGGAGCAGCAGGTCACACATTGTTATGCCTGCAAATTACGATAACGGGACTAGAAACGAGTCACAAAACATACATGTTATATCATGATCCCCCTCCCGGAGAAGTAAGAATATGTTCATGCATATACCGTTATTGCGCATGCGCCGACCAGACATACAGGCTGATTAGTGCATGCGACAAATAACCGTACAGCAGAACTCAACTTGACTGTGCATCAAATTATCAGCACCCAGCGCTTGACACAATAATACTCAAAGTTTATGTTTCCTTACTGAGCACTACAGAAATCAATTAATGCTCACTACTACTGAGCATAATACTCATCAAACCTGTGCTCACTACATTATCACAAGTAAGAGGCAATTGAACAGACCACGCCTTTGCGCTAGCTGGTCAGCCGCCAATTACAGGAAACATAACAATCTCTATTTCATATCCTTCTCCGCGACACGGCTCACAAATATAGCTATTCACAAATTCAATACATTAATAACAGATAGAAACTACAACAGAAGATTTTCATCTATAATCTACAACATTTGTTAGTGTCTCATATGGGCCAACACTGTTTGCCGTAAATTCTCTCTATTTAGTAGGCACCCCGTCACAACCGTCCTCGCGGCGCCGATGACGCAGCTGACGTCATCCCCGCCGCTCAGGCCGTTATGACGTGTGGCGACCAAATACTCCCCCTTATCATCACCTCGTTCTTTATATGTACATACATGCACAAACTGAGTTATCAGACAAAAACGGCATCATTACAAAATGAACTCGTAATTCTTCTTGAACAAGATTATTTCTAATCAACGTGAACATGCTTGTAAAATAAAATTCATTACGGTTCATCATCACGGATAACCCAACAGGCTCTTGTATGAGTTTGCCCTGATGATGAAGATGTGGTTAAACCCGTCTTAAGTTTACGTCCCCTCTACACCTAATATCATATTGGGACGGAACCACGGTTTTCTAACCACAGCCAGTCACAAGTCATGGATCAAACAAGTGACCCGGCGTTTATTAATTACATTCTACAAAAGGGGTCTAAAAGCCTAAATGAATCTAGAATGAGCGGGTGTCCAAACTTTACGTCTCACCAACATCTAGGGTCAGCATGAGACAGGACCTCACTTAGAAAGACTCATTCTACTACTGGAGAAGCCTGGGATCGATCCTGCGACGTCTAGCTGGCAAAGCTAGTAGCCTAATCACTACAGGCCTCAATAGTGAATTCAGAATAGGCTTCAGAAAGTTGGGGTATACTAGAAGTAAACCCCTCCAAAACCTACAAGCATGTTCATACAAAAATAATACTAAACATAGATTTAACATACCTTTCAATATACTTTCTATTTCCCCGTCACAATGTTGTGTTTACTCTTTACAACTTGACCTGCTGCTAAAGTGTCCGCTTTTTTCAGGGTTTATATATCTATGAATACTACCGGAAAATCATGCCTACTCGTATTACCTTGCTTTGTTCGTGGGGAAGTGGAGATACCGGCCACAAACAAAGCCAGATAGCAAAATCGAGTAGATAATGGATTTGCGTTCAAATAGTATATTTTCCATAGGAAAAATTGATGAAACGACCCTATAATCAATGACATGACTCCTGTCAAAACGAACACCCACACAACACGTGACGGGAATAAAAATCATATATGGCACAATTTGGCGGTTGGCGATTTTTAGGCAAATTCTATAGGACTCGGCCTTTTAGCGGCCCCCTGTATTGTAAAAACAGCTCTCTATAAACCACTCATGCATACATCGTATGATATGTGCATGACTTGTTCATGGAGCCGCATAGTTTGCGTACCATATTTCACCTAAAATATTTCACTCACACCGCCCTACCATATATCTACTAAAATAATTTAGATGTGCATAAGCACCAGAGAGGTTTCCTATTCCATCTCGCAACACAGACTACTTGACACATTTTGCACATAGACCGGACCTCTATGTTCTCAAATATGCAGGTAAATCAGGTAATGGTCTCAGTGGGTTATACATGTCCTAGTCCTTTGTAATCATTTATTGGATTGCGGGATTTAATAGGGAACAGTTGAGGATTACTCATGAGGCCTGGTCGGGCGAAATAAGCTAGTCGGGCCCAGAAAAATCGTGCACATCCCATAGTTTTCAGTTCCAAAGGACTACCCTTTTCCAGAAATTTATCGAAAACGTGTCTGACTGATGATCGACCCCGCCTATTCGGCAACATTGAACTATTTTCTCCGGTAATTCTCTCCCTCTCTCTCTCTCTTCTGTGGATTCAAGAAAGGCAGGTGTCAGCCTCTGACAAAATAATTTCCACAGTTCTGGTTGACTATCTATGAATAGATAAATTCTGAATAAATAGATCCTTTGTACGCAAAGCATACACCAAATAAACGAAAAAAGCAGACAGGTTTTATTGAGTTTATTCATGACCATTACTGAAATGTGCAACAACGGCACCGGCTTAAGAATAATTCTATTTTCAATATTATTCTAAATGAACTCAATGAGAAAATATAATCTGTATTATTATGATGTACGGGGAGACTTTGTACGGCCGACACAGGACATAACAACAGCTGCAGTGAAGATAAATAAATTCTCTAAATGAAGTCAATTATCCCAAATAACCAGAAAATATTACATTCACTAGGATGATGTACGGGTGGACTTTATACGGCCGCCACATGGCACAACAGCAGCTGCAGAGAAGATAAAATGTGGTTACGTAAACTGTCTTGCTCGATATAACTAAGTGTTGACTGAGTCGTACAACTACAAGGAAACCAAACGCAAATGCGTCGACAGATTGAAAAACACTCGCTCTTTTGTAGACCTGTTGTAGATTTAAATACTGACCCTCTTCTCGATTTTCGGAAGTCACTCTTCGTAGTCGGCAAAATTCTTTCGTGGAGATGGATTATGAAATCTTTTCTACCGTCATTCTCTTCCTTCCGCTGTTTCAAGAAGGGCAGTTGTCAGTTTCTGGCGGAAGAATGTGCACTGCACCGGTTAACCGCTTACGTATATGCCTGCCCAGGAAAAGTGTGGACAAAGTAAACTGACCGGCTCAAAAATGACCTAAAATAGGGTTGAATGGGCGTCAAACTCCAATACAAACAAACGCTCTTCGTAGAATCAAATGGAACATCGCCGAATCACACTGGACAAATTGCGAGTCGCTTTGCTCATTGAACTAGAAAGCGACTGACACAATACAAATCTTCGTTTAGAGATAAAAATGAGACCTAGTTTTTGTTAAACAATTTACTCTAATTTTGAATCTATATAAACAAGTTTATCCCATTGAGAAAACGAACTCCGTGTCGCTAAAAAGAGAGAACATATGCATATCAAGCGTGTTTGTAAATCTGCAAAACCTTTTAGGCAAGATCGTACGTGGAAGCTATCTCACTTTGCTCGTGGCCGAAGTCCGTGCACGCTATTTTTTACTTTTTCTCTTCCAACACTTCGACGAGGGGTTTTCTGCTGCTGTCAAAGGGATGGGTGTAGGTAAATGACGAAGGTGCTTCAAAGCGAACCTGTTATCAGAACTTTTCTTCTGTGGGCTATGAAAAAAGAGGATTTTCTTGAACTTTCCGTGTTCGCTAACAGTCAGTTTTTCGGAGTTTTGTCCGTAGTGTTCTCGGCAACCATGATAAGCACACAGATAATTAAAGTAGCCAAAGAAATGGAAATTTATGCGCCACCTACTGCGCTACGTGTCACATTTCTCCAATGGAAGGTATTGAAGAAAGAAATGGAAATACCTGTTTTCCGAACATAAATCGTACAAACTTCCTAACGTGTGACGTAAGCACAAATGAAAGTTACCACGGAGTTTGTTTCCCGACAGTGATTTTTCATCTTAAAGTTTCCATTTTTTGGCCGAAAAAGTGATAAATGTATTTGTATAGGCATGTTTTCGTAATGCGAAATTTCACATCTGGCAGCGTAGTGCTTCTCTCATTATCTTACATTTGAATACGTCAAAAGTTAAAAAGAATTCCACTGTTTTACGCTGTAATTAACATTTTATCTGTCCCACTACCTTGAAGCAATACGACAGAATGAATGGCCATTGATGGCCAGGGCTTTTCCCGTTCTATTTTTAGAACCGGAAGTACATCATGAAAAAGGCTCCTATAGAAAAATCGGTCGTCCGTCGTCCGTGCGTCCGTCCGTCGTCCTTCGTCCGTCCGCACATTTGACCAGCTATGTCTCTGCAACCTGCATGCTCTTATCTTTCGCATGGCTCTGGTGGGGCATGATGACCTTGGCTTTTTATCGAAATCGAATGAAAACTTTGGTTGCTATGGTAACCACAAGGTCACATAGACTTACAATGGCAAAACGCTTGTCATCACCGTAGCACTTTCAGTTTTGATCGGATCTTTCTGAAACTTATAATTTAAGTAGACTGGGGATGAAAGCTCGGATGAGTACGAAAACTGGCAAGGTCGGGCCTTTAATTGTAGAGTTATGTCCCCTTGATTGTTGAAAATGCCTATTTTTGGCTTTGTCATCCCCCTAGCCCCTTCAGTTTTGATCAGATCTTCCTGAAACTTATATACAAGTAAGTTATGAGTTATGGTTAAAAGCTAAGATGAGTTCGAATACTAGTGATGTCCGTCAATTACCCAAGGAGTTATGTCCCCTACTTTGCTGAAAATGCTTACGTTTGACGTTGTCATCACCGTAGCCGCTTCAGTTTTGATCGGGAGAGAGTTGCATAAGGCGAGCGCTTCAAAACGCTGTGTATTTGTTTGTTTGATTTGAGGTTTAACGTCCCCATCAACACTGTAAAGGTCATTTTGGAGACGTTGCTTCCAATTTTGTAGGACTTTTACCCGACATTGAGATTAAATAACATCTCAAGCCCTGTCGCCCAATGAAACCAATAGGGTTTATTAGCATGGACGGTCCGCCTCGCACCGCGGTTCCTGGACAGGCTAAGAATCTCTAAGCGGTTTACCAGTACTAGTGTGCGGGCAGGATTCAGCTCTGCGTGGAAGCATCATGCAGCCCATATATTTCTTCAAGCCCCTATTGGCGGGGGCCATAAAGCGCTGTGTAGCCAAAGTATAAGCAACGGGCCGCCACAAAAAAGCGCTTCGTAGCGCTTCGTAACAGTGTTTGGAGCTGCCTCATTCTACGTTGCATAGCAACCAGGCGAAACAAAATGACGGCGCCCGACGTCGCGACGTATTGACTGTCTATTTTAAGCCATTCATTACTTTTCTTCTTATCAATTTTAGCAGAAATGACAACAGAAAACAATCACCTATTTTTGACCGTGTCATCACCGTAGCCCCTTCAGAGGAACTTTTTGAAACTTTCATGTAAGTAAGTAGTAAGTCCTTAGTTTAAAATCTTCAAACCCAGTTTGAACGCCAAATTTACAATACATCTTCAAACCCAAACTTGGGTTCAGACCCCGTATGCACAATAAGTATATACTTATATTTACTATGGCAAGGCATTCAATCTTTAAACCAGTTTGAACTTTAAATCCTGTTTAAACTTGAAACCTTGAAGCTATAGCAATTTTAACGTAAAACCGCTATTGTCAGTTAACTGTCAATAGCCACTTCGAAAAAAACAACAAAAAAAAAACACTTAAAACCCTGGTTTCAACTATATTAACTTCTGTCCGTTTTAACGCCTGATGTACAATACATGTTTAAACCAATGTTTGAAAGTTGAAACCATGGTTTAAAGAATTATTGTGCAGTTTTTCTTTAAAACCATGGTTTGAATGTTCTGAAAAAGAGATAATCCTTTTCTAATTCTGGTTCGAACACTTCAAACTGAGTTTCAAGTTCAAACTATGATTAAAAGAGTAAGTGTGAAATTCTCTTGCCATACCATTCGATCACTTTACGGTAATTGTGTGTTGTTTACTTTTGGTGCCCTTTGTTTGCGTTGAAACTTTCGCAGGGGTCAAGTATTTATCGTTATTCTTATAAAAGAAGCATAACGAAAACACATCTAAATACCCTTGACCCCCTTGAACCCCACTTTCATATAGTAAAACTGGGGTTTATAGGGGTAAACCTTATTTTTCTTATTTCTGCTCTAAAATATAGATTGGCGGTACTTGTTAGAACCGCCTCTTCGAGGCGGTTCTATTGACTACCCACAATCTATATTTGGAGCAGAAATAAGGAAAATATTACAATTTTCACCTAAAAATTGTCTTTCTTTTTTTCTGCTATAAAGATTATAATGTATTTATAAAGACGTGTTTTAGTAATGGTTGCATTGAAGCGGAGAGCTCACGACGGGCCTCAAGGGACAGCTATTCTAATTCGCTAAGCATATCACTTTTATTTCGTCAGGTCCATGCCTACTGGAGTTGAGGGCGAACCGGTGTTTTGCATCCTACATGCATTGTCTTCTTAGGTGCAAAAGCCAAATTACCTCTCATCTACGTCAAATTACGTATTCTCGACCCTCGTCAAGCCTCTTGATGCCGGACACAGGCCCTCGGGACGGATTGTTTAACTCGATACTCCACAACTGCAACTCGATACTTGACTTACTTAAGTCGAAACTCGACAATTGTAACTCGAAACTCGATTAACATAGCTCGATATTCGGCAATTTTAACTCGATATCCGACCAACTTAACCCGATACTCGACAATTTTAACTCGATACTCAACGAACGTAACTGGATACTCGACAACTTTAACTTACTACCATCGGCATTATAACTCGATACTCGATGTTTTAACTTGATAACTTGACTTTTACAACTCGATACTTGACTTGGCCATGTGACAACAATACCACGAATAATGTTTAATTGCCTCACCCGCATAGAGGCTTTTCATGTTATTTGGTTTCAATCAGAACAGCTCTTTTACTGGAGAAGATAATTTGTTTGTTTGATTTGAGGTTTAACGTCCCCGTCAACACTGTAAATGTCATTTTGGAGACGTTGCTTCCAATTTTGTGGGACTTTTACCCGACATTGAGATGAAATGACATCTCAAGCCCTGTCGCCCAATGAAACCAATAGGGTTTATTAGCATGGACGGTCCTTCTCGCACCGCGGTTCCTGGACAGGCTTAGATCCTCTAAGCGTTTACCAGTACTAGTGTGCGGGCCGGATTCAGCCCTGCGTGGAAGCATCATGCAGCCCATATATTTCTTCAAGCCCCTATGGGCGGGGGCCGCTGGAGAAGATAAAAATACTGAATCTGAGCCATCCAAGACAAAGGTCAGCAATGACCTTGACCTTTGGAATTAATTAACTTCCATTCAGCTAACTGCAAATATTGCAAATATCATTTTTGATGTCACAGCCTACCAGGCAATCAGAAATATCCAATACTTTGCTATTTTTCCATACAAATGTCTAAGTGACCAAATTTGACCCTGACATAAAACAGGTCAAGGTCAACCAAAGGTCATCATTTAAACAAACTTGGTAAAGCCAGAGTCCCTGATGCTGCCTACCAAGTTTCCAGATCATCGGCCATTCGGTTCTTGAGAAGAAGACTTTTAAAGGTTTTTACCATATATGGGCATGGCGGCCCATATTGGTCATGTGACCCAGATCTCACGAACAAACTTTAGTTCCCTCATTCCGTAGAGGCTCCACATGTAATTTGGTTTCAACTGGCCAAGTAGTTTAAGTGAAGAAGAAAACAAGTTGGCTGCTTTCAAAAAGCATCCAATAGGTTTGGTCTTGTCAGTCTACATTCTGATTTGAGCCAGCTGATATCATTATCCCACTTAATGCATTTTTTGAATAAAAATAATAAACTTTAATACAAAACGCGTACATAAAATTTCGAAGTCTGTGACCTTGGTATCAGGAGGGGTAGGTAGTGATGAGTATTCTGAAGTAAATTGTTTAACGCCATGGCAAGTATAAACTAAATGTAACTTACATATGGTTTACACATGTATAGCTCAAAACTTAACCAAACGAAAATGTAAACCGAATTTTTCAAAGGGTCATAACTTAGTATTTGGTGGCATATCTTCACATCTTAGCCTACCACATACACATTTTAGGCTTGATCGGATGGAAACTGTATAGTAGGAGTTATACGGAAACGAAAAAAAAGTTTACGAACGGACGGACGGACGGACGGACACCAACCCCATAACTTAATACGACGGTTTTTTTTGTTGTTGTTTTTTTGTTGTTGTTTTGTTTTTTGTTGTTGTTGTTATTTTCAAACGGGCTTATAAAAAGATTTTTCTTAAGTCATCAGGCCTTCTATAGGGCCTTGGTTATCTATTTCATTTGTTGTTAACGTCCCTGTTATCACTGTATGAGTCTTTTTTGAGACATTGCTTCCAATTTTGTGGGACTTTTACTCAGTACTGAGATAAAACGGGCAGATAAAACTCCTTCTCAAGCCCTGTCGCCCAATGAAACTAAATGGTTGAAATGCATGAACAGTCCGACTCGAGCCACTTTTCCTGAGCAGGCTTAGACTCTAGGCGATTTAACATTACTCATGTGCGGCCGGTATCAGCTCTGTGTGGAAGCATCATGCAGTCCAATCTATTTCTTCAATCCCCGATGTACTGGGGCCGATCAGACCTTGGAGCAATATATTGGACTGCTGTATTGCTGAACCGCCTAGGAAGATCTAAGCCTGCCCAGACAAAGTGCTGCGAATCAGACTGTATCTTAAACCTCGGCAGTTTCTTTGAGTGGTACCTACGCAAAAAACCTGAAATTTGCAATCCTTTTGTATACCTTTCTGGATCACAATTTAATTGTAAAAGAAACTGATTAGTAAAGTAGAAGTAAAACAAAGATCAGGAATCGATACAATTAACTTACTCCACCCGTCAAAGACACCAAAGGGAAAGAAACACGAACATTAAGCGACAAGACCATAATGGAAACCTAAACAAAGGAAGGCCATAAGGGCAGTTACTTTCCCACAAAATGGCCATATTGCCATCCAAAATAAAAAGACACAAGTGATACATACAGTAAGTAACAAACAACACCATAAATAAACCGCCACAGAAGAACCGCCTTGGAACGGTCAGTGGAATAATTTCCACTGGGGGGCTTAAATCGATTTTACGTGGCCATAATCCTCGCCCTTACTTCCGTCGCGATTTAGACAAATAATTTGTTCAGTCCGCATGAAGGCCTCCTAACTCATCAGTGCAACATCTCCGTGAACACAAAAATCAAAGGACCACAGAGGTGAGACAACGGTGAGGACTCGACAGCAAGAAACCACTGAAATGATGGAGCAAAAGAAAACCAACAGTTAGACTCCGATTAAAACAGTTAAAACGTCAAGTATTGAGTGGAAATAAAGAACACCATTCTCGGCTTATCAGATACAATAGCTACCATCGAATGTGCCAAAAAGTATTTTAACAACTCAGTCTGTAACTGGTGGTAGGTCACTTAGTAGTCATGAAGTTTTTGAACAGAAACTATTGCTATGTGTGCTGGGCTAAAGAACAATAAACAACGACCCATCAACGTTATGACTTTGTTTCGCTCCCTAAATAGTTCATATATTTGGAAGAGTTAGAACCTTCGACCTTGGCACTGCCGTTTATTCTAGTAGCAAAAGACATGAAAATGTTTTTACACACCAAGCGATCTTTTTTACGGCGTAGCCGTTATGGTTTTGCTTTTGTCCTACATTTTTCGTTATTCCATTGGTCAATAAAACCACATGTCCAAGGAGATGACCATTTCATTGGTCAATGATTTTGCATAAATAAATCTACTCAAAAGTACGACAGTTTACTGAAGTTTTAACCTAGGAAATGTTTCGTTTTTTTTGTGAGACATGAATGAAAAATATATACAGTTTCGGCTTGCTCACCGTCTTGTCCTTTGATGACCATACGTCATATGTATAATTGTGTTTCTAGTGAATTCTGTAACTGCTGCGGTGAATAGCTATTTTGACCTAATTTCACGTGGTTGGTCTATATAGCGAAAGGAACCATTTCGCGAAAGGAAGGTTCCTTTCGCGAAAGGAAGAATTTTCTGCGAAAGGAATTGTTTGTTTGATTTGAGGTTTAACGTCCCCATCAACACTGTGTAGGTCATTTTGGAGACGTTGCTTTCAAGTTTGTGGGACTTTTACCCGACATTGAGATGAAATGACACCCAAGCCCTGTTGCCCCATGAAACCAATAAAGAGATATAGCATGACAAAAACATGTAATAATCGCATTACAAATTGACAGATGTTTAATTTACAATATATGCTAAATAAAAGTTGCAGTGTATCATTTGTCTTCAGCATACTTTATGTCCTCCATTTTAACACAAAATGGACATTTTCGAATATCATTAATGTTATATAAATTCTGAAAAGGAATAAGTGTAATTTGAGTTTTAATTAGGTGCACATAAGATCAAGTTTCCGTCCGTTTGTCTGCTCGTCCGTTTGTTCGTCCGCCTATGCGTTTACGTTCACCATAGCGACAACCCGAAATGTTAACCCTAGAATTTGTGTTCAAAACAGTAAATGATAACGTTTTCTTATTTGTTGTGCATATACTTGAGATCATATGCTCTTGAAATGAGGTCATGTTTTTAACCTTGACCTTTTACATTGACCTTAGCTCAAACAGGCGGGACACCGCCCTCTGCAAAGCTATTTTTCCTCGCGTGACATCTGAATTGTTTGAATACAGTAAACCAGTTCATAGCTAGACAATTGTTGCTGTCACTATTGTAGCTCATATTGCACGACCCGCAGAAAAAGCGACCGACTGAAGTCGGTTGATTTTCTAAGAGTGCCATAAAATCGGCCCCTAAAATCACCGAGTCATTCTGTCAGTCTGTCTGTCCGTCCGTAACCCGTTTGTGAAAATTGGTGATAGTGACTTAACCGCTTGGAATATTTAAAACAATTTTTGGCATACTGATAGATATCAATGAGATCTAACCAATGAACTTACGAAATATTATATTCCATTTAGTATAGGCTCGCCGAGGCGAAAAAAATGTGAAAATTTTCGAACTGCTTCTCCTCGGAAACCGTTGGGCCGATTGAAGTCAAATTTCATATGGAGCCTCTATGGGATGGGGGAAACCAAAATTTGCTCATGGGGTCCAGGTCACATGACCCAAATGACCGTCAAGCCATATATGGTCTGTCTGTCTGTCCGTCCGTAACCCGTTTGTGAAAATTGGTGATAGTGACTTAACCGCTTGGAATATTTAAACAATTTTTGGCATACTGATAGTATCAATGAGGTCTAACCAATGAACTTGCGAAATATTACATTCCATTTAGTATAGCCTCGCCGAGGCGAAAAATGTGAAAATTTTCGAACTGCTTCTCCTCAGAAACCGTTGGGCCGATTAAGGTCAAATTTCATATGGAGCCTCTATAGGATGGAGGAAACCAAAATTTGCTCATGGGGTCCAGGTCACATGACCAAAATGGCCGCCAAGCCATCTATGGTAAAAACCCTTCAAAATAGTCTTCTGCAGAACCACTTGGCAGATTTCCACGAAACTTGATAAATAACATCTGGGACGTAGGCCCATCATAAATTGCTAAAATGGTGACCCTGGGTTGACCTTGACCTTCTTTGTGCCTAGGTCAAACTTTGACACATATGCTTTTGTATTGGAAAAGTGAGAATTCATTTTATCCTGCAAACGATTCAGAATACAGTACTAAAGTATTAGATATATTTTTGCTCCTTACGATAAGGCGCATTTATTGGGGGAACCGTTTTAGGTCAAGGTCACATGACCAAAATGGCCGCCATACCCATATATGGTAACACTCATCAAGCTCAAAGCATCCGGCGGGTCGTGCACTTCAGCTGAAGCACTGGTTTCTAAACAACCTTCCAATTAAATCTACGCCGCAATTTTTAAAGATATTTCTTGTTATGTTTGGTTTTACGATCCTTTCAAGATTATTTCACTCACATCAAGCCGATCGCTAATCGGAGGTGAGCGAAAACTAGAGTACCCGATAAAAAACCTCCTGACCTTCCATTGCAGAACTTCTCATTATGTGACCTGAGCCATGCTCAAACCTACACCGTTGAGAGACCTAATGATTAAGAGTCAGCACTCTTATCCACTAGGCCACACGGAGGCCCGTTACACCCAGCGATCTTTATAATTGAGGAAAAATAACTTTCTCTGTCTTTCCAACATTTACGTATTATTAGATCTACCACCGTACCGAAAGATGTTCAGAATATATAAATCTGTTCCCATCTGAGTGAAGTAAACTTTGCAAGTTTTGTTTATTTGTATTTAACGGCCCAGTCAACACTGATTTGGGTCATGTTTGGGCCTGTCAGTGTACCTATCCACGCTTTTCCAGAGCAGGCTTATGCGTAAGCGGTTTACCAGTTCAGTGCACATTCTGTCGCCAAAAACTGATCCCTGCCCTTCCTGAATCAGCGGAAGGGAGAGAATGACCATAGAAAAGATTTCATAATCAATCTCCACGAAAGAATGTTGCCGACCTCGGTAGGTATCGAACCCGAGTCTTCCTTATCGCCAGTCAGACTGCATCCGACTGAGCTACCGCAGCCAGCTACACTTTGTGAGTAGTGGTAGTTATGTTCTGTTGTTTTTCGTTTCCATAGCCCCATGGACTTACTCCATAATGGTATTGCAAAACGTAAAATTTGCGAAAATGACTGCTACTCCTGCAAAAGTAATTTCTCTTTTGATATGTCTAAGGGGTATACTCTTAAAGGAAAGAATTTGCTCCTGGGGAGTAAAGTATTCCCTTTTAGAGTAGACCCCTTGAGGAGCAAATTCTTCCCCTTTTAGAGTAGACCCCTTTTTCAGTTGGACAGAGTCAACAGAGTAGCAGCCATAAGGTCCTTAAAGTTGTATTTCCGTCACGAAAGCATGCCTATAGAATTGTGATCCCCTTTAATATGTTCTACAAAAGGGCTACTCTTTGGAAGCAAGGAAAACTGAAAAATATGGTTTGCACATGTTTTTCGGGCCAGACTAGCTAGTTTCGGTCAATTAGGCCTCATCAGTGACCCTTAGATATTTTCAAAATTCCACAATGGAATCAATGATCCCAAAGGACAAGAAAATATAATCTACAATATTTTTTAGGGCAGGGAGACGTTTAACAGCCGCCACACATTCCCACAAACCAGTTGTAGTGAAGTTAAATATGTTCTATAAAAGGGCTACCCTTTACACCACAGAACTAAAAAATATGGAGTGTACATGTTTTCTGGGCTAGCTAGTTTCGGCAATTAGGCCTCATCAGTGACCCTCAGATATTTTCAAAATTCCACAATGGAATCAATGATCCCAAGGGACAAGAAAATATAATCTACACTTTTATGTAGTAAAGCTCGGGTTTGCAGGGGTATACATTAATTTCCGTATTCATGCTATGAAACACTAGATTGTGGGTACTCGATAGAATCGCCTCGTCGAGGCGTTTCTGTCGACTCCCCGCAATCTATGTTTTGAGCAAAAAAGGCAACATAAATATTCCAATTTTTCTTTTTAATTTTTGTTTTCTTTGGCCAAAAAATGACACTGTATTTGAATAGGTGTGTTTCGAAATACGATAAAGATGGTAGACTACGGTAGGTGACCAATTAGTTCGAACACCCTAGCAGTTCGAACACCCAAAGTTATTTCGAATCTGTGGCTGAAAACTTTCTCATTTAATTCGAACTCCCAGTAATCAGAATTTTTAATACTTTGAACACACAAAAAATGCCGAAAAATGCATCCAGAACAAGCATTTCGGACCGTTCCCGGGTTTATCATTGCAACATCGTACTGGTCGTATATGAGCTAGCGCACGAAAAAAAGAAAACTTAGCATGAAATATGTGCGACTTCCAAAGACTCGGATTAACATGCACTCTGTGAGGCAAATGGTTTTTCGCTTCTCTCACTTGGATAGCCCTGTGGTTATGGAAGGTTCATACCCCCACCGAATTCTGATCAGACTGCGAGAAACGCAGGCAGCAAGTGCTTAGATCAACCTTGATGAGCCACAGGAGTTTCGCTTATTTATGTTGTGAAATCCCATCGTCTGCATCAGGCTCATGCGATCAGCGTAGACTCTAATCGGATTGCATGAGTACGCTAAGATGTGTCTTCGCTGGTTTCTCAACGACCTGCAGACACTGAACATGCGCACCCACTACCGGTATGTAAGGCAAAGAGTTTCAATTAGCCTTGTGACTTCGTAAGATTTAAGGGTTCAGTAAAGACTGATCACATTGCATCGATGTGCAGGCTGATCCTAGTCGGTGATGTAGCATTGTGGCCTACAAAGGCTTGGATCACCATGCATATGCAAGTGTTTTCGCTTTGCTCTCAGACTCTGGAGCGTGGCTTCTACTTTCAATATTATTTGTGTGACAGTGTTACCCTTTTTCCATGTGCTGTGGCATTTGATTCAATGCCTCTTTGATAGCAGAAGCGCCCCTTTAAATATTAATTGAGAGTTTCCCGCCTTTTTCCACAGACCGTCTTTTAGCACGTGCGAGTGAAATTCATTTTTGTTACACAGGAGCTCGGTTGTAATTGTATGAGCTACATAAACTTTAGATTTCCCCACCCAAATATCTCACACATTAAGTTCGATAGAATCCATTATATTCGTTGTTATAACTGTTTTATAAGCTCATTTTTTCCTTTGACCTATGAACAAACATAAAATCTGTTACACAATCACTACAGCTGATGTCTAACTCAATGTTTAACATTTATCAACAATGCGCCATATAGTAGAAAAAACACAAGGAATGACAGTCGCCATCTTTTTCGCAACGTTTCCAGCCGCTCAAGTGCGTCACAAATTTCTTGGTACCCGGTCAACCTTACACCGCTTATGACTTCGGGTACCAGCAGGTAGTACGTGTCGCGGTAAAAATTCAAATTCAAAAATTCAAAAGTCGCCATGACCGATAGATAATTGAATTCAATTGAATTGACAAGAAATAGGCTTTCATCCTGCAAACCTGGTGTGTATGTAATGTACACCTGCGAGTAATGGTCAAATGTGACCGATCGCAGTATAAGTAGAATGAAAGAAAGAAAAGTATCAAGTCTGTAACGGTAACACGTACTACCTGCTGGTACCCGAAGTCATAAGCGGTGTAAGGTTGACCGGGTACCAAGAAATTTGTGACGCACTTGAGCGGCTGGGAACGTTGCGAAAAAGATGGCGACTGTCATTCCTTGTGTTTTTTCTACTATATGGCGCATTGTTGATAAATGTTAAACATTGAGTTAGACATCAGCTGTAGTGATTGTGTAACAGATTTTATGTTTGTTCATAGGTCAAAGGTAAAAATGGGCTGATAAAACAGTTATAACAACGAATATAATGGATTTTATCGAACTTAATGTGTGAGATATTTGGGTGGGGAAATCTAAAGTTTATGTAGCTCATACAATTACAACCGAGCTCCTGTGGTTTGTTACATGCAAAAAGGTAGTTTAATTCAGGTTACCTGTTGGGCTACCCTGGTTTTCTGAGGAGCAAGTGAAGATGCCCATTTATTTCACGGTGACAAGGTTTTATTGGAAGTAATTTCGGGGAACATGATTGAGAAAATAAGTTAGATGCGATGGGCGAAGACTCAGGTCAGCCTGCACATGCCTGCAGTCTGAACAGTCTTCGTTGTTCGTATGTGCCTACCATGGCCTCTGTGCTAATCAAAAAACAACAGGTGAAAACTATGGCCACATTGACTAGATGCGCAGGCTGATCTGGTCCTTCGTTTGAAACGGTTTTTGTTTTCGCCGTGCGCCGGCTTAAAACGACTGTGTACATTTAACCGGCCAAATCTGCTTGCGACATTACAAACACATTCTAAGCTACCAAGTGCAAGGATCAGTCTGTTCAGATCTCCTATCTCGAGTAAAATACTTATTGCGCATGTGCGTACAGAAAAGACTGATAAGTCTGCACAGTTGTGCAATCGGGATTGTGTCTTCAATGTTCAAGAGGTTTGAAACGTTTCATTGCGCACAAAGTGAAGATCGCACATGCACATGTTAAAATTGTGTATGATGTCCGCATTTTCTTTTTCTTGTTACTTGCCTATCTAAATAACATGATGGTTTTGCATCCGCGCAGTCTAATCAGTCTTCAGCGGACTTCTTCGATGGGCATTGAATTGCTACATGCGCCCGGCTTACGCTGATTTGAGACAGCTTATGTGTAAATAGAGAACACACAAACAAGGCTGCGCAGTCTCGCCTGAGGCTTCACTATGCGCTTAAACAATATAGGTGTGTGTGTGGGGGGGGGGGGGGGTGTGAAGTATCTATGCGCCTAGCTCCACTGGGTAGCTGCACGTGCGGGTTTCAACATCGCATCCAATATGTATACATGTAGCTGGACTTTGTCTGCTGCGGTGTAGCCGGAACAAAAAAATATATAGGAAATTCTTTGAAAAATATATGGGCTTCTCTTAAGAAAAGAATTTGCTCCAAACAAATCAATTTCTGTTATTCCTGAGATTACAAATTGACTCGCTCATTCTAAAGGGAATAGTGATAGTTCAATAGGTGTAAATGTCATTAATGACAATGTGTAACCTTATACTTGTAACTACATGATAAGCTCGCATTCAAAGACCCCCTGCACACACTTACTTATTTATAGATCAAACGGTTCTGCACTGCATAAGTGATATTTATAACTTATAATCACTTGCGGATTGACAGGGCCGCGGGAAAAAACGTAGTTGTTTAAAATATTGAACCCAGCCTGGTCCAATGCATGGAATTCTTACAGATCAAACAGTTCGAACACTGATAAATTTCCAATCTGATATTTTCTAATAATTCACCCGGATCAGAATTTATTTTTTTACTGTTCGAATTAATTGGTCATTTACCGAAACTGCCGGTGTCACCTGCCAGGTGTTTCCATTTCCCTTAAGATATTTATTGTTGGAGTTGAAACGCTTGCTTTTTGGTCTGTTTCGCTATTCCTGTAGTTGCAGTATAGTATTGCATCATCGTTAAAGCTGATTGGTTGATCGCGTCACGTGCCCCTCCATGGAACAGTTACAATCTGGTCATTATACCCGGTTTGCCCGCCTCATGGCGACCAAACCAAAAACAACTACTGAATCTGAGCAGTCCTGGACAAAGGTCAGTAAATGGCCTTGACCTTTGGAACTGATAAACTTCCATTCAGCCGATTGTAAAATACCATTTCTGATGCAACTAGCTAATATACAATCAGAAATATCTACTGTTTTGCTATTTTTCCATACAAACGTCTAAGTGACCAAATTTGACCTTGACGTAAAACAGGTCAAGGTCAACCAAAGGTCATCATTTGAACAAACTTGGTAGGGCCAGAGTCGCTGATGCTGCATACCAAGTTTCAAGATCAACGGCCATTCGGTTCTTGAGAAGAAGATTTTTAAAGGTTTTTACCATATATGGGCATGGCGGCCATATTGGTCATGTGACCCAGTCCTCACGAACAAACTTTCGTTCACTCATTTCACTGAGGCTCCACATGTAATTTGGTTTCAATTGGCCAAGTAGTTTAAGTGAAGAAGAAGAAAAAATTTGAATCTGAGGGGTCCTGGACAAAAGTCGGAAAATGACCTTGACCTTTGGAACTGATAAACTTCCGTTCGGCTGATTGTAAATACCATTTCTGATGCCACTAGCTAATATGCAATCAGAAAAATCCACTGTTTTGCCATTTTTCCATACAAATGTCTAAGTGACCAAATTTGACCTTGACGTAAAACAGGTCAAGGTCAACCATAGGTCATCATTTGAACAAACTTGGTAGGGCCAGAGTCCGTGATGCTGCATACCAAGTTTCAAGATCATCGGCCGTTCGGTTCTTGAGTAGAAGATTTTTAAATGTTTTTACCATATATGGGCATAGCGGCCACATTGGTCATGTGACCCAGTCCTCACGAACAAGCTTTCGTTCCTACATTCCATAGAGGCTACACATGTAATTTGGTTTCAATTGGCCAAGTAGTTTAAGTGAAGAAGAAGATAAAGATACTGAATCTGAGCCGTCCTGGACAAAGGCTGGTAAATGACCTTGACCTCTGAAACTGATAAACTTCCATTCAGCTGATTGCAAATTTATACCATTTCTGATGCCATTAGCTAACGTGCAATCAAAAAATCCACTGTTTTGCCGTTTTTCCATACACATGTCTAAGTGACCAAATTTGACCTTGGCGTAGAACAGGTAAACGTCTCAAGCATAATTGGGTACCACCAGTGACCTGTTTAGCCCTTCTTCATACCTCCCTGAATAGCCCAAATGTAAGGCTAAAGAGTTCAGCCGACCTCTTTTTCAGAGCTCAACTCTTTTGCAGCGGTCGGTTTCAGCTCTGTGGGCGGGGACCGCATAACACACTGTAAAATACCATTCTGGTGAAAAGAATTTCTTTCAACATGTAGTGCACCGCCAAATGAACAGGCACGCGCGTACACCGTACCGCATTGTACCTGGTAGTCGTGCACGTATGAATATTCGCATAATGAGCTGTAAAATCCGCTTTGGAAAACCCCGTACGGCTAGCGACTAGCAGACTCAAAAATAAACATAGCTTTTTCTTTTCTTTTTTTTATGAAAGTGTGAGCGACAGCGGTCGCTAGCAAAGTTTACATGAACTTCGGGTTTAATTTACTTGCACGCAGAAAAAATAAAATTCATCTCTAAATTGCCTAAAAATTCATGATTATTATTCTGGTCTTTTTTTTTTTTTTTTTTTTTTTTTTTTGGTCTTCGGGTTTAGCTTCTTTTGGCTGCTGCATGATGGACGAAGAAGCAACACCGGGTGGCCCAATATTGTCTGGGATAGGACTATCAGGCTCAGACAGGGATGGTAAAGGTTAAAATGGTGTGTCAAAAGAAGATGAAGTGTCAAACAGAGATGTGGACCACATTTCATACGCTTGTATTCAATGATCTGTTATGGCTTGAGATGTCATTACATCTCAATGTCGGGCAAAAGTCCCACAAAATTGGAAGCAACGTCTCCAAAATGACCTATACAGTGTTGAAGGGGACGTTAATCCTCAAATCAAATAAAGACTATACAGATGACATATCTTGACAGCATATGTGATACCAGACCTTGCAAGTGTCACAGCAAATTCCTCGGTCTTCAAAACCGACACTTCTTACCGGTCAATATTTTCCGTAGTCAAGTGCATATTGCCCTCTTCCACAAGCGAACGGCTTTTCAAATACACATGTATGTCCATTTGAGACGGTGAAGGAACGTAAATATCTATGCAAAATAACATTATGAAAACAAACCTATACAAATACATTGCAAACTTTAATGCCGAAAAAAGGAAAATTTTAAGCTGAAAAATGTGATATTTTTTTCTTATTTCTGCTCAAAATATAGAGTGTGGGTACTCGTTAGAACCGCCACATTGAGGCGGTTCTAACGAGTGCCCACAATCTATAGTTTAGAGCAGAAATAAGAAAAATAAAGTTTACCCCTGTAAATCCCAGTTTTACTGCATAAAGGTGTGGTTTGAGGGGATAAGAATTATATAGGCGTGTTTTCGTGATGAAATAAAACGCTGTTGCCTTTGGAAACAAAGAACACATAAAAGAACGAAAATCGGAGACTCGGTTTTACCGGGTCTCTTCATAGACAGCTATAGTTAAGTATTAGTTTCAATATAGTTTGCAAGGCTGCATGCGCCTCCTAGCACCGACTAAATTATGATAATATATGATATTTGATTTTCAAAGTAACCAGAATGGGCTCATGATCCCAAATGAAAAGAAAATGACGAATCACGGGGAGACAATGAAAAGGCAATAACCTTTAAAGGCCTTTTTAAACTTAGACACTAGGACATACCGTGTGTTCATAATTGTCTAATTGCCCCCCCCCCCCCCCCCCCCCCCCCCGTGATATACCGTCTATAGCAGATCAAATGCGGCCTTTTAATAGGGTGATTGGTAGCTCCTGTTGAATCGCCTGACTGAGGCACTAAAGAGGAAAATCAATAAGGTACACTGTAGTTAACTGTTAGTCAATTATTGATTTTCCCCAAGAAGGCCCCTTACCTGTTGCAGACAGAGGACTTCTCTTCAGTAAACACTGAGGGCTACATAAAAATATGTAATGAAGTGCCTTTTCACTGTCTCTGACATGCTCCGACTGCCATTATCTAATTCTTTCTGTAACACCTTCTCACGAGGATTACGTGCAGGTGAGTGAGTATAGGGATCAACCATGGTTTTTCATGCATTAACATTTGCCGGATCCCGAGGAAGCTGTTCGAACATGAGGCCGCTAGGCCGAATGTTCAAATATCTTCCGAGGGATCCGGCAAATGTTAATGCAATGAAATAACCATGGATGATCGTTATTCTTGCATAAGTTACGAATCCGACAGCAAATATGGACTAAAACGCCCAAACGCTCCATATAAATTCCATATAAACTCTTCAAATGCGACAGGCAAACCAAAATGGCGGCCAGTTCAGAATGTTGTTTACAATGACGTTGTTATGCAATGACGTCATCATAGAACCCCAAAACGCTACGTTCAGGGTGATTACGTTAAGTCGCTCAACCTAACGTAAACAAAGCAAGGCCCGCCTTGTGATATCAAAAGCTCAAAATCCATGTTCAAACAGCACGCGAATTACATGATTTGAACATGGTTTTTGCTGTTTGAGCACGGCTTTCGTTCCATTTGAAAATGGCTTCAAACAGCCATGCGCATAGGTATTTATGCAAGAATGAGTGTTTGAGTTTTACGTTCCATAAATAGCTAAGGTCATACGGAGACGGGACCTCGGTTTAAAGATTCATCCTAAAGTCTGAAGAAGCCCGTGATCGATCCTGCGACCCCTGGTTTACAAGGCGAGCAGCGTAACCACTACACCACGGAGGCTTCTATTACGTGCAGGTGTACATTACATACACTCCAGGTTTGCAGTAATCATGTAATAACGGTAGGGATATTTTACCTGCACAGTGGATGGTTCTCCTAGCACAGGGGGGCCTCCAGTTAACGCCCCGATATCCGAAGGACTGTGCACTGTAAATGATTCCAGTTGAGCATGTTCGGGCACCGCGATTTTATTTCCGCTTCCGTTAATCGAACGGGGGGGTGGGGTGGGTGGGCCCCAAGTGCACTAACCACTGTCATACCACGCAACAATGAGGGAGGGCTTTTAGATTGTAACCAAATTTCAATTGGCTACTTCAGAAATAAACTGTAATAACCACTAGACCACGTTGGCCCTATAAGGTTTTACAGCCCTTCAAGAATATTTCACTTATGCCTTCCTCCTGCACAGTGACTAAATGTAAATATGAGTATTTAAATAATGGCCGCCCAACTAATTTGCATATTTTGAATTTTGTTTAGTATTGCTTTTGATTTAGACCCTAGTTTGTCATTGCTAAATTAGCTAAAATGATTAAAATTCCAATAGAATACAGAAATCATTTATTCGTTTCGCTGACTGAAATTACATTTTTTTTTTTTCATTTGGAATTTATATACAGTCAAGGGAGCAAACGTGAGCAGGGTCATGCTAATTTTATCGATTGTCAGTTGCCTCTCTTGTTTCTCCTAGGAGTGTCAGTAACAAGCATTAGCTTTCACAAAAGGCTTGAGTCTTCGCTTAGTGACAAAACTTACCACGCGTATGTTGTAATAATACGTATGCCAGTTAATATGTAACAGTTGCATATTAAAAATAAGGATTTCTAAAATGTTCTCTCCAATGTGACATAAAACAAAATTAACTACTAGCACTACATTCCTACATTTACGTTTTTTTCTTTTCGCATTGTAGGATAACCATTTTATTTCGCATTCTATGTTAACCTTATAAAATGAAGAACTAGATATTCATGGGAACTACGGATTTATGTTTATTTTGCAAGCGTAAGATCAATCATGCCTGTACAGGTGATAAATTTTCTTTCTCTCTCAATATACTGCCATAGGCCTGTACGCCCTCGCGTAAATTCTAGGCTACACTCTAGATTTGCATGATGTAAGCTAACCTGCATTTGAAGCCATCTTCATAACAAGGTAGCCTACACAAGTATAGTTTATCAACGACCTTTGAGAGTTCAAAGTTAAAGCGAGACGAGTCGATTCCATTTTTTAGGGGAAGCAGGTTTCGGATACTTTTTTTTTCTCGTGATTTTAAAGGTATAAATCAATGTTTTGATATTATCTACCTTACCTAGACGGTAGTGGTCGAATGGTAAATGCGATGTACTGCGAGTTACACAAAAATACCTTTTAGACGAGGGTTCGAGTCCCAGTGGCACATTTTTTTATATTTGATTTTTCATTTTTATTTTATCTTTTTTATGTTTAAAGTTATTTTCTTTATTTTTTATATTTACATCATTTATATTTTGTTTCCTTCGTTTTATTTTCAACAATTATATTTTTATGTTGGATGCCGGCCTCGGTAGTTCAGTCGGATGCGCGTCTGACTGGTGGTCAATAGGACGCGGGCTCGATACCTGCCGGGGTCAGCAACATTATTTCCCATGGAAATCGATCATGAAATCTTTTCCATGGTGATTCCCTCCTTTCTGCTGATTCAAGAAGGGCATTTGTTAGTTTCTGGGGAAAGAATGTGCATTGTCTACTGGTTAACTGATTACGTATAAGCTTGCTTAGGATAAGTGTGGATTAGTAAACTGACCGGCTCAAAAAATGACCTAATTAGTGTTGCCTGGACCGTAAAAGCCCAATTCAAATTTCAGATTAATTTCAACAGCGCATTTGCCTTCACTGACGGCTATGAACGTACGTTCAATCATAGTAACATTTTTGATAATACTTCTTGAATCCGACTTGCAACGATTCGCTTGTGTTCGTTCCATCTTTTCAATAAAATGAATTTACATCTAATGTGATGGTCCCGCCCATCGGGGCTTGGAGAAATAGATCGAGCTGCACGATGCTTCCAAGCGGATCTGAAACTGACGACACATGAGCAAAGGTAAACCGCTTAGTAAGTCAGAACCTGCCCAGGCAAAGTGGTGCGGGTTGGACCGTCCATACTTATTAAACCCGTTTAATTTTATTGGGTGGCATAGCTTGAGATGTCGTTTCATCTCAGTGTCGGGTAAACCCCCAAAAAACTGGAAGCAACTTCTCTAAACTTGACGGGGACAATAAACCTCAAATCAAACAAACAAACAAACAAACAAACATCTCATGTGCTCCAATTTTATAGGTTCGAAAAAAAAAAAAAAAAAAAAAAAAAACATCTGCCCAAGATTCGAACCCTAGATCTCCAAGATGGAAGACGTGTTACTAAAGTGTCTCGACTGGTCGTCAATCTGGTTACACGACGCGCCAGATTAAGAATCTGACGGTAACTATCGCCCAGTGTAAAAAATATCCACTGCAGGCGACTTACCTAAAACACGGACGAGTCCAAAATTAAAAGTGTAGTCACGTCTCACTGCGTTTTGAAAGACTATACAGTAAATCTATAGAAATATGTATTATTATTTGCCCTTTATTAGCTCACCTGAGCTCGAAGTACTCATGGTGAGCTATTGTGATCGGTCAATGTCCGTCGTGCGTCGTGTGTCGTGCGTCGTGTGTCGTGCGGCGCAACAATTTGCTTTAAATGCTACATGTAACTCCTCCTTAACCCTTGAGCCAATTTCAATAAAACGTCATAGGAAAATTATTGAGGTGACCCTCTACAAAAATAGCTAAAATCGCTCCGTTCCGCTGAACAAGATGGCCACCAGAGCTAAAAATAGAAAACTCTTTAAACGACAACTTTTCCTGTACCTTTAGGCCAATTTCATTCTAACTTAACAGGAATGTTGTTTAGGTGGCCCTCTACCAAAATGGCTAAAATGGTTCCGCTCCGGTGAACAAAATGGCTGCCAGAGCAAAAAATAGAAAATTCTTTAAACGACAACACCTCCTGTACCCTTGGGCCACAATAATTCAACCTTCATAGGGATGTTGCTTAGGTGAGCCTCTACTAAAATAGATAAAACGGTATTACTCTGATGAGCAAAGTGGCCGCCATAGCTATAAAAAAGAAAAACATCGTAAATTTGCTTCAATCTCAAACTCCTCCTCAACCCTTGGGCCAATTTGATTCAAACGTCACAGGAATGTTGCCCAAATGAATCCCTACCAAAATAGCTAAAATTGCCTGCTCTGAAAAAACAAGATGGCCGCCAGAACTAAAAATAGAAAAAAACCTTTAAACGACAACTCCTCCTGTACCCTTGGGCCAATTTTATTCAAACTTCATAGGAAAGTTGCTTAGGTGACCATCTACCAAAATAGCTGAAAAGGTTCTGCTCTGATGAACAAAATGGCCAACATAGCTAAAAATAGAAAAACATCGTAAAATTGCTTCAAACACGAACTCCTCCTTAACTCCTTAACCCTTTGGCCAAGTTGATTCAAACTTCATAGGAATGTTATGTAGTTGACTCGCTAAAGCAATAGCTAAAATCATTCCGCTCTGACCATCTTGGCCGTCAGAACTAAAAATAGATAAAATCTTCAAACGACAACTCCTCATTTACTGTTGAGCCAATTTCATTCAAACTTCATAGGAATGTTGCTTAGATGAACCACTACCAAAATAGCTTAAATGTTTTCGCTCTGATGAGCAAAATGGCCACCAAAGCTACAAATAGAAAAACTTTGTAAATTTGCGTCTAAACGCGAACTCCTTCTCAAACCTTGGGCCAATTTGATTCAAACTTCACAGGAATGTTAGTTAGGTGACTCCCTATCAAAATAGATAAAATCGTTCAACTCGGCGAACAAGATGGCCGCCAGAGCTAAAATTAGAAAAAAATCTTCAAACGACAACTCCTCCTTACCCCTTAAACCAATTTGATTTAATCTTAACAGGAATATTTTGTAGGTGACTCCCTACCAAAATAGTTAAAATCGTTCCACTCTGACTAACACGATGGCCGCCAGAGCTAAAAAAAGAAAAAAATCTTCAAATGACAACTCCTCCCATACCATAGAACCAATTTCATTCAAATTTCATACGAATAATGCTTAAATGACCCTCTACCAAACTACCTTAAACAATTTCACTCTGATAAGCAAAATGGCCACCATAGAAAAACATTGTAAATTTGCATCAACCATGAACTCCTTCTAAACGCTTTGGCCAATTTGATTCAAACTTCACAGGAATGTTACTTAGGTGACTCCCTACCAAATTAGCTAAAATCTTTCCACTGTGACAAATGAGATGGCCACCAGAGCTAAAAATAGACAAAAAAAAAATCTTTGAACAACAACTCCTCCTGTAACCCTTGGGCCAATTTTATTCAAGCTTCACAGGAATGTTGCTTAGATGACACTCTACCATATTAGCTAAAATGATCCCGCTCCGATTATCATTTTGGCTACCAGAGCTAAAAATAGAAAAACATTGTAAATTTGCTTCAAACACGAACTTCTCCTAAACTCTTAGGGCAATTTCATTTAAACTTCACAGGAATGTTGCTCAGGTGACTCCCTACCAAAATAGTTAAAATCATTCCGCTCTGATAAACAAGATGGGCACCAGGGCTAAAAATAGGAAACAAGAGGGCCAAATGGCCCTATATCGCTCGCCTGTGTACCAGAAAATCATTGGTGTAGGAGACCACTTGACATTGCTACATACTAAATATAAAAGCTCAGGCAAAGCGGTGTCCATGCTTATAAAACCTATTGGTTTCATTGGACGACAGGGCTCGAGATGTAATTTAACCTCAATGTCGGGTAAAAGTCCCACAAAATTGGAAGAGGCATCTCCAAAATGACCTATACAGTGTTGACGGGGATGTAAAACCTCAAATCAAACAAAATCTGTGCCTTATGGTTTTGGAGAAGATTTTTTGAAGTTTTTTTCCAGTATAAGTCTATAGGAGCTAATGAGCCCTGGGGCTTGGCCAATTTTGACCCAAAGGGCATGGTTGGCAGGATTTATGTAGGCAACCATTTTGTGTTGCTATATACTAAATATCTAATGTCTGTACTTCATGGTTTAAAAGCAGATGTTTGAAGCTTTTTTTTTTCATTATAAGTTTGTTGGAGTTAAGGGGCCACAGGATTTGGTCAATTTGGACCCCAGGGGCATGATTGGCAGGATTCATATAGGCAACCACTTGACATTGCTACAAGCTAAATACCTAAGCTCTGGGACTTATGGTTTCAGAGAAGAAGATTTTTGAAGATATTTTTCCCCATTTTAAGTTGTTGTTTTTTTTTTGTGTGTGTGTGTGTGTGTGTGTGTGTTTGTTTTTTTTTTTTTTTTTTTTCATTATAAGGGCCATGTGGTTTCAGAGAAGAAGATTTTTGAAGTTTTTCCAATTTTAAGTTTATGGAAGCTAAAGAGCCCTGGGGGTGGCCAATTTGGATCCCAGGGGACATAATTGACAGGATTGATGTAGGTGGCCACCTGACATTGCTACATACTAAACATCTAAGCTCTGGGCCTTATGGTTTCATAGAAGAAGATTTTTTAAGTTTTTTTCCATTATAAGTCTATTGGAGCTGATGAGCTTGGGCGTGGCCAATTTTGACCCCAGGGACAGGGTTAGCAGGATTTATGTAGCTGGCTATTTTATGTTGCTAGATACTAAATATCTAAGTTCTGTGCTTCACAGTTTCTAAGAAGAAGATTTTTGAAGCTTTTTTCCATTATGAGTCTATGGGAACTAAGGGGCCCACGGGCTTGGCCCATTTGGACCCCAGGGGCATGATTATCAGGAAATATGTAGATGACCACTTGCTGTTGCTACATGCTAAATATCTAAGCTCTGGGCCCTGTGGTTTCAGAGAAGAAGCTTTTTGAAGTTTTTTTTCCATTATGAGTCTATGGGAGCTAATGGGATCCCAGGGTGTGGCCCATTTGGATCCCAGGGGCATGATTGGCAGGATTTATGTAGGTGACCACTTGTCATTGCCACATGCTAAATATATAAGCTCTGGGCCCTGTGGTTTCAGAGAAGAAAATTTTGAAGCTTGCTGCCAATATGAGTCTATGGGAGCTAAGGGGCCCCAGGGAGTGGCCCATTTGGACCCCAGGGGCATGATTGGCAGGAGTAATGTAGGCGACCACTTGCCATTGCTACATGCTAAATATCTAAGCTCTGGGCCCTGTGGTTTCAGAGAAGAAGAGTTTTGAAGCTTTTTTTTCAATTATGAGTCTATAGGAGCTAAGGGGCCCAGGGCGTAGCCCATTTGTAACCCAGGGGTATGATTGGCAGGAATAAGGTAGGAGACCACTTGCCATTGCTACATGCTAAATTTCTAAGCTCTGGGCCTTGTGGTTTCAGAGAAGAAGATATTTTAAGCTTTTTTCCATTATGTGTCTATGGGAGCAAAGGGACCCCAGGGCGTGGCCCATTTAGAACCCTGGGGCATGATTGGCAGGAATTATGTAGGTGACCAATTGCCGTTGCTACATGCTAAATATCTAAGCTCTGGGCCCTGCGGTTTCAGAAAAGAAGATTTTTGAAGCTTTTTTTCCATTATGAGTCTATAGGAGATAAGGGGCCCAGGGGTGTTGCCCTTTGAACCCAAGGGGCATGATTGGCAGGAATTATGTAGGCGACCACTTGCCATTGTTACATGTTAAATATCTAAGCTCTGGGCCCTGTGGTTTCAGAGAAGAAGATTTTTGAAGCTTTTTTTCCATAAAGAGTCTATGTGAGTAAAGGGGCCCCGGGGCGTGGTCCATTTGGACCACAGGGGCATGATTGGCAGGAATTATGTAGGTCACCAATTGCTGTTGCTACATGCTAAATATCTAAGCTCTGGGCCCTGTGGTTTCAGAGAAGAAGATTTTTGAAACTTTTTGTTCCATTATGAGTCTATGGGATTGAAGGGGCCCCGGGGCGTGGTCAATTTGGACCCCAGGGGCATGATTGGCAGGAATTATGTAGGTGACCACTTGCCGATGCTACATGCTAAATACCTAAGCTCTGGATCCTGTGGTTTCAGAGAAGAAGATTTTTGAAGCTTTTTTTCCATTATGAGTCTATGGGAGCGAAGGGGCCCGGGGGCGTGGCCCATTTGGAACCCAGGGGCATTATCGGCAGGAATTATGTAGGTGAACACTTGCCGTTGCTACATGCTAAATATCTAAGCTCTGGGCCCTGTGGTTTCAGAGAAGAAGATTTTTGAAGCTTTTTTTCCATAATGAGTCTATAGGAGTTAAGGGGCCCCAGGGTGTGGCCAGTTTGGACCCCAGGGGCATGAGTGGCAGGATTTATGTAGGTGACCACTTGACATTGTTACAAGCTAAATATCTAAGCTCCGGGCCCAGGAGTTTCAGAGAAGAATATATTTTAATTTTTTCCCATTGTAAGTCTATGGGAGCTATTTGTTGCCATGGCAACCAGAATTCCAATCTGATCTGCCCAAAAACCTTATGCAGCCTTTCCCCCTACCTAATGATGCTTCTCATGAAATTTGATCAAGACTGCCCATGGGGTATTAGAGATATACTTATTTGAAATTGTTTACGGACGCACGGACGCACGACGGACGACGGACAAAAAGTGATCACAAAAGCTCACCTTGTCACTACGTGACAGGTGAGCTAAAAATATTTGAACAACAACTCCTAGTGTTTCATTCAAGCTTCATAGGAATGTTGCTTAGATGACCCCCTACCATATTAGCTAAAATGATCCCGCTCCGATGATCATTTTGGCCACCAGAGCTAAAAATAGAAAAGCATTGCAAATTTGCATCAACCATGAACTCCTCCTAAACGCTTGGGCCAATTTGATTCAAACTTCACAGGATTGTTACTTAGGTGACTCCCACCAAACTAGCTAAAGTCTTTCCACTGTGACAAATAAGATGGTCGCAAGAGCTAAAAATAGAAAAACAATCTTTGAACAACAACTCCTTCTGTACCCTTGGGCCAATTTCATTCAAGCTTCACAGGAATGTTGCTTAGATTACCCTCTACCATATTAGCTAAAATGATCCCGCTCCGATTGTTAAAATCATTCCGCTCTGATAAACAAGATGGCCACCAGGGCTAAAAATAGAAAAAAAAAATATTTGAACAACAACTCCTACTGTTTCATTCAAGCTTCATAGGAATGTTGCTTAGATGACCCTCTACCATATTAGCTAAATGATCCCGCTCCGATGATCATTTTGGCCACCAGAGTTAAAAATAGAAAAAAACATTGTAAATTTACTTCAAACGCAAACTTCTCCTAATCTCTAAGGCCAATTTGATTTAAACTTCACAGGAATGTTGCCCAGGTGACTCCCTACCAAAATGATTAAAATCATTCCGCTCTGCTAAACAGGATGGCCACCAGGGCTATAGAAACAAAATCTTCAAACGACAACTCCTCCTGTACCCTGAGGCCAATTACATTCAAACTTCACCTGTCCGTGCGTCCATCCGTGCGTGCGTCCGTAAACAATTTCAAATAAGTATATCTCTAATACCCCAGAGTCAATCTTGATCAAATTTCATGAGAAGCAACATCAGGTAGGGGGAAAGGCTGCATATGGTTTTTGGGCTGATCAGATTGGAATTCTGGTAGCCATGGCAACATATAGCTCCCCTAGACTTACAATGGGAAAAAAATATCTTCTTCTCTGAAACCACATGGCCCAGAGCTTAGATATTTAGCATGTATTAACGACCAGTGGTCACCTACGTAATTCCTGCCAATCATGCCCCAGGGGTCCAAATTGGCCACGCCCTGGGTCCCTTCGCTCCCATAGACTCATAATGGAACAAAAAGCTTCAAAAATCTTCTTCTCTGAAACCACAGGGCCCAGAGCTTAGATATTTAGCATGTAGCAACGGCAAGTGGTCACCTATATAATTCATGCCAATCATGCCCCTAGGGTCCAAACGGGCCACGCCCCGGGGTCCTTTAGCTCCTATAGACTCATAATGGAAAAACGCTTAAAAAATCTTCTTCTCTGAAACCACAGGGCCCAGAGCTTAGATATTTAGCATGTAGCAATGGCAAGTGGTCACCTACATAAATCCTGCCAATCATGCCAGTGGGGTCCAAATGGGCCACGCCCCGGGACCCCTTAGCTCCCATAGACTCATAATGGAAAAAAACTTCAAAAATCTTCTTCTCTGAAACCACAGGGCCCAGAGCTTAGATATTTACCATGTAGCAATGACAAGTGGTCACCTACATGAATCCTGGCAATCATGCCCCTGGGGTCCAAATGGGCCCCTTAGCTCCCATAGACTCATAATGGAAAAAAAAACTTCAAAAATCTTCTTCTCTGAAACCACAGGGCCCAGAGCTTAGATATTTAGCATGTAGCAACGGCAAGTGGTCACCTATATATTTCCAGCTAATCATGCCCCTGGGGTCCAAATGGGACACGCCCCTGGGCCCCTTAGCTCCCATAGACTCATAATGTAAAAAAGCTTCAAAAATCTTCTTCTCAGAAACTGTGAAGCACATAACTTAGATATTTAGTATCTAGCAACATAAAATAGCCAGCTACATAAATCCTGCTAACCCTGCCCCTGGGGTCAAAATTGGCCACGCCCGAGCTCATCACCTCCAATAGACTTATAATGGGAAAAAAAACTTAAAAATCTTCTTCTATGAAACCAGAAGGCCCAGAGCTTTGATTTTTAGTATTTAGCAACGTCAAGTGGCCACCTACATAAATTCTGCCAGTTATGCTCCTGGGATCCAAATTGGTCCCACCCCATGGTTCTTTAGCTTCCATAGACTTAAAATTGGAGAAACTTCAAAAATCTTCTCTGAAACCACAGGGCCCTCATAATGAAAAAAAAAAAAAAAAAAAAAAAAATTAAAATGGGGAAAAAATCTTCAAAAATCTTCTTCTCTGAAACCATAAGTCCCAGGGCTTAGGTATTTAGCATGTAGCAATGTCGAGTGGTCGCCTACATGAATCCTGCCAATCATGCCCCTGGGGACCCAAATCCTGTGGTCCCTTAACTACAAAAACTTACAATGGAAAAAAGCTTCAAACATCTTCTTTGAAACCATGAAGTACAGACCTTAGATATTTAGTATATAGCAACACAAAATGGTCGCCTACATAAATCCTGCCAACCATGCCATTTGGGTCAAAATTGGCCAAGCCCCAGGGCTCATTAGCTTCTATAGACTTATACTGGAAAAAAAACTTAAAAAAATCTTTTTCTCCAAAACCTTAAGGCACAGATTTTGTTTGATTTGAGGTTTTACATCCCCGACAACACTGTATATGTCATATTGGAGATGTCTCTTCCAATTTTGTGGGACTTTTATCAGACATTGAGATGGAATTACATCTCAAGCCCTGTCGCCCAATGAAACCAGTAGGGTTTATAAGCATGCTCAGGCAAGCTAAGCATGCCTGAGCTTAGATATTTAGTATGTAGCAATGTCAAGTGGTCTCCTACACTAATGATTTTCTGGTACACAGGTGAGCGATATAGGGCCATTGTGCTCTCTTGTTTCATTTTGCTCTAAAATATAGATTGTTGGCTCTCGTTAGAACCGCATTAGGCGGTTCTAACGTTTACCCTCACTCTATATTTTGAGCAGAAATAAGAAAAGTATCTCAATTTTTCATGTTAAAATTTTCGTGTGTGTTTTTTTTTTTCGGCGTTAAAACTTGCAATGCATTTGCATAGGCCTGTTTTCATAATGGCTTCAAACCACATCGCCTCCAGAACTAAATGTCGGAGTGAACTGAAGCTTTATGGGAGGCATGAAAGAATGCATCACGAAAACACGCCTATATAATTCTGAACCCCTTGAACCCCACTTTTATATAGTAAAACTTGGGTTTACAGGGGTAAACCTTATTTTTTCTTATTTCTGCTCTAAAATATAGATTGTGGGTACTCGTTAGAACCGCCTCGATGAGGCGGTTCTAACAAGTACCCACAATCTATTCGTTAGAACCGCCTCGATGAGGCGGTTCTAACAAGTACCCACAATCTATATTTTGAGCAGAAATAAGAAAAAATATCACATTTTTTCATCTTAAAATTTTCATTTCATCGGCGATAAAGGTGACAATGTATTTGTATAGGCGTGTTTGCTAAATGTCCAGAACTAAAGGTCGGAGTGAACTGAACCTATATGGGAGGCATGAAAGAATGGCTAAAACCCATGCCTTCTCACAATCAAGGCGTATCAGGATAGGGGATAACACAGAAATTAACCCTTATCTTGCTGAATATTCAGTTAAGCCACACCCATTTCTGTCTATCAACCAATCAAATTACTTGATGTAATTTATTGCTACAAATTCATAAATTGATTGTCAAACAGTGTAGATCCTGATCAGATGGATTCTTCAGAAGCCATCTGATCTGGATCTACACTGTTTCCATAGATAGGGATTGTCGTGAACAGCAAGATAAGGGTTAATAATATTACCAAAAAACGTTATGTTCCAGTATCCTAGAAGGACGCCATGGCGGCTATCTTGTAAATCTTTTCAAGAAAATCGCCTTCCAAACAGAAATATGGACGGAAATGAAAGCTAATGGGAAACACCTATACAACATGGAGATTTTAAATGGCTATTTTTTCCGTAGCGATATTCAAAATATGCTGCCTACTTGAAACCTCCTACCGAATCGAAGGGCGGATAAAGCTGAACACTGATGGTGGGCATCAGGGCGACCTAGAAATTCAAAAAGCAGTGCCTTCTGACCGCAAATGGATTGAACTGACACTTGATGGGAGGCATCTTTGCACCATGAATATTCAGAATAGTAAAACTTGTTTAAACGGGGGCTTTAAGAAATAAATGGGCTGCATGATGCTTCCTTGCAGAGCTGAATCCGACCGCACACGATCGAGTACTGGTAAAACGCTTAGAAGATCTAAGCCTGCCCAGGCAAAAGCGGTGCGAATCTACCGTCCATGCTTATAAACCCTATTGGTTTCATGGGGCGACAAGGCTTGAGATATCATTTCATCTCAGTGTCGGATAAAAGTCCCACAAAATTGGAAGCAACGTCTCCAAAATGACCTTTTTAGTTACCCCCTATATATATTGCATTGTAACGCATTGACCTGATAAAGATATGCTATCTCAGAACAGGTGAGCTTTATCGCGTCAACGTGGCATTGCACGTTTATGAATAAACCGGACTACTGGAAAAATCACAAAAATATCATTATTACTGGGAAAAAGTGGAAAAAAATACTTGAAAAAAAAAAAAAAATATATCGTTGGAAAATATGGTCAGCTGATACTAAATATATTGACCGCCAGAATAGTTGGACGCACTGAGAATCATCAATAACACATCCTAAATTGCTAATTTAAGAATGTACAAGGGGATAAACTGATAAATAGAATACCAGGTTTGTATACTTTGATTTCAAGTTTATAAGTCTCGGCTTCGAGCACGCATGTAGAATCGCTCGGCAAGCCTCGCGATTCTACAAGCATTCTCGAAGCCTTGACTGACAAATTTGATATCAAAAGACACTCACCTGGTATTCTCTGTATATAGTGTTGACGGGGACGTTAAACACCAAATCAAACAAACAATCCAACTCGAAACGAGTTCTCCAGAACCGAAAAGTCCGGTTGAGCTGACACTAAATGTCAGCATGACATTTCAAAGTTAGTGTAAAGTAGTGAATGACACATTCACATACTTAACCTATTTAGTTCCAGAAACCCCTAACCGGGTACCCTGGCAAACAGTGCAGGTCCAGATCAGACGCCGCAGAATGCGGCGTCTGATCAGGGCCTACACTGTTTGCAAAAAGTTCAGCCATTTTCCTAATTAATTTTGAAGAAAACACAACCTGACACCCCTAAATTTTGAAATGGACTCCTGCTATATTTAATGAGGAAGATTCCATTTGTTACAAAAAGGGTTAATATATGATCTTTATGAGCTTGGATACAACGGCGCCTGTAGTTGCCAGACAACGGCGCCTGTAGTTGCGCAGAATATGTTCTGATTATCAGTAGTTGTGGACTTATATCTGTTTAAGAGAGCACTGAAACTGGATGACCCATTACGATAACACGCCTATGTGTCACAGTGCATTCTTTCGTATCTCAAAAATTGTAACTTTTTCTGATAAAAATTCGTGAAATTTTCTTTTTAACGATCCAAACATAGCTTGTTGATGCTCGTTACCCACAAACTCTGTCTTGGAGCAGAAATAGAAAAAAGAATGTAAACCCTTGCAAACCCCAGTTTGCCCTAAAATGACCTAAATTGTGTTGACGGGGACGTAAAATCTCAATTCAAAGAAACAAACAAACAGGCATGTAAGGATTATACAAAACCGTCCAAGTTCCCCGTTCAGCATCATTTTGTTCTCAGAGACAATCGCCCCATCTGCATCACGAAAACATACCTATATAATTGTTACCCCCTTGAACCCCACTTTAATATAGTAAAACTGGGGTGTACAGGGGTATACTTTTTTCTTATTTCTGCTCTAACATATAGATTGTTGGTACTCGTTTGAACTGCCTCGTGAGACATATCACACTTTTTGTTCGTTTTTCATTTTTACGGCGGTTAAATTTATAGTGTATTTGCATAGGCGTCTTTTGGTGATGAGTGCTGTTAGTGCTTTGATTAAACAAACGGGCAAGACATCTTGGAGACGCTCTACAAATAGACATCAATCAGTGTAACCGCTTTTAATGCTTTTCAGTACATAGTCAGGGGTAAATGTCTGCGTAGATACGCAATGCGCAGCCTTTATCTGCAATGGGATTTTCCAATTGCGTCGTCAGAGGGTTCCGATTAAGCAGTGGTTTTATGTTTATGTTTGATTTGGGGTGTTACGTCGCCGTTAACAATATTAACCCATATATGCCTAGTGGCCCTTTTTTGGGACGCTGGCAAACAGTGTAGACCCAGATCAGACGCCGCATAACGCGGCGTCTGATCTGGGTCTACACTGTTTGCTCAAAGAACATACATTTTTGTACAACTTACATTAAACAAAACAAATCTGACACCCCTATAATTGAAAATGGACAACTCCAAATTTATAAGATGGAAGATTCCATTGTCATATATGGGTTAAGGTCATTTTGGAGACGTTGCTTCCAATTTCATGGGACTTCAACACCTCACTGAGATGAAATGACATCTCAGTGCCTACCGTCCAAACAAGTTATTAGGGTTTATATGCAGGGACAGTCCGACTTGTATCACTTTTCCTGGGCAGGCTTAGACCTACTAAGCGGTTTACCAGTACTCATGTGCAGTAGGTGTCTGCTCAAATTTAGCAGTTGTATCACCAGTTCACTCTGAATGGCTGTCAATAGAATTTCGGAGCCAAAAAGAACTCGCATGGGTGTGTCATCCGAATCAAATGATCATATATTATTTTGATTGTCTTTATCCAGTACAGAAAAGTTATCATATCCATAACAGTCTTCAGAACTGCTGAAAGAAACACATTCCACCATTATCTTCTCCGATTTCACTTCACTCCCAGCCGACTGCAACAGGCTGCATATATTACGATGCTCCCATCTTGCAATCTTTCTCAGCGGCATAGAAATAACTCCTGCGAAGCTCAGCATTGATCCAGCAAAATAAAATGATACGTTGTAATTACCATAAGCATCCGCTAGAGCCCCTGTAAGTAAACAAATACTGAAAACACTGGTGGGTCGACTGTCTCGGACTTTATGTGAGCTTTCTTATATTAAGATTAACTGATGAGCGCAAAATGTTAAGAAAACGAACTGCGGAACAGGAATTTTAGCTCACCTATGGGGCTCACGGTGAACTGTTGTGATCGACCTGTGTCCGGCGTCCGTCGTGTTGTGTGAGTCGTGTGTTTGCCACACTTTCTTCAACTTACATTTCCCCCTCAACCGCTGAAACATATTCAAAATAATTTAAACAGGAATGTTTCCGGGGGGACCTTCAACCAAAATTGCTCAAATCGTTCCGCTCGGATGAACAAGGTAGCCGCCAGAGCTAACAATAGAAAAAAAACCGTTAAACAGCTTCTTCCACTTAACCAGTAGATTTTGAAATAATTTCACAGGAATGTTCCTTGTGTGACCCTCTACCAAAACAAAACTGCTTAAACTGCTCCACTCAGATGAACAAGATGTTCGCCAGACCCGAAAATAGAAACAACCTTTACACGGTTCCTCCTCCTTAACCAGTAGATGGATTTTGAAATAGTTTCACAGTAATGTTCCTTGGCTGACCCTCTACCCAAATTGTTAAAACTGAGCTTCTTGGATGGCTGCCAGAGTTAAAAATAGAAGATCCTTTAAACGGCTTCTCCTTCTTAACCAGTTGATGGATTAGGTAACAATTTCATAGGAGTTTTCCTTTGGTGACCTTCTACCAAAATGGCACACATCGTTCCGCTGGGATGGACAAGATGGCCACCAGAGCTAAAAATGGAAACAAAACCCTTAAAACTTTTTAACAACTGGAAGGATTTTGTAATGATTTCAAAGGAATTTTCCTTAGGTCCTTGGGTAACCCTTGACCAAAATTGCCCAGCTCTTTTCGCTCGGATGAACAATAGGGCTGCCAGAGCTAAATATATAGAAAAAAACAACATTTAAACAGAACCTCCTCCTTAATGAGTTGATGAATGTCAAAATAATTTCACAGGAATGCACCTTGGGTGTCAAAAATTGTTCAAACCTTTACACTCCGATGAACAAGCTGGCCATCAGAGCTAAAAATAAAAAAAACACCTAGTATAGATTTTAAAATAATGTCACATGAATGTTCCTTGTGAGACCTCTTGCCGTAATTGCTCATTGACAAACTGTTCTACTTGGATGAACAAAATGGCTACCAGAGCTAAAAATAGAATTCAAAAAACCCATTAACGATTTATCCTCCTTAACCGCTGGATAGAGTTTGAAATACAAAATTGTTCAAACCGTCCCGCTCAGATGAACAAGATGGTCGCCGGAGATAAAACCTTTTGGATTTTAAAATACAACTTGGGACACAAAACTGTTCAAACTGCTATGAAGTACCTTTCAATGAATCGCTTTGCAACAAGTTTGTTTGACAAACAAATGCCATTCATCAGAGCATTCTAAATCTGGATCAAGAAATATACATTGATTGGTCTCATTTTCCATTCTTAGGGCTGATTGACATTTGAGATGTACTCTGATTGGACAGTGCAGGAATCAACAACGAAATGAACACTGTGTTTTGAATTTATTCCTGGCTTGCAAGCAGCCTAAAAGCATGGAAGGAAATATTGAATAAATCCTCGGATTCAAAATGAAATGAAGCCCATCAACGTTTGAACGGATTTGTGCCCACAGGTGTAATACACAGGAATTTCCTTGGGTGAAATTCTACCCAAATTGCGCAAACCCTTCTACTCTGATGAACAAGATGACCACCAGAACTATAAAAGGAAATAACGTTAAATGTCTTCTCCTTACCACTGGACGCATTTTGAAATAACAACACAGGGATACTCCTTGTGTGACCCTCTACCAACACTGCTCAAACCCATCCGCTTGGATGAACAAGATGGTTGCCAGAGCAACAAATTGAAAATCCTTTAAACTACTTCCCCTTAAAATCATCTGATACTATATGCTCTGTGCAGTTGAGATTTTATGAAAAAATTACCATATTTGCCTCAACAGTTTTTGTGTGTGTGTGTTTTTTTATGAAATGCGGCTTTTTAGTTGGGTTGCTATGGCAAAACTTTCATAGAAATATTCTTTATTGACTCACCTGTCTGCCATATGATTTTAGGCCAACTGATCACTTTAATCGGTTGCCATGGAAACCGAAATGCCACCAAAAATAGAAAAAAATCACTTAAATATCATCTTCTCAGAAACCATATGCTCTATGAGGCTGAGACTTGGTGGAAATATTCACCATATTTGCTTTAACATGTGTTGTGCTTTTATCTCACCTGAGCCGACGGCTCTAAGGTAAGCTTATAGTATGGCAAAAGTCCGTTGTATGTCTATCGTCTAATGTCCTGTGTCTGTCGTGTCAACAGTTTCAAACATCTTCTCCTCTGACACCACTGGGCCGATTGAAGTCAAGATTCTATATGGAACATCCATGGGATCTGGACCGAAAGTCTGCTGGCGGGGTCAAGGTCATATGACCAAGATTGCGCAATGCCCATATATGGTAAAACATTCAAAAACCTTCTCCACCGGAACCAATTGGCCGATTGCTATGAAACTTGTTATGTAGCATTGGGGCCTCGGGGCCCATCATAGTTTGTTCAAAAAATTACCCACGAATGACCTTCACCTATTTTATCCCAAGGTCAAATTTGGTCATATAGCCAAAAGTAAAAATTGTGTATTTTTCGGAAACTATTGCAGACTGTGATCTGAAAATTGGTAGATGCAGTTAGCTATATAAGTGGATTAAACACCATAAGTATTCAAGGTCATTCTATGTAAATGAGTTCGGTCACATGACCAAGATGTCCGCCATGCCCTTATAAGGTAAAAACCCTTCAAAAAGCTTCTTCTCCTAAACCAAAGGGCCGATTGTCATGAAACGTGGTATATAGCAATCCACCCATCATAGTTGTTATGATGATGACCATCGGGTGACCTTGACCTATTTTAGGCAAATGTTAAGGTCAAATTTGGTCACATAGACTTTTGTATAGGACAAAGTCAAAACTATGTATTTTTCGGAAACTATTGCAGTCTCTGATATGAAAATGATAGATGCAGTTCACTAAATGAGTGGATGAAACTACACGAGTATTTAAGGCCCTTGACCTTAGACCTTTCAGATATGAAGAACTTATTTTCCATTGGAACCATTGGGCCGTTTGTGATCAAGTTTTATATAAAAGCTAATTGCAACGAAAGAAAATTTTTGATACGAGTGTGGTCACATGACCAATATGGCCACCATGCCCATATAAGGTATAGATAACTAAGCAATCTTCTTCTCCGGAACCGAAGGGCCGATCTTCATGAATTTGGTATGTAGCATTGAGGACTTGGGCCCATTACAGTTTCTTCAAATGATGACCCCTAGATGGCCTTAACCTGTTTTATGCCAAGGTCAAATTTGGTCGCATTGACATTTTTATGAGAAAAAGTAAAAAGTCGTCCACTTGACAACGACCGCTCACCAGAGAACTAGCACAGATTGCCAGATGCAAGCCAGATTCGAAATCATTTGTGATATTGTGCTTGTTCTTGTTTACTAAAAGTTTCAAAAGATCCGATCGAAGACAGCTGAAAAAAACGTGGCGACACCATTTTTCGCTTATATTTATGCTCAAAGGCAGGTAGTACCAAAGGCGTTGGTCCTGTCCGACCCAGATTCGAACTCGACAAACACTGTGTGCCTCTCCTTGTTACATGTATCTACAAGTTTGATAAAGATCAGAACAGAAATGGCTGAGGAAAGCTGGAAACATCGTTTTTTCCATTACACGCCTATGATTCAATTTTTCACGCTCAAAGGAATGTAACTGCGACATTAGTTGTCGGTTCAAGACAAACTGGAACACATCTAAGATATTATGCTTGTCCTTGTTTACTAAAAGTGTCAAAAAGATTCGATCGAAAACAGCTGAGAAAAAAAGCTGAGAAACCATTTTTTATATTTTTTTTTTACCACCGCACGGTAGTAAAGGGGTAGTATGTTACACCTTCGAGTGTATGTCCGTCTGCACCATTTCCGATCGATAAGTTGAGTAATTTTTCACAGATTTCTTTTTAAATTTTGCATACATGTTTATACCGGAGATGAGTGGTAATGGGCAAAATCCGTTAACATTTGACAGAGTTACGACCCTTTTTAGTTCCAAATTAGTGGTTTTGAGCGTTTCGATAACTGGAGTATTTGTTCACGGATTTTCTTCAAATGTTGTATATACATTGGTATCGGGGATGTGTGGTTTGGGACTGTTAGTGGACAAAATACAATAACATTTGGCGGAGTTATGGCCGTTAACAATTCCTATTAAATGGCTGAACACTTATTTCTTCACTTAATGGTATATATTGATGAAACTTTACAGATATATAGACAACGGTAGGAAGTATGTTTGTGATTGTTTATAACAAATACGTTAACTTTTGACATTAACAATTCCAACTGACGGTTTTTGGACTCTTATTCATTTACTAAATGGAATATATGCATGAAACTTCAGGGATGTATTGACCACAACAGGAAGCATGCTTGGGATTGTTAATTTGCAAATACATTAACAAATACGTTAACATTTGACAAGTTATTGCCGTTAACATTTCCCATTAAATGTTTTGAGACAATTATTCCTTTTCTTATTGGACTACAGTTGAACTTCGTTGGCTCGAACACCGATGACTCGTTTACCATGGCTGTGTCGAACACGTTCCAAAGTCCCTAGGGAAATCCTCTATATACGAAAAAGCGGGGTGATTTAGGAGATTTTCGTCTTTTATATTACAAATGTATGCTGTGTGCACTCATTAGAATCGCCTCATTGAGGCGATTCTAATGAGTATACACAGCATACATTTTCATTATAGAATACCGAAAAGGATGTACAAAATTGTCTCGTTATGCGTCCTGGCAGTCACCCTCAGTGGCTGGAATAACCCGTCTCGAACAGATTAGAGAGGTCCCTAAGGTGTTCGAGCCACCGAGGTTCGACTGTATATGGATGAAACTTAGCAGACATATAGACCAGTAAAGGAAGTGTGTTTCGAATTGTTAATGGCATGCAGTGGTGGGGTATCATGCAGTGTTAGTGATGCTTTTATATATACTGAAGGGCAGATAACTCCAAAGCCCATTACGAAAACACGCCTATACAAATACATTGTTACCTTTATCGCCGAAAAAATGAAAGTTTTAAGAGGGAAAATTGTGATATTTTCCTTATTTCTGCTCAAAATATAGATTGTGGGTACTCGTTAGAACCGCCTCATCAAGGCGGTTCTAACGAGTACTCACAATCTGTATTTAAGAGCAGAAAAAAGAAAAATAGGGTTTATCCCTGCAAACCCCAGTTTTACTATATAAAAGTTGGGTTCAAGGGGGGTCAAAATTATATAGGCGTGTTTTCGTGATGGTTGGTCCTGTAAGGCCAAAATTGGAACTCGATGTAGACTGTATGCCTTTCCTGGTTATCGACAATTTTGATAAAGATCAGATAAGAAATGGCTGAGCAAATTTGGAGACATCGTTTTTCCATTGTAAGGCTATGGTAAAATTTTTCACGCTCAAGGGAACGTAACTGCGAAACCGGCTGTCAGACCCAAGCCAAATTCGAACTCTTTTGGGATTTCTAACAGATCGGATCGGAAACAGCTGAGGAAAGGTGGAGACATCATTTTTGGCTTATATTTATGCTCAAATGGAAGTAACTCCAGAGCCATTGGTCCTACGAGGCACACATTCGAACTCGATGTAGACTAAAATATGCCTCCCCTGGTTATCTGCAAGTTTGATAAAGATCAGATCAGAAATGGCTGAGAAAAGTTGGAGACGTAAGAAAAACAAACTTTCAGAACTCAAGCCAAAGAATGCTACAGATGGAATTTTGATAAATAGATTTGACCGTCTGGTGCTTCCACGTAGAGCTAAAAAGGCCACACAGGAGTACTGGTAAACCACTTAGAAGGATAATGCCTACCCAGGTAAAAGTGGAGTGGCTCAGACGTTCCAATACATATAAGCCTTTTGGTTTCATTTGATGACAAGGCGTGAGGAGCCATTTCATCTCAACGTCGGGTAAAGGTCACACAAAATTGGAAACAACTTCTCCAAAATGACCTTAATAGAGTTGACATGGACGTTAAACCGCAATTCAAACAAACAAGTATTTTTTATATCCTAAATAAAAACACTATATATTTCTTTAATTAATACTGTATCGCAGGAATAACTAAATCTTACAGGTTGCAAATATTGTCTTTAAAGTAAGTTGAGATCACAAACATTGTCCTCACACATACAAACATACGCGCGCGCGCACGCCAGCACGCACACACGTCATTTAAAAGTCAATACGTGATTTCGTCCAAATTTCTGTCACTAGACTTTGATGAGTCGTGTACAAAATTCATTTGTAATTGTGACAATCAAAGTCACTAAATATAAGACAAAGTAGAAACAACAAATGATAAAATCCACAAACGGTAAATATATTCAAAAATAAATAAAATAAAGTCAAACTGGAATAACTTTTTTATGCCCAGCAATTCAAAAAATGGCGGTTTAATTGTTTGATTTGAGGTTTAACGTCCCCGTCAACACTGTGATGGTCATTTTGTAGAGGTTGCTTCCAATTTTGTGGGACTTTTACCCGACATTGAGATGAAATGACATCTCAAGCCCTGTCGCCCAATGAAACCAATAGGGTTTTTAAGCATGGACGGGCCGACTCGCACCGCTTTGCCTGGGCAGGCTTAGATCCTCTAAGCTGTTTACCAGTACTCGTGTGCGGGTCGGTTTCAGCTCTGCGTGGAAGCATCATGCAGCCCATATATTTCTTCAGGCCCCGATGGGTGAGGGCCGTAAAAATGGCGGGGTATAATGTTATACCTTCCGATGTTCTGAGTGACCGTCCGTCAGCGCCTCAATATTTCGTTTCCGCTGCATAACGCTGATACCTTTTGGGACGTTTTCACGAAACGTCACAGATTTGTAGAACACTATAAGTCGACGTGCAGAACGTATGAACTGTAACACTGATTTTCCTTCTTTTGAAGTGTTTGCCCTTTGAACATTGGACATAACCATTTTTGTCATAATTTCGTGTCCGCTTCATAACTCTGATTTCCATAAAACTTCATCAATATGTAGAGCACCATGAGGTGACGTGCAGAAAAAATAAACCATTACTCTTATTTTCCTACTTTCTGAGTAATTTCCCTTTAAACTTTGAACATAGCTGTTGCTTTAAGTTTCGTGTCCGCTCCATTTGAGATATTTACACGAAACTTCACAGATATGTAGAACACTCTGAGACGACGTGCAGAACATATAATCCATAACTCTGAATAGCCTACGTTTGGAGTTATCGCCCCTTGAACATTGAACATAGCCATTTCTATCATGTAGTATGTTTGATCCACTATATCTCCTGAACCTAATGATTGTTTTGACCGACCTAGCATGGTTGCAGAACTAGGATCGGGGAAAACAGCCATTAGATTTTGATGACGTTGACCTTATTTTCAAGGGCACAGGTCCCCAAAAACTACAATTTTGGACCAAAAATGGCTTATCTGCACCCATTCTCGTGAACACGCCAATGAAATATGGTCTAACTTGGTACAATATATCATTGTAATTGACCAAAGATTTGATTAGATTTGTAGACCTTGACTTTTCTTTAAAGGACACAGGCCCAGAAAAACTGAAAATGAGAATTGTAATTCTGGTTTACTTTCTCTTGGAGCAGTGGCTCTTTGAACATTAAACAGACATCTCAATCATGTTTTCTTGTCAACTTTATTAAGGGATGGTTAGATTTTGGAGACCTTGACGTCATTTTAAAGAGCACAGGCCCCTAAAAACTGAAAATGAGAATCGTTGTTCTGGTTTACTTTCTTTTGGAGCCATGGCTCTTTGAACATTGAAAATAGTAATCTCAGTTATGTATTCCTGTCAACTTTATTAAGGGAAATAGTAATGCATCCTTACTTTGAATTCCTTTTTGACTGTGATATGGCACTTGCTTGATATAAGTGTAATGGCAGGCAGCGAGGCATCATACAGTTCTTGCAGCTTTTATTATTTTCCTGTTTTTAGAAACTAGCTTTATCCATTATGGAAATTTCAAGCTGAGTGAGTGTTTGAGTTTTACGTCCCACCAACAGCTAAAGTCATACGGTTTAAAGACTCATCCGAAAGTTTGGAGAAGCCCAGGATGGATCCTGCGACCCCTGGTCAATTTCAAGCTGATATTGTTAACACTCTTATTCAAGGCCGGCTCGCGGCGGCTAGGTGAAGTACCTCAAGAATGGAGACAAGCATAATGACTTCACGAAATGCGATCCTTGCAGTCCAACCAACTGCAGATCGATCTCCCTAACTTCTGTATGCATTGCGGTATGGTGAAGCCCTGAATTGGGACCCATGACATTTTCTGTTCAACAACAATATGGAGTCGCAAGAGAGGTCCTTCGAGGGCCAGTTTACCCTTGCGTTAGAAATGGACGAAGGCCAGTAGTAAGGCGGCCATCCTGGTTGACAGCAAGACGTTAGACCAGGTACCACATAAACACATTGCTGTTAGGCTCAAATGGTATACAAGGCAGCCTTCTGCATTTGATTCAAAACTTCATACGAGATACATTTTTTTTTCTGAATTTATACACTAAGTCACCATTAAATTCGGGTTCCGATAGACCTTGATGCAGAAAAGAGTTAAGTCCAATATTGAATTTTGAAATTAAATCAGAATGACGTCTATACAATTTTGAAAAGGCTTTGCGTAGTATATGGTACCGATGTCCCTGATTAAGAAGTTTAGCCGTTAACAATACATTACGAGTGTTGAAGTCAGTTACATGCCTACACACTCTGGCAAATCGAATTTAATTGCGAAATATAAACGCCATAGGATGGCGCCCGAGGAACATCCCCATCCAAAATAGGAAAGTTTACAATCTCAAAATGAAAATCATCGCGTTTATCTAAAATTTTGCAAGAAACAAACCCATCTACAATAGATAGATGTAAATTCAAAAACGGGCCTCGGTATCAGAAGAATTTGCTTTATTATACTGAAGTTCGGTGGGGAGGGGGGTTAAATTTTACTGATCAAACCATCGAAATAGGTATTATCATTATTTAATAAATCATCAAAATATATAGGAGTGGTGATAAAAGCTTCAATGACTTCAGACTGGTTTTCAGCAAAAAGGGCATCATGAAGTCTCTCTCATAACTAAACAAAAACAGATCAGCCACAAGAGGTGCGCAATTAGTACCCATCGGAATACCCACAAATTGTCTAAATAACTTAGTACCAAATCTTATGTAAATATTGTCAAGTAGAAAGGTGAGAGCTTCACACATTTTCTGACATGACCATAAAGTATAGTGTTTATGCTCTTCAGAAGTGAAAAAGCATTTCTTACATTACATACAAGATGGAGGGAGTCTTTCCAATGAAATGTCCATTCAATTAAACCATTACGTTTTTCTACTTTAAGATTATGAGGAAGTGTTGTGTAAAATAGAGGTGAGGTCAATGATCAGGAATCGATACAATTAACCCACAGCTCCCATCAGAGACACCAAAGGGAAAGAAACAAACATGAAACAACACACCCTAATAGAAACATAAATAGCGGAAAGCCAAAAGGACAGTTGCTAACCCACAAAATGGCCGATAGGCTATCCAAAAAAAAATAATATAAGCGACACAAATACCCAAAGACAAACCATAACAAAAATAAACCGCGGCAGAAGAACCGCCTTGGAACGGTCGGCGGAAACGAATTCCACTGGGGGGCTTAAATCGATTTTACATGGCCACAATCCTCGCCCTTACTTCCGTCGCGATTTAGACAAATAATTTGTTCAGTCCGCATGAAGGCCTCCTAACTCATCAGTGCAACATCTCCGTGAACACTAAAAATCAAACAACCACAGAGATGAAACAACGGTAGGGACTCGACAGCAAGAAACCACTGAAATGCCGGAGCAAAAGAAAACCAACAGTTAGATTCCGACGGGCCCAACCAGAGATAGAGTATCAGGCGCCAACCAACGTTATATTGAATTAGATCGCTCTAACTCTCAGTAAGCCTTTACGCTGGAACCGTCATAGAATCTGAGGCCTGACCTACCGGCGTGCAATTAAAAAGGGAAGCAAAGTTGTCAACCCGGATTGGGTTAACTACCATCTATGCAGTCTGTCGTATAACATTGACGTTGTAATCAATCTTTTTATAGCGAAGACTGATTTTACTAAATTAGGTGCTGAAGTCATTGCGGTTAAATATTTTCTTAATTTATATACTAAATCACCATAATATTCGGGTTCCGATAGCATTTGTTGCAGAAGAGATCTAAGTCCAATATTGAATTTTGAAATTATATCTGAATGCCGTCTATAAAATTTCCTAGCACCAAGCACCACCAATAATTCATAGTGCTTTCTTGGGTCTCTACAATCATCACTGTTCAGGTGGTAGAAAGAGCTACCGGGATGAAAACAATTCACCTTTTTGCAAGGCTCTACTAGGAAAATGTATTGTGAAACAACCGCTTGTATGAGGTGTTTGATTTATTCACTTGCTGTAAATCGATGTCTTCCTTTTTATTCTACCAGTAGCTAGTACCCGAGTTAAACTGATTTTCGGCTTCCATTTTGGAAACCTGTAACACGCCCCGTGTTTGAGACCAGAAGCATGTGCATTCCCGAGTGTTTTCTCAGAATTTACTTACAAATTTATGCGAAGCAAATGGTTTGATTTCAGTATAATGTAAATATAAGAATACTGAATTGGTAGATTTAACTAAAGTATATAAAATACCGGAACAAGTATGGTTACCTTGACAACGGGTGGCTTGGGTCATACGAACCACTATAATTTAGCTGCCACGGTAACTAATAAAAACCCACATCGCAATAGCTAGTCTGATCCAGAAAAAAATGAAACTTAAAGGATACAGTTCTGTGTTGTAGTGCTTGCTAAAGTATTACATTTTTACGGAACAATTACCTTTATCCTCATGTTAAGGATATGTGTGGCGGCCGTAGACAGTCTCCCTGCCCTTCACAATAGTGTGAGTTTTAGTTTATGTCCTTTGGAATCATCGATTTTTCTGCGGAATATTGAAAACATATGAGGTTTACTGATGAAACTAGCTAGTCTGGCACAGAAAACAAAAGAACATTCCATGGTTTTAAGTGCTGTGTTGAACTCTTTGCTTTCGAATGGTTACCTTTTTACAGAGCAGTCCACTTCACTCCCTGCCATTTATCACATTTTTGGCTTCCAATTTCGATTGGAAGCCATTTAGATTGGATTGGTGATACCCCAGTTTATTTCTAACCGTCTTATGACGTAACTAAGAAAGCCCTACAGATAAGACTGCTCTCCACATATTTACGCGGCGAAAACTCGTTCGGAATAAACAGGAATATGCAGCGCCCGTCCATGTCTATGTAACAAGCGTTTCCAGATATCTATTTATAAAATGTTTCCAAGAAGTCAAACCAAGAGTAGAAACAGATCCAACTTTCACTTTCGTCTTTTTGACGTAACCCATAGGTGCCAAAGTCTGGAGTGGTCAATTTTTTAGCATAGGGATATCATTTTTTGTGGTAAGTTTTACAAAAATGCATGAACGTTGAGCAAACAGTTTAGATCTTGATCAGATGCGGTGTCTGATCTGGGTCTGCACTATTTGTCAATGTCTCAAAAAGAGCTGCTAGGTATATATGGGTTATTTCCAATAATTGAAGGTCCATGTAAAAAGCAGGAATACTTGATTCCAGTTTCCCATTACCCGGTTTTGTTTGTTTGGTTTGAGCTTTAATGTCCTCGTTAACAATGTAAAGGTCATTTTGGAGATATTGCTTCCAATTTTGTGGGACTTTTACCCGACATTGATATAAAATGACTTATCAAGCCCTGTCGCCCAATGAAACCAATAGGGTTTATAAGCATGGACGGTCCGACACTCACACCGCTTTGCCTGGGCAGGCTTAGATCCTCTAAGCTGTTTACCAGTACTCGTGTGTGGGTCAGATTCAGCTCTGCGTGGAAGCATCATGCAGCCCATATATTAAATTTCTTCAAGCCACGATGGGCGGGGGCCGTCCCATTACCCGGTAGGATGGTGAAATTATTAACTGCCGTATTCGACGTAGTAAGTGTTTGTTGTGACAGGAAACAAACCCTATGGTTTTCTGCATTGGGATCATTATATAACATCTATGTGCTAAACATTTTCAGTTCACATTACGAAAATTGGCCTACTCAAATATTTGAAGAATTGTGCCACCCAAATGAAAATTGTCCGATAAAAAAAATCAGATTTTTTTTATATTTCTGCTCTAAAAATAGATTGTGGGTACTGGTTAGGAACCGCCTCGATGACGCGGTTCTAACGACTACCCACTGTCTAGGGGTCCAAATAAGGCAGGTGTGTTTTCGTGATGTGAAAAATATTCTTTTTTTTTCTAGACCAAATATAGATTGTCGGTGCTCGGTGTTCTGAACCCCCTACAAAAGAAAAAAATGTACCCCTGTACACCCAATTTTCTCTATATAAAGTTTGGTTTGCAGGGTTGTTCAGTACATATCGGGTAGCCTAAACATTACGCAAACACGCCTTTACAAACACATTGCCACCTTTATCGCCGAAAATATGAAATTTTTATGATGAAAAAATGTGATATTTTTCTTATTTCTGCTCAAAATATAGATTGTGGGGACTCGTTTAGAACCGCCTCATCGGGGCGGTTCTAACGAGTACACACAATCTATATTTTAGAGCAGAAATCAGAAAAATAAGGTATACCCCCGGAAAGCCCAGTTTTACCATATAAAAGTGGGGCTCAAGTGGGTGAAAATTATATAGGTGTGTTTTCGTGATGATGTGCTTCTAATGCCCGGCTACCTTAAAAACAAGATCACCGTTGTTCAGTACAAGGACTTGTTGATGTTATGCCTTTCTTTTCTTAAGGATTTAAAAAAAAAAAAAAAGTACAAAAGTTAATTGTGTCACTTGAGTCACGGAGTGTCAAACTTTTCATGGTCACTCAGAATTACCAGGACAAGTTTACGAAGAGAGTTTGGCAGTTGAAATTAGTAAAAATAGTTTTGCAGAGTCAAGTAACAGGCTCTATGAAAGTGATTTGTCATTTTTTCTTCTTTTATTTAGGAGCATTATTAACCGTTCCTTTATAAGCGGTGAGTGCAGAGAAAGACAATTTTAAACCATTGCAGAACTTGTCCCGATCGTGCCTCGAACTCACGCAGAAAGAGACCTCATATCCTACCAACATGGTCAGTTTTACAAAACATGCCATTGTTCATCTCTGAAATCATATTGCGTGTCAAACGAGTAATTTAAAAGCTTAACATTGTTCTGTCTTTTCTGACAAATTTTCCACCAGCATAAAACTTGTGCGAGTGAGCAGCTCGCCACATTCAGCCTTCGGTGTTGATAAATGCCGATTTTTTTCTGAACCATTACAGTTAGATGCGCACCAACGTTGAGGTTTCGCTCCTCGCCGGGTCCGTGAATATGTTTCTATGTAAATTGTCCTCCGTTCAATGGTTTAAGACGGGCAGCTAACACTGAAACAGTTACCGTAAAAGTCTTACCAGGAAAATCGTGCTTATTTAAAGCGACAACGCCGATGCAACGTCAAGACGTAGTATCGGCTTCATGGACATGACATGAGTCTTTTTCACAAAGGCGACACAGGCGAGCCTGCGAGTACGCGCAGCCTTACCGGAGCCTTTGCTGCTCTCGAATATGCAGAAGAGTAGATGCGTTTTAGTTGGCTACGCACATGCATTTGACAAAATGTATGATTATAAGGGAGGTATTTCAGAGTAAATGATTAACTACCTGGGAAATCGAGTGAATGTGTGTGTGTGTGTGTGTGTGTGTGTGTGTGTGTGTGTGTGTGTGTGTATGTGTGTGTGTGTGTGTGTGTGTGTGTGTGTGTGTGTGTGTGTGTGTGTGTGTGTGTGTGTGTGTGTGTGTGTGTGTGTGTGTGAATTCGGGTTTAACGTCGCTTTCAACAATTTTTCAGTCATATCACGACGGTGTCTGGTTGCGACAGGGAGCTCAATGCTCACTTTTATAGTGCTGCCTCACTGAAGTATCATGTCCCAGACACATTACATGATACCACACCAAGTCACATTGTCCTGACACTGGATCGACCAGTCCAAACTCTACCCCGTAAATCTGAGTGCCAAGCGAGGAGCAGCTAGTACCATTCTTAACTACTTTGGTATGTCGCGGCCCGGGATCGAACCCGTGACCTCCCGTTCCCGGAGCGGACACTCTACCAACTGAGCTATCGGTTTATTACCGGGGCCGGTAGGAAATCGAGAAAAAAAAAGAATGTGAAATATATTTTATTTTACATGCAGTTGATAACTTTACTTGAAAATAAATTTGTAAAACAGCACAAATGATTGTTTGCAGGTAAACTTCAACCAAATGCTGATGCCGATGTTAACGTCGACGCTTACTTTTGAAAAGCGAGCAAAAATGGCGGATTTTCAACTTTACATACTGGGGAAGCCTTCCTTTTAAAAGGAAACTTTATTTGTTTCATTTTCTAGTCATTTGGGGTCATTGATTTCACTTCGGAACTTTGACAATATCGAGGCCTAATTGGTCGAATTTCAGCTATGTGTTGTAGTCATTGCTTCCAAACTTTTTTAAGAACATTCAACAGCACCACAGGTTATGTTAAGGGAATGTGTTTGTTTGTTTGTTTCTTTGTACGATTTGAGGTGTAACGTCCCCGTCAGCTCTATATAGACGTTGCTTCCAATTTTTACTAATCCTTTGACAGCATTGATTTTACTGCGGAGTTTTGAAAATATTCGAGGGTCACTGATGATGCCTAATTGGCCGACACTAGCTAGTCTGGTCCAGAAATAGAACTTGAACACTCAACGGCTTTCAGTCTTGCTTCCCAAAGTTTACCCTTTTAGCTAATCTAACAGAAGGTCTTCGTGAGCTTTTGTGATCGTGAGATATCCGGCGTCGTCGTTCGTCGTCCGTCATGCGTCAACCGTCGTGCGTGCGTAAACTTTTCTTTTAACAAACAAGAGGCCCCGGCTTGGGTTCGATCATCATCCGATAATCATTAATAAAATCCTTTAGCTCTTTTTACAGCCCTTAAAATGACTTCTGGCCCAGAAAACATGTACACTTCATATTTTCCAGGTCTGTGGTGTATCCCTTGCTTCCAAAGGATAACCCTTTCATAGAACACATTTATCGACAATACAGCTGGTGTCTGGGAATGTGTGGCGGCCGTAAAAAATCTCCCTGCCCTACACCATAGTGTAGTGAATATTTTCTTGTCCTTTAAGATCATTGATTCCATTGTGGTATTTCGAAAATATTTGAGGGTCACTGATGAGGCCTAAATGGCCGAAACTAGCTAGTCTGGCCAAGAAAATATGTGCACGTCATATTTTCCAGTTCTGTGATGTATTCCTTGCTTGCAAAGGATAACCCTTTCATTGAACATATTCTACTCCTAAATGTTTGGCAGAAATTTCACAGAAATGTTCCTTGGGTCATTGTAAACTAAAATTGCTCAAACCATCCTCTCCACCTTATATTACCTACCAATTTATTTGTACAATAAGGATCAGATGAGCCATTATGGCCATCTTCTTAAAGAAACTGTTGATCATTTGCAGTTATCGCTAAGCTTTGTGTTCTGTATGTCGATCAATTGCAATTGCAATTCTATCAAAGGTTTGAATCGGGATTGTTCATCACCTGCAATTATGGGCAAGCTTGCGAAAAACGTTACCATTTACGCGCGTTGTCTGCGTGACAAAGGCGTATTGCGTGAGTGTAAAATAATCTCGTTCCGATACGCGGTTCATCGCGTCCGCACGCAATTTCAACGCATTTAATTTCAGCCAATGGAAGGGATTATTGGAAACGCGTTAGGCAAACTCAATACGAGTTAATATGCGAGAGAATTTCAATCAAGTAGAATATATCATGTGAGTGACGAGTAAACGCGTGCGTGTGGGAGAACAAGGGCCAATCAAATTCCTCTTTGCTCGTATGTTTGACACTCACGAATCGTTTAAGTTTTTATCTGTTTTTAATTCGTTTGCGCATTAATGACGGTATTCGTTTGATTCTTTCGGATAAACAAGTCTACATTTATAATTGCAAACCCATTTTGAATTGCATAACAGCTTAATGACCTGTCATTAAAGAGTGCAGTTTCGAGATAAAATACCCTTAGGTTATTCTGCATAGAATCACGAACAAAATCCCCCGGACAAAATCCACCCCCGACATAATTCCTCATTTTGTCAAGGCGTACAAAATCCCCCTATCATTTGTTAAGGCGGACAAAGAAGAAGTAAAACAAAGATCAGGAATCGATACAATTAACTTACACCACCCATCAAAGACACCAAAGGGAAAGAAACATAAACATTAAGCGACCAGACCATGATGGAAACCTAAACAAAGGAAGGCCATAAGGACAGTTAAGTTAGAGCCTGTGGAAGCAAAGAATACACCAAACAAATGAAAATTGCAGAGTCGGTTTTATTGAGTCTGAAATGTGCAACACCGGCCACGCCCTCTAGCACCAGTTTAAGCAGAACGCTATTTTCAAACTGATTCTAAATGAACTCAATTATCCCAAAGGACCAGAAAATATAATCTGTACTATGGTGATGTACGGGGAGACATTTTAGGGTCGCCACACGGCACATTCAACTAACTTGATAATGCATGTTCAATTATGATGATTACCTTAAATTAACGTTACAAAAAGGCTTAAGAAATGTGTTAAAAAGTGTCACAGTAATCAAGCAGAATTTTCAAAAGTGATACAAATTAATTCTGTAATCAGCTACTTATCAAAGCTAAATGGGTATCTTCTATAAGATCAAAGTGAAAAAGGCATAATCATAACTGCCTTTTACCTGGTTTCATAATGAAGCCAACACATAATTTATATTGAAAATGTCTTAAAAGGTATATGGAATATCTTTAATTAGCAATTACACTTCGTAAGGGCACCAGTGATAGCTTTTATCTATTCTAACCCATAAAATATATATATTTCTTTTCGGGGACGGGGGTGTGGGGTTGTCCGACCTGATATACAGCGAGGGTATTATGTCCGGCGGAATTTTATCCGCCGTAACTAGCCGCAACTAAAAGGCTAGATTTTCCGGGGGATTATGTCCGGATACCTACTGCAGGTCATTCAGGTGGGGACTAGGATATCAAGAGAGGGTAATCGTTTACCTAGATGTACAAGATTAATAAGTTACATGTGTGTGCTCATTAGAACCGCCTTGTTGTGGTGTTCATGGTATTTCTAATTGTACACATAAACTATGCAACATGTTACCAAGCCCTTGAAATAATCACCCTTTTAAACACCACTCTATATAGAGAAAATATCAGGGGTTTACAGGGTATTCATTATTTTACTTATTATTGCTTAAAGACAATTGTTGCGGGTACTCGTTGAGGCGATTGTGGTTACTCGTTAGAACCGCCTCAACCTCTGTTTTTGAACAGGAATAAGAAAAAATAATATATGCCCGTATAAACCCATGTTTTACAATATAAAATTGGGGTTTAAGGGGTTCAAAATGAAACGCTTCTTACGAGTACCTACAAGCTATGTCTTTGCGCAGAAATTGGAAAAATAATGTATACCCCTGCAAAACTCAGTTTTGTCCACATGAAGTGGGGTTCAGAGGGGTCCTCATTACATAGACTTGTTAACATGATGTGTGGATTGGGGTTTTACCAAACAATCGATTGGATCTATATCTACCATCGTATCAATCATGAAACATCGAAGACTCTATTTGTCAGTCTGAATGGAGTCAACTTCACAATCTAGCGTTGTCAAATTGCAATTATGTATTTATTTAGTATTTTAGAGCGCTTATAAAACAATGTCCCTTATTTCGAGCCGATCGTTATAAAGAGGTGGGTGAAACTGGAATACGCAGCAAAAAACATGTTTCCTTCCGTTGCAGAACTTGGTGTCTCACATGTGACTGGAGCGAGGCTCGAATCTGCCCAAGTGATTTTTTTTTTCGCTGACAGTTCAAAGGCGTTTTTTTTCTGTTGTGGTTTATTTTTATGGTTTGTCTTTGAGTGTGTGTATCGCTTATATGTTTTTGGTTTGGATAGCAATTGAACTTTTTGTTTGAAAGTAAATGTACTTTTGGTTTTCCGCTATTGTTATCTTTGAGTGTGTGTATCGCTTATATTTTTGTTTTGGATAGCCAATAGCCATTTTGTGGGAAAGTAACTGTCCTTTTGGCTTTCCGCAATAATATTAGTGATGTTCCCATAAGGGTCTAGTTATTTCAGTAAGTGTTTCTTTCCCTTTGATATCTCTGATTGGCACTGTGGGTTAATTATATCGATTCCCGAGGAGCCCCCGTGGTGTATTTGTTACGCTACTCGCCTTGTGAACAAGAGATCGCAGGATCGATTCCGGGCTTCTTCAGACTTTCGGATGAGTCTTTAAACCGAGGTCCCGTCTCCGAATGACCTTAGCTGTTGGTGGGACATAAAACTCAAACACTCACTCGCTGTATCGATTCCTAATCATTGCCTTCACTTCCTTTTTGAAGAAAAGAAAATGGGTTATAAAATGGCTATAAGCGCGAAATTGCTACGCAGTAGAGATTGGTTGCTTTTTCTACGAGGGGAAATCTGAGAATATGCAGTATGTGCATTATGAACATGAAGATTTGATTGGTTGATCTATAAGCGGGATTTATGCTTAGAATCGTATGTTTTCAAAGGAAATTGATTGGTTAAAATGGAATTCGCAACCGAAACGCGTTAAGAGCCTGTGCGTATTTCGAGCGATACAAATGCGTGACAACTGTCAATTTCTTTGCAAGCGTATCTGCATTTCTAGGTTTCTATGACGGCTCCAACGTAAAGGCTTATTGAAAATTAGAGAGATAATGTCGGTTGGTGCCTGATGCTCTGTCTCTGGTCGGGCTCATCGGAGTCTAACTGTTGGTTTTCTTTTGCTCCAGCATTTCAGTGGTTTCTTGCTGTCGAGTCCTCACCGTTGTCTCACCTCTGTGGTTCTTTGATTTTTGTGTTCACGGAGATGTTGCACTGATGAGTTAGGAGGCCTTCATGCGGACTGAACAAATTATTTGTCTAAATCGCGACGGAAGTAAGGGCGAGGATTGTGGCCACGTAAAATCGATTTAAGCCCCCCAGTGGAAATCTTCCACTGACCGTTCCAAGGCGGCTCTTCTGTGGCGATTTATTTATGTTGTTGTTTGTTACTGACTGTGTGTATCACTTGTGTCTTTTGGTTTTGGATGGCCATATGGCCATTTTGTGGGAAAGTAACTGTCCTTATGGCCTTCCTTTGTTTAGGTTTCCATTATGGTCTGGTCGCTTAATGTTTGTATTTCTTTCCCTTTGGTGTCTTTTATGGGTGGAGTAAGTTAATTGTATCAATTCCTGATCTTTGTTTTACTTCTACTTTGATTTCGGTATGTTGATCAATTGCAATTATTTCTAAGGTTTTTATTCCGTTTGTTTAACAGTTTCAATTATTTCTAAACTTTGAATTCGGTATGTTGATCAGTTGGAATTGTTTCTAGGATTTGAACTCGGTATGTTGATCAGTTGCAATTATTTCTAAGGTTTGACTTCGGATGTTGATCAGTTGCAATAATTTTATTATGTTCGAATTCGGTATGTTAATAAGTTTCATTTATTCCTAATGTTTATTCCTATGTTAGTTGATCGACTAGGTCAAATGCGTGTCATGATAGTCCAAACTGCTGTCGTACGTCTTCAGCTATCCTATTTACAAAATGTCTTTGTAGTATTAAAATACTCCTTATTCTATATTCTAGGGACCTATTCAATTTCTAAATCCCTAATTAGCTATTCTTTTCATGTATATAGGTTACACTTACCTCCTAGTGGCGAAGAAACTATTGCTGCCACGCCCATGAATATAGTCACGATACCAAAGGCTGGATTTAATTTGTCTATTCCAACAAGTTCAACGGTAATGATAGATAACAGGGTCATATATACACCTGGAAAAATAGAGTATCGGTCTCACAATGAGCTCCGCCATTAGACAGCTTGCGGCAATGCATTGCGATAACACACTCCTGTGACATATTGCATTTTTTTCATACCTCCAAAATGGCTACTTTTCTGATGAAAATCCCTAATTTCTTTCTTTTTAATACTGCAAAAAATTAGTTGTAGGTGCTCGTTAGAACAGCCTCATTAAGTATGAGGAGAAATAATAAAACTAATGCATACCCACGTAAACCCCAGTTTTCCTTATATAAAGTGGGCTTAGGGGCTGTTCATTTCACGGACTTGTTCACGTGATGGCGTATGCGACAAGGTAACATATGCAAACGGGGCCTTCCCAGCAATAGTGACCAGCTGCTTTCTTTGAATTTTAGAAGATCGCAGAAAGCTGGGGTAAATAACTAAGGTGCCGAAATAAACGGATTCGCAGGCTGGTCAGCATCTTTGTTGTTTGCAAAGCTAGAGCCCAGTTGATGGTAACGTTAACTCACACCAACATTACGCAAACACGCCTATACAAATACATTGCCATTTTTTTGGCCAAAAATTAGAAGTTTTAAGATGAAAAATTGTGACATTTTACTCATTTCTGCTAAAAACATGGATTGTGGGGACTCGATAGCACCGCCTCGACGAGGCGGTTCTATCGAGTACCCACAATCGATGTTTTTGAACAGAAATAAGAAAAATAATGTATATCCCCTTAAACCCCAGTTTTACTATATAAAAGTGGGGTTCAAGGGGGGTCAAATTCTATAGGCGTGTTTTCGTGATGAAAAGGACATGAGCGCTCAAGACAACAACGTTGATGAAGTGTCTCTTCAGTGTATCTTCCAGAGTTGTACACACCCCTCAACGTCACCAGATCCTTATATTATTTTCGATTATCATATACGCGTTGACCTCAGCGCCCCAAAACGCAACAGTTGTCAATCGGAAGTCAGTCAAATACAAATTGGCAACACTATTGGATATGGAACTATCGAACGCACCTGTTTCGTCATTGATTTGTGGTGCTCTCCTCCGCGGGTTTGGGTAACGTAGAATACACCTGATAAATATGCATTCTGTCCGTATCTGTGACAATGTGCGAAAATATGGCCGACAATAGCGATGTTAAAATTGAAGGTACTGCAAAGTGCGCGCATCGCTAGACGTGTCATCATTGGAGATCAAAGCCGATTTGGGTAAAGCTTATGGTGCAAAATCACTATCGTATCCAAAAGTTTTCAGATGGGCGTGACTTTTCAAAGGTGGATAAACTTCAGTCAAAGATTAGCCGCGGCCGGGTAGACCGCTTTTAGCAGTGTCAGACAAAGGAATCGCGATTATGAAAGCGTGCGCGGTGCACTGTTGAAGATATATGTGGCATGAATTCATCGGCCGTTTTCCATATATTGAAAGAAGTGCTTAATCTTAAGGAGGTTTGTGCTAGGTTTCGAGCTTTTGACACCTGAACAAATGGGGTAAGGGTAGAAAAAGCCTAATAACTTCCGACAGAATATAAAGATGCGTATCGTTTAAAGCTTTCGCTTATAGTAAGGCGGTCGTCTTGGATATCGGAAAACGAGGCAGGACTCTAGCAACTGTATATCTCCATGTCGCACCAATGCCTCCCATCTACTAGAGTCAGCTTAATCTGCATTTCGTTTTGGCAGGAGATGATGGTCACTTTGGTGGCGACCATCTTGGGCAGCGGAACAGAAACATCTTGCAATTTTGAGTCTCTATTATACCCCCATTACTCCCATCAAGTTTGAGCTCAATCCGACTTCTGATTCGGGAAAAGTTTAAAGATTTCCAAGACCGTTGCCATTGTGGCTAACTTGGATATCGGAATAAAACAAGTTAGCAATTCACAATCAAAATGTTGCCATAATGTCTTCAACCGATGTAAAAAATAGCCATCAGAAGAGATGGCAAATCCCCCGACCAAAAGCCAATATGGCCTTCAGAAGATTGTTCATCAATAGAAAGTGCACCATAATTAAACCAGCAATATATCACAAAAGTATTGCAGTTATGGCCATCACAAAAGATTATACTTCAGGAGAGATAACTGAAAAATCAGGGTACTCAGAACTGTGGTTCTTGCGCATGACATGCCTACTTAAGCTCATGCATTTCTGTACAAAGTACCATCAATATGTCTCAAAGGGTGTTGGAGATCACAAGCTGGTCATACTGTTATATTGGAAGGGTAGATAACTCAAATATTTATAATAGCACCCAGAATTGTGGTTCTAAGGCATGAAGCGCCGTCTCAACCTTGTATACAATTGTGCCATGTGCCATCAATATTTCTCAAAGGATATTGGAGTTATGGCCATTAAAAGGTTATATTGTCAGGGGAGATAATGAAAAAACCAGGGCACCCAGAGTTGTGGTTCTTGCACGTGACACACCTGCCCAACCTCATTTACAACTGTACCAAGTACCATCAATATATCTCAAAGACTATTGGAGATGTGGCCATCACAAGGTAGTGATTCTATATTATTGGAAGGGGAGATAACTAAAAAACCATGGCACCCAGAGTTGTGGTTCTTGTACATGACACACCGTCTCGGCCTTGTGAACAACTGTGTCAGGTATCATCAATATATCTTAAAGGGTATTGGAGTTATGGCCATCACAAGGTAGTCACTCTATTTTATTGGAAGGGGAGATAACTCAAAAACCATGGCAGCCAGAGTTGTGGTTCTTGTGCATGACACACCGCTTCGGCCTTGTGAACAACTTTGCCAGGTATCATCAATATATCTTAAAGGGTATTGGAGTTATGGCCATCACAAGGTAGTCACTCTATTTTATTGGAAGGGGAGATAACTCAAAAACCATGGCAGCCTGAGTTGTGGTTCTTGTGCATGACACGCTGTCTCAGCCTTGTGAACAACTGTGCCAGGTACCATCAATATACCTCGAAGGGTATTGGAGTAATGGCCATCACTAAGTAGTCATTCTATTTTAATAAAAGGGGAGATAACTAAAAAAGTATGGCATCCAGAGTTCTGGTTCTTGCGCATGACACACCGTCTTAGCCTTGTGAACAATTGCACCAAGAACTCTCAATAAATCTCAAAGGGTATAGGAGTTATGGCCATCACAAGGTTGCGTCTACGGACGGACGGACGGACGGACAGACGCACGGACAGACGGACGGACGCCAGGCCGATCGCTATATCCCCCGAACCTATTCGGTCGGGGGATAAAAAATGTGAAAAATTCACGATGGACGGACAGACGACGAACAACATGCCACAACATAATTTGACCTTGATCTGCTCTATGTGATCTAACGACAAATGATTTTAGATATATAGGATCTTACACGAGTGATCATTTCATATGAAATGACCACGAGTGTAAGGTTCTGTTTATCATATGACCACTTTAGATTGTTTTTTATCGCATTTAAATTTGACAATTTGTGAAACATAAATGCATGGTAGACATGGACGTCACCACGACGTTACTTAATCCCGCTAAAGTGTGTTTACATATGTGGCCATACGACTTTTATTACACGACGTTATCCACTGCTTATCAACGACGTCATATGATAAAAATAAAGACAGACATTATTTCGGGGATCATTGCACAGTACGATCCTGGACCTATGTAGTTTTTTGTGTGTGTTTTTATGTTTTTTTTTTGTTTTTTTTTTTACTTTTATTAATTGTTATACCCCTTTGGTGTCTCTGATGGGAGCTGTGGGTTGATTGTAGCGATTCCTGATCATTGCCTCCACTTCTATTTTTCATAGTTCAAGTCCAAATAATACTCACCTATCGTTGCTCCTATGACAACTGCATATATGATTAGTAACGCAAATGTCTTGTAGTATGGGACAAAACACGTCGCAACCCCGGCAGTCATGAAAATGAAGCTTCTAATAAGAACGTTATTTGCCCACGGTTGGTCAGCTGCCCAGCCCATCACAACGCGACTTACTGAGTTAGCAACGGCCATCGCTGATAGGAGAAAAACGATTTGAGATGACGTCATTCCATATTCTTTGGCATGGTCGGGTAGAAAGGTTATCGGTGTGAAGAAACCTAGAAAACAACGCAGCATGCTTGTTAACCCATTTTGTCCCTGATCATCTGAATATAATAGCAACTGAATATAATTGAAAGCCATGGCCTCTAATGCCGCTAGAGAACCGTTGACTATACGGTAGAATTGATAATTGTACTCCGAGAATATTTGTAAGACTGAAGATGAAATATCAAATTTTATCAGGAGTTGTAAGAAGACAACATAGCTACGTCGCACAAGTTGGATGAAAGCAAATTATATATATGTATATACAATCAGATTTGTAGTTGTTTGCCCTAAATGACACTTCCTGTTATAACAGAGCTAAACTGACTGCGGCAACTAATTGGGAACCAGAAATACTGAACGAGAACTTTTGTTTTAAGCCTTTTCCCATTAGATAAGTAACATTTCAGTCTTACCCATTGTAATTCTTTTCACTGACCGTTCCATGGAGGGTCTTCTGTCGCAGTTTATTTTTGTTATGGTTTGTCTTTGAGTGTGTGTATCGTTTGTATTTTTTGTTTTGGATAGCCAATTGGTCATTTTAGGGGTTTGGCTTTCCGCTTTTGGTTTTTCCATAAGGGTCTAGTTATTTCATTTTCTTTGGTGCCTCTGGGAGCTGTGGGTTAATTGTATAGATTCCTGATCATTGCCTTCACATCCATTTCACAGGTGATGCCCGAAAAAGACACTTTCTTAGGTTAAAGAGCTAAACAGACTGAAACATTTGCAACTAAAATGTATTTGTTTCAGGTTATTTTTTTTTTCTTTAGTTTTTTTTTTTTTTTTTATTCTAAACATTTGCGCGTCAGAAGAACTCTGTTAACGTGTTTTCATGGAGAAAACAATCTTCATCCATGATTTGAACTCACGATCTCCTGGCTCGGAGTCCAACAGTCCACTGCGCCACAGACTTGGAGAAATAGATCGAGCTGCATGGTGCTTCAGCGCAGAGCTGGAGTCGACCAGACTTGATCATTGTTTCTACTTCTATTTTGAGTTCGGGTAAACAGCTTCGGTCTCAGCCTAAAGTGACGCGGGTAAGACCGCTCCTTAAGCCCCTGCGGTTTCTTTGGGTTGTAGGGCTTGAGATATCATTCCATCTTAATGTCAGGTGAAAGTCCCACAAAATGGCTATCAGTGTCTCCAAAATGACCTAAATAGTCTTGACCGGAACGCAAAACCTCAACACAACTGCGCTATACAGCTTGCAGCTAAACTTTAACCAGGGCAGGTTTTACAAATTAAGTCACTGCCTTCTAAAAAGTCACATTTAAGACAAAAAATAAACCTTTGGAAATAGTGTAAGGCAGAATAATTGAATATATTTTTATTACTATTAAGTTTTTTCCAGTTGTGTCTTGCTAACTTGAAAAGAAATTAGTAGAAATAACAATTAAGACCTTGCAATTAAACATTTACCAAATGCCGACGACGCCTGATGCCGAGGTTATACCAATAACTCCCCAAACTTTAAAAACTAGCATTTTTTACTTTTTGTCATTAACAGATTCGTGCCTCAAAAACAGACACATCACAGTATAACGGCAGAGAAGCGAGATGCAATTCACAACGGCAACTGAGTGGAACCATGTACTCACAGCGAGAAAACCCGGCACCTGCCAATTGGGCTTGAAGAAATAGATGAGCTGCAAGATTCTTCCACGCAGAGCTTAGAGGATCTAAGCCTGTCGAGCCAAGTAGAGCGAGTCAGACCTTCCATGCTCATAAACCCTATTGGTTTCATTGGGCGACAGGGCTTAAGATGTCATTTCATTTCAATGTCGGGTAAAAGTCCCAAATAATTGGAAGCAACGTCTCCAAACTGACCTATACAGTGTTGACGGGGACGATAAGCCTCAAATCAAACAAACAGCGAGAAAACTAACTGACCCGCTTGATAGTTTGTACGGCTAGTAAAATGAGTTGCGGCTGACATTTGGTTTAAAAATAGCCACAATACCGCAACTGTGTGCTAAAATGTCGTGTTTGATTTGTTTGATTTGAGGTTTAACGTCCCCGTCAACACTGTAAAGGTCATTTTGGAGACGCTGCTTCCTATGTTGTGGGACTTTTACCCGACATTGAGATGAAATGACAAATCAAGCCCTGCCGCCCAATAAAACCAATACGATTTATAAACATGGACTGCTTTGTCTCGGCAGGCTTAGATCCTCTAAGCGGTTTACCAGTACTCGTTTGCTGTCGGTTTAAGCTCTACGTGGAAGAATCATGCCGCCCATCTATTTTTTCAAGCCCCAATTGGCAGGGGTCGGATTTTCTCGCTGGTGTTTCAGCATAGATTAAGGGTACACGTACTCGTTCGAACCGCCTCAAAGAACCCAGATTACTCGTTTTGATCACAGAATAAGTATATTAAATAATGTACAGCCATGTTAACTGCATTCAAACTGAGGGCTATTTTTACACGCACTTGTTAACATGATAAGAACTACACACACACACACACACACACACACACACACACACACACACACATGCACGCGCGCGCGCGCATAAGCTATACTGTATGCATACCATGCTACAACAGAGATCAACCTGCCTACATAGTTTACAAGCGTGCTTCTTAAACGCATATTCCGACAGTAAATATGAAATACATGGTTAGTGTCTTTAATACTAAAATATAATCGGTGAGCCTTAGACAATTTTATAGGGGCGAGCTTCTCGTCTCTATAAAATTGTCTAAGGCACACTGATTATATTTTATTATTAAAAACACTAACTTTGTATTTAGTTTATACCGCAATTTAAAAGACACAAGGGTTTTGCAATAATTCAGAAAATATATTTAAGAAATGAAAATTATTTTTCTGCAGTTCATGGACGTATGAACGCAGTTGGTCGCGTGCAAAGTAAATGTTCGGGGTTCATGTAAACTTTGCTAGGGACCCACTGCCATTCATACTTTCAAGAAAGGCAGAACAATTAGCCTGGAAACCCATAACTCCGTTCCCCTAAGGTTGAGCAATCCTGCTTTCAATTTTTTGTTTCAAAAATAATTTTCTGCAGGTACTTTTTAAACATTTGACTAAATGCCTATGAGAATCTCAAGATTTAAGAAAATAAACATCAATTCTGTTTATTTTACAGCCGTCTAGAAATGCAAGGTGTTTTTGGGGCATGTTCTAATAACTCCGTTCACCCAAATTTATTTGATTATCATAAGTAATCAGATTCATTCTATGAATAGTATACATGATGAGTATTTTATTTAGACTGTTCACTATTCTAATTTGTTGATACTTATTATTTTCAGTAACATGCTTGCCATTGGTTAGAGATTATTATGGGGGACTCCAAAAATAATAAGCATTTTGTGACAAATTTCAATTTTTGTCAAAACTGAATTTCTTCAAAAATGTTTAAATAATCGTTATTAACAACAAATTTTGATGTGTGATAACTGTAAAAATGATTCCTTTTCATATTAATCAAAGAAGAGGGTGAACGAAGTTATGAGACTGAACGGAGATATGAGTAAAGGGGATAAGTTTATTTTTTTATATTTACATTATTTGCCCCTCATCGCTGGGCCAAAAAATATTGTATGGCGAACGGAAAAAGCTGAAAATCATTAACACGCTGTTTTTCAACAAAGAGCGGAGCAGCGTTGTCGTCATCAACGCCCGTAGAAAACAATGGTTTAGAACGACGTCACTTAACGTCACTTAAAATCATGTGATTCGACGCGTTCATGGAAGTATGAACGCATTTGTTTTCCATAGGTTTACATTTGACTTCACACTGGAAATGTAAATATACAAAAAAGACAACAAACAATGCAGCATGTTAAACGACAGTCAGTGCCATGGCGCGCACCCGTAGTATAACGTGACGTCAAGGAGTGCAACGTTTATGATGTCACCGCGCCACAGAGACGTTGGAAACAACACGGACGCTCGAATAAAAGTTTCTCAGCGCTTTCCATTCTGTATGAAAAGCTGCAAATAAATAGCTTGTTTATGCTTTAAAATTTATTTTCGAGGTTGAGAAGCAACCGCAGTAGCAGTGCGCAATTATTCCAACGGACCATTCAAACCAGGAAAGCCCGACAAGGTAAGAACTTATCTGAAATTTCTGAAAATCTTCTAAATAAATAATTGTAAAGATTATAGCTTGCAGTTTCGTTGTTTCCCCGTGAACAAAAGGTTGCAAGTTATTGTTTACACTTGCAAATTAGGGACTGAAAAGTAGGTCCGGTCTATAAACGGTCATTAGACGTATTATAGGGCAGTAGAATGTATATATTATAGGTCACTACCAATAATAGCGTGCAGTTATTCGACCCCCTGTATTAGGTTATTGGAATGGCTGGCCCCGAGGTTATAAAACTTTTTTTCATGTTCAACTCACTTGAGCATGAAATTTGTCATGCTCTCAAATCTTAAAATGCCAACAATTGTTGGCATTTTAAAATTTGTGAGGAGGAAAAATAACATTCTCTGCTATCTGAGAAAGAAAATTCGCTCAACTTCTTAGTATTTTGATTTTTATTAGCACCACAAGTTTCATGCTCAGCTGAGTTGAGCATGAGAAATGTTTTATAACCTCGGGGCCTGATTGCGGTAAAAAAATGTTACAATGTATTGCACTGATACTGGTGAATATTCATCATGAAAACTTGCCTGTATAATTTTGACCCCCTTAAACCCCAATTTTATATAGTGAAACTGGAGTTTGCAGGGACATACATTATTTTTCTTATTGCTGCTCAAAACCATAGATTAAGGGTACTCGTTAGAACCGCCTCGCCAAGGCGGTTCTAAAGAGTCTCCGCAATCTATGTTTTGAGCAGAAATAAGCAAAAAAAAAAACACAATTTTTCATCTGAAAATTTTCATGTTTTGGTGGTAAAATGTACAATGTATTTTTATAGGCGGGTTTAGTAATGAGTCTGCTGGTGAATATTTTTTCAAGTTTCGCCCACGCCCATCGGGGCTTAAAGAAATATTTGGGCTGCATGATGCTTCCGCGCAGAGCTGAAACCGACTGCATACGAGCACTGGTAAACCGCTTAGAGGATCTAAGCTTGCCCAGTCAAACCTGTGCGATTAGCACATGCTTATAAACCCTATTGGTGAATTGGTCGACAGGGCTTGAGATGTCTTTTCATCTCAATGTCGGATAAATGTCCCACAAAATTGGAAGCAACGTCTCCGAAATGACCTTTACAGTGTTGACGGTGACGTTAACCCATATAAGCCTAGCGTCCCTTTTTTGGGACATAGGCAAACGTGCAGACCCAGATGAGCCGCCGCATAATGCGGCGTCTCATCAGGGTCTACACAGTTTGCTTAAGGGAAAAATCAATTTATGTTAACATTATCAAAATAAAATTAACCTGACACCCCTTATATTGAGAGTGGACTCATCCAAATGATAGGGATGGGAGAATCCATTCGGCTTAAATGGGTTAAACCTCATATCAAATAAACAAAGAAACAAATAATGAAGAACACGAAGTTGCGTATGTCCTTCGATAACGGGACAACATTCGCAATTATTATATCTCATCAGTATCCATAAGCTATTCTAGAATTCTTATTGGTCGATAGGATTCCACACGAGGGCAATCAACTATAGTCAACTATAGGGCAATCAACTATAAAGTCAATAACCTATAAATATTCGCCTGCAATATTCTCCTCTGAAGTCACTGCTAAAATGTACAAGTGCACTTGTGGTCGGTTGCGCTACAACTTTTGTTGTAGCCAAAATTTTTCTTTTAAGAAACTAAGACGTGATAATGATGTTGTTGTTTCATTTGAATTCATTTTAATTGGTGTGATTTTACAATTGGATAAATCAGTTTTTATCATTCAAGTCTTATGTTTGTGTGCAATAACTTGCTTTTTACATACCTTGAAGCATTTACTGAAAGAACCAGTGATTCAGCTGAAGTGCACGACCCACCGGATGCTTTTAGCTTTATGAGTGTTACCATATATGGGTATGGCGGCCATTTTGGTCATGTGACCTGGACCTAAAACGGTTCCCCAATAAATGCGCCATATCGTAAGGAGCAAAAAAAAATATCTTATACTTTAGTAATGTATTCTGAATCGTTTGCAGGATAAAATGCATTCTTACTTTTCCAATACAAAAGCATATGTGTCAAAGTTTGACCTAGGCACAAAGAATGTCAAGGTCAATCCAGGTTCACCATTTTAGCACTTTATGATAGGCCTACGTACCAGATTTTATTTATCAAGTTTCGTGGAAACCTGCCCAGTGGTTCTGGAGAAGACTATTTTTGAAGGGTTTTTACCATATATGGCTTTGCGGCCATTTTGGTCATGTGACCTGGACCCCACTAGCAATTTTTGGTTTTACCCATCCCATATGAAATTTTACTTCAATCGGCACAACGGTTTCCGAGGAGAAGCAGTTCGAAAATTTTCACATTTTTCGCTCGGCGAGGCTATATTAATGGAATGTAATATTTGGCAAGTTCATTGGTTAGATCTCATTGATATCTATCAGTATGCCAAAAATTATTTTAATATTCAAATCGGTTAAGTCACTACCACCAATTTTCACAAACGGGTTACGGGCGGACAGACAGAATGACAAGGTGATTTTAGGGCACTCTTAGAAAATCAACCGACTTCAGTCGGTCGCTTTTTCTGCGGGTCGTGCAATTTCTCGAAGTCAGATTTCGGTATAATAACTCATTTGTTGCCCTTGTTAAAGGGGAGTATGACGGTTTGTTCATCCGAGCAGATAATATTGCCTGAGGGCGACACTTTGGGGGAAAACTTTGTTCCAAATTGTCATTTGGGGTGTTAAATCGACGGTTTTGCGGTCGAAAATTGCGTTTTACGTCGACGCGTCAGTAGAGCCGTAAGACGGAAACTGCGACCGTAAAACCGACGATTTACCTTTCCAAATGAAATTTTCAAAATAGTTATCCCTATTCTAACGTATTTAATAATTTTGTTTTATTAAAATTGTACTATTTGCTTAAAGGGGAACGCGTTGTGAGCTGCGTAAAACCAAATGCCAACGAATGAAAAGCGACGCTATATGATGAAGTCGGGTATCGCAGAATATACTGTCGCAAATCTCTGACGTTTCCAATCAGACGTCGCGTTACATACGCAAGTGCATTAGAATATCACAAAGTCCCTCAAACACGGGCAATAAATGAATCATATAACTGCAATAACATTTGGTTTTGTAGCTATAGATACATGTAGTTAGCGTCATTACTGGAACGAATTTGAACGCGTACATAGCCATTACTCCGCGTAACGGCTCATCAGATAGAAATTGACTATACCATTACTATTCGGAGACTTCCGCGTAAGCATGCAATAAGATTACTTCTCGGAGTTCCATTTCTGATCTTTCACAATATTTACAACCGCGCAACTGGCAGTTTAACAATATGACATCTGTCGTCGGTTCATTAGTTAAGTGCAAATACGTCAAAAACACACTGGCAACCTTAACATGAGTTTTTCGTCACAAGTAGCATGTTTGTCAAAGCACAAAGAATCCATATTCAATATTTAGTGGTAAATTTCTGCTTTACACAGAAAGTGAGGACGTAGCTTACCACTGCAATCCTACCTTCTGCAGGTTCGCACTGCATATCCAAAAATGTTATTACGTCAGTTGTCTGAACGTTTAGGTCAATCAACTCATTACTAGCTACGCAATCGTCCCGATCACGTTGTCCGTCATCAGAAGCATATGATGAAAAGTTCATCACGGCGCGTCTTTGATGTTCGTTGTAGACAGCATCAAACATTTGGCTGAGAGATGTCATATTGCTAAACTTTTGGTCGTGTGGTTGTATAGCAATTTAATAATATGATGATACCTGAACTTACACAGTAAACAAATGCCATTTGAAATTACGAATATTAAGAACGCCAACTGCTTGAGGAGGGTAAATGCGAATAAATTGGAGCAGTCGCACGTTGTTCTCGTCGTGTTGCCGCTGTCAATTTTCTTTTCAATTCTACAACACGGTAATTTTTGAACGAGTCTCGTTGTGGCATTATATTCGCGATTTATTGGTCGTAATAACGCCCCCATGGCAACACCATTAAAACAAATCCCGGATACGATCCACATAGCGCCTTTCCAGCCATATGAGCTGATAAGAAATTCCAACAGCGGAGCAAAGCTGATTGAGCCCACGCCACTTCCAGCCAGGGCAATACCAGTCGCCAGCGCACGTCGTTTAGTGAAGTAGTGACCCACAGCGACAATACACGTAAGGTACATAAATCCCAAACCAAGGCCTGAAAGAAAGAAACAACATGGATGAATTACAGACTTATTAACCCTTTTATAGAACATATTTAACGTCACTACAGCTGGTGTCTGGGAATGTGTGGCGGCCGTAAAAAGTCTCCCTCCCGAAACTAGCTAGTCTGGCCCAGAAAAAAATGTACATTTCATATTTTCTAGTTCTCTGGTGAATTCCTTGCTTCCAAAGGATAACCCTTTTATAGAACACATTTCACGTCACTACAGCTGGTGTCTGGGAATATGTGGCGGCCGTAAAAAGTTTCCCTGCCCTACATTATAGTGTAGTTTATATTTCTTGTCCTTTGGGATCATTGATTCCATTCTGGAATTTTGAAAATATCTGAGGGTCACTGATGAGGCCTAATTGGCCGAAACTAGCTAGTCTGGCCCAGAAAAAAGTACATTTCATATTTTCTATTTCTGTGGTGAATTCCTTGCTTCCAAAGGATAACCCTTTTATAGAACATATTTAACGTCACTACAGCTGGTGTCCGGGAATGAGTGGCGGCCGTAAAAGGTCTCCCTGCCCTACATCATAGTGTAGTTAATATTTTCTTGTCCTTTGGGATCATTGATTCCATTCTGGAATTATGAAAATATTTAAGGGTCACTGACGAGGCCTAATTGGCCGAAACTAGCTAGTCTGGCCCAGAAAAAAAATGTACATTTCATATTTTCTAGTTCTGTGGTGAATTCCTTGCTTCCAAAGGATAACCATTTTATAGAACATATTTAACGTCACTACAGCTGGTGTCTGGGAATGTGTGGCGGCCGTAAAAAGTCTCCCTGGCCTACGTCATAGTGTAGTTTATATTTTCTTGTCCTTTGGGATCATTGATTCCATTCTGAAATTTTGAAAATATTTGAGGGTCACTGATGAGGCCTAATTGGCCGAAACTAGCTAGTCTGGCCCGGAAAAAATGTACATTTCATATTTTCTAGTTCTGCGGTGAATTTCTTGCTTCCAAAGGATAACTTATTTATAGGACATATTTTCCCTTGACACATTTCAGTCTTTTGATCCCCATCTTCCTTTATACATGGGGTAAGAAACAAAATCTTTATACAAGGGATGGGAAAACGTTTTAAACAATAGCGATCTAAATGACTGCTTTTTGTGCGTAATTACATACATGTAGGTCAGATGCAATAAAACTTGCCGCCCCCGCCCATAGGGGCCTAAAGAAATATATGGGCTGCACGATGCTTCCACGCAGAGCTGAATCCGGCCCGCACACTAGTACTGGTAAACCGCTTAGAGGATCTAAGCCTGTCCAGGAACCGCGGTGCGAGGCGGACCGTCCATGCTAATAAACCCTATTGGTTTCATTGGGCGACAGGGCTTGAGATGTCATTTCATCTCAATGTCGGGTAAAAGTCCCACAAAATTGGAAACAACGTCTCCAAAATGACCTTTACAGTGTTGACGGGGACGTTAAACCTCAAATCAAAACAAACAAACAAACAAACAAGCAATAAAACTTGTCAATGTCGCCATTCAGTTAAGCAAGTAATCTGTTTAAAGCAAGTCTGCTTCAGTTCTCGAAAAATGTTAATGTATTATGACCCACTAGTATTAACCCTTATCTTGCTGTTCACAACAACCCCTATCTTTGCAAACAGTGTAGATCCAGATCAGATGGCTTCTGAAGAAGCCATCTGATCAGGATCTGCACTGTTTGACATTCAGTTTATGAATATGTAGGAATAAATTACTTCAAATAATCTGATTGGTTCAAAGTCAGAAATGGGTGTGGCTTAATTGAATATTCAGCAAGAGAAGGGTTAAGCACACACCTGTATCAACGTGTAGATATGCTCTTTGTTTCATTATACGTTCAGTGTCAGCCCCAGAAGAAATATATGGGCTCCATGATACTTCCACGCAGAGCTGAATCCGACCCACACACGAGTACTGGTAAACCGCATAGAGGATCTAGGCCTGTCCAGGCAAACCGGTGCGAGTCGGACCGTCCATGCTTATAAACCCTATTGGTTTCATTGGGCGACAGGACTTGGGATGTCATTTCATCTCAATGTCGGGTCAAAGTCCAACAGAATTGGAAGCAACGTCTCCAAAATGACCTTTATAGTGTTGACGGCGACGTTAAACCTCAAATAAAACAAAACTAGAAATGCGTCCATAGGACACGGATGCCCCCGCCTGAAAATATGTCTATGTTCGTATTAATCCATAGAACGTTATTGACGGTGTTTAAGTTTTGGACCCTTCTTTTCACATTCGACCTCTAGGTATGACCTTGACCTTGGAGATAAGGACCTTGGTTTTGTGTGAGGCAGATTGTCTCATGATGGTCAACATTTCTGCTAAGTAATTTCAAAATCCACCCAGAAATAAGAAAGTTATTGACTGTGTTGAAGTTTCGGATCCTTTTTTTGACCTTTGAACTCTAAGTATGACCCTGACCTTGGAGGTACTGGCCTGGGTTTTGCATGTGACACATCGTCTCATAATGGTTAACATTTCTATAAAGTAATTTCGAAATCAATCCAGAAATAAGAAAGTTATTGACGGCGTTTAAGTTTCGGATCCTTTTTATGACTTTTGACCTCTAAGTATGACCTTGCCCTTGGAGGTATGGACCTGGGGTTTGCACGTGACACATCGTCTCATGATGTTTAACATTTCTACAGAGTAATTTCAAAATCCATCTAGAAATAAGAAAGTTACTGGCTGCGTTTAAGTTTCAGACGGACGGACGGACGGATGTTCTCACGGATGTATACTTATGTGGCTATTTTTGGCAGGATTGATATTTAAGTGGCTACTTTTAGCCACTGAAAAGAAGTATTAAACTTCTATTAGTATTGTGCTTATTAAAACATGCACACTCCATATTTTCAGTTATGTGGTGTATTCCTTGCTTCAAAAGGATAACCCTTTTCTAGAACATATTTAACTTCACTACAGCTGGTGTGTGGGAATGTGTGGCGGCGGTAAAACGTCTCCCTGCCCTACATCATAGTGTAGATTATATTTTCTTGTCCTTTGGGATCATTGATTCCATTGTGGAATTTCGAAAATATCTGAGGGTAACTGAGGAGGCCTAATTGGCCGAAACTAGCTAGTCTGGCCCAGAAAACATGAACACTCCATATTTTCAGTTCTGTGGTGTATTCCTTGCTTCCAAAGGATAACCCTTTTATAGAACATATTTAACTTCACTACAGCTGGTGTGTGGGAATGTGTGGCGGCGGTAAAACGTCTCCCTGCTCTACATCATAGTGTAGATTATATTTTCTTGTCCTTTGGGATCATTGATTCCATTGTGGAATTTCGAAAATATCTGAGGGTCACTGATGAGGTCTAATTGGCCGAAACTAGCTAGTCTGGCCCAGAAAACATGCACACTCCATATTTTCAGTTCTGTGGTGTATTCCTTGCTTCCAAAGGATAACCCTTTTATAGAACATATTTAACTTCACTACAGCTGGTGTGTGGGAATGTGTGGCGACGGTAAAACGTCTCCCTGCCCTACATCATAGTGAAGATTATATTTTCTTGTCCTTTGGGATCAATGATTCCATTGTGGAATTTCGAAAATATCTGAGGGTCACTGATGAGGCCTAATTGGCCGAAACTAGCTAGTCTGGCCCAGAAAACATGCACACTCCATATTTTCAGTTCAGTGGTGTATTCCTTGCTTCCAAAGGATAACCCTTTTATAGAACATATTTACATTGATTCTGTCCATTTACATAGCCACCTAACTATACATTTGTTGCTGCGGACGAACGGACGGACGGACAGGGTCAACGCTATATGCCCTTCCACCCGTCTTCGAATGGCGGGGGCATAACAAAAAACGTTCAGTGTCATGTATTCTTAATACATTTGCTTATTACATTTATTCAGTTGACTGAACTCTGCGTAGCATCCTGTTTATAAACCAATGGCATTTCTGATTTTTTCTTATCTAGAGTCAAATAACTTTATAGTCTGATTGATTGATTGATTGATTGATTGATTGATTGATTAATTCTTTATTTCCTCCACTTTAGCAGAGCATTAAGTATATGAAAACAGAAAATAAATATAAAAAAAAATAAATAAATATATAAATAAACATTATGATAAACATTCACAAGCTATCAAATCAGGAAAAGAAACAAAAAAATAAACTAGAAAAGATAGTCATGACACAAGAAACTTACATCATGCATAAACGCATGACTATTGCCTGACATCTGGCACATCAAAAAAGTCACCAGACGCCCAAGCCTGGCACATACGTGCAATAAGGGAGTATTGCGCCCATTTCGCAAGTAGACGTTTGGAAGTAAAAGTGTAAGAGTTAACGTTTGTGACAGAACAAGATATGGCAGAAGTGTACCGTTCCTTCGCTTTATCACCGTGTATCTAATACATAAAGTGTTTATCTCGCTGATACGCAATGAGTAACTAAAGGTGTCACTGAAATAAACTGTCACAGACTTTTTCTGAATGTGAATTAATTTTACGACAAAGCGTTACAAGGAACCTGTCTCTCCACAAATATGACACCATAGGAGGCAGTGTTCTACACGGTTTACGACAAATACACCGCACGCCAAACATATCGTTTCAGGCTAACTGTATAACAGTATCACAGCCAGTCTAACAGCGGCCAGTTGCTCAAAGCATCGTTAGCTAAACGAGCTCGTTAATGGTCAAATTGTTAACCGTTCTGGCTAGTACCATATCAAAAATTGTGTTATTGTTGCTGCAAAAAAAAATTGGGTAGCTTTTGCATTTGCGATATTCGATTTTCAAAGTAACCAGAATGGATCCAATGATCCAAAAGGTTAAACCCTATCGGTTTCATTGGGCGACAGGGCTTGCGATGTCATTTCATCTCATTGTCTGGTAAAAGTTCCTCAAAAGTGGAAGCAACGTCTCCAAAATGACCTGTACAGTGTTGACAGGACGTTACACCTCAAATCAAACAAACAAACAAGCTGGTGGCATACACTTATATTACTGAGATATTGACCAAAATAAGGAGGGCTTACAATCTAGTGGAACTTGGATTCTTGCACACCAGACAAGGAAATCCGTGATTTTACCCTGGGATAGAAATTTATGTTCTGACCCTGGTGTTCCGACCCCAAATCGAATATAATCGTGTGTTTGATAAATGCACTGGTTGATTACAACCTCATGCGCGGCGTCGTCATGTGTGACGTCACTAAACATTTCTGTAGTGTCATCACAAAATGGCGGACCGAAGTGACAGCAGCATTAAAAATTCGCAATAGAAATGGAAGGTATGCAAGAAAAAGAATCCAATATGGGTGTGAGGGGTGGATAGAGAAATCCGTCCCTCGGGATCACTGTCCGGCATCACTCGGCAAGCCTCGTGGTGCCGGACAGTGTCCCTCTGGACGGATTTTTCAGGAAACAGGCCCATTCCTAGTACTAAGAACAGCACTAACATTCAGTTTTCCATGTAGAAGTTTCTTCCATTTATACTAAGTTGGAAAGGCGAAGTATTAGCCTATAATAAATTTACATAGGACTCTGCAAACGCACAGAATCTAACAATATTATACACAGTTGAAGCCTAGGATAGGTCCTTTGTACTAAAGATGCATTTCCTCCTATATATGTTTCCCTTGCTTAAATAGGGGGTTTCTAATAAAAATATACCTCAGAAAAAGCCATTTTAAATGGATATTCCGGGTGTGACATTTTCTGATAGAAACAGTCACTCATAGTGAAAAAATGAGTTTATACACAATGTCATTTATTTATGTGCTTCTTATAAGGGCTTGTATCTTTAAGTTTATTTCAAGTTACCCCCGAATTTCTACTCCATATTTAGTTTTAGCACATTTGAACTTTGTTTTTTCTCAGTTGCAGATCTTGTCAACCTATCATTTTAATATAAAAATAGGCCACACATGTGTAAATTATTGTCGCAAAATTTCATAAAAATTTGAAACCGGTAACAAATTGGTTTTGGACATTAAATCAGACAAGCCATATTTGAGAAAATATTCAAAATATGCAAAAACTTGATCACGTTCTAACTAATGCTCTTTATGTATTTTGGCATATCTTGGGTTCATAAATAGCTATATAGAATTTAATTTGTATAACATTAACTTTCTAGATAATTACAACCTTTAAAAAGCCAACAGACTATTTTTATTTTCACCCTGTGGTACACCTATGAAAGTGGAAGTCTCAATCTACTTTCAAAGACGAATTCATTCTTTTATCTTGTTAGACCTATTCACTTACAACTGATACAACCCTTTATTAATTAATTTTAATGGGTTCCTATCCTAGTGTTTGTGAGGTGCAGTTTTCTACATGTTTAAAACCCAAAACATGATCTAAAGTATCTATTTAAATATGGATGACTTGAACGTCATTACTTTGGGCAGTGGGTCTATTGTAGTCTGATGCGCCATGTGTCCAAAGTAAAAAGGGATACTGGCTGTGTGTGCACACATGCCGATTGTCCTTTTTCCAGCTTCCCATACACAGTAGTAATCCATTACAGGATCCATTTTGTCAGTTGCATCATACTCTATCCTAAATTGAAAAGAGCTAAATGTGCTGGCACTCTAAGCAAGAGGTGGAACCATGATAGCACTAGTTGCCCTTCCACTCAGAAGTACAAAATGACAAGAGTTGAATATCTGAGCTGTTGTTCTAAACAGTTACAACTAGACGATTGACTGTACAGTTACATTGTTAAATTGACTACCAATTCCAAAATGTGATTAGTTTTCTTAAAAGAAACGACACATACAAAGGATGTAAACTTTCTACATATGAGTGAAACATCAACCTTAAAATGTTATTTACAAACATAACTCCCTGCATACAGCAAACATACAATTTACTTTCCAATATATACAGCTTTACAGAAAAGAAAGCCTTTAGCTTGTTAACTGAAAATAATCAAAGCGCCAAAGGCACTGAAATGAGAGATTCTATGAGAAAATCATAACGCTGTGAAAATCTTTCCAAAAAAGATCTTAAAATTTAGAAAAGCAGTTCTCCAAATTCCATTATAAATTATGATATGTTTGCAGATGTCTATACACCGGTGGTGTTATGAAATGCCATGTTTCAATTCTTTGAAAGAAACTATTTACGTTTTCAAAACCAAACATTAAAATTCAAGATTTAACAATGCAACTGTCCATAAGTAACAGTTTTTGTCTGGTCGGTTGTGGATACCTCTCCCAAAAGATACTCTATGGGAAAGAGATCGGAGGAGAAAGGCTGGCTAGCCCAGTACATGAATCCCATTGGCTTGAAGACATTTTTGAGTAAGAACAGCAGTCTGAACCCGCGCGTAATCCTGTTGTATAAGATTTCCCGGATTCTGAGCGTAAACAAATAAATGGAACCATGTGAGAGCGAAGTACTTGCTCGATGTAACGTCTCGCTGTTCAGTTCACGTCTCAGCGATGATCGTGAATGTTCTTAATGGCACTAAGCTGCGTTCGCTAACTGCATGCAATACCACGCCACACAATTACGCTTGTTCAACAAGATATGTCACGCACTATTACGCACGCATCGCCTTGGCATACCTTACATCTATACGTCGAAATACCCGGAAACGACAATCGGCGTGATTCACGCTGAACTGCGATTTGTAACTGAAAAGCATATCACGTCAGTCGCTTAGACGCCAATTTACGTATTTCATGCGTAAGTGTTACGTACTGTGCCAACGCGTTAAATTCGGTCACGGCAGGGACGTCTAGCTCTCAAACGTGCATCGCATAAGGGTGACGAACAGTGTCAGTGCTTATTAGTCGGTAGTTGAGACCCCTTGTTTATCTACAGGCACAGTGTGTAAGCTGCCGGCGGAAATCTGTTTCGCATATGCGTCTGATGGATGAATCGACCTTGACGTACTGACGTCGGTCTTCCGCTACGTCGACGTCCACTAGCGACTTCTGTTTATAGTAAGATGTCGCTCCAATAGACGATAGATCACACAAATGTGGCATCAACCGCTTTCCGACCAAGGGGCACGCTTACGATCCTTTAATGAAAAATATTGCAATACGCTCCCACTTAATGCTTTTTGAGAACAAATTTCAGTTTCTTCTTTTCTATGCACGACCATAAGTTTGATTCTGAACATGTAGTTTCTATCCGTACTGGTGTGAAGGTGGCCGGACTGGTAACCAGACGTCACGGTTGATTGATTTAACCTTTTTAGCTAAAGGGCATGGTGCCTAACCGTGTTGTAATCATGCAATTGTTTTGTTTCAGAATCAAAGCACTGAGGGTGTTGGTGGGGTGTAGGTTGGGGTAATAGTCCTGGGCTGAGATTTAAACTTTTTTATTTAACTCTGAAATTCCAAAAACATGATGAAGATTTTGATAAGAAGCCGCGTTCGGCAGCGTCCGATCTTGGTCTACACTGTTTGCCAAGCTCACCCTGTGATTCGAGGATAACAACCTTCAGTCTTATGGAATTCCCTGGTCTCACTGAGGCTGACAAGGTTATTCTGACAAGTCAGGGATAGTCACGTAGACGTTAGCACTGAAGCGCTTTTCTTATGAGCAACTTTGGGTTGAATGCCAAACAATCAACCCAAACATAGCCGCGTCGTTTGTCAGTGTTGGGTACATGTTAGTGTTATCTGTAAAATATGCACTTCAATAAAATGTTGGATCCGGCAAACAATGCAGACTCCGCCAAACGCCGCAGAACACGGTGCTGATCTTGTGCTACACGTTTTTGCATTAGTTCCTAACATCTTAAATTTCACCGAATCAATCCAAGTCCCCGTTTATGACCAGCCTGCCTTCAGAGGCAATCGGCATGAGTGTTGTCAGTGCTTTGATTTATTCACTGCCTTGAGTTTCTGGAGTGCACTCTTCCATCACTGAAGTTGGGCTCGTTCATACTGGTAAATATGGCACCTAGAATTATATAACATTAACCTATACTGTTTGCATAAGTATATATACAATATCCCAGTGTTGAAAGGGACAGCCTTTCACGCAAAGTCTAATATTCACCTAAGTTGTAACTGGCCTAGACTTGACCTCGAAAGTCAGAAAATCCATTAATATTCTTGTCTGCAGCTGACCTTGTCCAACAGCAGGCTGGTCTTTACGGATTAAATATTGACAGTACTGTTGGAAAACAGTGTATAACCCGAGCAGATGGCTGAGCAGACGCCGCATAGATCTGAGTTTCAGTCTTTGCCAAACCCGTCGCATGATGCAGCTGGTTCATATGAATGTACAATTTTGACTACTATGCCAAACCGGACTACATTTTGTGCGGACTCATATTTCTATGGCGGTTAAAGCAGGAAGAAAGCCGGTCTTACTTTAAAACATGCAGGATAGCTAGAGATGAAAGATTGAATTTGTCATTAAAAATGAATAAGCGAATAATGAATGATTGAAGTCAAAAGCAGAAAATATAAGAAGTATAGGCTGATAGAATTTACAGCTTTAGCTCTAATTTTCTACCTATCCAGAACAGTGATAAAGTAACCATTGAACTAAGAAAATCTAAAGCAAGATTTTTGAACACAATAATGAAATGCATTCATAGAAATAGTATTTTATTGGCTATTTTACGCATAGCTTCAACAATAGGTTATTGCTAAACAAGACGGAACTATTTCACCTCACACGTGTGACAAACAAGGATGAAAAAAGAAACACTGGATAAAATCTGAAAGAAAACTAAGAAGGTGACCTAAAACACAAAACAGAAGAATAGGAAAGCTCCAATACTAAATTGACAACTGATCTAAGTCTTCAAAGACAGTCACAATGTATTTTACAATTGCTTATATAAAGATAAGATGAATGTTATAGAGAAATCAAAATGTGTGTGAATCAAAAAAAAAAGAAAAAGTAACCTTTGTTGGGTGTGTACATGCACTATTAAGAAAAGTGTTAGGCGTATACATTTATCGCAGAAGATAGGCACTTGGTCCAGAATTTTAGAATTTTATCATTTTTGTTTGGAGGAGGCTCGAAATGATCGTACCTCTGTAGAAGCAAAGCAGCCATAGATTAGGACAAGTAATGCGTCAGCCTGTCTGACATTCAGACTGACAGTTAAATGACAAAGGCCAAATTTTTGGTTGCTCTTTAGTAGATATATAATATGAATGACTTAGTTCATGTAATGGTTTATTCATGATTTTGTATATTTTTGGACAAAATAGCAATCTTGCTGAAAACCGACATAAGCCCATATTATATGTATGTTACCGGTTTCAAAATTTCATGATATTCCGCACATCATGAGCATACATATGTGACAAGAATGGGAAAATTCCTAATTTTGAAAATGAATTCATTCTTTTTATTTTTTAACTAAAATCTTAGACGATTGGAAAGTAAAATAGTTGATATTATGAATACAGAAACCAAAACAAATGAGCTCCTTGATAAAGCCCTTCAATATTACGATGGACATTATTGAAGATCAAGTTGAATTGAATTTTTAAGACTGATAATTTGTGTAAATGGTATAAGTCTGAGCAAGGAGTAAATCAGGAACTCTCCTGAGACCCAATTTCCTTTAATCTAAGAAATAAAGTCATTTTTATAGATGCAGGGCCTCACATAAATAGAATTCAAACTTTGAAGAAAATCCGTGGGTGGGCAGATTTGAGACCCAAGCTTGGTACTAAGGCCTATGAACTTCAGCCTTTAGCTGAAGAGAGAGCTATAGTAGATAAACATGTTTGTCTTTCAGTCACCAAGTTTGCTGTGTGTGTTAACGAAGGCCAAGACAAACTTCCTACGCTGTACTTGTTACCAAAACTTCATAAAATACCTTACAAAGCACGGTTTATTGCAAATTCTAGCTCTTGCACTACCACTGAACTTTCTAAATTATTAACTTCCTGTCTTACTGCTATTAAAACGCATGTGATTAAATATTGTGATAAAGTCTTTGAAAGATCAGGAAGAAATCTGTTTTGGTCTATAAAAAATTCGAATGAGGTTTTAAATAAATTGAAATTCAGACATTTTCGTGCTTCAAGTCTGTCTACTTACGATTTTTCCACTCTTTACACTACACTTCCTCATAATCTTATAAAAGAAAAGCTTAATGATTTAATTGAATGGGCTTTTCACAGAGAAGATTCTCTCTATCTTGCAAGTAATGTCAGAAATGCATTTTTCACTTCTAAAGAGCATAAGAATTATACACTTTGGTCATGTCAGAAAGTGTGTGATGCCCTAACCTTTCTACTTGACAATATTTATATTAGATTGGGTACTAAGTTATTTAGACAAATTGTGGGTATTCCGATCGGTACGAACTGCACACCTATTGTGGCTGATCTGTTCTTGTATTGTTATGAAAGAGACTTCATGTTGTCGCTTTCCATTGACAACCAATCTGAAATTATTGAAGCTTTTAGCTCCACTTCTAGATATTTAGATGATTTATTAAATATTGATAATACCTATTTCGATGGTTTGATCAGTCAGATTTACCCCCCAGAACTTCAGTTAAATAAAGCAAATTCTTCTGATACCCAGGCCCCGTTTTTGGATTTACATCTATCTATAGTAGATGGATTTGTTTCGTGCAAAATTTATGATAAACGCGATGACTTTGATTTTGAGATTGTAAATTTTCCTTTTTTGGATGGTGATTTTCCTCGTGCGCCATCCTATGGCGTTTATATTTCGCAATTAATTCGATTTGCTACAGTGTGTAGTCATGTAACTGACTTCAACACTCGTAATAAATTATTAACGGCTTAACTCCTTAACCAGGGTTATCGGTACCATAAACTACGCAAAGCCTTTTCAAAATTTTATAGACGCCATTCTGATTTAATTTCAAAATTCAATATTGGACTTAAATCTCTTCTGCAACAAGGTCTATCGGAACCCGAATTTTATGGTGACTTAGTATTTAAATTCAGAAAAATATATAACCGTAATGACTTCAGCACCCAGTTTCGTAAAATCATTCTTCGATATTAAAAGATTGGGTACAACATGGATGTTATACGACAGACTGCATGCATGGTAGTTAACCCATTCACGGTTGGCAACTTTGCTTCCCTTTCTAATTGCACGCCGGTGGGTCAGGCTTCAGATTCTATGACGGCTCCAACGTAAAGGCTTATTGAGAATTAGAGAGATCTAATTCAAGGTAATGTTGGTTGGTGCCTGATGCTCTGCCTCTGGTCGGGCCCATCGGAGTCTAACTGTTGGTTTTCTTTTGCTCCAGCTTTTCAGTGGTTTCTTGCTGTCGAGTCCTCACCGTTGTCTCACCTCTGTGGTTCTTTGATGTTTTGTGTTCACGGAGATGTTGCACTGATGAGTTGGGCGGCCTTCATGCGGACTGAACAAATTATTTGTCTAAATCGCGACGGAAGTAAGGGCGAGGATTGTGGCCACGTAAAATCGATTTAAGCCCCCCAGTGGAAATCATTCCACTGACCGTTCCAAGGCGGTTCTTCTGTGGCGGTTTATTTATGGTGTTGTTTGTTACTTACTGTGTGTATCACTTGTGTCTTTTTATTTTGGATGGGCATATGGCCATTTTGTGGGAAAGTAACTGTCCTTATGGCCTTCCTTTGTTTAAGTTTCCATTATGGTCTGGTCGCTTAATGTTTGTGTTTCTTTCCCTTTGGTGTCTATGATGGGTGGAGTAAGTTAATTGTATCGATTCCTGATCTTTGTTTTACTTCTACTTTACCAGAGTTGAGATACCCAGTTAAAATTGTAATTCTCTAGAGAACGGGATATGACTGAGATAAATACATACTTGTTATCCCTAAAAAAATTAAGATGACATGAGACTATGAACAAAAAGACGTTCACTGCGAAATGAGTATCAAGCCTACACGGCTGGCCCTATTTGCCTTATATTAGGCTATTACCAAAACTCGTGTATTCTTTAATTTTAATAGAACTAGAAATGTGTGAACATAATATAGATACCCCCACGCCAAAGGTTCCATCTCACCCCGAAAAATATTATGTTACAAAGACAGCATAATTCACTTGAAAAAGTGTCCTTAAGGTCATTGGCATAGCCGAGGGTATCGCCGATTTAACTGATGAATAAATAGCTATAATCATACCAAATATGTCAAAAGAGTTCTTAAAACCTTTAACATTAAAAAAGTTTCTAAGGCGATTACGACATTGACCTTGAGATCATGGGACAGGAGCTGGGGTATGTCTGAATGAAACTTCGCTATGTGTCTATAATGATTCCATATGAAGCATATCCGTCATGTGGTTTTGAAAAATAATAGCTCTGAATACTTTGAGGTCAGGGGCAGGCGTATGGCTAAATTAACATTTGGATCTGTAACTATCATTATACTATTCATTATATGCTTTAGAAAATATCAGCTCTTAACATACTGTAAATTTATTTTTTTTATGTCTGTGACCTTCACCTTCTGGTCATGTGCATGGGTGTTGTATTGCTGAATATTACTTTGTACCTGTATCTATCATCGTATTAAATATAAACAGAGTCCATCATATGGTTTGGCAAATGTGAACTTTTAAATGAACAAGAAAAATTTGTCTGATCTTGATCTTAAAGTCTCAGGCATGGGTGGGGGTATTGTCCAATAAAACTTTGGACTCGTATCTACATGTATCACCATGGCAAAATTAAACTTAATCCCTAATATGGCTAGGAAAATATGATATTTTTAAAACTAAAAATAGTCCGTGACCTTGCACTTGAGGTCATGGGGATGGGGGTCGGGCGGGGAGGGGGTATAGATGAATAAAACTTTAGTCCTATATCTATACTCATGCAAAACATGAACCAACTCAATCGTAAAAGGTCAGGTTCTACATGGTACTACCGTCACAAGAGTTTCAGAGTCCGTGGCCTTGACCTTGAGGTCATGGGTTTGGGTGGGGATATTGTTGAATGAAACTTTGGACCTATATCAAATATGAACCAAAGCCATCAAACGCAAGATATGAGCACCTGGTAAGAATACCTTGGCCTGAGTCTTTAACACACAAAAAATTCTACTGAGTCCCCGACTTTGACCTTGAGGCCGTGCGCATGGTTGGGGGTACTGCTCAATAAAACGTTGGACCCATATCTATCATCTTACCAAATATGAACCAAATCCAACACACGGTTAGGAAAATATGAGTTCAGGTTCTACCTGGTACAAATGCCTTAACCCGTGTCAGGATTACGTACGATCGTTCCTAGGTATTTTCACTCATTCGTACAGAAGGTCGTACGTATGTATGTACATGCATTCGTATAGAAGGACGTACATTCGTACGATCGTGACAACCGACGCCACACGGAAAACCTAAAAAAAAATTATATGCATTATCCGATGCGGGGGGGGGTGTATTGAAGTGGTCTCTTGCACAGTTTATTGTTTGTTTGTTTGTATTGGAGCTTAACGGCCCAGTCAACACTATTTTAGATCATTTTAGCCGGTCAGTTTACCTATCCACACCTTTCCTTTGTAAGCTTATACGTAAGCGGTTAGCCATTATAGTGCACATTCTTTCGACAGAAACTGACAACTGCCCTTGATCAGCGGAAGGGAGAGAATGACCGTAGAAAAGAGTTCATGATCAATCTAAGAAAGAATGTTGCCGACCCCGGCAGGTATCGAACCCGCGTCCTCCTGATCACCAGTCAGACGCGCATCGGACTGAGCTACCGAGGCCGGCCTTGCACAGTTTAATTTGTGTGGCATATTATTTAATGGTTAACTAAATTCATACATAATCATGAACCATTCGACACGATATCACATATGAATTGACGCACAAATGTTAGAAAAGTATATAATAAATAACTATAGGCTCAGATATCAAAACTCCAACATTTCTTCCGACTGAAAACGTATCAATAAGAGACGCCAGCAAATATTAAAATTCGGGACACACACATATACAGAGAGAGAGAGAGAGAGAGAGAGAGAGAGAGAGAGAGAGAGAGAGAGAGAGAGAGAGAGAGAGAGAGATTGAATGACATTACCTTTTATATTGAAACGAAAAAGAAACGCAATTCCAAATATAAATGCAAGTATTTGCAGAAATAATCATGTTTGCAGAAAATCGATTTAATGACGCAATAATATAATCAGCCCTGAATGTAACTTCCATAGAGTGTTCAATTTTCAGTGAGAGTGTTTGGAACACTAATCCGTTTTGTCATAGACACTGATAGAGGTAGTCATTTCACTAGTTCAAAACATAAGCAGTTAGTAGCGAGTATGTCCTCCGTTTGCATTCAGTCCTGCACGCACACGCCTGGTCAAGGACAGGATTAAACGATTGATCTCTGCCTGGGGAATAGCATTCCACTCCTGTATGAGCGCGAGACGCAAGGCTTGACGCGTTGTTGGCGGCTGGGGGCGGTTACGTACGCGCCTATCCAAGACGTCCCACAAATGTTCTATAGGAGAGAGATCTGGACTTTACGGAGGCCATTGCATCACGTCAACGTTGTTTTGCTGAAGAAACACCATGTTGAGCCTTGCTACATGAGCGTTATCCTGTTGAAACGAAACGTTGTGCTGTCGTAAATATGGAACAACTACCGGTCGTAAAACGACGTCAACGTAACGCTGAGTCGTCAAAGGTCCATCAATGAATACCAGGGGTGTTCTATGACCATAAGATATGCCAGCCCACACCATCAACGCACCGCCTCAAAATCGATCACGTTTACCCAAACAATTGTCACGATAACACTCTCCGTCACGCCTATAGACACGTTGACGGCCGTCAGCTCTGTACAACAAGTGCCTGTACTCGTCAGAAAACATTACGTTACGCCACTGACGAAGACGAAACAGGTTTGGCCTTTGTTGTGTGAGCCACGCCATTCTAACATGACGTCGTCGTGGTTTTAATGGCATACCAACGTACGGACGACGAGGACGTAAGCCAAACTCTCGAAGGCGATTCCTGACAGTAGCTGCACTTATTCAGTTGCTATGCGTTCCTGGTGTCACCTGAGACGTCTCGACGGCTGTACGGAACCGATTACGAAGGTGGGTTATCGGCCCTGTCGACGTGTCGTGACGCGTGGACGTCCACTTCTGGGCCTGTCATTTGTCGTTCTCGTTTGACGTATACATATATATAGACGCTGGTACAAGCGAGTTATCGTCGATTTACTCACTTGGAAGTTCCTGGCGATGACAGCCTGAGACGCCCCATGTAGAAGCATTTGGACCTCTACGTTACGTTGATCTTGCGTCAAACGTACCATATTCCGTAGAGAATACCGGACTTTTGAAACCTAAACTGCAGGTAACACAATATGCCAATATGATGTGGTTACTGTACACGTTTTAATGTACTGCACGCGGAAATGTTGAAAACAATGAATTGCCAAGTGGAGCGTTAAACTGTACAGGTATCGCCCAAATGTTTTCTGCATAAGAAAGTTAAAAAAGTATTAATGATTTTTTCAGTCATTCTGATGGTTGCATGAAAATCTTTTGGGTTAAAAAGTTGCGTTTCTTTTTCGGTTCAGTATACTCCTTATACCAAGAGGTGATCTTTGCCCATTTATTCAAAACTTACGATGTGTGTATAATATGTCGTTAAGAAATTGTTGCAACTTTAATCAATATATTTAGGAATATGCTACTATTTTAAACCTTTTTGAACCAAATAAAATCGTCCTCCTTATATATAGCAGGAGTCCATTTCAAAATCCAGGGGTGTCAGGTTGTGTTATCATCAAAATTTATTCGGAAAATGACTGAACTATTAGCAAACAGTGGAGGCCCTGATCAGACGCCGCATTTCGAAGCGGCTGATCGGGGCCTGCACTGTTTGAATATTACCCCTTTAGGGGTTTCCGGTACTAAATGGGTTAACTGAGAAAAGGTCTATATCGCTTTTGCAAACGAAGAACCTGTTCTTTTTTTTTTTTTTTTTCATATAAGATTATATACTTGCCAAAACAGGCAACATCTTGACCACTTTTAAACTTTTAAAGCTCATGATGTTTTGAACAAAGGGTCCAGTAGTGTGTTCATTACGAAAAATGAAATTTGACAGATAAAAAACATGATATTCTTCTCAATTCGGCTCAAAACCTAGATTGCGGGTATTCGTTAGAACCGCTGAGGTTAGAACCTCAGCGATGCGGTTCTAACGAGTACCCACAGTCTACGTTTTAGAGCAGAAAGAAGAAAAGTAATGTATATTCCAGAAAACCCCAATTTTACTTTATAAAAGTGGAGTTTAAGATAGGCTTGTCTGCGTGATGTATTGTGTGTTCTTGCATAAATACCTATGCGCATGGCTGTTTGAAGCCATTGTCAAATGGACCAAAAGCCTTGCTCAAACAGCAAAAACCATGTTCAAATCATGAAATTCGCGTGCTGTTTGAACATGTTTTTTTTTAGCTTTTGATATCATAAGACTGGCCTTGCTTTGTTTACGTTACGTTGAGCGACGATACGTTATCGTCCTGAACGTAGCGTTTCAGATGGTTACTATGTAACAACGTCATTGTAAACAACATTCCGAACTGGCCGCCATGTTGGTTCGCCGGTCGCATTTGAAGAGTTTATATGGAGTTTATTTGGAGCTTTTGGACGTTTTCGTCAAAATTTGTTGTCGGAATCGTAAGTAAAGCAAGAACTACGGTCATTTATGGTTATTTCATTGCATTAACATTTGCCGGATCCCTCGGAAGATATTTGAACATCAGGCCTAGCGGCCTCATGTTCAAACAGCTTCCTCGGAATCCGGCAAATGTTAATGCATGAAAAACCATGGTTGATCCCTATTTTTTGCATATATTTCTATGCGAATGGCTGTTTGAAGCCATTGTCAAATGGACCGAAAGGCGTGCTCAAACAGCAAAAACCATGTTCAAATCATCAAATTCGCGTGCTGTTTGAACATGGATTTTGAGCTTTCGATATCTAAAGACAGGCCTTGCTTTGTTTACGTTACGTTGAGTGACGTAACGTTATCGCCCTGAACGTAGCGTTTTAGGGCTTTATGATGACGTCAGATGGTTACAGCGTAACGACGTCATTGTAAACAACATTCTGAACTGGCCGCCATGTTGGTTCGCTGGTCGCATTTGAAGAGTTTGTTTGGAGTTAAGATGGAGCTTTTGGGCGTTTTCGTCAAAATTTGCTGTGGGAATTGTAAGTTATGGAAGAACACCGATCATCCATGGTTATTTCATTGCATAAACATTTGTCCGATCCCTCGGAAGATATTTGAACATTCGGCCTAGCGGCCTCATGTTCAAACAGCTTCCTCGGGATCCGGCAAATGTTAATGCATGAAAACCCATGGTTGATACCTATACTCGTAGTGAATGAACGTACCTCCAAGAACCCCGAATAATACAATCATCACTGGAACATTTGGAGACCAGGTAGATACGAACATCCCGAGGGCTGATAAAATGCCACCAAACATAGCCACAAGCCGGGTACCAAACAGGGAAACGAGAACACTTGAGAATATTCCTGAAATACAGACGTTTGCTTAGAAACAGGTCAGCCTAATCCAAACCATCGTACGGTAATATTGTTAGGAAAAACCTTTCTTTACACGGGCTGTCTGACGTAACGATAACACACCCGTGCGGCACAGTACATTTTTTCACATCTCCAAAATGGAAAATCCGTGAGTTTTCTTATAAATACTGCAAACATAGGTTGTTGGTGCTCGTTAGAACCGCCTCGATAAGGCGGTTGTAACGAATACCCATACCTATGTCTTGGAGCAGAAATAGGAAAAATAATGTATACCCCCGTAAACCCCAATTTTCTCTATATAAAGTGGGGTTTAAGGGCGTCTTCATTTCAAGGACTTGTTCACGTGATGTCAACCTAATCCAAACCATCGCACGATAATATTTTTTAGGACAAAATCCTTTCTTTACATGGGCTGTCTGATATATTTTTGGAATTCAAATGTTTGAAAATGGTGGTACAAATTTCATTTAAAGCAACGCATTGGATCCAGAAATTGTTAACCCGACAAACGCACGCACGTACGACTGTCTCTATCCTTATCGTGTATAGCCAAGTATGCACATGTTTCTGAAAAATGTCTGAGTTTTCACAGCTTATAGGATAGTAATTTGTCCGTCGTGGTCGTCGTCTGTCGGCCATATTTCCATAAAGTCTCAGCCTCATAGAGCATATGTTTTCTGAGGAGATGATTTTAAGTATCTTTTGTATTTTGGTTTCCAATGCAACCTATGAAAATAAGCATTAAGTTTAAAATCATATGGCAGTAGATTGCTGAAGGAACACTAGTCAAGCTATCTGCAAAGGCTTGGCAGTAAATTCCACTTTTCAGTTTTCCCCATTTTAAGTCTATGGAAACTCTAAGCTGTCATAGCAATAAAACTAATGAACCAAAGTTCATAACACACACACACACACACACACACACACACACACACACACACACACACACACATACAATTCAATCCCCTAGCTCAAGGATTCTACAGATGAAATTTAAGTTCGATCGACCCAGTGGCTTCAGAGGACATATCGTTTGAAAGTGTTGACGGACAGTGAACGGCGACGACGACAAACGACAACGGTCGGCGACGACGGACAACTGCCTATCCTATAAGCTCCCCCGGAGCCTTTGGCTCTGTTGAGCTTAAAACAACTTAAAAATCATCTTCTCAGAAACAATATGCTCTAGGAGATTTGGACTATATGGACATATTCACCATATTTGTCTTAACCCTTATCTTGCTGTTCACGACAACCCCTATCTTTGCAAACAATGTAGATCCTGATCAGATGGCTTCTGAAGAAGCCATCTGATCAGGATCTACACTGTTTGGCATTCAGTTTATGATTTTTTAGCAATAAATTACATCAAGTGATTTGACTGGTTGATAGACAGAAATGGGTGTGGCTTAAATGAATATTCAGCAAGATAAGGGTTAACTTTTTTTGTTCTGGATCATATCGAAGCATCAGTTTGGCTGCTTCACTTACCTGGTCACCAAGTTAACAAGTCTATGCACTCAAGATCCTTAAACCCCACTTGTTTATAGTTTTAAATTGTATAAGTTATTAAGGGCCTGCCAACAATATTTCAGTTATTTTTGAGACGTTGCATGCAAGTCCGTCGGACATTGGGACGAATTGCATATCAAGCCCTATAATCATTAATATTAACCATTCCAGTTCCGCCCACCGGGGCTTGGAGAAATAGATTGGGCTGCATGATGCTTCCACACAGAGCAGAAACCGAGAGCACATGAGTACTAGTAACCCTCTTAGAGGATCTAACCCTGCACAGGCAAAGTAGTTTGAGTCGGATCATCATGCAAATGAACCCAATTGGCTTCAATTGGCGGCAGGGACTGTGATGCCATTTCATCTCAATGTCGCCGGGGTAAAAGTCCAACAAAATTGGAAGCAACGTCTCAGACAATGACCTGAGACGTTAATCTTCAAATCAAACAAGTAAAGCAGCACGGTTAAACTGGGGTTTAAGTATAAAATCATATGGCCGTAGATTGCTTAAGGAACCCTTCAATGAAATTTTGTCAAACTATCTACAAAGGCTTGGCAGTAAATTCCATTTTTCAGTTTTCCCAATTTTAAGTCTATGAAAATTCTAAGTTGTCATAGCAACTACTTAATGAACCAAACATTAAGAAAACACGCCTATACAAATGTATTTGAAGATTTTACCACGCAAAAAGGAAATTTTCCAGATAGAAAATCTGATATTTTTCTTATTTTTGCTCAAAACATAGATTGCGGGGACTCGATAGAACCGCCTCGATGAGGCGGTTCTATCGAGTACCCACAATCTCAAAACATAGATTGCTGGGGCCCGATAGAACCGCCTCGATGAGGCGGTTCTATCGAGTACCCACAATCTATGTTTTTGAGCAGAAATAAAAAAAAATAATGTTTACCCCTGAAAACCACAGTTTAACTATATAAAAGGGATGTTAAAGGGGGGCAAAATTATGTAGGCGTGTTTTCGTGATGTTTATAAAAACAACAACATTTTTTATTTATTTATGCTCTTAAAACGAGTATCAGTTAGAATCTCCTCATATAGGGGTTTACGTACCAGAACCCACAGTCAATTCTTCGAACAGCGATATTTTTTTTTTTATTTTTGATAGCCTATTGGCCATTTTGTGGGAAGGTTACTGTTATGTTGGCTTTCCGCTATTGATGTTTCCATTAGGGTCTGTTGTTTCATGTTTGTGTTTCTTTCCCTTTGGTGTCTCTGATGGGACTTGTGGGTTAATTGTATCTTTATCGCCGAAAAAATGAACATTTTATGATGAAACATTTTGATATTTTTCTTATTTATGCTCAAAATATAGATTGTGGGTACTAGTTAGATCCGCCTCATCGAGGCGACTCTAACGAGTACCCACAATCTATATTTTAGAGCAGAAATAAGAAAATAAGGTTTACTCCTGTAAACCCCAGTTTTACTATATAAAAGTGGGGTTTTTGGGGGTTGAAAATTATACAGGCGTGTTTTCGTGAGGACCATTTTTCCGGGTTTGATCCAATTTGTTGTTATTCCATTGGTCATTCATTCGGATCTCAAAAACGGTTATTTTTCCGTTAATTAGAGAATATCACATGGGATTTTGGTTATCGCCCGATGTATCAACCCGAGACCCCATTATCTGCCCGAAGGCTTTAGCCTGAGGGCAGATAATGGTCGAGGGTTGATACAAAGGACGATAACCAAAACCCCATGTTATAATTTGTTTATCACATATTCAGATCATATTCTTACTTAGTTTGACGTTCATAAATTGAAAAAAAAAATGTGATAAAAAGCGTGATTCAAGCAAAAAAGCGCGTAACGTCACGCCTAGCTATTCGCGTTACGTCATGTAATTGGCAACGCCATAATAACGTCATGAGTGGGCTGATAACCGCTGTCCGTTCAAAATACACTGTTTCCGGTTATCAGATAACCGGATAACCGGAAATGGAAACAAGCATTATCACACATTCAAAACATGGGTTATCATGTTAAATATAGTACTGAATATGTGATAAACTGTGTTATACTATTCTTATTTTTATTCCAAACATATGTTGTGAGTACTCGTTAGAACCAACACAATGAAGCGGTCCCAACCATTACCCGCATCCTTTCATTTGGAGCAGAATTAAGAAAATGTGTACCCCTGTAAACCCTAGTTTTCACTATATAAACAGGGATTTAGAGGGGTGGGCTTGTTAACCTGGCCCAGAGGTTATAAAACATTTTTCATGCTCAACTCAGCTGAGCATGAAATGTATAATGCTGATAAATATTAAAATACAACTGATAGAGGCAAATTTCTTGCTTAACTCACTTGAGCACGTTATTTATCCTGCTCATAATTTTTTTTAAATGCCAACTTTTAATGGCATTTCAAAATTTATGAGCAGGATAAATTACATGCTCAAGTAAGTTGAGCATAAATTTTTTTATATAACCTTGGGGCCTGATGCATTGACGAGCTGGTCAATAGATGTTTTCTCCATAGAAGTTTCGCCCGTTTCAACGTCCGCAGTTGTTTCTTGTCCAAAGCCCGATATCCCCGAAACGCTTTGCCCTTTAAGCAATATTTGTACATTAATTAAATATTCACTGAATACTTGTTCGATTTTGTTTGAATTGAGGTTTAACGTCCCCGTCAACAGTATTCAGGTCATTTTGGAGACGTTGCTTCTAATGCTGTGGGACTTTTATCCGACATTGAAATGAAATGACACCTCAAGCCCTGTCGCCGATTGAAACCAATCGGGTTTATGTTCATGGACGGTCCGACTCGCACTACTTTTCATGGGCAAGTTTAGATCCTCATGTGTGGTAAGTTTCCAATCTATTTCTCAAAGCCCCGATGGGTGGGATGCTTCGGTATGCGGCTAGCAAGAACTCAGAATGCACGGGCTTATTTGAGTCTTCGCACATTTCAAGGCTCGAGATGTCACATCGAGTGCTCGAGATAACATGTCGAGAGCACGAAATGATATGCCGATCGCTTAAATAATACGTCAAGCGCTCGCGATAACATGTCGAGGACTCGAGGTATTATGTCGAGCGCTCGGGATATTATACTGAGCGCTCGAGTTAATATGTAATGCGCTCGAGGTATTATGTCGAACACTCGAGATATTAAATTGAACGTTCGGGATAGCGCTCGAGATAACAAGTTGAGCGCTCGAGATATTATGTAGAGCGTTCCAGATAATAAGTCGAGCGTTCGAGATATCATGTAGTGCGCTCGAGATATTATGTATAGCGCTCGAAATAATATGTCGAGCGCTCGAGATAATATGTTAAGCGCTCGAGATATTATATCGAGCGCTTGAGAAAATATGTCGAGCGCTCGACATAATATTGTCCAAAATATTATATTGAAGGTACTATAGTTTATCAACGACCTTTGAGAGTTCAACGTTCAAGCGTGCCAAGACTATTCCAAGTTTAAGGGGAAGCAGGTTTCGGATTTCTGTTTTCACAGGATTTTAAAATTACAAATAAGTTTTTTGATAATGCCATTATGTAGAAGTCGTGGCCAAGTGGTTAATATGATGCGGTACGAATCTCAGTAAAACCATATCGCCAAATGCAAAATCCCAACTGAAGGCGACTTACCTAAAACACGGACTAGTCCAAAATTTAAAGTGCAGCCATGTCTCACTTCGTTTTGAAAGACTATAAATATACAACCATAGAAATGTACATGTACCTTAAACAATATTCTGTCTGACATATGCCACAGATGGGATATTGTCGATCGTCATTTGTTGTCTTGCAACAAAACATCCAAGCGATATCAGACCTTTGAAGCCACTAAGCTGATTGGGTCCAAATTTTATCTGTAGCGTCCATTGGCCCAGGGCTTCCATGGTTTATTAAAATATATTGCTGTCAGTGAGCAGTACGCAACTGCCCGCCACCCCCTTTCCCCCCCCCCCCCAACCGCCGAGCTCTGGTGAGCAAAGTGGCCCATGAGCCTCTTGTATTTTGTTATTGTTGTGTCCCCTTTGTGTCTTTCATCAACGTTTAAGAAAAACGGACATTCAGAATGTTATAGAACTGCTGCCACGTGCCATAAAGTGTAAAGTAGATAACAATAAAGACTTCATTGTCATTAGGAAAACATGTCCGTAAGAAATAATGGCGTCCAACATGGTTTCAGAAAATGATAAATATTAGGTAAAAATGATAACATCTTTCTTATTTCTGCTTTAAAATATAGATTTTTACTATATAAAAGTGGGGTTCAAGGGGGTCAAATTTATATAGGCGTGTTTTCGAGATGGTTTCCTTTGTGTCTTTCATCAACGTTTAATAAAACGGACATTCAGAATGTTATAGAACTGCTGCCACGTGTCACAAGGTGTAAAGTAGATAACAACGAAGACTTCATTGTCATTAGAAAAACATGTCCGTAAGAAATAATGGCGTCCAACATGGTGTTAGAAAATGATAAATATTAGGTAAAAATGATAACATCTTTCTTAAGAAAAATATGGTTTACCCCTGTAAACCCCAGGTTTACTATATAAAATTTGGGTTCAAGGGGGTCAAATTTATATAGGCGTGTTTTCGAGATAGTTTCCTTTGTGTCTTTCATCAACGTTTAATAAAACGGACATTCAGAATGTTATAGAACTGCTGCCACGTGTCATAAAGTGTAAAGTAGATAACAATGATGACTTCATTGTCATTAGTAAAACCTGTCCGTAAGAAATAATGGCGTCCAACATGGTGTCAGAAAATGATAAATATTAGGTAAAAATGATAACATCTTTATTATTTCTGCTTTCAACATAGATTGTGGTGATCGTAAGAACCGCCTCCTTGAGGCGGTTCTTACGAGTACCCACAATTTATGTTTTTGAGCAAAAATAAGGCAGATAATGTATTACCCCGTAAACCCCACTTTTCTCTATAAAAAGTGGAGTGTTGGGGGTCTTCCTTTCACGGATTTGTTATCGTGATGGTGGCGGCCGCAAAGTAAAACTTTTCCATGCCCTTCATTATAGTGCGGGTTATGTTTTCTAGTCCTCTGGAATCATTCATTCAACCGAGGTATTTTAAAAATATTTTAAAATTTTGACTCACTAATGTACGGAACCCGGGAAGGGACATGATTTTTTTTTAATATGTTGTGCGAATAAGATATTAACTTGTGCGAACAAGATATTATCTTGTGCGGACAAGATAATATGTTGTGCGCAAATTATCTTGTGCGGACAACATAATTTATCTTGTCCGCACAACATATTATCTTGTGCGGACAGCATATTATCTTGTGCAGACAAAATATTATCTTGTCCGCACAAGATAATATCTTGTCTGCACAACATAGATCTTGTGCGCACAAGATATTATCTTGTTCGCACAACTTGATATATTGTGCGCACAAGATAATATATTGTGCGCACAACTTCCCAAGATCTATGTTGTGCAAACAAGATAATATGTTGTGCGCTTAAGATATCGCACCACATATTAAATAAATAAATCATGTCCCTTCCCGGGTTCCGCACTTCCCGGGTTCCGTAGAGTCACTTATGACATTTAATTGTCTGAAACTAGCTAGTCTGGTTCAGAAAAAAAAAAAAAAAAAAAAAAAAAAAAAACACTTGGACACTTTTATTGTTGTACTTTTTGTTGAATTTATGTGTTGTAGTCATTGCTTTCAAAGTATAACATTCACATACCAAAATAAGATTTTAAGTTTAACAACAACCCTGCCAGCACAAACAACGGGTCAACGTCGGGCCGAAAGCGGTACGACGTAACAACGTAACAACGTCGTACCGCTATAGGCCCGACGTTGACCCGGCATTCTTTGCTGGCTGGGAACATGTAAAAGAAAGAATGTTCTATGCATCTATCTTCATATACTGAATCTGTCATACTTGGTCATTACCTCACTTGGGTGGTGCGCTAAATTAAGAATTTAACACAAAAAGCCCTCACTTGATGAGTTCATTGAGGCGGTTCTAACGAGTACCCACAACCTATGTATTGAAGCCAAAATAAGAAAAATAATGTGTACCCCCGTACACCCCAGTTTTCTCCATATAAAGTGGGGTATAGGGGGTCTTCATGTAACGGACTTGTTCACGTGATAACATACCTCGTAGCTTCTATTAACCCATTGTGTACTAATGGACTCTTTCATTGCTGTATGTTGGACAAGTCCATTTGTCATATAAGGGGTGTCAGGCCTAGTATTATTAATTTTTATTTTGTTTTGATGGAAAATTCTGTTAGGAAATAGTGCAGGCCCTGATCTGACACCGCGTTCTGTGGCGTCTGATCTGGGCCTGCACTGTTTGCCAAGGTACCCCTTTAGGGGTTTTCCGCATACAATTAGTTAACCTTAACCAAATGTAATGCATATTAGAATTGTCATCAGTTATATATACTACTCAAAGTTTGATAGGGATCACTTTTTAATGCTAAATAAGTTTTGGATGAATTAATCACTTAAATCCGAATTCGATACATAATGATAGAAAACCTATCCTTCACAAAACCTAGTGATTAATTTTGTCAACTGGTACTGCATTCAAGCGTGACAACAGCAACCGTCTTGGCACCCCCAAAATTTGCCGTAACACGAAGGGGTTTGGACAACTGATTTTTCACAAATTTCCGAATTTGTTTAGACAAACGTGCCTGATAACGTGTATGGCGTCCACGGGCGTCAATTACAGTACGACATCGCCTGCGCATGCTCGTAATCCGAGTCTGTGTCCGGTTTTGTGGAATCAGCTTTCATTCAGCAACCAATGCATCTTTGAGCTCCTGTAAAGTCCTAGGATGCACAGGTCGGGCTGAAACAGCACCCTGTAGGATGTCCCGCGCATGCTCAATCGGATTTATGTCCGGCGACCGAGCAGGCCAGTCCATATGAACGATTGTCTCACGTTCCAGATAGGAATCAGTGACGTTGGCACGGTTGGGACGGGCATTATCGCCCATCAGAATAAAGTCCGGGCCGATAGCATCTGCATATGGTCTCACAAACACATCAAGAATATCACTACAGTACCTCACTGCCATTAACGTTCCGTTTACAACGACACACAAGTCAGTTTACCGTTCACGCTTATCCCAGCCCAAACCACGACTGACCCCTTTCCAAAGCGATCATGCTCTGCCACATTCAAGTCATCGACTCGCTCTTTAGACATTCGCCACACTAATTGACGTTTGTAAGTGAAGTCTAGACAGAAACTGGACTCCTCAGTAAACAGTATTGGCGTCAAGTCACGAACCGTCCACCTGACGTGAGTTCTGGCAAAGTCCAACCGGTCTAGCACGTGCTGTCTCGTCAATGGAACACGTACAGCAGTCCTTAGGGCATTAAGTCCGAACTCGTGAAGCCCGTTTCTGACAGTTTGTGAAGAAATTCGTACTCTAGTTCCGTTCCTAAGCTCGTTATGCAAACGCGTAGCGTTCAGGAACCGTTGACGTCGAGACTGAATCAACAAGAAACGGCCATGACGCTGAGTTATAGCCCTTTCTCGACCCCGTCGTGTCTGTGAGAAGGATTTCCGTGGGTTAGATGCCGACTCCACATTCGGGAAACCATGCTCTGAGACACATTCAGAATCCCAGCAACATGACGTTGAGAGACGCCAGATTCCAACATTCCGACGCCACGATTCATTTCTTCGGGGCTCAGACGGTTTCTTAATTGTCCCCTAGGCTTTTTAGTGTTTCACAGATCAAATGAAGTCCTTTTTACGCTTGGTAAAGGAACACTGACAACTTTGATTGGTCTGTTGGAAAGCAGTGCTACGCAAGATTTTGGGGGTGCATGGATTCATTTGCGAAGTGTGAGAAGTGTGCACTTTTATGAGTACTGAACTGCATACGAGTTTCTGCTTAAAATATTTATCAATATACCTTGTACAAGTTCTGTCAAGAAATTTTAAATTTTCAGTGCAAAATTTGGTATATAAAAAGTGATCCCTATCAAACTTTGAGTAGTACATATTATTTTCATCATAATGTAACATGAGAACTTCGCTGACATCATAGGCATCGTGTGTTTGTCCCTGCCTGAAATGTGACAATAAACACAATCATCATCATCTTCATAATCATTACTATTTTTTATTGTCAATATATTATTATTATTATTATTATTATTATTATTATTATTATTATTATTGTACGCCCCCCCCCCCCGTGGCCTAGTGGTTAAGAGCGCCGACTCTTGATCATTAGGTCTCTCACCGCTGTGGCTCGAGCTTCGCTCTGGTCACATGTGAGATGCCAAGTTCTGCAACGGAAGGTCAGGTTGTTTTTCTCCGGGCACTCCGGTTTTCGCCCACCTCTGATTAACGATCGGCTCGATATGAGTGAAATAATCTTGAAAGGGCCGTAAAACCAAAAAAAAAAAAAAAATATTATTATTATATCATCGTACCTGATAATAACAGCATACCCACTGCTGTAGAACTGATCCATGCTGTTTGGCTTTTACTCGCATCAAAATAATCATAAAGCTCTATGAAGAATAAACCGAAAGAATATATTATTCCATCCACTATTACATTGATAACGAAAGCACCGAATGCCACCACCCAACCCCATCCTCCCTCCAGAGTGTCGCTGTTGTCTTGTGTCTTCTTTGGTACCGACATCATCACTTAAATCTTTCAATTTAGTAGAAATGAGTCTTCAACACTGTCTTTTCTTTTTGATGCTAACTCATGATTCGCCATTTTACAGACCATTTTAGTATAATGCGGATAAATAACCTTTATAGTTTATTTGTGAATGTATACCAATGTGTGTGTAAATCGATGAACAAGTTTAATATGGAAGATTGTATTGGATATTCTCACGACCTGAAAACATTTTAAGTTATCCCTGTCACACCAGGGCCGCGTTTTCACGGCGATCCCACGGCGTCCAAGAAAAATGCAGAACGCCGAAGCGCGCGAAGTACGATCGCAAACATCGCCGTAGCAATGCAGTGGCATCGCGAGTAGGCGCGTTTGGATCGCACAGAACGCCAAGCGACGGCGCTCATTTTGAGCATGCTAAAAACATACGCCGTCAATCGGCGTTCTGACCAGAACGCAGTGAGGTCGCCGTACGGTTGCCATAGCAGCGCAGTATGGTCTCCAACAACGCTACAGGAGCTTGACAGGGGCGCAAAGAGTCTCCTACAACGCCATATAAGCTCCGCTTGTAAAATTGATTAATTTATTGATTTATTTGAGGTTTAACGTCCCCGTCTACACTGTATAGGTCATTTTGGAGACGTTGCTTCCAATTTTGTGGGACTTTTACCCGACATTGAGATGAAATGACTTCTCAAGCCCTACCAACCAACACAAAACAAACAAAACAACCACTAAACACTAACATGATACAGATAGTACTGGATTGCATGATACCAGAAGAGGTTTCGACCCGACCCCATCTGTCTCGACTGTATCTGCCACGAAATCATTCACCACTAGGCAAATTAGACACAAAAAACACCAATTGACCAACAGGACAAACTAACCAAATGACCGAACGACCAACCAATTAACCGAATAAGCAAATTACAAACCAACCAACCGAATAAGCAAATGTCCAACCAACCGAAAACACAAACGACTAAATCAACCAACCGAATAAGAAAACGTGCAAAACCAACAAACTGACTAACCGACATATTAAGCATAGGGTAAAAGTCCCACAAAATTGGAAGCAACGTCTCCAAACAGACCTATACTTTGTCGATGGAGACGTTAGACCTCAAATCAAACAAAACTGTTCGACTATTAATGTATTTTGATTCTTGACGGCCTCAGGTGTGTGTGTGTGGTGGGGGGGGGGGGGGGGGGGATATGATCCCATGGTCCCCGTCAAGAATAAAACTAACAAATGTCTTATACTGGAAAGCATTTTAACAAAATGTTGTCCATTCTTTCAATGTTTTCAAAAGGATTCTTTTGTAGTGGACGTCGTGAGATGTACAGGTTTACCGCATCTGACGTCATCAAACGCGCCCTTCTGAACGCACTCCGTTTATCAAGATGCTGAGAGTGCAAATGTTTACGTCATGTTGGAATGACAGTTTTATAAAGGAAAACACTGAAAAATCTACCGAATGACCGTAAAACAAGTAAGCGTTTTATTAATAAAATTATTGGCTGGAAGATCTTCTGGTGCAACTGCAGAAAATCCAAGATGGCGGACATCGCAAGCGCGAGAGGGTAATATATTTGTGCTCACGCGGTATAATATTAGACTCTTATATGGGTGTGAGGGGTGGACAAATCCGTCCCAAGGGTCACGGTCCGGCATCACGAGGCTTGCTGCGGGACAGTGATCCCGAGGGACGGATTTTTCTATCCACCCCTCACACCCATATATGATTCTTTTTCTTGCATACCTTCCATTTTAGCGCGGATTTTAGCTGAGGTCACTTCGGTTACCGACGTCCGCCATATTGTGATGACACTACAGGAATGTTTAGTGACGTCACGTAACGTGCTATGAGTCAACCTTAACGACGACGCATACGAGGTCGTATTCAACCAGTGCATTGATCAAACACGCTATTACGAGGGTAGGCTGAAAAGTTCTGAGCCTGACCAAGAAGCAGGCATCGAACAGCCATGAAATTTTGTATTCGTTAAATCCAAACCTTTATTACTTGATTTTTACTCAAATGAGTTCAAGTTTACCTGACATAACGTAGAAATTCTGGACTTTGAAAATTGATACTAGCACGTTTTTGAGAAAATGGACAAAATCTGACATCGTGGTGTCATCAAGTACCTCCATAAAAAGGGGTTAGCTCCTAAGGACATTCATTCCGATATGGTTGCTACATTAGGGGATGATGCTCCTTCGTATGCAACCGTGAAAAGGTGGGCAGCAAATTTTAAGATGGGCAAGGACAGCCTTGAAAATGATGACCGGTGTGGACGACCCACAACGGCAACAACTGAGGAAACCATCAGCCAAGTGCACAGGGCCGTGATGGATGACAGGCGTTTAACTGTGAATCAGTTAGCTAACACTGTTGACATCTCCCGTGAACGAGTAGAGAACATTCTACACGGTGAATTAGGAATGTCGAAGGTTTCCGTCAGATGGGTGCCATGGCTTTTGACGCCTGACCAAAACTTGAACTTGTCACAAGCCAACTTGGCTGTTTTTGAAGCAGACCAAGATGGTTTTCTTGACCGTTTTGTCACTCAGGATGAGTGTTGGGTTCATCACTTTGAGCCAGGGACCAAAAGACAATCCATGCAATGGAAGCACCCTGGCTCACCCCTTCCAAAGAAGGCAAAGGTCGTCTCCTCTGCAGGGAAGGTGATGGCATTAGTGTTCTGGGATGCCAAGGTTATAATATTCATAGATTACCTTCAAAAGGGCAGAACAATTAATGGGGAGTATTATGCAGATCTGCTAAAACAATTGCGAAAAGCAATTAAGGCTAAACGACCCGGAAAATTGACAAAAAGGGTCTTGTTCCATCAGAAAAATGCGCCTGCTCATAAATCGGTTGTCGCAATGGCTGCTGTGCATGACTGTGGCTTCGCACTTGTCGATCACCCTCCGTATTCACCTGATCTAGCTCCATCAGATTATTTCCTGTTTCCAAACATGAAAAAGCACTTTGGTGGGCAGCATTATCGGTCAGACGAGGAGGTGATAGCTGCTGTGGAGGAGTTTTTCGGGGACCAAGATGAGACCTTCTATACCACTGGAATTCAAGGACTCCAGCATCGCTGGAGGAAGTGTGTGATCAGGAAGGGAGACTATGTTGAAAAATAAGGCACTTTCAGCATAGACAAACCATTGGATCTTGGTCAGGCTCAGAACTTTTCAGCCTTTCTCGTATATTCGATGTTGGGTCGGAACACTGGGTTCAGAACATAAATTTCTATCCCAGGGTAAAAGCACGGATTTCCTTATCTGGTGTGCAAGAAGAAAAATAATTGCCCTTGTGCTGTCCAGTCAAAAGCCCTGAAAGTTTGATTCATGGTGTGTAATATGGGATCACTTTCCCCGCCTGAGAGCGATATTTGTCCGATCCGTTAGGCGAAGGTAAATATCGCTTTCAGCCGAGGAGTGTGACACCATGTTCCCCGACAAGAATCAAAACAACGAATTTGATATACTGTAAAGCTTTTTGACTATGTTTTGTACATTGTTGCATTGTTTTTCAAAGGAGTCTTTAGTAGCAGACGTCGTCAAAAGTACATGTTTATATATTTACATTTCCAGTGTAAAGTCTAATGTAAACCGACAGAACACAATTGCGTTCATACTTCCATGAACGCATCGAATCAAATGATTTTCCGTGACGTTAAGTGACGTCATTCTAAACCATTGTTCTCTACGGGCGTTGATGACGTCAACGCTGCTCCGCTCTTTGTACAAAAACAGCGTGTAAATGTTTTTCAGCTTTAAAAGTTTGCCCTACAGGCATTTTTTCGCCCAGTGATCAGGGGCAAATAATGTAAATATAAAAAATAAACTTAAATTTTCTGCTTTTCATGAAAGTATGAACGACAGTGGGTCGCTAGCAAAGTTAACATGAACCCCTTCGGTGTTCATTTACTTTGCCCGCGACCCGCTGCGTTCATACTTCCATGAACTGCAGAAAAATAAATTTCATTTCTTAAATGTGACGTCGTGCACACAAGTTACGTTTATCATAGTGTTCCGTGGACGTTACGATAACACACCCGTGCGACAATGTGTGTTTTTCCCATCTCCAAAATGGTTACTTTTCTCATGAAAATCCGTGATATTTTTGTTATTTATACTGCAAACATAGGTTATGGGTGCTCGTTAGAACCGCCTCATTGAGGCGGTTCTAACGAGTACCCACAACCTATGTCTTCGGGCAGAAATAAGAAAAATAATGAATATACCCGGAAACCCCAGTTTTCTCTATATAAAAGGGGTTTAAGGGGGTGTCCATTTCACGGACTTGTTCACGTGATGGAAAATGTTTACGTTATGTGTGAATGAGTCTTTTTTTTTAACGGAAAACAATATAATAAAGTACCAAATGAATAAAAAACAATATATAGTCTTTATTTATTTATATTTTAGCTGGAAGTAATTGTGGTGCATGGAATTATTTTGCTCATATTTCTTATCAACTGCAGTAAATCCAAGATGGCGGACATCGCAATTCAGGGAAGGCAAGCGCTAGAGGGATTATATTTTTGCTCATTGTGTACATGGAAAATAATTGTCCTTGCGCTGTCCAATCAAAAGCGTGGACATTTCTTTGCAGTCTATCAGGATAGTATTTTACCCATGTAAGTCTAGCATTGCCAAACAGTCTAGTGCGCCTAGACCCAGCTCCGCCGACGATGACCATCATTACGCAAACACGCCTATACAAATACATTGCTACCTTTATCTCCGAAAAAGTGAATTTGTTATGATGAAAAATTGTGATATTTTTCTTATTTCTGCTCAAAATATAGATTGCGGACACTCGTTAGAACCGCCTCATCGAGGCGGTTCTAACGAGTACCCACAATCTATATTTTTGAGCATAAATAAGAAAAATAAGGTATACCCCGGAAACCCCAGTTTTACTATATAAAAGTGGGGTTCAAGGGGGTCAGAATTATAAAGGCATGTTTTCGTGATGTAATCTACATTAATTGCTTAAGGAAAAAAGTATGTAGATGAAATTAAAAAGATATCCAAACTGTTTGAGACCTTTTCTGTATGCATTCAAATGGATAAATTGAAAAAGACCGTAAACGAGATTTTCACTTCATGGTTGGGTTTCTATGAAGAAAGCAACAGGTAGCAGTTTCACATAAAAAAACACATTAGTAATCGAAATTCGACATCTTATTGTGTACACATCTTTACAAGGTCATAAGCACACCGTACAACCGGCTGCGTCGAAGACAGATTACTGTCTCTAAGACAGATCGCGGAAAACGTTTTATAGAAAGGATAGGTGAAGTTTTTTTGTTTGTATAAATCGAGAAGGCAATCTGTTGACTTTTGCTGCTATTGGAGAAGAAACTAAATGCCTGGAGATACCGCAGCAACATTCTGACTATATTTCAAAGCCAGATAAGGCTTTACCAGTACGTTGAAAAATATTTTCATCGAAAATTTTAAGAATTTTTATTTTCGACATCAAGTGTACGTCTACGGAACAAAATATGTTACAGTCACTTACTCATGCTAAAACTACGATTATTCAGCAGCATTTCTGCCAAATTAGACCGTATAACTCGGTTAAATAAACAAACTACGCCCCTCTAAAGAGACCAGGTGTCCAAAAAAATGCTGTCTCTAACTACAGATTGTTTTTTATACGACTGTCCACAAAGACAGATCAGAGATTTCGAAGGCTAACATTGATGACAGATCAGAATTTCGATTACATCTTCAATAAAAACGAATTCTGGATGACTTAACACCGGCAACTTCGGTGGAAACTATTTCATGCTAGCTCCAGGTCATTACTTGTAATTATGCTGCAATTGAGTAACATAGAGGCTGCTCTATAATCATTTATATTTCCTGTCAACACACAAATTGTGCAGTCAGTAGAAGCCTCCGTGGTGTAATGGTTATGCTACTTGCCTTGTAAATCAGGATTCGCGGGAACGATCCCAGGCTTCTCCAGACTTTCGGATGTGTCTTTAAACCGAGGTCCCGTCTCCTTAGGTGACCTTAGCTGTTAGTGAGACGTAAAACTCTCTCTCTCTTTCTCCCTCACTCTCTTGTGCAATCAGTAAACATCTGAGGCGTTATTTGTTTAATTTTCTTCTGCCTGTACTTTTTCTTTCCTAGACGTCACAAAACTCAGCGATTTCTGTGTTGTAATTAGTCAGGAATTCGATATTGAAAGTAAACAACTGACGTTCGTGCGAATATCTTTTTGTGCCATTTTTTAACATGAAACGCCATGTATTTTTATTGCACGAACAAGGTTGCACAATGCAATTATGAACATTAAATAGGTCGTTATGCAAACGGTGCAGAGGCGACCATGTACAACAACATGGTACGTGCGTCTGTATTAACCAATTCAGTACCAGAAACCCCCTAAGAGGTACCTTTGCAAACAGTGCAGGCCCAGATCAGACACTTCAGAATGCAAACGGTGCAGAGGCGACCATGTACAACAAGATGGTACGTGCGTCTGTATTAACCAATTCAGTACCAGAAACCCCTATAGAGGTACCTTTGCAAATAGTGCAGGCCCAGATCAGACACTTCAGAATGCGGTAATGCGGCGTTTGATCAGGGCCTACATTGTTTGTAAAAAGCTGAACCATTTTCTGAATAAATTCTGAAGAAAACACAACCTGACACCCCTAAATATCGAAATGGACTCCTGCCCTATATAAGGTGGAAGATTCCATTTGGTACAAAAAGGGTTAACTTTAATTCACTCGGCGCCGCTTGTGGGTTATATTTCCGTACAAAACACGAGCCATAATCTGAGTAACACTGAGGCTGTGGTTCTCATCACGTTAAGTCCGTGTAATGACCACCCCTATACAACTTGCTTATATAGAGAAAACATTTGTTTACAGGGGGACACATTATTTTTCTTATTTCTGTTTAAAGACATAGGTTTTAGGTACTGAATTGGTTAATACAGCCGCACGTACAATCTTGCTGCCAATGGTCGCCTCTGCACCGTTTGCATAATGACCTATTTATACCCCCGCAAACGAAGTTTGAAGGGGGTATATAGGAGTCAGCTTGTCGTCTGTCGTCGTCGGTCCGTTACAAAAAACTTTAACATTGCTCATAACTTCCTTATTCTTTGACCGATTTCTTTAATATTCACACACCACACACCTTGCCACTAGTACTTAAGATTGATATACACAAACCTGACCTTGACCTTTACGTTGACCTTCCTCAAGGTCAAATACTTGTAAAAATTTGTCGTCGTCGTCGGTCCGTTTCAAAAAAACTTTAACATTGCTCATAACTTCCTTATTCTTTGACCGATTTCTTCAATATTCACACATCACACACCTTGCCACTAGTACTTAAGATTGATATACACAAACCTGACCTTGACCTTTACGTTGACCTTCCTCAAGGTCAAATACTTGTAAAAATTTGTCTGACAACGCATGCGGGGGTATAATTGGCGCCCGTTAGGCGGCAGCTCTAGTTAATGTTCATTTTTACTTTGAACAACCTTGTTCGTGCAATAAAAATACATGGCGTTTGATGTTAATAAATGGCACAACCAGATATTCGCACGAACGTCAGCTGTTTACTTTCAATATCGAATTCCTAACAACACAGAAATCGCTGAGTCGTGTGACGTCTAGGACAGAAAAAGTACAGGCAGAAGAAAATTAAACAAATAACGCCTCAGATGTTTACTGATTGTACAAGAGAGTGAGAGAGAAAGAGAGAGATATAGTTGTACGTCTCACTAACAGCTAAGGTCACCTAAGGAGGCGGGACCTCGGTTTAAAGACAGATCCGAAAGTCTGGAGAAGCCCGGGATCGATCCCGCGAATCCTGGTTTACAAGGCAAGTAGCATAACCACTACACCACGGAGGCTTCTACTGATTGCACAATTTGTGTGTTGACAGGAAATATAAATGATTACATTGTATAGAGCAGCCTCTATGTTACTCAGTTGCAGCATTATTACAAGTAATGCCCTGGAGCTAGCATGAAATAGTTTCCACCGAAGTTGCCGTCGTTAAGTCATCCAGAATTCGTTTTTATTGAAGATGTAACCGAAATTCTGATCTGTCATCAATGTTAGCCTTCGAAATCTCTGATCTGTGTTTGTGGACAGTCGTATAAAATACAATCTGTAGTTAGAGACAGCATTTTTTGGACACCTGGTCTCTTTAGAGGGGCGTAGTATGTTTATTTAACCGAGTTATACGGGCCAATTTGGCAGAAATGCTGTTGAATAATCGTTGTTTTAGCATAAGTAAGTGAATGTAACATATTTTGTTCCGTAGACATACACTTGACGCCGAAAACAAAAATTCATAAAATTTTCGATGAAAATATTTTTCAACGAACAGGTAAAGCCTTATCTGGCTTTGAAATATAGTCAGAATGTTGCTGCGGTATCTCCAGGCATTTAGTTTCTTCTCCAATAGCAGCAAAAGTCAACAGATTGCCTTCTCGATTTATACAAACAAAAAAACTTCACCTACCCTTTCTATGAAACGTTTTCCGCGATCTGTCTTAGAGACAGTAATCTGTCTTCGACGCAGCCGGTTGTACGGTGTGATAAGGGTAATGATTTACAGCCAAATTCACCAAAAATGACATTTATATATGCGTGTAAAGTATGTGTAACAGGGCGACAATTTTCTGAAGACTATTTGTGATGTTGGCTCAATTAAAGAACGTGGATGCTCGCTGTAACCGCCTCAGTTTGCCCAGGAATACTGCAAATAATGTATGACCTTATGAACCCTACTATTTGATTTACAAAGTGGAGTTTACAAGGGTATTATTTGCATGAACTTGTTCGGCCCCGCCCATCGGGGCTTGAAGAAATGGACGGGCTGCATGATGCTTCCACGCAGAGCTGAAACCGACCGCACACGATTGCTGGTAAACCGCTTAGACGATCTAATCCTACCCAGGCAAAGAGGTGCGAGTCAGCCCGTCCTTGCTTATAAACATTATTGGTTTCATTGGGCGACAGGGCTTGAGGTGTCATTTCATCTCGATGTCGGGTAAAAGTCCCACGAAATTGGAAGCAACGTCTCGAAAATGACCTATACAGTGTTGACCGGGACTTTAAACCTCAAGTCAAACAAACAATACATGAACTTGTTAATGTGATGACTTTATGTAACGCAAGAAATTATTTGTCAATAATAAATAGATGCATTAGATATCTACATTTTCTATTGACTGTTACCGGGTTCCGAACAAAAATACCAAACCCCGTATCACCCTAGTCGTGTTTTTTTAGTTCCATAAATGTATCACCTTTTAAACAAGTCAAGACAACTTCTTAGCTCCGACATTTGCTGCGACGTTAACCGATTGTATACTAGTGGACTCTTCCATTGCTATATGTTGGACAACTCCATTTGCCATATAAGGGGTGGCAGGCCTATTTTTTTTGTTTTAGCTCACAAGTGCGTACGTGCGTTCTTCAAACGACATCGCCGCCTAAACCACTGATCGGATTTTGACCAAACTTCACAGGATTAATCGTTAGGTGGTCCCCTTTCAAAGTTGTTCAAATGGTTCCGGTCCGTTGGAGATATAGGTCACAAGAGCCAAATTTCTTTTATCACTGGAAACTTTAAAAATCTTCTATGAAACTACAAGAACCAGACCTCTGTTATTTTGTATGAAGCTTCATCTAGTGCAGATCTACCAAGATTGTTTAAATTATAGCCCAAGGGCCAAAAATGCCCCCCCCCCCGCGCCGTGGCCCACCAGTTTTACATAGACTTATATAGGGAAAACATTTAAAACTCTTCTTGTCTGAAACCAGAAAGCCCAGGTGTTTGATATGTGGTATGAAGTTTTACCTACTGGACCTCTACCAAGATTGTTCAAATTATAGCCCTGGGCCCAAACATGTCCCCGGGCCTGGGCCCGCCGGTTTTACACTATATAGGGAAAAAATAAAGATCTTCTCCTCTGAAACCAGAAGGTCCAGGTCTTTGATATTTGGTATGGAGTTTTGTCTAGGGGACCTCTACCAAGATTGTGCAAGTTATAGCCCTGGGACAAAATACGCCCCACCCCGGGGTCCACCAGTTTTACATACACTTAAATAGTGAAAACCTTAAAATATTCTTGTCTGTTACCAGAAGGCTCAGATCTTTGATATTTGGTATGAAGCTTCATCTAGTGCACCAATACCAAGAATGTTCATATTATAGCCACTTGGTTTTATATGGACTTATATAGGGAAACCCTTAAAAATATACTCGTTTAAAACAAGAATGCCGCGGTCTTTGATGTTTTCTATGAAGCTTCATCCGGAGGACCTATCCAAAATTTGTTCCTGGGGCGAAAATGCCCCCGCGCCGGGGCTCCTGATTTTACATAGGTTTATATAGGCGAAGCCTTTAAAATTCTTCTCGTCTGAAACCAGAAGGCCCAGGTTTTTGATATTTTGGTATTAAGCTTCATCAGTGAACCTCTACCAAGATTGTTCAAAGTTTAGCCCTGGGGATAGAATTTGCCCCGCCCCGGGGCCAACCGGTTAAACTTAGACTTATATAGGGAAAACCTTTAAAAATCTACTGGTCTGAAACCAGAAGGCCCAGGTCTTTGATATTTGGTATGAAGCTTCATCTGGTGGACCTCTACTATGATTGTTCATATTACAGCCCTAGGGCCAAAATTGGTCCCGCCCCGGGGCCCACCGGTTTTACATAGACTTATATTGGAACCATGGCCAACTATATCTGACATTAGCCCGATGACTTTCAACCGTGACAGTCGCACAGAAAGTCAATATTGGGTTGTCTCCCTTTGACAGAGGCCTACGATATATACCTATCCGGTACCTATCGTGTAATCAATATTGTGTTTTAATCCGTCTATGTGTGAAAATGACCCCGGGGGACATCGAACGATAGATACGTCTAGTTAATTTAGAACTGCGTGTTTTGGTACTTTAAGCGAGAAAAATTCTCTTTTTGTCAAACGGTTAAAATTGAGCCTTTTTGTACTTAAAATATATTCGGTTCTCGTAAATCCATTTTTTTCTGGAATGTGATATTCCACATTATTCTTTTGAAAAAAAAACAAACATTTATAGTTAATGGATGTCAGATTGCATTATTTAAAACTGCATTGTTTAGAAGAGCAACATGTTCATAAGTCCATGTAATAAAACCCCATGAAAACCCCACTTTACATTATATACAGAAAAGAGATGTTTAGAGGGGTTACAATGTGTGTTATCCGCACCAAGACATTGTATTTTTTCATCATAAAAATAATGTGTGTGTGTGTGTGTGTGTGTGTTTTTGTTTTTGTTTTTTTTTTTAGATATAAATTAACATTTCGAAGATAAGAAAGAAAAGATTGTCACAGGGATATGTTTTCTTAATGGGTTGACAGTTTTATTTGATTGGAGGCTTAACGTCCCCGTCAACACTGTATATGTCATTTTGCGGACGTTGCTTCCAATTTTGAGGGACTTTTACCCGACACTGAGATGACATCTTCAAGCCAGTAAGGTTTATCTGCATGGACTGTCCAACTCGCACTACTTTTCATGGGCAGCTTCGAGCCCCCATGTAGTTTGCTAGTACTCATGTGCTGTGCAGTCAGTTTCAGCTCTGCGTGGACGCATCATGCGGCCCAATCTATTTCTTCAAGCCCCGATGGGCGGAGGCCGTAATGGGTTGACAGCAAAGGCCCTGATCTAAGCTCGACGTCTGATCTGAGCATGCACTGTTTCCAGCATAAGTGTCCATGTTTGGGCGTTCCCGTCCAAAATGCACTTAAATCTGCTTGACTATCATTATAATGTTTACAAGTCCATGTCACTGATGAACACCCCTTCTAAATCCAACTTTATGTAGAGAAAACTGTGGTTTGCTGGAACAAACATATACATTTCTATTACTTTTGTCCCAAACATATGTTGTGGGTATTCATTAGAAGCGAGGCGGTTCGAACAAGATCTACTACAACCTATTTTTAAAGTAGTAATACGGACATGAACATGTCCGTCTATAGACTAAGAGGTGCACGCGTTGTCATAACAACGTAATTCGCTTCCCTGATCAAATCACGTGAATTCTCGGTGAGACTATGCGAGACAACTTCCGGTGTATGGTTCACGCGTCCTTCCTTCTAATAAAATGTCTGCCTTTCACGCAGTCGGTCCCCAGTCTAGTACAACTTTCATCTTTTAAGCTTCTTTTTTCTCATTTTCGTATTTCAACCCGCTATATGTATTACTTTTTGACGTATCCGACCAAATAAAAATAAATAAATAAATAAAAACTGTAAATTCGGATTCTTCAAAAACGTCACGATGACTGCTTCTCTATTATTAATCCATGTTGCAGAGACGCTTATTGCATTTTCATAGACAAACTGTCTGACAGTTGGCGCAAAATAAAAATATCGAGTACCAATCTTCTGTTTACCTTCCGGCCGCGTTATTTGACAGAAACATGTTAGTTTTCGTTTATTTCCAGTATTTCCATGGTAGTTCCGACTCGCAGTGTGTGATACAATCAAGAATGAATTAATGGGGGTCTTGGAATTCCCTTTCTTCTTTTACTGCGAGGCTTACTTGCAGGTGTACATTACACTCGTAGGAGGGGTTGGCAGTAAACAGAGATAGATAATTAAAAGGAGCACTAAAAGATTTTGAAGGGCATTGTAATAGGAGCATCATGTGTTTTTCTCATAGGGAAATGCACAAGTGACTTACTCAAGTACCAGGAGATTATAGGCAGCGATAAAATGCCTTATAGATATACAACAACAACAAGATAGATAATATTGGAAGGGATCATTTATTTGCGCAGGGGATGGTTCTCCCTGCACAAGGGGCCTCCAGTTGACGTCCCAATTAGAATGACTGTGCACTTTGTGGCATTCATCCCTGCAATTGATGCCAGAGGTCCTGGGTTCGATCCCCCGCAGCGGCGATCTAATTTCGGTGTCCGAACACACTCCATTGGCATCATTTGCAGGGATGAATGTCACAAAGTGCAACATCCTTCGGATCGGGACGTTAACTGGAGGCCCCCTGTGCAGGGAGAACCATCCCCTGTGCAGGTTAAAGAACCCTAATGTAATTGCATGGTTACTGTGTAGGCTTTCATCCTGCAAAACCTTTAGTGTATGTAATGTACACCTGCGAGTAATGGCGAAATGTGACCGGTCGAATTATCAGTAGAAAGAAAGAAAGTGTAGCAGTTCGGACACCACGATGTTCTTACATACAGCAGTCTCATTATCTGGATGAAGAAGAGAGCAGTTAGAGCCTGACTTGGGACCATCGGCAATAGATAAGGACACATCCATGAAAGACACTAGTCGCATGTCATTTGTAAACATTGTCAGTTAAAGAAGTGTTTCTTTGACATGCTTCTTGTGTACCCTTAAGGCAGCTAATTTGATTTCGATCTGGTCATGAACAACCAGATTGAGACGGATGTTCGTACGACCCTGCAGAGCCCAGCACATAACTGGCAGATGTAGATGACTTGGTTAACAGACAAATTTACTGTCCATGGGATCTGAACTCAAAATATTCATGATAACAGAAAGTAGTGGAGCACTTTGGTGCAGTGGTAGCGCATCGGATTTGTGATCGAGAGGTTGCGGGTTCAAGCCATACGCTGACGAAAGTGTTGTGCCCTTCAGCAAGGCACTTCATCCACATTGCTTAAAAACAATACAAAATAAGTACTGGTTACCACCCAGGAAATCCTGCTCGCAATGCTTAGATGTGAGCAAGTAGCAGTATAAATAGGAGAAAAGAAAGAAAAAAAAAGTATTTGCAATTCAGATAAAGAGAAAAGATGGGAAAATGGTGATAATATTCTTGACTATTTGAAAAAGATTTTATGGATAACCGTGAAATGCTATGTTTTGACTGTTCCAACAAGCACCCACAACTTTCCTTTTTAGCTCTACTGTCACATAGTGACAAGGTTAGCTTTTGTGATCACTTTTCGTCTGTTGTCCATGCGTGCGTCCGTAAACAATTCTTCAAACGACATCTCCTAAACCACTGATCAGATTTTGACCAAACTTCACAGGAATGATTCTTATCTGGATCCCTTTCAAAGTTGTTCAAATGGTTCCGCTCCGTTGCACATCTAGGTCACAGCAGCCAAATATACATTTTTTTCACTGAAAACGTGAAAAATCTTCTCTGAAACCACAAGGCCCAGGCCTTCGATATTTGGTATGAAGCTTCATCTAGTTGACCTCTACCAAGATTGTTCAAATTATAGGCTCCGCCCCAGGGGCCTTTGGTTTTACATAGGCTTATATTGGGAAAATCTTTAAATATCTTCTTCTCTGAAACTGCAACATATTTGGTGTGAAGCTTCAACTAGTGGACCTCTATCAAGATTGTTCAATTTATAGCACTAGGGCCAAAAATGCCCCCGCGCCCGGGCCCTTTGCTTTTTTCATACACTTTATAGGGAAAATATTAAAAAAATCTTCTTCTCTGAAACAACAAGGCCCCCGTCTTTGCTATTTGGTATGAAGCTTCATCTACTGGTCCTCTACCAAGACTGTTCAAATTGTATCCCTTGTGCCAAAAATGCCCCTACCCCAGAGCCCTTTGGTTTTACATAGATTTATAGGGAATTTTTTTAAAAATCTTCGCCTCTGAAACCGCAAGGCCCAGTTCTTTGACATTTGGTGTGAAGCTTCATTTTGTGAACCTCTATCAAGATTGTTCAAATTATAGGCCTAGTGCGATAAATGCCCCTGCCCTGGGGTCCTTTGGTTTTACAAAGGCTTATATAGGGAAAATCTTTAAAAATCTTCTCTGAAATTGCATGGCCCAGGTCTTTGATATTTGGTATGAAGCTTCATCTAATGGAGGGCTACCAAGATTGTTCAAATTATACCCCTGGGGCCAAAAATGCCCCCACCACAGGGGCCTTTGGTTTTGCATAGGCTTATATAGTGAAATTTTTTAAAAAATTTTCTTCTCTGAAACCGCAAGACCCAGGTCTTTGGTATTTAGCATGAAGCTTCAGCTAGTGAACCTCTATCAACAGTATTCAAATTATAGCCCTACGGCCAAAAATGCCCCCACCCCGGGGCCCTTTGGTTTTATAGGCATATATACAGAAATTATTTAAAAATCTTCATCTCTGAAACCATAAGTCCCGGGTCTTTAATATTTGGTATGTAGCTTCATCTACTGAACCCCTCCCTATATTGTTCTAATTATAGCCCTAGGGCCAAAAATGGCCCCGCCCTGGGGCCCTTTGATTTTACATAGACTTATATAGGGAAAATCTTTAAAAATCTTCTTCTCATTAACATTGGCTTATACAGGGAAAATGTTTAAAAATCTTCTTCTCCGAATCCAAGATTGTTCAAATCATTGCCCTTGGGCCAAAAATGCCTCCGCCCCGGGCCTTTCGGTTTCTTCATTGACTTATATATAGGGAACTTTAAGAAAATCTTCCAATCTGAAACAGCAAGGCCCAGGTCTTTGATATTTGGTGGACCTCTATCAAAATCAAGTGAACCTCTATCAAAAGTGTTCACATTATAGCCCTAGGAAATAGAAGTCAAGGCAATGAAAACATTTGAAATCTTCTTGTCTGAAAGGAGAAGGCCAAGGTCTTTGATAGTTGACATGAAGCTTTGTCTTGATGATTTCTACCAAGATTGTTCAAATTCTCAGTGGGAATTATTTCTCTGTGAGAAATATCGTTTTTCTTTTTCATAGAAAATCCTGTATTTACTTGGTAAAAATTTAATACACATATTTATTTCATAATTTCTATGACAGGCAATACATATATAAATACCGTATTCGACCTATTTACCGCACATGCTCCTATAAGCGCACACCCAAGCTTTTTCTGGAAAAAATACACAGGCGCACACTTTACAGTAACATCCCAACAAATTCATATTGAGTTTTGCTACATCTTTGACCCAGACAATCATATGTATATGTGGTGAAACACTATGCTGAAATTCAACTCTATAAAATAATCAAATCGGAAGCCTTTTTTTCGTATTTTTTTTCGTATTGAGTGTGCGCTTATGAGGTAGATTTTTCACCACAATATTTTCATACAATTGTGAAAAAAACTAAGCGCACAGTGCGGTAAATAGGTCGAATACGGTACAATAATAATTCATAGGACCAAAAGCTTAATACAGTGTTGATGGGGACATTAATAAATTGTATGCTAGTAGACTTTTCCACTGTCATACGTTGTACAAGTCCATTTGTCATATAAGGGGGTCAGGCCTATTTTTTTTCGTTTCTATTAGCTTACCTATCATGTAATGACGAGGTGAGCTTTTGGGATCACTTTTCATCCGTCATGCATCCATCCGTGCGAAAACAATTTCTTCAAACGACATCTGGTAAAGCGCTGGTCGCATTTTGACCAAACTTCCTAGGAATGAGTCTTAGGCGGTTCCCTTTCAGAGTTGTTCAAATAGTTCCAGTCCGCACACCAAGGTCATGGGAGCAAACAACAGATTTTTTTAAATAGAAACTTAAAAAAATATTCTCCTCTAAAACCAGGCCTTCAATATTTGGTGCGTAGCTTCATTTAGTGGACCTCTGCCAAGATTGTTCAAATTCTAGTCCTGGGACCAAAAATTCCCCCGCCCCGGAGCCCTTTCGTTTTACATAGACTTACGTAGGGAAAAGCTTTAAAAAAAAATATTCTTGTCTGAAACCAGAAGGCTCAGGTATTTGGTATGGAATTTCTTCTTGTAGAGCGCTATCAAGATTGTTCAAATTATAGCTCTGGGGCCCCTGGGTTTTCCATTGACTTAAATAGGAAAAATCTAAAAAAGAAAATATTCTCCTCTGAAAGCACAAGGCCAAGGTCTTTGAAATTTGGTGTTTAGCTTCATCTATTGGACCTCTACCAAGATTGTTCAAATTATGCCCCTGAGGCCAAAAAATCCCCCGCCACATTGAACTTCATCTGCTAATCGGCCTCCCGCTGTGCAAGTTGATCAGGTCATCTTGTAAAATAAGACATTCAGACGGAGAATATATACAGGACACATTATCAGCAAACAAACTGACTGATGACCTGATATCATCAGTCAGATCATTGATGAAAACTAAGAAGACCGGTCCAAGGACTGAACCTTGTGGGTGGGTGGGGGGGGGGGGCTCCAGATAAAACAGGGACTGGATCAGATGCTTGGCCATCAAGTACAACTTCTTGTGAGCCCCCAGAGAGCCATGAGCTTATCCACCTATGTGTGCTGATCAGCTTATCCCATAGTAAAAAGTTTATTTAATAGCCCTCTGTGAGGTACCTTCAATTTTGTCAAAGGCCTTGGCGAAGTCTATGATGATCAAGTCGGTCTGTTTGTGGCCACGATTTATGGCCCCATCCAGATTGCCCACAATGTCATGGTAAAATTGAACAAGTTGCATTTCGCAAGACCTTTGACTTCGGAAACCATGTTCACTGGTGAAGGATTGTCTATGGACGTGTCACCAGTAAACAATTCTGATTCTGACAGCAAGAATGTTCACAAAGGCTATACAGTCAGCAGTCAACAAGAATGGTCTCAAGTAAAGCTATACAGAACAAAAAATGTTGTCTGTTTCAACAAGGGACGTAAGTTAACCCTTATCTTGCTGAATATTCATTTAAGCCACACCCATTTCTGTCTGTCAACCAATCAAATTACTTTGTAATTTATTGCTACAAATTCATAAACTGAATGCCAAACAGTGTAGATCCTGAAGAAGCCACCTGATCTGGATATACACTGTTTGCAAATATAGGGGTTGTCGTGAACAGCAAGATAAGGGTTAAAGCATATCAAACGGTAAAGTGGCTTGTAATTATTCACTATTCACTCGGACTTCAGGTAGGTTAAAACACTATCATCTTTGCTTTTAAACATTAACTAACCGGTTATGTTCATGTCCGTATCTAGGCTGTGCCTAAGTTCATATTAAACTATGACACAATTTTTAAATAACCGTTTTCTGCAACATAAAGAATGCATTATTTCACACGGATGTGTTATCATAATGGTCCCAATGATAATTCAGTATTGTAACATATCCATGTAAGGTAGAGCTTTCTTTCACTGTTTGAAATTAACTGACTAATCAAGAATATAAAACGAAGCATTAGGTTTTAATTTCTCTTCATTCACCTGTAACATTTTTAATTATGTATAATAACATACTGCAAATTCAAACATCAAATATTTATTCTGGAAAGAAAGGTTCATTGATTGTTTATTTGTTTGTTTGATTCGAGGTTTAACGTCCCCGTCAACCCTGTATAGGTCATTTTGGAGACGTTGCTTCCAATTTTGTGGGACTTTTACCCGACATTAAAATGAAATGACATCTCAACCCCTGCCGCCCAGTGAAACCAATAGGGTTTATAAGCATGGACGTTCTGACTCGCACCGGCTTAGATCCTCTAAGCGGTACTCATTATCTAAATAGCACCAATACTTCATATGAATAAAGAATGCACAGTAGTACCCATGACTCAATCTTTCCGGAAATAAGGTAATCCATTATACATTGCACGCGTGTCCAGTAATATCCCGGCTTCCTGACGGTCGGTAGCCGGAACGCAATACACAATCCACGTGTCATAAAAGCGACAATTGTCTTCTGCTTAAATACCCGTAATATTTTCCCCTGAGTGTAATAAAACGTTGAATATGGGCACAGAAGCGCCAAATTGAAATCTTTCTACCTATGTTTTTGTGTTTATTAAGTCAAAATCATGCTCAAAACATAGGTTGTGTGTGCTCGTTAGAACCGCCTAACGAGTACCAACAACCTTTGTCTTGGAGCCGAAATAAGAAAAACAATGAATAACCCCGTAAATCCCTTTTTTTCTCTATATAAACTGGGGTTTAAGGGGGTCTTCATTTCACGGACATGTTCACGTTATGCATAAATTAATTAAAAAAAGAAATCAGAATCAGCTGGTTCTAAATAGTACCATCAATCAACGTTTTGAACAATAAATAAATTTTAAATAAATGAATCGTAAATAAATAAATTATGATAACACATCCGTGCGGCATAGTACAGTATTCTTGATATCTCAAAAACAGTTAATTTGTTAATGAAAACTTATCGATACTCAAAGCCGGTTTTGTATTCTCGTAAGAACTGCCTTATTGAGGTGGCTCTTACGACTACCAACAAACTATGTCTTGGAGAAGAAATAAAAAATGAATACCATAGTTAACCCCTGTTTTCTCTATATAAAGCATGGTTTAAGGGGTTGTTCCTTACACGGCGTGTTGCCGTGATGAAAACACAACATTGACTAAAATAATATAGAAGAATAAGAAGCAAGTACTTTCGAACTATGTTTTTTGTGTTATGTTAAAATCATGCTGATTCCTGATTACCCGACAGTTCAATATATAAAGTTGGGTTTACATGCATTTTCTTTTCCCCGGTATGATGGAAAGAAAACCAGAAAAAGGGGTACACCCTGATCTTAATAAATCATTTAACAGTTGAAATAAATACATAAATATAAAAATAAATAAATCGGAATGAGCTGGTTCTAAATATAACCAACAATCCACGCAGACGGAATTAATAATCAAACGTATGTTACGAAAAGGAAAAATACCAAACATCTCTTTTGTGTTCTTGTATTCAATCAAATGTGCGAACAGCGAAATGTCACTAATGCGAAAATGCGAACAGCGAAATTTCAGATTAGCCTGCGCATACGACATCTTTCTTTCTTTCGTTCTTTCTTTCTTTCAATTGTAATCTTATTACTAGCAATGTTTGTTTAAATTGCTTAGTAAGTATAAAAAATCTAATCGGGTCATGAAAAATAAATACATAAATAAATAAATAAGACGCAGATCAGACACCGCATTTTAGATTGATAATTAAATAAATAAATAAGACGCAGATCAGACACCGCATTTTAGATTGATTTACATTCCAAGGAGATGCCCAGGCGAAGATGAGTTCATTTCACGGTCGACGGAGAATGACACGCTTTGGGATTACACGCGTGTGTAGACGATAAAGCTTTTTCTGAATAAGCTCCAAATATAATCGCAAAATGCCGTTATTAAATATAATTTTGAAATATTATAATTGCTATCAAAAAGGACAATATGGTAACCACATTGGGTCTGATACAGGCGATTGTTAGCAGTATTAACAGAAAGTGAAGCTTTTAGCCGTTAAAGTAGGGTACTGTCGTTGTTTTTCCACAGTTTTGTATGCTTCATATAAGGATTAAGGGTTGTTAATTTGAAAATAAAAATGCCGCCATCTAATTAAATAAAAGTTCCACTTATTTGATATCTTTTTGAAGGTATTTAAACGGACAATTAGATTAAACGGAACATGTTTGTCAAATTGAAAATTAAATAAGTTATATTTGTTTAAAAATTAATTTCCATTAAAGCGCCTGCTATTTCCAACAAGACATTCTGTACAGGTAAGCCGAGAAGGTCAGCGCACCGTAAAAGGCTTAATCCTTTGCGCCAACGGCATAAATGTCAATAATAGTTGCGAATGTTCTCGTTTGAAACCACAAGGCCAAGGTCTTTGATGTTTGGTATGAAGCTTCATCGAGCGGACCTCTATCAAGATTGTTCAAATTATAGCCCTGTGGTCAAAAATGAACCCACCCCGGGTACCACTGGTTTTACCTTGACTTATATAGGGAATACCTTTTAAATCGTCTTGTCTGAAACCAGAAGGCCAAGATCTTTGATATTTGATGGTTTAAACATATTTTATTGCTTATATACATGTAAGTTACAAGCAAATGGGTTGGGCCACAAGTTCTAACAACATTAATTACGGACCGTCCCGTACAAACTACACAATTACAAGCAATAACAGACGACAATGAATTTTTCAAAACAATCGCAAAGTAGATTTTTCAGTCTAATTTTTCAAACAGTGAGAGAGAGAGAGAGAGAGAGAGAGAGAGAGAGAGAGAGAGAGAGAGAGAGAGAGAGAGAGAGAGAGAGAGAGAGATAGAGAGAGAGAGAGAGAGACAGACAGACAGAGACAGAGAGACAGAGGGAAAGAGAGAGTACCGGCTACCAAACGAGATATTGTTTATAGAGTTATTAAATGACAAATATACCGGTTATTCCTGTGAACCATGTGCAAAACGACATGTTTCCTTGATATAACATTGTACACTTTTGAACAAGTCTTTGATTTCGTTTTCAGTAGCATTTTCCTTACCATAAAGTACAATCTGACAATTCAGAGGGTGAAAAATTCTGGTTGCCTGAAAAAAATGAACTCGTGCATTGGCATACTTTGGGCATTGAAAGAAAAAATGTTCTGCATCTTCTACTACATGTCCACAATCACAGTGAGTATCTACTATTAAATGATTATTGTAACGGTCATAATTAAGCTCGCTACAGTTGTTGCGTATTTGTGCATGAATAATCGAAAGATGTCTGCTTCCAGTTATAAAATATGATGGTACAGAAGGTATCACAAACAAATGAGCTAGAACAGCCGTTTTAAAAGAGGAGATAGTGGCAGAATTCATAATGTTTTCAGGAAGATTATTCCACAGAGATATAGATGCTGGAACAAATGATCTAGAAAAAAGTGTTGTTCTACTGCTAAGTAACTGGTAATTTTGTGCATTTCGTAATTGGTATGGTGTATTGCTACCGACTGTTGGGGGGAAGAGATTTTTTAAATAGTCCGGGACAAGTTCATTTCGGACCTTGTACATTATCATTAACTTTTGGTACATTCGCCTGTCCCCCAAAAGACATCCATCCTATTTCTTTATACAGGTTTTGTAAAGACACGGAGCGTGTTAAGCCCGTAACGATACGCGCCGCTTCGTGCTGAATTTTTTCTAAAGTGTCTTTTTCTAGAACTGTGCAACTGTCCCATACAACAGAGGCATATTCAAGAATTGGTCTCAAAAAAGAGATGTAAACTTGATTCATAGCTTTCCGACTTAAGGAGAACTTTATTTTACGCATAATACCGAGAATTTTGGATGCAGATGACACGATATTACTAATGTGGTCATGCCACTTAGCATCATTTGAGAATGTTACACCCAAATGCTTATGCTCACTAACAAATTCTACCGGAACATCTTCAAAGACCAAGTTTGGTCTAACGGTAATATTTTCTAATGTAAAAAATAAAGCTTCCATTTTTTTAGGATTAAAATTTACAAGCCACTGCTTAGCCCACTGAGAAATAAGTATTAAGTCGTGATTTAAAATTCCTTCTATATCAGGTATATTACGTGCGCTGAAAGCTAAAGAAGTGTCATCTGCAAAAAGTCTTACAATACTTAAAAGCTTGTCAACAATATCATTTATATATATCAAGAAAAACAGAGGACCCAAAACTGAACCTTGTGGTACACCAGCTGTAGTTTCTTTTTCATTTGAATAGGCAGACCCTATAAAAACTTTCTGTTTTCTGTTCGTTAAATAACTATTTATCCAAGTAGATAAATTTCCAGAGATTCCATTCTGCTGCAGTTTTAATAACAACCCTTTATGCCATACACGATCAAAGGCTTTAGAAACATCACACAATACCATACACGTATACTGTTTAGAATCGATACTTTGACACATTTGGTGGTACATGTCAATGAGTTGATAGACAGTAGAATGACCAGAGAGAAAGCCTGACTGTTTGCAATAAACAAAATCATTTTCATGTAAATGATTATAGATATGTTTGTAAACTACACGTTCCATTATTTTACCAATGTTGCTTAGAAGTGCTATCGGTCTATAGTTTGAAGGAAGGTTTAATTCACCCTTTTTGAAGAGAGGCATGACAACTGACAGTTTCCACATGTCTGGGAATTCGCATTCCTCTAGTGACTTGTTAATCAGGAGACATAAAGGTTTTACAATTGCAAATTTTACTGCCTTGAGAACTTTGTGGCTAATCATATCTTCTCCTACAGCTTTGTTTGGATTTAATAAATCTATAACATCAATAATTTCCGATTCTAGAACTTGAATTTGAGAAATTACGCTCTGCGTTTTAGGAAGGAGAGTGGGTAACGTTGTATTAGAATCATTTACTGTAGAGATTGATACAAAAAAAATCATTCAGACAATTAGCTTTTTCAGAATCATTGAAAAAATATTGCTCTGTTCCATCCTGTAAAACCGTTTTAAGTGGAGGAATAAGTTCGGCATTTTTGTTGGACTTTATAAATTGACGTAAGAGTTTCCAATATAATTTAGGGTTGCTTATACTTGAGTCCAAAATAGTTTGTTCCATATTGTGATAAAATTGTTCTTTTGCATGTTTTTTCATGTTATTAACTTTGTTTCGCAAGCATTTAAATTTTGCCCAATCCTCGGTTTTCTTAGTTTTAATTGCATGTTTTCGTTGTCTGTCTCTCTGTCTTGTTGTTGTTCTTATTTGTGAATCGTACCATGGTTTATCGTTCGGTCTGATAGTTACCTCTTTATGCGGAATGCAGTCATGTATAAATTGAAGAAATGTTTCTGTAAACAATTTGCAAGAATCATTTACTGAGTTCGATAGAATAAAACTCCAATCGAACGGGCTAATTAAGTCATTAAGTTTATTGAAATCAGCCCTACTATACAGCCAAACTTTACGTTTGTATGTAGGGGGTTGTGCCATTTTAAAAGAGACGTCTATGTATGTAGATGATGGTCGCTTATATTATCCGGTACATCCAATACGCCAGAGTCAAAATCAGTAACTGAGCTAGATATAAGTACAGGATCTATTAATGCTGCTGTTTGATTGGTTACTCTAGTTGGCTCTTGAATAACATTTCTCAAATCGTTTAACAGTATTAAGCTGTGTAAATGGTTGTTATGAACGTTAAATAAATTCTCATTAAGATCACCAACTATAATTAAATTACTACAACTATCAAGCGCATTTTCAATTGAAACGTTAAGTTCATCCCAAAGCTGAACTTGGGTGTTGGGTGGTCTGTAAATGTTACATAGTATGAGTGATGAATCCTTAAACTTTATTTCTGTCCAAATCGATTGTATAGAAATGTGTTCGAATTCTGGGCGTCGTTTACAAAGCAGATTTATGGAGATATATACAAGCAGTCCCCCTGAATGAGCAGTGTTATCAATCCTATAAGGAACATTGAAACCCTCAAGTTTTAGAATGTCCGTTGGAATGTCATTAGTCAGATGAGTTTCAGTGAAGCACAAGATATCAAAATCCAAACAGTTTTCCTTTATAAAATCTAATTTGTTACGAATACTTCTTATGTTTAGATGAAAAATAGACAAACTGGACTGGTTCGAATAAGTTACGCGTTGAGACAAGAGTGGTCCTGGGTTTTCTTCAACATCACCAGACAAAATAAGACGTAGTAAAACCATTATAGTCGTCGAATAAAAATCTAAGAGAATAATAAAAAATAAGTATGTTATTTCATAAAGAGCATGTTTTGAGGAACATTTAAAGATGTTAAGATAGTAAAACAGAAGATTGTTAAGGTCAATCCTGTAGTGGTGTCGACAGAGAATAACCTGTAGTTTTGTATAGAAGTGCCCAATGCTTGCGCGCCATGCATTTACATCATTACCTGTCCGGATATAAAAGTGATCCTGGAAAACAGGCGCACAGGCAGAGGGTTTGGAATAAGTATATAAACGAGAGGTTTCCAAATAAAACTCTTTTATATGTATCCAGTGTGGTAGCTAAGTGACAGAAAAGAACAAAAAGAAAGAGGGAAGTAAGCATCAAAAGAATACAGAGCATTGAATTATGTACAAAATATAATTCCTCGAGGGAATACTTTCTGAAGTCCGTTCGGGATTTCAACAGCCTGGCATATAAACGATCGATTGACAAAAGCATTTGAAAGTAAATTAAGCATAAGGAGCTACTAACATCTTAATACTAAATTCAGAGTACCAAAGCAAGTATATAAGTCAAGAGTAGAGTTCCCTTCTAGGGGAGATGTTTTATTTTCAGGTGTCTCAATAGCTAAACTTCACCGTATAGTACTTAGTTGAATTGAGGTGACATTAAGCGGACACCTCAAATTGTATTCTAGACTACCCATCACTAGTATTTGCTTCAGTGTGAAAACAGCAGACGTATATCTATATAAAATGGAATCTATCCTTACATAAAAGTCGCTCTTGCATGTAGAAGAGCTAATATATATTATAATAATTGTTTACAAGTATATCACCACTTATCAGTCTTTTTTATTTGGGAAGGTGGGGTGAACGGGCCTTTTAAGACCACATGATCCGTGCGATGCTCGAGCCACGGCGGTGCGAGAGCTAATATGAGTCCAAGAACAATACATTGATCATAATTAAACATTCCCGGCAATAACAGAACGCGGAAGCCACCCTGACTCGACCTTGACTCAACGTCTTGACGTCGAATCAACGTCGACCCAGCACCTCCTGAGGGCCTTGCGCCTAATGTATTAAGTTTAGTCAGCGTGCGTTCACCTAGTAGGTGACAAAGCTAATCCACAATAATAATAATAATAATAATAATAATAATAGTAATAATAAAGACACTATTGCTTAGAACTCTTAAGGATTCTTCAAGACCGACGTAGATGCTGGCCCCATTCATCAGAATAAGACCAGTCATTGACATCGGTCAGAATACAACAACATCTGTCCATGTCTCCCTGACTCCCTCTTGCCGAAACGAAATGAAAGACAGGAGTATGAGAGTCAGGAACAGGAACTTATGTATATATTTACATAAAAAATTATAATAATAATAATAACTAGATCTGCAGTCGTTGGTATACCGATGCAGATACCCGCTTTTTCTATTGTCACGAACGTACTGTTCTAATGTTAAAAATCCAACTTAAGAGCGTAAATAGTAGTTTTACAGCCGAACTTCAATGGCTCGAACACCCCTAGGACCACGAAAATCTGAGTTCGGGTCCTTTACGGTTACTTACAGGGGGAATAGTAGGGATAATCTTTTGAGCTTCCTTTCCATATGTTTAGATGAAACTGTATGCTGTGTGAACTCATTAGAACCACCTCATTGAGGCGAACCACAAGAGTACACACAGCAAACATTCGCATGACAATAATCGAAAAGATCCTAAATTTTCCTCACTATTTCTAGCATAGAGAAATTCTCTAAGTACTCAAGAACGGGCTAAAATCAGCCACTGTAGACGAACAATGGGGGCTCGAGCAATTGAAGTTCTAATGTAGTAAGTGAGTATCAGTATGCGCACGGCGGCTTGAAAAGCAGACCATACAAGTGCTCAGTTTTTCACAAGAGCAAAAATAAGAACAAATGCTAATTCTCATAACTAGACGGCCCCCGCCCATTGGGGCTAGAAGAAATAAATGGGCCACACGACGCTACCACACAGAGCCGAAAACTGACCGCACACCAGAACGGCAAACCGCCCAGAGGATCCAAGCACCCAGGCAAAGCGGCTCGAGTCGGACCGCCCATGCCTATGAATCTCACCGGTTTCAAAGGACGATAGGGCTTGAGGTGTCACTTCATCTCAATTTCGGGTAAAAGTCCCTCAAAATTGGAAGCAACTTCTCCAATAAGACCTAAAAGGTGTTGACGGGGACGTTAAGTCTCAAATCAAACAAACAAATAATAACTACAATGTCACGATTGTGATACAGTTCTGACTATTCCTGGTAAGTTTAGCTGGAATAAAAGTTCAGGATGAATTATAACGAGTACCACCTCAATTCCGATCACACTATACCAGTGGGGCGCGAATGGTATATCTTCACGTTAACAATTCCGTGTAAAGAATACCCCTCCAAATTTTAAAACCCCAACCCATACAGAGAAAACGGGAGAATACATTAATTTTCCCATTTCTGTTCTATGACATATGCCGGCTGTACCCGTCAGAACTGACACAATGTGGCGGCACCAACGACCATCCACAGACCATGGTCGTAGTCAAAGTCGGAAATTATACCGAAATTTCATCAGAAAAAAAAAAAAAACGTTTTGGAAATATAAAAAAGCGTACTTTGTGTCACGAACATTCTGTCAAAATGTTATAAATTCAACTTAGGAGCATAGATAGCAGTTTTCAAGTCGAACTTTAATGGCTCGAATACCGCTAGTACCACGAAAGTCTGAGTTCGAGTCATTAACGGTTACTTACAGGACGAATAACAGGGGTAATTTTGAAACTTCTTTTCCATAGTTTTAATGTAACTGTTTGCTGTGTGTACTCATTAGAACTACCTCATTGAGGCGAATCCCCATGAGTACCCACAGCACAACAACAACAACAACAACAACAAAAAAAAACAACGAAAATATCCTAAATTATTCCTCACTATTTCTAGTATAGATAAATTCTCTAGGTACTCAAGAACGGGCTCGAATAAGTCACTGTATGCGAACCATGCGGGTTCGAGTCATCCAAGTTCTAATGTAGTAAGTGAGTATCAGTATACGCACGGCGACTTGAAAAGCCGATCATTCAAGCGCTCAATTTTTCACACAAACAAAAGCAAATGCTAATAATAACTAGAATGTCACGATTGTGATATAGTTCTGATTATTCCTGTGAAGTTTAGCTTGAAGTAAAGTCAAGGATGAATTATAACGAGCACCAAGTCAATCACTCATAAATAGTAGTTTTACAGACAAACTTCAATGGCTCGAACACCCTTAGGACCACGAAAATCTGAGTTCGAGTCATTAACGGTTACTTACAGGAGGAATAGCAGGGATAATCCTTTTAATGAATCTGCATGCTGTGTGCACTCATTAGAACCACCTCATTTAGGCGAAGCACATGAGTACACAGAGCAAACATTCGCATGATAGAAGACGAAGATATCCGAAATTTCACCTCACTGTTTCTGACATATAGAAATGCCATAGATATTCAAGAACGGGTTCGTCCCAATCGTGTAAAACAAGACATCGGGGTTCGAGCCATCGAAACTTTAATGTTCTAAGTGAGTATGGGTATGCGCACATGTGGCTAGAAAAACGGTCCATACAAGTGCTTAAACTTCATACAAGAGTACAAAGAAGAGAAAATGCTTATAATAACTAGAATTAGATATCTGGATGATTGTGCTACTGTTCTTTGTATTCTTGGGAAGTTTAACTTGAAGGATCGCCTTCTGCATCAGTATTGCCATCTGTGCTGGTACCGTAACTGTTTAAATCTGAAAGTTTGTTGATTCTTAAGCGTTCATCAGCAAGGTTCCTGATATATATGGTGCCATCTCTTGACCAGGCCTTTTTGATTACCTTATCTTTAACAAGTTTCCTGGCTTGGAATAAAAGTTTACTTCTTTTTCGCTTTAAGTCCTCGTTCACAAAAACAGAGCTAAACTCCGGAGTTTTCCTCAGATTCATCCGCGATTCAAAGAAGCGCTCACGTGCACGGTATGATGTAAATTTGATTATAATATCTTTAGGTTTGTTACTATTGCGCTTGCCTATGCGGTGAGAACGGTCGATATCCCCAGGAGATAGAACACACTTTGCAGCTGAAGATATGTCCATAATTATGTTATCTGTGGATTCATTAATATTTTCAGGAATTCCGGCTACTCTTAAGCAGTTTCTCCTACTGTATTGTTCATATTGATCTAGAGAATCCTCCACATTTGTAACTTTCGTATTTAAACGTTTGATTTCTAATTTCAAAAAATCATTTTCTGCTTGCAAAGAAGAAACTTTAGACTCCAACGATTCATTCACAGCCACGACTACGGACTTCACTATTGGCTCAACTTGGCATGACAGGGCTTTCTGAACTATTTGAGCTATTTTCTCCAATTCAGAATTAGGTAGAAATAATGTATGACTTTGACCCATTGGATTAGTCTCCGCTTCATTACTTGTGACTTCCATGTAACTATCAAGTAGTGGGCTTGCACCCGTGGGCATTTTATTCTTCTTATATGGGTTATCATCGGACTCATCGTACGGTGATGAAAGCTCATGTTTACGACCATCATCGTCAGGCTTAGGAGTCGCAGACAAGATATTGTCAGGCACTGAGTTCGCAGTTGATTCTGGGAATAGTCGCCCTTTACTAGTTTCAACTGTTGCAGTACCGGCTGGACTACTGCTTCTTTTAGCATTTTATAATGTGCAGATATTCTTGTCAATTGCTTGTGTGTTTTTTTATTATAAATTACAGAATGGTGGCTATTTTTTATATTAATCTTCGCGAGAATCCTATCCGCTATTATTATAACCACCCAAGTATATCATTTTTCGTGGCAGATCTAGTTTCAGTAAGTACTTACATTACGTTAAATTTAGCCAAACGATACTTTTGTGTAAAGACAAAATCTAGTCTATAACAATAAAATCCAAACAATATAGACCTTCGCATGTAATAAGTCATTCAGTTTACAGAATTATCTAGAAGCAACTTCTAAAACATTTTTAAATTGTATATGACTGCACATCTCTCACCGAATCATGCTTTATTATTGATTTTGTAACAATGTGATTATTATTGCTTAATAAGAGTACCAATAAGCTATTCTAAAAATGCTTTGGTTTTCTTTTAATTGCAGACAATTAAAATACTTTAGACAACAAATAGTTTCAATATTTTTGTATTTATTTATTTGTTCTACAAAAAAAAAACTGCTGGTGAACTGATTATCTTATGTGTTTTAAAAATAATCCAAACCCAAAGTTTAGAAAAAATTGCCAGCCCACGTATTGGATTCCTTTTTTGAAGGAAGCCAACTTGTTCCTATAGGCTGCCTGCAAATTTGACAGTTTGCCGCTCAAAATGCCATGAGGTCGCCCTGAGGCGAGAAACCAGATTTTAATTGTTCCATGGAGGGGCACGTGACCTGATAGACCAATACGGTTTGTCCGATAAATGGTGGCTCATGCAGTTACCGAAAACAATCTATCTAAATATCGAAAAAGGGGTTCAAAAATGTAAAGTATTTCTACATTGAGTAAAATGCCAGTTTGTGGAAATAGTCATGCATAGTAGTCATTTCTTATATCATAAACACGGGAACAGATTTTAAGCGATTTCTAATTATGTCCCATTTTGGTTCAACATGTATATTTTAGCCATATTGTTATTTTCTGTGCAATTAGGTGAAATAAAATTATTACTCTATTAGAGTATCATCGACCGGTCAAATCGTTCCATGCATCTTCAAGATACCCCAGATCACACAAGCATTCTTTGTTCTTGATTACAATTTTCCCAATAGAAACCAAAGCATTGACCGCGCTGTTATTATTATTATTTTTTTTTTTTTTTTTTTGGCTTTGGTAGCATTAAATTTAAAACAAAATAGTATGATTTCAATCGTGTGACTAAAATGTCCTATATACCTAACCTAAGGTCCATAAGTGTTCTGATCTTCCACTGTGGAATTTTGAATTTTGAGGGTCCCGGATGGGGCCTAATAGTCCGAAACTTGCTAGTCCCGCCCAGAAATTTCTTGTTCACTCGACGGTTTTTAGTCCTGTGTTGTTGACCTTTCTCCCAAAGGACTACCTTTCAATCGAATATATTTAACTTCACCACCGATGGTGTTAAGGGAATCCGTGGCGGTCGTAATAAGGCTCCCTGTCCTTTATCATAGTATGGGTTATATTATCTAGTGCTTTGTTTGTTTGTTTGATCTGAGGTTTAACGTCCCCGCCAACACTGTTAAGGTCATTTTGGAGACGTTGCTTCCAATTTTGTGGGACTTTTACCCGACATTTGGATGTAATGACATCTCAAGCACTGCCGCCCAATGAAACCAATAGGATTTATAAGCCTGGACTGGCCGACTCGCACCCCTTTGCATGGGCAGGCTTAGATCGTCTTAGCGGCTTACCAGTAATCTTGTGCGGGTCGGTTACAGCTCTGCGTGGAAGCATCATGCAGCCAATATATTTCTTCAAGCCCCGATGAGCGGGGGCCGATAATATCTTGTTCTTTGGGATTATTGATACAACTGTGGAATTTTGAAAATTTTGAGGGTCACTAATGACGATCTTTATATACACTTGGTTAACCAGGCTTGGTGATAGTATGCTAGATTTCTAAGGCTATTTACGTTTTACGGCAATCATTCTGGCCCCGCCCATCGGGGTTTGAAGAAGTAAATGGGCGGCATGATGCCTCCACGTAGAGCTAAACCTGACGGCACACGAGTACTGGTAAACGGCTTAGAGGAGCTACGCCAGTCCAGGAAAAGCGGTGCGAGTCAAACCGTCCATGCTTTTAAACCCAATTGGTTTCATTGGGCAACAGGGCTTGAGATGTCATTTCATCTCAATGTCGGGTTAAAGTGCCACATAATTGAAAGCAACGTCTCCAAAATGACCTATGCAGTATTGAAGGGGACGTTAAACCTCAAACCAAACAAACAAACAAACCAAACAAACAAACGGAAATCATTCACTGGGAAAGATATTGTTACCATTACTTTTACGCAACCAGACGTACGTGATTCTAATGAAGCCACAATAAAGAGAGCAGCAAAACTGTATACCGTTCTGTTTTGTATCACTAATTGTTGCACCCATTCGTCTTCTACAATATCTCGTTCATCGCACCTCATAAGTTAAAGGATAGTAAAAAATCTGTCTATGAACTTTCATCCCTAATAATACACCTATATATGCAATACTTCGTTAACTCCTTACTTCATTTTCCGGATAATGTCTTGTTTTCCATTGGTCCTATGCTGAACAATACATTAACATGACCACAAAGTTACAAATCCAGGTAAACACTATATTATGAAGTAAACAGTAATGTTTTCGGGAGAATAGATTATTTGTCTATTTCGTTTTAAACATTTCGATGTTTGGACGAGTACAGATATTTTTTCCCATTTCTTCTTAAACATGCACATCAAGTACTCATAACAGCGACCTTACTAAGAAGAATTTTCACGAGCATAAAATGTTTGAAGCATAACTCATAACAATAAAACTAATTTTTCTCTTGAAAATTTACAACAACGAAGTAATGCATATTATCATATAACGTCGCGTCTGAAAATGTAATAACGCCATTTATTACATAATTTCTATAGAATACATAGGAAAATCACATTAGAATCTTTTAATACTGACTCATTTTTCGCTATTTTGATGGCACAGTCACATGACTGTGCCACAAATCCATACAGTATGGATTTTTGGCACTGCATTTCAGTACAAAACTGGTGGCAGCTGAGCTGCCACCAGATTTGATGTAAGTTACGAGCATTGTATGCTCGATAACTTTTCACCGAATAACCGGCTATTCATCCAGATAAATGGTGTAATTATGCACCTAAAAATCGACAGAAAGTTTACAAAATTGTGTAACTTATCTACATTAAAGATGTAAATGTGCCATCATATTTTGAAGGAAACGTTTCCGTGTGTAATGGTTCCTTCATTCAGTCGGTGTAACATTTCACCAATCATTAAGACTGGCTACACCACAGCGTACATTTGTTTAGTGTAATTATTTATTTAATTATGTTTTTCATTGGTATAGAACGTATCATACTCTAATACCACTTGCTTAGGATACCTTTGATTCACTTCTTATAGGGTATCAGTTACCATTTTTCAATGGTAATGTTAGAGCTTTCGTAAAATGCTAGTATAAAAATCTGCTTTTTCCACTAGATTTTGTTGAAATTCTTTATTAAAAAGAAATTGTGTTTATACTGAAATGGAGTTTACCTCATTTTAATCTTATTTAGCATGATTTCATTATGCATGAAACAACCATATAATCATTATTAATAATTATAAAACGTCTATGATATATATGCCGTTTTGAGCTATAAGACACGAACGAGGAACAAAATAACATAATGTCGTACATATAACGCATCTTATACGGCTAGTTACACCATTCGACAAGAAACGTTAACTTACGTTGCGACGAAACAAAACACCAGTATTGGTGCAGCAAAGCACCGAAAAGCTGGAGAGATAACGCTTTCAGAGTGTAATTACTTTTTTACACTGAACATAACAAAATATTATCCATCATTTGAAGAAATATTACACAGATACTTAGTTACACTGAAAAAAAAGTGTAATGCTCACAGTTGCACCGCCTTCAAAAAATGTTACCCTGTAGTATGACTAAACTACCCTATTTAGTAGCAAACCTTACACCATAAATAGTGTAATTATTTCAAACACCAATTGATACCAAACGTAATAATTGTTTTACAGAATCGATACACCAAACACCAAATTTGCAGCACTAAACCAAATTTTGAGTAAACTATACAAGTTATCAGTGAATTGTTACTCAAAGTTACATTTTACACCGAAAATGGTGTATGGTTCGAATTCACACGAGTTTTAGTGTAAACTTTACTCTGTCTTCAGGTATAATAAACACAATTTTTTTATAGTGTATAGAAATAGAATGTTTGGCTCGTGCTTCACAAGCTTCAAAATGGCCGTAGAAAAGACACTCGAATCACTATCAAACCGACTTTGGGACTTAGAAGAGAGTAATAGCAGAAGATGAATCGAAGTTTCCGAATCTGACTCACTTAAAGCCTACCAGGCAATCTTACATCGGTATGTGGCTCATCAACAGTAGACAAAATATCTTAAGAACGATCGATGCCTTCAAGTACAGCAGGGATGTCCACATGTCAAAAAGAAAATCTCTGAAGCAATCAGGTCTTAGCAGCAAGGTTATGCATGCAGATCCCTTCACTGATGAAGAGCTGGAAGTCTCCGTTAGGAAAGGGTGCCCCCGCCCCCACCCACCCCCGCGCAATGAAAATGTCCCACTTCTCAAAGCTACATGCGAAACAAAGTCACTTGTGTTTTCTTTGTAAATAAATTCTGCCTTTCTTAGGCTTGTATTATGGCCAAACTTTTCGTTAAGTTTGTTTTCATTGATGTTTCTAGATGTTTCATAGACTTGTTTGTAAGAAGAATCTCGAAAAGGCTCGTAAATGGCGTCAATAACGAAATGCGGGCGTTGCTAATGTAAACAGATAAAAAAAATAGGTAACGTCTAAGGGAAACAACTCCATCGTGGGCTCAGTCCCCTGTTGGGGCACTCAGGATTTTTCTTTACATTTTTTTTCTCCTCAGATTGCAGTGGTGCCTGGTGCTGGGATGGTTACTGATGAAGCCCAAGAGAGGTGCAGATACAGCGGAGTCAAAAAAGGCTGGACATGTGATATGATTACATGAGTGTCCCCTGGACATTTAAAAAATATCAATAAATGTCTTTTTGTAGGATGGAGTGCAACAATAAATATGTTTATAGAGTGCATGATTAATGATCTTATCTATAATCTTATCTATATCTAAACCCTGTTGATTGCTGTTTATGTCTGATATTCGTCATGTTGGGTGAAAGAGGGAGGGGAAAAAACATTTATAATTAAAAGTAACCAACATATTAATCCACTATACGTAGACATTACTTGTGAAAGACTATACTTGTGAGTTATCTCGGCCAGTAGAAGGCTTTAAAATGAAATGAAATGAAATCTGCGTGTACAACACAAGTGATGGTTTTCACAAACAACTTTTATACTTTCTTTTCTTTCTTTCTTTTTTCTGGTACTTTGTATTATTGCTCACAAATGTTATCAGTAATTCCATTGACTCTAATACGATGTTCCCTATGCATTCGATTCAGAGTATAGAAAGTATGTAATAAAAAGGTCATGATATGGTCAAGGTGTGCCTCTAAGTCATATTGGCACCGGTGAGTCATATTGGCCTTCGGGCTAAAGCCCTTGGGCCAATATAACAAACCGGTGCCAATATGACTTAGAGGTTATTGTATGGTCAAGGTGTGCCTCTAAGTATTGAATTCGGTGAGTTAAATATGCAAATTACTAAGATATGTCGTACGACGTCCTTAACAACGTTGCGTTTACTTGTGGTGGAATATTGTTTTTTGTGTGTTCCTTAAACAGAAAAGGAAGAAAAAATGCTTTTTAAATTTGGTATTGTTACGCATTAATTGCAACCCCTGGGTCGGTATCTCTGCTGGTGGATGATTCTTTTGTCCCCGAGGGTATCATAAGCTCAGTATCAGTTCCTTAGTGCTGAGGTTGATACTGCGGTATTGACGTCAGTACTCAGGTACTGATTTGAATGACTATATTTTATCTTTAATTTTTGCAGTATAAATTACTATTTTTTCTAAAACTAAGACTGACTGACTTGTCAGGTGGGACATGTATCTTAGCGGATTTGGTTGCCACTTATTGTAAATTTTGCAAGTCTCGCTACTTTGGGCATCTCCTTCCTGATACCCGGGACTTCCGTGGAGTGTGGGCCATGTTTGCAGATGTTGGCTCGGTGGGGGACGCCTATAAGTTCCCTGGTAGGCGTCTCTTGCCTGATGCCTCCAGTTGAACTGTCTCATGAGCTACGTCGGTCGGTATGTGCTCGGAGGGGGATGTGCTGTGTTTGCCGGGTCTTGTCTATCATCCGTTTCGGTTTCAAAATTTTGGGGTTTAGACACACTGATGAAGATTAAATATCAGAAGGCCTCTGTGTCACTAAATTTGGTATAGTTACGCATTAATTGCAACCAATGGGTCGGTATCTCTGCTGGTGGATGATTCGTTCGTCCCCGAGGGTATCATCAGCTCAGTATCAAGTCCTTAGTGCTGAGGTTGATACTGCGGTGTTGACGTCAGTACTCAGTAACTTATTTAAATAACTATATTATAGCCTTAATTTTTGCAGTATAGATTTCTATTTTTTCTAAAATAAGACTGACTTGTCAGTATCTCAGCGGATTTGGTTGCCACTTTTTGTAATATTATAAATTGTGCAAGTCTCGCTACTTTGGGCATCTCCTTCCTGATGCCCGGGACTTCCGTGGAGTGTGAGCCATGTTTGCTGATGTTGGCTCGGTGGGGAACGCCTATAAGTTCCCTGGTAGGCGTCTCTTGCCTGATGCCTCCAGTTGACCTGTCTCGTGAGCTACGTCGGTCGGCGTGTGCTCGGAGGGGGATGTGCTGTGTTTGCCGGGTCTTGTCCATCATCCGTTTCGGTTTCAAAACTTTGTGGTTTAGACACACTGATGAAGATTCAATTTCAGAAAGGCCTCTGTGTCACTAAATTTGGTATAGTTACGCATTAATTTTAAGTGTCTTATGAATCTGGCATTTGTGTTAATTTACTACTAAACCTTTTAAACTCGTTGTGGAGAAGGAATAAAATGCTCGGCACAGCCTCGCATTTATTAACTTTAATAATGCACGAACACTCAAGTGATTCGCTGTTTGTCTAACAGGTGTGTCTACTTGGTGCAGACGATATTGCAATGTGCATTTACCCGTTCCGCAAAGAATAAAAATGTTCAACAATATTTTCACATGTACATGTAATAGTAGTTAAAACCCCGGCTATCCCATTGTTTATATTGTTACACGTTATTTTTGCATGTGCTCAGATTGTTTTTCTTATTTCTGCTTAAAACATAGATATCAGGTACTATTTAGAGCATTCTTATTTAGAGGCTCTAACGAGCACAAAAAATCTGTTTGAAGCATGAAACGCAAAGATATCACTTTTACTCCTGTGCAATGTGTCACATAACACAGACAATATTATATAATATGTGCATGAGACCGCAACTAGCATAGGAATATACACACCTAACATTACATTAACATATAAATGTAGTTTAACCCCATTAGACCACACTTCTTGTGGAAAAGGTGATGTTTGCATGGGGTTTATAATATTGTTCCAAATTCAGTTTAAAACCTAGATATTGAGTACTGATTAGGGTGACTATTTACTGCGCATTTAACATGCACAAATAGCCAATCTTTGAAGCATAAATAACATTGTGTTTCAGATAAATGAACATGTTTAACATTAACATGACAAGGTAGTTAAAACCCCGGTAAATTATACTTCGTGTAGTAAAAAGCGATGTTTACAGAGGTATATATAATTGTTCCTACTTCTGCCTAAAACATATGTATCGGATGCGCATCAGTGTCATCTCGTGTGTTTTCTAACTTGCATAAAAATCTATGTTTGAAGTATAAATCATAAAAAATAACACTTCATTTTGTCTGAATTTAAATTGTGTTAATAAATTAGAAAGAATAGTTCTCCTCGTTTTGCTGTGTGTCCGGATTGTGTATCCCCAGTTTGTAGGTAGCCCGTTTTGTAGTTAACATTTCACATGTGTGTATAAAATGTGTGTTTCCCCGCTTTGGTAGTAATAATTCACCTTTCAACAGTTTTTAAATATAGGAGAGTTTTAATGATAAAATTTCAAATTCTAATTGAACAAATCTATTTTATGCTAAATATAAAATTTTTTACCAAAAATACCGAAGCAAAGCTACCTCCGCGTTTGGTAGGTTACAGGCAGACTTCCCCGATCTATTCACTTTACAAGTGTGTGTGTGTGTGTGTGTGTGTGTGTGTGTGTGTGTGTGTGTGTGTGTGTGTGTGTGTGTGTGTGTGTGTGTGTGTGTGTGTGTGTGATTAAGACGACATTTTTTTAAATAACCCAGGTCTAGGCCTGTCTCCAAGTTGAAGACTGCTTTTTAATCTCATTATTATAGGCAAACTTTCCTGTTCTTCAATCTAGCACCCACATGACGTTAATACCACATCGGATCGACGTGTAAGATCATGGCATTTCTGCAACGTGACAATGTTCAATGTTGATAACGTCATGATATTTCCAGGGCGACGTTTATGCAGCGTCACAGCTACATCGGTGTAAATATGTTCTATAAAAGGGCTATCCTTTGGAAGCAAGGAATACACCACAGAACTGAAAAATATGGAGTGTATATGTTTTCTGGGCCAGACTAGCTATTTTCGGCCAATTAGGCCTCATCAGTGACCCTCAGATATTTTCAAAATTCCACAATGGAATCATTGATCCCAAAGGACAAGAAAATATAATCTACACTATGATGTAGGGCAGGGAGACGTTTTACCACCGCCACACATTCCCACACACCAGCTGTAGTGAAGTTAAATATGTTCTATAAAAGGGTTATCCTTTGGAAGCAAGGAATACACCACAGAACTGAAAAATAGTGAGTGTATATGTTTTCTGGGCCAGACTAGCTAGTTTCGGCCAATTAGGCCTCATCAGTGACCCTCAGATATTTTCAAAATTCCACAATGGAATCAATGATCCCAAAGGACAAGAAAATATAATCTACACTATGATGTAGGGCAGGGAGACGTTTTACCGCCGCCACACATAAAGTCATGCACAGGCCTCGATTTGACACTGTCCTAGCGACGAGTGCCTGCTGGGAAGCTAATAGTTAGGATACTGATCAGACACGTGCTTAACTGCATTTTTGCATCTTTTTCTCTAATATTTACTGCCCAATATTAAAAACAAGTTGGCTGCTTTTAAAAATCATCTATTGGGTTTGGTCTTGTCGGTCTAAATTATGATGTGAACCTCTGAAGCGTTATCCGGTTAATGTTTTTGGTGAGAGTGTTGCTTCAGCATCTGATCAGGATCTACACTGTTTGCTTAAAATACTGGAATGTAAGTAAAGGGTCTCCGTGGCCTAGTGGATTAGGCCTCTCACCGCTGTGGTTCGGGCCTCGCTCAGGTCATATGTGAGACGCCAAGATCTTCAACAGACGGAAGGTCATGTGATGTTTCTCCGTGAACTTCGGTTTTCTAGAAAAAATCGACCCACCAGCGCGGTCAATGCTTTGGTTTCTATTGGGAAAGTTGGAATCAAGGACAAAGAATGCTTGTGTGATCTGGGGTACTTTGGAGATGCATGAAACGATTTGACAGGTCGATGATGCTCTAATAGAGTAATAATTTTATTTCACCAAATTGCACAGAAAATAACAATATGGCTAAAATATACATGTTGAACCAAAATGGGACATAATTAGAAATCGCTTAAAATCTGTTCCCGTGTTTATGATATAAGAAATGACTACTATGTATGACTATTTCCACAAACTGGCATTTTACCCAATGTAGAAATACTTCATTTTTGAACCACTTTTTCGATATTTAGATAGATTGTTTTCGGTTATTGCATGAGCCAATATTTATCGGAAAAACCTGATTGGTCTATAAGGTCACGTGCCCCTCCATGGAACAATCAAAATCTGGTTTCTCGCCTCAGGGCGACCTCATGGCATTTTGAGCGGGGGAATGGTTGGCGGGATTTACCTGCTTTCCACATCCTCCGCGAAAGAGGTCCCCAATTTCCCAGCGGCTAGCTGATAACTGTCAAATCTGCAGGAGTCATCACATTGGCAGCCTAGGAAAAAGAGCAGTACCAACAACTAATCCCAGAAGGCGAACTGGGGTAGCCCCTATGTGTGCTCTTAGCGCCCGGTTACCTTAAAATAAAATAATTCAGGGCGACCAAACAAAAAATAAATGCCACTGATACATTATATAACATAAAAGTGCGAACTGATAAACGTTAAATAAAAAAACTGTAATCTTTGATTATGTATTGTTCACACAGCAGATGCTATTTCTAGTTGATTAATTGTTTCTAAAAACAAAACAGATACATGTACGGCGATAGCGTACTGTCATTGGGGATAATCGGCTCTCTTAGCTGTATTGTTTGCGAATGTCGTGTACCTACAATCTTTGATTAGGTCATTGAGTGCGGGTATTTGCTTTCCACTAAATTTAAAATTTCCCTATAGGCGACAATAGTACCCACACACATTCAATTTGAATGGTTAGAGCTCGTGTCAGAAACATTCAAATCCGCGCCCCAAACCATAATATGCTCTTGTTCCTTATGGTAAGATGCATTTAGTGATACCAACCGGGCGTCCCCCGGGGTGCGCCAGGCCCCACCCCTCCACATCATAAAACCCCTAATATCTCAGAAATCTTTCAGATCCCCACCCCTAAACCTCCTTATGATAAGACACATTCATTGACACCAGCCTGGGGGTCTCCCGGGGTGCCCATTTAGCCGGGCATGCCCCAGCCCTCCTCTTCATAAAACGCCATATATCTGAGAAACTGTTCAGAGCCCGATCCCTAAACCATATATATTCATGTTTCTTATGATAAAATGCATTCAGTGACACCAACCTTTGAGTCCCCCATGATTTACCCTTCCACTTTATAAAAGACCATGCATCCCAGAAGCCTTTCAGATCCCCACTCCTAGCCCATATATATTCCTGTTCCTTCTGATAAGCCACATTCAGTCATACCAATCTTGGGGGTCCCAGCAGGGCCACAGGGGCCATTCCTCACCCTCCAATTCATAAGAAAGGCCTCATATCTCAGAAACCACCGAAATCACCAACCCTAAACCATATATATATTCTTTGTCCTTATGATAAAACACATCCAGTGATAACAATTTTGGACTTTCCTGGGGTCAGCCAGGGCCATGTCCTAACCACTCCACTACTTGAAAGGCCTCGTGTTGATTCCTGAACATTGCCTTCACTTCTATGTTTCTTATATCTCAGGAACCGTACAGACTCCCACCCATAAACCATATATATATTTTGTTCCTTATGATAAGACACATTCAATGATACCAAACAGAGCTTCACGGTTTCCATAACCCACCAAATGCCTAATATTTCAGATATGGAGTCCAGATTGGTGCTCATTTGAGTATGGTGGTTCGTTTGGGAGACTTTATAATCGGTGGATTATAATCATATCTTGTTAAAATACTTGGCTGTCAGGGGGCAGTGCCTATATGAGCTCTGGTGAGCATAGTGGCCCATGGGCCTCTTGTTAACATATTTCTTTATAATTTTTCAAAATGTAAATCACAGGTGATCATCATAAGTGAACATCCATTATTAAGTCATTTGAATGACTTTAATCTCGTGCCATGTCTAAATAACTATTGTGTTTCATTTGTAATGTTCTTATTCATTGTGAAAAATTATTCACATTCAATGATTTCACAGTTTTGTATTTTGTCACCTTTTGTACTTGACGTGCAGTTCTACCTGCTTGTGGCAATAATTTGTTGGGTTCGATCCTGGACTTCTCCAGACTTTCGGACGGGCCTTTAAACGGAGCTCCCGTCTACGTACGACCTTAGCTGTTGGTGGGACGTAAAAATCAACCACACTCACATCCAACCTTAGTAGGTTATAAAGTGTTATGACATTCACTAGATTATACTCATAAAAAACAAATTGAATGCCGAGCTTTTCCTCCCAAAAGACTAAACAAATATTAATGCAGTGAAAAACGATGTTCACATTACGCAAACACGCCTATACGAATACATTGCCACCTTTATCGCCGAAAAAAATGAAAGTTTTATAAAGAAAAATTGTGATATTTTTCTTATTTCTGCTCAACATATATAGATTGTGGGCACTCGTTAGAACCGCCTCATCGAGGCGGTTCTAAGGAGTACCCACAATCTATATTTTATTATTTTTCTTATTTCTGCTCAAAATATAGTTTGTGGGCACTCGTTAGAACCGCCTCATCGAGGCGGTTACGAGTACCCACAATCTATATTTTAGAGCAGAAATAAGAAAAATAAGGTATACCCCCGGAAACTCTAGTTTTACTATATAAAAGTGGGGTCCAAGGGGGTCAAAATTATATAGGCGTGTTTTCGTGATGAACATAAATTTCAAAAAAGCGAAAAATTCTAGCTGCTCACTTGCAAGATTCCATGAAAAAGAATAGAGAAAAAACAAAAACCACGCAAGTCTACCCATACGAAATTCAGTTTAATCAATTCAGTGCCTTTGGCGCTTAAATAATTACACCCATTCATCATTTGTCTAACAATTTACCCATATATGGACGATTGGGCATTGGCAAGCAGTGTAGACCTAGATCAAATGCCACAAAACGCGGCGTCTGATCGGAATCTACATTGATCGCTTAAAGTATGTACATTTTTACTACACACAAAACAAACACGACACCCATATTATTGGAAAGGGACCATTAATAAATTCATAAGGGAAATATTCGGTTAAGTCATTTTCAAACGCAAATAAGCGGAAAATGTTGACGTTATTTTACGTTCTGTGAGTCAAGTCATTATTTTTGTAGATCTGGTTTCTGTTTCATATTCGTTGCATGCGGGAAACCCGTAAAGGGGTACCTTGGCAAACAGTGAAGGCCCAGATCAGACGCCACAGAACGCGGCGTCTGATCAGGGCATGCACTGTTTGCTAACAATATGTTATGTCAAAAACAGAACAGGGCCACGATGGCCCATGATCGCTCACCTAATCCATACTGTACGAATGAAATGGTAGATAAAGTAAGGTGGAGTGGAGAGTTTGAGCAATTTTGATTGGCAGTGATCCAAAAACATTTCTGGGAAATTATATCTGTTTATGACTGGGTCATTTCTTGGGATTTCGATATTTTAGCTCTTGTGGCTATCAAGTTCATTAGAGCAAAATCGATCCATAAGCCATAACAAGGTTTTTCTAACAAGTTGGCTGTTTTCAAAAAGCATCCAATAGGTTTGGTCTTGTCAGTCTACATTCTGATATGAGCCAGCTGATATCATTATCCCACTTAATACATTTTCTGAATAAAAATAATAAACTTTAATACAAAACGTGTATATAAAACTTCGAAGTCTGTGACCTTGGTATCAGGAGGGTTAGGAAGTGATGGGTATTCTGTGGTAAATTAAACCAAACGAAAATGTAAACCGAATTTTTCAAAGGGTCATAACTCTGTTAATATTTGGTGGACAGTAATTCTCGAACCTTAAGGCACATCTTCACATCTTAGCCTTACTACATACACATTTTAGGCTTGATCGGATAAAAACTGTACAGCAGAAGTTATACGGAAACGAAAAAAAAAAGTTTACGAACGGACGGACGGATACCAACCCCATAACTTAATACGACCATTTTTGATTTTTGTTGTTGTTGTTGTTTTCAAACGGGCATATAAAAAGATTTTTCCTAAGTCATCAGGCCTTCTATCTATTTCATTTGTTGTTAACGTCCCTGTTAACACTGTTTGAGTCTTTTTGAGACATTGCTTCCAATTTTGTGGGACTTTTACTCAGTACTGAGATAAAACGGGCAGATAAAACACCTTCTCAAGCCTTGTCGCCCAATGAAACTAAATGGTTGAAATGCATTAACGAGCCACTTTTCCTGGGCAGGCTTAGAACTTCTAGGCGATTTAACACTACTCATGTGCGGCCGGAATCAGCACTGCGTGGAAACATCATGCAGCCCAATCTATTTCTTCGGGCCGATCAGACCAAAGGACAATATATTGGACTGCATGAGCTGAAACCGACCGAACTTTGAAGTATTGCTGAACCGCCTAGGAAGATCTTAGCCTGCCCAGACAAAGTGCTGCGAATCAGACTGTATCTTAAACCTCGGCAGTTTCTTTTAGCGGTACCTCCGCCAAAACCTGAAATTTGCAATCCTTTTGTATATCTTTCTGGATCACAATTTAATTGTAAAAGAAACTGATTAGTAAACGTCAAGTATTGAGTGGAAATAAAGAACACCACTCTCGGCTTATCAGATACAATAGCTCCCATCGAACGCGCCAAAAAGTCTTTCAACAACTCAGTTTGTAACTGGTGGCAGGTCACTTTGTAGTCATGAAATTTTTGAACAGAAACTATTGCTATCTGTGCTGGTCTCAAGAACAATAAACAACGATCCATCAACGTTATGACTTTGTTTCGCTCACTAAATATTTTATATATTTGGAAGAGTTAGAACCTTCGACCGTGGCACTGACGCTAATTCTAGTAGCAAAGACATGAAAATGTTTTTACACACCCAGCGATCTTTTTTTATGTTTTGGTTTTACGATCCTTTCAACATTATTTTACTCACGTCAAGCCGATCGTTAATCAGAGGCGAGCGAAAACTGGAGTACCCGATGAAAAACCTCCTGACCTTCCGTTGCAGAACTTCTCATTATGTGACCTAAGCCATATTCAAACCTACAGCGTTGAGAGATCTAAAGATTAAGAGCCAGCACTCTTATCCACTAGGCCACGGAGGCCCGTTACACCAGGCGATCTTTACAAATGAGGAAAAATAACGTTCTCTGTCTTTCCAACATTTACATATACGTATTATTAGAGCTATCAGCGTACCGAAAGATGTTCTGAATATATAAATCTGTTCCTATCTGTGTGAAGAAAACTTTGCAAGTTGTGTTTATTTTGTATTTAACGGCCCCGTCAACACTGATTTGGGTCATGTTTGGGCCTGTCAGTGTACCTATCCACACTTTTCCTGAGCAGGCTTATCCGTAAGCGGTTTACCAGTTTATTGCACATTCTGTCGCCAAAAACTAACCCCTGCCCTTCCTGAATCAGAGGAAGGGAGAGAATGACCATAGAAAGGATTTCATAATCAATCTCCACGAACGAATGTTGCCGACCCCGGTAGGTATCGAACCCGAGTCTTCCTTATCACCAGTCAGACTGCATCCGTCTGAGCTACCGCAGAAAGCCACACTTTGTGAGTAGTAGCAGTTATGTTCTGTTGTTTTTCGTTCCCATGGCTCCATGGACTTACTCCATAATGGCATTGCAAGACGTAAAATTTCCGAAAATGGCGACCAACCCCCCGCCCCCCCCCCCCCCACCAAAATCAAAATCCATTGATAAATCTTTACTTTGAGCCAAACGCCCTAAACGTCTGAATTGCTTGAAAATGAAAGACCAATATGTCAAAAATAGAATAACAAGAGGGCCACGATGGCCCTGGATCGCTCACCTGATCCACGCTGTACGATGGCCCTGGATCGCTCACCTGATCCACGCTGTACGATGGCCCTGGATCGCTCACCTGATCCATACTGTACGAATGAAATGGTAGATAATAAAGTAAGATTGAGTGGAGAGTTTGAGCAATTTTGATTGACAGTGACCCAAAGAACATTTCTGGGAAATTCCATCTGTTTATGACTGGGTCATTTTTGGGGTTTGGATATTTTAGCTCTGGTGGCTATCAAGTTCATTTGAATCGATCCATAAGCCATAACAAGGTTTTTCTAAAAAAAAATAGCTACAGTGACCTTGACCTTGAGCCAAGAACCCAAAATGTTGATCTTGCTTGAGAATATCATCATACCTAACATTTGTGTGACGTTACATCCAAATCCATTGATAAATCTTTACTTTGAGTCCAACGCCCTAAACGTCTGATTTGCTTGAAAATGAAAGACCAGTGTGGAAAATGAAAAACCAAATGTGGTTTCAAAGAAGAAGATTTTTAAAGGTTTACCTAATAAATGTGTATGTAAAACCGTGGGCCCTGTGGGCCCTGGCTATAATTTGAACCGTCACAGTAGCGGTTCACCAGATGAAGATTCATATCAAATATCAAAGATTTGGGCCTTCTGATTTCAGACAAGACGATTTAAAAGGTATTCCCTATGAAAGTCAAGGTAAAGCCAGTGGTACCCGGGGTGGGTTCATTTTTGACCACATGGCTATAATTTGAACAATCTTGGTAGAGGTCCGCTCGATGAAGCTTCGTACCATACATCATAGACCTTGGCCTTGTAGTTTCAAACGAAAAGTCCCAATATATGTCTATGTAAAACCAGTGGGCACCGGGGCGGGACCAGTTTTGGCCCCAGGGCTGTAATATGAACAATCATAGTAGAGGTCCACCAGATGAAGCTTCAAACCAAATACCAAAGACCTTGGCCTTCTGGTTTCAGACAGGAGGATTTTTAAAAGTTTTCCCCATATAAGTCTATGTTAAACCGGTTGGCCCCGGGGCGGGGTCATTTCTGTCACCAGGGCTAAACTTTGAAAATCTTGGTAGAGGTTCACTGATGAAGTTTAATACCAAAATATCAAAGACCCGGGCTTTCCGGTTTCAGACGAGAAGATTTTTAAAGGTTTTCCCTATATAAGCCTATGTTAAATCAGGGGCCCCGGCGCGGGGGCATTTTCGCCCCAGGACTATAATTTGAACAAACTTTGGAGAGGTCCTCTGGATGAAGCTTCATAGAAAACAACAAAGACCGCGGCACTCTGGTTTCAAACGAGTATATTTTAAAGGGTTTCCCTATATTAGTCCATATAAAACCAAGTGGCTATAATAGGAACATTCTTGGAAAAGGTGCACTAGATGAAGCTTCATACCAAATATCAAAGATCTGGACCTTCTGGCAACAGACAACAATATTTTAAAGATTTTCCCTATTTAAGTTTATGTAAAACTGGTGGACCCCGGGGTGGGGCCATTTTGTACCAGGGCTATAAATTGCAAAATCTTGGTAGAGGTCCACTAGACAAAACTCCATACCAAATATCAGATACTTGTGCCGTCTGGTTCCAGACGAGAAGATTTTTATTTTTTCCCTATATAATGTAAAACAGGCGGGCCAAGACGTGGGGGCATGTTTGGCCCCTGGGCTATAATTTGAACAATCTTGGTAGAGGTCCACTAGGTAAAACTTCATACCACATATCAAACACCTGGGCCTTCTGGTTTCAGACAAGAAGATTTTTAAATGTTTTCCCTATATAAGTCTATGTAAAACTGGTGGGCCACGGCGCAGGGGCATTTTTGGCCCTTGGGCTATAATTTGAACACTCTTGGTAGATGTGCATTAGATGAAGCTTCACACCAAATAACAGTGATCCGGGCCTTGTAGTTTCGTAGAAGACTTTTTCAGTTTTCAGTGAAAAAAGAAATTTGGGTCTTCTGACATAGATCTACAACGGACCGAAACCATTTGAACAACTTTGAAATGGGACCACCTGAGGAACAATCCTGTGAAGTCTGGTCAAAATCCGATCAGTGGTTTAGGAGGAGATGTCATTTGAAGAAATTGTTAACGGACGCACATACGCACGAACGCGCACACACACGGACGCACGCATGCACGCACGCACTGGTGAGCTAAAACAAGAACAATAGGCCTGCCACCCCTTATGTGGCAAATGGACTTGACCAACATATAACAATGGAAGAGTCCACTAGTATAAAATCGGTTAACGTCGCAGCAAATGTCGGAGCTACGAGCTCGTAAGAAGTTGTCTTGACTTGCTTAAAAGGTGATACATGTATGGAACTGAAAAACACGAGAAGGGTGATACGGGGTTTGGTATTCTTGTTCTGGAAACCGGTAAATAGACAACAGAAAATGTAGATATCTAATGCATCTACTTATTATTGACATATAATTACACCCAAAACCCCAGTTTTCTCTTTATAACGCGGAGTTTAGGGGGTGTTCATTTCACGGACTTGCTCACGTGAAGATGTGTTATCATCATTGGCCTATTTGGAGAGAAAGATGAAGAATAAAGGAACAGATAAACAAATACGCCAAGATATCCCATTGTCTCTTTCACGATATTAATCATCATCATCGAACTGCATACTTAGTTTGAGGCTAATACGAGAAGCTTTTAAAGTTCCTGAGAAATCTTTGACGCAAACTTTAACATAGGCCTATGTGGAGTGAAAGAAAGAATCAACAAATAAACCTATTTATCATATGGTGTCGCGTCTGAGAGTGTAATAACGCCGTGTAATATTTTCGATAATCCACTACTGGATTAAATATGCAAATTTGTTAGATACGCCCCGTTTACGTTAAATGTACGACGTCCTTAACAACGTCGCGTTTACTAATGACGTAACATTGATACTTTTGTGAAACAGTCATGATAAAATGCGTTTTAAATGTCATATGATAAATAAAATCTTTCATTCGTGCTCATGTATTATTAAATTTATTAAACTTGTTGAGAAAAAGAGATAAAATGCTCGGCCAAGCCTCGCATTTTATCTCTTTTCCTCAACTCGTTTAACAATTCAATAATACATGAACACTCAAGTAAGATCCTCTATAAAGCTTACTGTCTTTTACACGATATAAGTCATCATTATTGCATGAGGCTGATAGCTTTGATAGTTTCTGAGAAATGTTTGACGAAAAAATGTAACATTGGCCTATGTGGAGTGAAATAATGAATGGACAAATAAAAACAAAAACAAACCTAGAATGTCCATTGTCTCTTATACGATATAGGTCATCATCATTGCATTGCATACCAAGTTTAAGGCATCTAGCTTTTGCCCATCGGGGCTTGAAGAAATAGATAGGATGCATGATGCTTCCGCGCAGAGCTGAAACCAACCCGCACACCCGCTTAGAGGATCTAAGCCTGCCCAGGCAAATCGGTGCGAGTCCATGCTTATAAACCCTATTGATTTCATTGGGCGGCAGGGTTTGAGATGTCATTTCAATACAATGCCGGGTAAAAGTCCCACAAAATTGAACGCGACGTCTCCAAAATGGCCTATACAATGCTGACGGGGACGTTAAACCTCAAATAAAACAAACAAAAAACCATTGCATAGTATACCAAGTTTGAGGCTTCCAGCTTGAATAGTTCAGAAGAAATCTTTGACGAAAAATAATACATTGACCTTTACAGAGAGAAAGAACAAAAATTTAATGGACAAATAAGTTGAGAATCCCCATTGTTTCTTACATAACATTATAATAACACACCCGTGCGATATTGTGCACTTTTTACATATCCAAAATGGCTACTTTTTTATAAATAATCTGCGATATTTTTCTTATTTATACTGCAAACATAAGTTGTGGGTACTCGTTAGAACCGCCTCAATTAGGCGGTTCTAATGAGTACCCACAACCTATGTCTTGGAGCAGAAATAAGAAAAATATTGTTTACCCCCGTAAACCCAAGTTTTCTCCATATGAAGTGGGGTTAAGTGGGTGTTCCTTTCACGGACTTGTTCACGTGACGATGTGTCATCATCATTGGCTTATTTGGAGAGAAAGATGAAGAATGAAGGAACAGATGAGCAAATAAGCCAAAAAAGTCCATTGTCTTTTACATCATCATCGAAATGCATATTAAGTCTGAGGCTTATACGAGAAGCTTTTAAAGTTCCTGAGAAATCACTTTAACATTGGCCTATGTGGAGTGAACGAAAGAATGAACAAATCAACAAATAAGCCTAAAAAGTAGAAGTAAAACAAAGATCAGGAATTGATACAATTAACTTACTCCACCCATAAAAGACACCAAAGGGAAAGAAATACAAACATTAAGCGACCAGACCATAATGGAAACCTAAACAAAGGAAGGCCATAAGGACAGTTACTTTCCCACAAAATGGCCATATGGCCATCCAAAACCAAAAGACACAAGTGATACACACAGTAAGTAACAAACAACAACATAAATAAATCGCCACAGAAGAGCCGCCTTGGAACGGTCAGTGGAAGATTTCCACTGGGGGGCTTAAATCGATTTTACGTGGCCACAATCCTCGCCCTTACTTCCGTCGCGATTTAGACAAATAATTTGTTCAGTCCGCATGAAGGCCTCCTAACTCATCAGTGCAACCCACTCTCTCTCCCACACATGAGGCTAATAGCTTTGATAGTTTCTGAGAATTCCTGGACGAAAAATGTAACATTGGCTTATGTGGAGTGAAAGAATGAATGGACAAATAAAAAAAACAAGCCTAGAAAGCTCATTGTCTCTTACACGATATAGGTCATCATCATTGCATTGCATACCAAGTTTGAGGCATCTAGGTTTTGCCAATCGGGGCATGAAGAAATAGATTGGCTGCATGATGCTTCCACACAGAGCTGAAACCAACCCGCACATGAGTATACTGGTAAACCGCTTAGAGGATCTAAGCCTGTCCAGGCAAAGCAGTGCGAATCAGACCGTCCATGCTTATAAATCATATTGGTTTCATTGGGCGGCAGGGCTTGAGATCTCATTTCAATACAATGCCGGGTAAAAGTCCCATAAAAATTGGAAGAGACGTCTCAAAAATGACCTATACAGTGCTAACGGGTACGTTAAACCTCAAAGCAAGCAAACAAACAAAAAACAAATCATCTAGCTTTTGTAGGTTACGAAAAAAATAGCATTGGTCTATATTGAGAGAAAGAAGAATGAAAGAACAGATGAACAAATAAGCCAAAAATGCCCATTGTCTCTTACACGATATAAGTCATCATCATTTCACTGCGAATCAAGATGCGCGTCTGACTGGTGATCAGGGGGACGCGGGTTCGATACCTGCCTGGGTCGGCAACATTGAAATCTTTTCTACGGCCATTCTCTCCCTTCCGCTGATTCAAGAAAGGCAGTTGTCAGCTTCTTGAGAATCAAAGCGCCAAAGGCACTGAAATGACAGATTCTATGAGAAACTCATAACGCTGTGAAAACTTACAGAAAATCTTTCTAAAAAGACCTTAAAATTTAGAAAAGTAGTTCTCCAAATTCCATTATATGATCAATTTGCAGATTTCGATACGAAGAATAATGAAATGCCATGTTTCAAATTTTTGAAAGAAACTTTTTACGTTTTTAAACCGAACATTTAAATTCAAGTTTTAACAATGCAACTGTCCGTAAGTAACAGTTTTTGTCTGGTCGGTTGTGGATACCTCTTCCAAAAGATACTCTATGGGAAAGAGATCGGAGGAGAAATGCTGGCTAGTCCAGTACATGAATTCCATTGACTTGAAGAAATTTTTAACAAGAACAGCACTATGAGTCCGTGCGTAATCCTACTGGATACTATATCCCGGATTCTTAGCGTAAGGCCGAAGCACTTGATCGATGTAACTTCTCGCTGTTCAGTTCACGTCTCAGGCATGATCTTGACTGTTCTTAATGACACTAAGCTGCGTTCGCTAACTACATGCAATACCACGCTACATAAATTCGCTTGTTCCATCCGATATGTCATGCTCTATTACGCACGCGTCGCCTCGGCATACCTTACACCAATACGTCGAAAGACCCGGAAATGACATTTGGCGTGATTCACGGTGAAGTGCGATTTGTCACTGAAACGCATATCACCACGGCGGAGAATCCACGTGACCAAAAGAAAGGGTTCACGCGTTTTTTAATGTCGGATCTGCCGATTCAGGTAACATTTTGTTCGATATTTTCATTATTACTGATCAGAATATAATGAGATTTGGTGCAGATACCCCGCAAAAACATCAGAAAATCGATTCCATTGTTGAAATTGTGAACAAGCATCTAATTAAAAAGTTATTGACGAGCAACCGTTTTTTCCTTCGACAAGGGGTTCACACCTGACATGAATTCTTGAGAAAAATAACGAGTTATTTCCAATTTCCCGTTTTTACTTGCTAATTCTGTTGTTCCAATATATGCACCGGCATGTTAAAAGCCTACTATGTATTGGTTGTGTGATTTGGTATGTTTGTGTCGGAGAAAAACGTGGTTTTGTAAAAAGGAAAGGGTTCACACAAGACTTCCTGATCTGAAAGGGTGCACACGAAAACCTGTGGTTCAGCTAATTGTTCAACATCAACAGTGACGTCAGTCGTCACGCCCATTCACGTGCCTGATGCATTAAAATGGCTGAAAGTCATTTCGGTGGCAGGTCAGAACAGCGGAAAAAACATATCCGGAAGTTTTTAACTTAAGAAGCCTATGCGCAAAAACAACACTAACGGGTGTCATAAAGAAAAATGAAACATCACAGAAAAAATGCAAAGAGATCGCAGAATCACACATCAGTGAAAACCATAAGCAAGCGCTTAAAATTTTCACTGATGGAAGCAAAGATGCTGACAAAAAAGAAACGGGGTGTGCTTTCACAAAACCAGAATTAAACTTCGACCAAAAATTCAAACTTAACCAGCACCTCACAGTCTACACTGTAGAACTTATAGCCATACAAAAAGCTTTGGAATGGATACAGGAACAACAAGTTGGCTGCTTTCAAAAAGCATCCAATAGGTTTGGTCTTGTCAGTCTGATTTGAGCCAGCTGATATTATTATCCCGCTTAATGCATTTTTTGAATAAAAATAATAAACTTAAATACAAAACGTGTACATAAAATTTCGAAGTCTGTGACCTTGGTATCAGGAGGGGTAGGTAGTGATGAGTATTCTGTGGTAAATTGTTTAACGCCATGGCAAGTATAAACTAAATGTAACTCACATATGGTTTACACATGTATAGCACAAAACTTAACCAAACAAAAATGTAAACTGAATTTTTCAAAGGGTCATAACTCTGTTAGTATTTGGTGGCATATCTTCACATCTTAGCCTTACTACATACACATTTTAGGCTTGATCGGATGAAAACTGTATAGTAGGAGTTATACTCAGTACTGAGATAAAACGGGCAGATAAAACTCCTTCTCAAGCCCTGTCGCCCAATGAAACTAAATGGTTGAAATGCATGAACAATCCGACTCGAGCCACTTTTCCTGAGCAGGCTTAGACTTTCTAGGCGATTTAACACTACTCATGTGCGGCCGGTATCAGCTCTGTGTGGAAGCATCATGCAGCCCAATCTATTTCTTCAATCCCCGATGGACTGGGGCCGATCAGACCTTGGGGCAATATATTGGACTGCTGTATTGCTGAACCGCCTAGGAAGATCTAAGCCTGCCAAGACAAAGTGCTGCGAATCAGACTGTATCTTAAACCTCGGCCGTTTCTTTGAGCAGTACCTCCGCAAAAGCCTGAAATTTGCAATCCTTTTGTATATCTTTCTGGATCACAATTTAATTGTAAAAGAAACTGATTAGTAAAACGTCAAGTATTGAGTGGAAATAAAGAACACCATTCTCGGCTTATCAGATACAATAGCTCCCATCGAATGCGCCAAAAAGTCGTTTAACAACTAAGTCTGTAACTGGTGGTAGGTCACTTAGTAGTCATGAAGTTTTTGAAGAGAAACTATTGCTATCTGTGCTGGGCTCAAGAACAATAAACAACGACCCATCAACGTTATGACTTTGTTTCGCTCCCTAAATATTTTATATATTTGGAAGAGTTAGAACCTTCGACCTTGGCACTGCCGTTTATTCTAGTAGCAAAGATATGTAAATGTTTTTACACACCCAGCGATCTTTTTTATGTTTGGTTTTACGATACTTTCAAGATTATTTCACTCACATCAAGCCGATCGTTAATCGGAGGTGAGCGAAAACTAGAGTACCCGATGAAAAACCTCCTGACCTTCCATTGCAGAACTTCTCAGTATGTGACCTGGGCCATGCTCAAACCTACACCGTTGAGAGATCTAATGATTAAGAGTCAGCACTCTTATCCACTAGGCCACACGGAGGCCCGTTACACCCAGCGATCTTTATAAATGAGGAAAAAATAACGTTCTCCGTCTTTCCAACATTTACGTATTATTACGTACCGAAAGATGTCCAGAATTATATATAAATATGTTCCTATCTGTGTGAAGTAAACTTTGCAAGTTTTGATTATTTGTATTTAACGGCCAAGTCAACACTGATTTGGGTCATGTTTGGGCCTGTCAGTGTACCTATCCACGCTTTTCCTGAGCAGGCTTATCCGTAAGCGGTTTACCAGTTCAGTGCACGTTCTGTCGCCAAAAACTGACCCCTGCCCTTCCTGAATCAGCGGAAGGGAGAGAATGACCATAGAAAAGATTTCATAATCAATCCCCACGATAGAATGTTGCCGACCCCCCGGAGGTATCGAAACCGAGCCTTCCTTATCGCCAGTCAGACTGCATCCGACTGAGCTAACGCAGCAAGGAATACACCACAGAACTGAAAAATATGGTGTGCACATGTTTTCCGGGCCAGACTAGCTAGTTTCGGCCAATTAGGCCTCATCAGTGACCCTAAGATATTTTCAAAATTCCACAATGGAATCAATATCCCAAAGGACAAGCAAATATAATCTACACTATGATGTAGGGCAGGGAGACGTTTTACAGCCGCCACACATTCCCACACACCAGTTGCAGTGAAGTTAAATATGTTCTATAAAAGGGCTATCCTTTGGAAGCAAGGAATACACCACAGAACTGAAAAATATGGAGTGTACATGTTTTCTGGGCCAGACTAGCTAGTTTCGGCCAATTAGGCCTCATCAGTGACCCTTAGATATTTTCAAAATTCCACAATGGAATCAATGATCCCAAGGGACAAGAAAATATAATCTACACTTTTATATAGTAAAGCTCGGGTTTGCAGGGGTATACATTAATTTCCGTATTCATGCTCTGAGACAGCAGATTGTGGGTACTCGACAGAATCGCCTCGTTTCTATCGACTCCCCGCAATCTATGTTTTGAGCAAAAAAGGCAACTTGAATATTCCATTTTTTCTTTTTAAAATTTCTTTTTTTTTTGGCCAAAAAATGACAATGTATTTGAATAGGTGTGTTTCGAAATACGGTAAAAATGGTAGACTACGGTAGGTGACCAATTAGTTCGAACACCTTAGCAGTTCGAACACCCAAAATTATTTCGAATCTGTGGCTGAAAATTTCTCATTTAATTCGAACTCCCAAATTTTTCAGAAATCAGAATTTTAATACTTTGAACACACAAAAAATGCCGAAAAATGCATCCAGAACAAGCATTTCGGATCGTTCCCGGGTTTATCGTATATGAGGTAGCGCACGAAAAAAAAGAAAACTTAGCATGAAATATGTGCGACTTCCAAAGACTCGGATTAACATGCACTCTGTGAGGCAAATGGTTTTCTCTTCTCTCACTTGGATAGCCCTGTGGTAATGGAAGGTTCATACCCTCACCGAGTACTGATCAGACTGTGAGAAACGCAGCCAGCAAGTGCTTAGATCAACCTTGATGAGCCACAGGAGTTTCGCTTATTTATGTTGTGAAATTCCATCGTCTGCATCAGGCTCATGCGATCAGCGAAGACTCTAATCGGTTTGCATGAGTACGCTAAGATGTGTCTTCGCTGGTTTCTCAACGACCTGCAAACACTGAACATGCGCACCCACTACCGGTATGTAAGGCAAAGGGGTTCACTTAGCCTTGTGACTTCGTAAGATTTGAGGGTTCAGTAAAGACTGATCACATTGCATCAATGTGCAGGCTGATCCTAGTCGTTGATGTAGCATTGTGGCCTACAAAGGCTTGGATCACAATGCATATGTAAGTGTTTTCGCTTTACTCTCAGACTCTTTGGAGCGTAGCTTCCACTTTCATTATTATTTGTGTGACAGCGTTACCCTTTTTCCTTGTGCTGTGGCATTTGATTCAATGCCTCTTTGATAGCAGAAGCGCCCCTTTAAATATTAATTGGGAGTTTCCCGCCTTTTTCCACAGAACGTCTTTTAGCACGTGCGAGTGAAATTCATGGTTGTTGCATGCAAAAAGGTAGTTTTATTCAGGTAACCTGTTGGGTTACCCTGGTTTTCTGAGGAGCAAGTGAAGATGCCCATTTATTTCACGGTGACAAGGTTTTATTGGAAGTAATTTCGGGGAACATGATTAAGAAAATAAGTCATATGCGATGGGCGAAGACTCAGGTCAGCCTGCACATGCATGCAGTTTGAACAGTCTTCGTTGTTCGTATGTGCCTACCATGGCCTCTGTGCTAATCAAAGAACAACAGGTGAAAACTATGGCCACATTGGCTAGATGCGCAGGCTGATCTGGTCCTTCGTTTGAAAGGTTTTTTTTTTTCGCCGTGCGCCGGCTTAAAACGATGGTGTACATTTAACCGGCCAAATCTGCTTGCGACATTACAAACACATTCTAAGCTACCAAGTGCAAGGATCAGTCTGTTCAGATCTCCTATCTCAAGTAAAATACTTATGTGCGTACAGAAAAGAATGATAAGTCTGCGCAGTTGTGCAATCGGGATTGTGTCTTCAATGTTCAAGAGGCTTGAAACGTTTCATGAATTGTGTATGATGTCCGCATTTTCATTTTCTTGTTACTTGCCTATCTAAATAACATGATGGTTTTGCATCCGCAGTCTAATCAGTCTTCAGCGGACTTCTTCGATGGGCATTGGATTGCTACATGTCCCCGGCTTACGCTGATTTGAGACAGCTTATGAGTAAGCAGAAAACACACAAACAAGGCTGCGCAGTCTCGCCTGAGGCTTCACTATGCGCTTAAACAATATAGGTGTGTGAGTGTGTGGGGGATGAAGTATCTATGCGCCTAGCTCCACTGGGTAGCTGCACGTGCGGGTATCAACATCACATTCCATATATACATGTAGCTGGACTTTGTCTGCTGCGGTGTAGCCGGAACAAAAAAAAATATTACAGACTATCTGGAAATTCTTTGAAAAATATATGGGCTTCTCTTAAGAAAAGAATTTGCTCCAAACAAATCAATTTCTGTTATTCCTGAGATCACAAATTGACTCGTCCATTTTAAAGGGAATAGTGATAGTTCAATAGGTGTAAATATCATTAATGATAATGTGTAACCTTATACTTGTAACTACATGATAAGCTCGCATTCAAAGACCCCCTGCACACACTTAACTTATTCATAGATCAAACGGTTCTGCACTGCATAAGCGATATTTATAACTTCTAATCACTTGCGGATTGACAGGGCGGCGGGAAAAAAAGTAGTCGTTTAAAATATTGAACCCAGCCTGGTCTAATGCATGGAATTCTTTCAGATCAAACAGTTCGAACACTGATAAATTTCCAATCTGATATTTTCTAATATTCGAAAACCCGGATCAGTTGTTGGAGTTGAAGCGCTTGCTTTTCGGTCTGTTTCGCTATTCAGACAGACTGTTTCCTGTAAATGCAGTATAGTATTGCATCATCGTTAAAGCTGATTGGTTGATCACGTCACGTGCCCCTCCATGGAACAGTTACAATCTGGTCATTATACCCGGTTTGCCCGCCTCATGGCGACCAAACCAAAAACCCGATAGTCTTGTTATACTTACAGACTCATTAAGCTCAGTACAAAGCATAAACTCTGGGAATAGCACTACAAGACTGGAAATACTGCAGGACATTCATATCCTAATACACAAAATTCTAAAACAAGATATCACCCTCAACATAGATTGGATCCCCTCCCACTGCAACGTGCATGGGAATGAGCGCGCAGACACATTGACCAAAGACGCTCTGACCCGGGGAAAGGCACTTGACTACCTCCCCACCCCACAAGAAGTATACGCAATCATTAAGGCCAGCATAAAAAAGGAATGGGCGCGCATATGACAGGGTCAACACGGCTTTAGACACTCGATCTGTCAGTGCCTGACCCCGAAATTGGTACAATATAGCGACAGCCGAAAGCTCGATCGCATATATACACGACTAAGACTCGGGGTCAACGGACTTAATGCACACAACATCTTCTATAGCGAGGCCGATCCATTATGCGGGCACTGTGGCGGGGTGGAGTGTGTTCAACACTACCTCGCAGAGTGCCCCGCACACGGCCCCGCCAGAAGGGAACTAAAGGGAGAACTGACAACATTAGGATACCTAGGGGAGCTAAACGCGGTTTCTCTACTCAATCTAAATTCACAGGAAATGAGGGACGGGGTCTTCAAATACTTTGAGAAAACAAACTACCTTGACAAAATATAGGGGAAAACTAAGGGCGCAGACTAAATTTAATCGCATTGTACCGTAAAACACACCCCGTACGAGAATACATACTTTAAACCAAAACCTCTACTAGAGACCCTGAAGGAAGGCTTTTAACACACACAACCACCCACGCGAAACTAAGACAACATACAACCACACTAGGAAGGTAGATATAGCGAAATTTGTGGGATAGGAATACAGTAGAGAGGATAGTATAGAAAAGAGAGATCAAAAACCTGGAGTTAGAAGAAGAAGAAGAAGAGTTTTCTAAAAAAAGCGATTTCAAACATTTTTATTTGTCTAAATATGAAACATTAAAAAACAAAACAAAACAAAACATCGCATAGGAGCGCTTGACTGCGAACGTGCGCAGGCGGACGCTTGTATACGACCTACATGATTATATAACAATTTGCACTAACCACTTTGACTAAAAGAGATTGGCAAACGTTGTCTCGGGTCCCCAAACGGCTAGGCAAGAATACGTTTTTTTTCTACTATGGTATCTTCCTACACGTAGGATGCGATAATGATATGCAAACATGGCGACACAAAATGACCCTCCTACGGTCCCACAGAATACGGCATCCTGCGTCGAGGAGGGCATCACTTTTTCTTAACTTCAAACGAAAAAGCATAAAAGGGGATTGACCTACTTTCCACATCCTCCGCGATAGAGGTCACCCACTAACTAAAATAAATACGAATGTGGGCCCGAGACGGCGGAAGCCAACACACCATGTTACTAGGTTATATGTACAGAATAAACAAAAAAAAAACAAAAAAAAAAAAAACACACAAATATAATCTACAAGCACAACCTTGCAGGTATAAAAATTGTCCTTCCAAGCAACTGTGGGCGGATGGGCCTGTCCCAAAAAGGACAACACCACAAACGAGATCGGCAAACGTTGTCTTGGGCCTCCAAATGGCTAGGCAGGAATACACTTCCCTCCTATGGTGCTTCCTTCACGTAGGATGCGTTAATGATATGCAAACATGGCGACTGACGCACTTATGGTCCCGCAGAATGCGGCATCCTACGTCGAGGAAGGCATCACTTTTTCTTAACTTAAAACGGCAAATGCATAAAAAGGGATTGACCTACTTTGCACATCCTCCGCGATAGAAGTCACTAACAAAATAAATACGAATTCAAGCCCGAGACGGAGTTATTATGTTACATGCTCTATGTACAGATAAACAAAAATAAAATATAAACCACTGGCTTAATCTTGCAGCAGGTACAAAAACTGTCCTCCCCAGCAACTGTGAGCGGATGGGCTTGCCCTAAAACGGACAACACTACCTTTAAGGCACAAGAAAAACAAACAAAACATGTCCGTGGCGGGGTAAGCACATCCGCCCGCATATATACTTTAAAAAATAGACCACTCAACAAGCTGGCGAAACAGACCAAACAATGTAAAATGTACATACGTTACATAAATATACAAAAATCAAATAAAACATAATAAAAAAAATACCAATATCAAAATTGACCCTTTCCTGCTCTGACACGGTTCGGCATATTGACAAGCAAAAAATTATAACGTCGAGTAGAAGACAAAATGGACCGACTGCAGCGGACTTACGATAGACACGGACGGACGGGGCTGGGGCCGAGCGATGGTCTCCCCATTCACCGGCAACGTGGAATGGGGTTACCACCGAACGGCTACGGTTTAGTGCCAGAATGGATTCGTTCCCTGGGACCCCACCAGCTGACGACCCAGGACACGGGGAAACTGGAAACAACAACATTCTGTGGCTTTCTCTCTCTCTCTCTCACACACACACACACACACACACACACACACACACACACACACACAACTTTTACACGCAGGGCTATTCAGTATAATGGAATTAAGAATTTAATACATGTAAAAAAGAAACATTTCATAAGAAGTATTGTGAATTTGGTCAGATGTCTGTCAAAAATAGTTTGTGGCATACTAAAAGAACCGCATTGTTCAGGCGGATCTAACGAGTACTTACAAGTTGTATTTAAGACACGGCGTTTTTAGAACAAAATATGACAAAAATATATACCCCTCCCAGCCCCTTTGGCCTGTTTAAAAAGTGGGATAATTTATCTGTGTAAAAACTGTATATTGATGTTTTTTAACTTATATATATATATATTTTTCAAACTGCGTCTGATGACTCCAACACATAATACATTTTTCATGTATATTTGTTTCAGAACTATGTCATCTGCTTGGCAACAAATTTGTCGCCACTTTGGCGAGGTTTTGACAAACCCAAGCAGCGTTAGGCAGCATGAACTAAAACACTCTGGCCGAATGCCAAACAGGTCCTGTGGTAAGCTATTCTTCTCTCAAATGATAAAACTATGAAAAAATAATTGTATAAGTTAAAAAAAAAACATCAATATTACATCGAGATGCAGTTAATACACAGATAAATTATCCAACTTTTTAAACAGGCCATTTCAATCGTTTTAATACTAAAGTCTTTTGAAACCAGGTACTCCATCAAAGGGGCTCGGTGGGGTATATATTTTTGTCATATGTTTGTTCTAAAAATGCCGTGTCTTAAATACAAATTGTAAGTACTCGTTAGATCCACCCCAACAATGCGGTTCTTTTAGGATTCCACAAACTATGTTTTGACAGAAATCTGACCAAATTCACAATACTTCCAATGAAATGTTTCTTTTTACGCTATTAAAGTCTTAAATTCCTCTATATTGAATATGCCTGCATGTCAATGTTGTGTTTTTTGTGTGTGTGTGAGAGAGAGAGAGAGAGAGAGAGAGAGAGAGAGAGAGAGAGAGAGAGAGAGAGAAAGAGAAAGAGTGAGGAGAGAGAGAGAGATTCTGCATGAAGAATTTCAAGTCCCTTAATATACCACCGAAATGACTTTCAGCCATTTTAATGCATCAGGCACGTAAATGCGCGTCGACTGACGTCACTGGTAATCAATTAGCCGAACCACAGGGTTTCGTGTGCACCCTTTCAGATCAGCAAGTCTCGTGTGAACCCTTTCTTTTTCACAAAAACCCTTTTTTCTCCGACATAAACATACCAAATCACAAAACCAATACATATAAGGCTTTTAGCATGCCGGTGTATATATTGGAACAACAGAACTAGCAAGTAAAAACGGGAAATTGGAAATAACTCGTTATTTTTCTCAAGAATTCATGCCAGGTGTGAACCCCTTGTCGAAGGAAAAAACGGTTGCTCGTCAATAACTTTTAAACCAGACGTTTGTTCACAATTTCAAAAACAGAATCGATTTTCTCATGTTTTTGCGGGGTATCTGCCCCAAATCCCATTAAATTCTGACCAGTAATAATGAAAATATCGAACAAAATGTTACCTGAATCGACAGGTCTGTCATTAAAAAACGCGTGAACCCTTTCATTTGGTCACGTGGATTCTCCGCCGTGTATCACGTCAGTCGCTTAGACGCCAGTTTACGTATTCCATGCACCAGCGTAAGTGTTCCGTACTGTGTCGACGCGTTAACTGTGGCCATGACAGGGGGCGTCTAGCTCTCAAAGGGCGACGAAGAGTGTCAGTGTTTATTAGTCGGTAGTTGAGACCCCTTGTTTATCTACAGGCACATTGTAGCAGCTGCCAGCGGAGATTTGTTTCGCATATGGGTCTGACGGATGAATAGATCTTGACGAACTGACGTCGGTCTTCCGCTACGTCGACGTTCACTAGCGTCTTCTGTATATAGTAAGATGACGCTACAAACGACGGTAGATAACACACATGTGAATGAAAAATGTTGCAATACGCTCTCACCTAATGCTTTTTGAGAACAATTTTCAGTTTCTTCTTTTTTATGCACGACCTTACATTACACATCAAAAGTTTGATCCTGAACATGTAGTTTCTATCTGTACTAGTGTGAAGGTGGTGCATAATATCGACGTGGCCGGACTGGAAACCAGACGCCACGGTTGATTGATTTAACCTTTTTAGCTTAAGAGCATAGTGCCTAAGCGTGTTGTAGTCATGCAATTGTTTGGTTTCAGAATCAAAGCACTGAGTGGGTTGGTGGAGTGTGAAGTTAGGGTAATAGTCCTGGGCTGAGATTTAAACTGTTTCATTTAACTCTGAAATTCCAAACACTTAGTGAAGATTTTGATAAGAAGACGCGTTCTGCAGCGTCCGATCTTGGTCTACACTGTTTGCCAAGCTCACCAAATGATTCCAGGATAACCATCTTCAGTCTTATGGAATACCCTGATCTCACTGCGGCTATTTTCTACAAGAAAGGTTATTCTGACAAGTGAGTGATAGTCAAGTAGACGTAAATTCTGCACTTGAATAAAATGTTGGATCCGACAAACAATGTAGACTCAGACAAACGCCGCAGAACACGGTGCTGATCTTGTTCTACACTTCTTAGCATTAGTTACTAACATCTTAAATTTCAACGAATCAGTCCAAGTCCCCGTTCATGACCAGGCTGCATTCAGAGACAATCGGCATGACCTTGACTTTCTGAAGTGCACTCTTCCATCACTGAAGTGTGGCTCGTCCATACTGCTAAATATGGCACCTAGAATTATATCACAGGACCTACACTGTATTCATAAGTAGCTGTACCATATTCCAGGGTTGAAAGGGACAGCCTTTCTTTCCAATTTCTCCACGCAAAGTGTAATATACACCTTAATTGTAACTGAACTAGACTTGACCACGAAAGTCAGAAAATCCATTAATATTCTTGTCTGGAGCTGGCCTGGTCCAGCAGCAGGCTGGTCGATCTTTACGGATTAAAAATTGACAGCACTTGTAGAAAACAGTGTAAATCCTGAGCAGACGGCTGAGCAGACACCGCATTGATCTGGGTATACATGATGCAGCTGATTCATAAGAAATGCTGAATCGATTCTCTGAAAGGTAAGATAAAATCGTCAAGTTGTCTGCTTCAAAACTTTGTATTGCGCTTATAGGATAACTAATACGCTTATACAATTTTGATTGCTGCGCCAAATTGGACTACATTTTGTGCGGACTCATATTTCTATAGCTGTCAAAGCCGGAAGAATCCGGTCTTACTTTAAAACACGCAGGATAGCTAGAAACGACAGATTGAATCTGTCATTAAAAATGTGCACTGTACTGGTTAACCGCTTACGTATAAGCCTGTCCAGAAAAAGTGTGGATAGGTACACTAACCGGCTCAAAATGACCTAAATGGTGTTGGCTGGGCCTCTGAAAATCAATACAAACATACTGCACATCAAGTTCTAGTCTTGTAGTTTTTTAGTTTCATTGAAATCTAGGACATCTTTTTAAAATAAGAAAATAAGAAAAAGATCACTAATTTTCATCTGGGGATATGAAATCAACCCTCATGTTTAGCATGTGTGACATGTTTTTCTTCTTCTTGTTGTATTTAGGAAATTGATTTCTTTCTTTTTTTTATTTGCCTTTTCTCTTTCACTGCGGATGGGAGTTGGGGCGGGACCTTAATACATACTTTTGTGTGAAAGGCAGTTGTAAGTTACTGGCTAATATGTGTCACTAGGTTAACCGCCTAGAAGGTTAAGACCTGTCGGATAGGTCCGGCCCAGTTCTTCCCCACTCCAGCTGTTTCTGTTTACTAAATTCTATTTAGATTTGAGTGTCAAACATTTGTTGCTTATTATAACTGTTTAGTGAATACCAGTGTTGTTATATTAAGATTTGAGTTCCAAACATACGTTGCTTATTATATCTGTTTAGATTATACCAATTTATGTCTTAAAAAGCAAATGAAATTTATCACTAGAATTATTAATAAGCAGAAACATATGGGGTGGGGAAGAACTAGGACAGCCCAGTTAGTCTCCATATTCTATTTAAATTTGAGCGCAAAAAAGTTTTTGCATATTATATCGGCTTAGTTAATACCAATTTATGTCTTAAAAAGTGAAGAAAATTTATCACAACTTGAGAATTGTTTGTAAACAGAAAAATCCGTGGTGGGGAAGAAACGGGCCGGCCAAGTTCAGTTCTTCCCCACCCCCAGCCTTCGAATTCTATTTAAATTTGAACGCAAAACGCAAAATATTTGTGGCTTATTATATCTGTTTAGTTTATACTAATTTATGTCTTAAATGGCAAAGAAAATTCATCAGAGTTGCTTGGTTTGGGACGCAGATTTTATCGCATCTCCATGAATGGTGTAGCATAGAGCAAATTTTGTCATTCAAGCTAAAAAGGACTCAGAACTTATTCAGAATGAACTCTTGTCTCATTTATAACAAATTGTGAGCTAAAAGTTACTCGTTGACTGGTTCTGAAAAAAATTCAGGGTGGGAAGAAACTGACTGGATGGGGAAGAAAATGACTAGTCAGTTTCTTCCCCCGGGGAAGACCCGGCCGGCCTAGTTCTTCCCCCGGGGAAGAAACGGGCCGTCCCAGTTCTACTTTCTTACGTTACATAAAGTCATCACATTAACAAGTTCATGTATTGTTTGTTTGATTTGAGGTTTAATGTCCCCGTCAACACTGTATAGGTCGTTTTCGAGACGTTGCTTCCAATTTCGTGGAACTTTTACCCGACATCGAGATGAAATGATACCTCAAGCCCTGTCGCCCAATGAAACCAATAAAGTTTATAAGCAAGGACGGGCCGACTCGCACCGCTTTGCCTGGGTAGGATTAGATCGTCTTAATGGTTTACCAACAATCGTGTGCGGTCGGTTTCAGCTCTGCGTGGAAGCATCATGCAGCCCATCTATTTCTTCAAGCCCCGATGGGCGGGGCCAAACAAGTTCATGCAAATAATACCCTTGTAAACTCCACTTTGTAAATCAAAGAGTAGGGTTCATAAGGGCATACATTATTTGCAATATTCCTGGGCAAACTGAGGCGGTTACAGCGAGCATCCACGTTCTTTAATTGAGCCAACATCACAATAGTCTTCAGAAAATTGTCGCCCTGTTATGCATACTTTACACGCATATATAAACGTCTTTTTATTTTTGGTAATTTTGGCTGTAAATCCTAACCCTTATGACCTTGTATAAATGTGTACACAATAAGATGTCGAATTTCGATTACTAATGTGTTTTTTTATGTGAAACTGCTACCTGTTGCTTTCTTCATAGAAACCCAACCGTGAATAGAAAATCTTTTTACGGTCTTTTTCAATTTATCCATTTGAATGCATACAGAAAGGGTCTCAAACAGTTTGGATATCTTGTTAATTTCATCAACACACTTTTTACCTTAAGCAATTAATGTAGATTACATCACGAAAACATGCCTTTATAATTCTGACCCCCTTGAGCCCCACTTTTATATAGTAAAACTGGGGTTTCCGGGGTATACCTTATTTTTCTTATTTATGCTCAAAAATATAGATTGTGGGTACTCGTTAGAACCGCCTCGATGAGGCGGTTCTAACGAGTGTCCGCAATCTATATTTTGAGCAGAAATAAAAAAATATCACAATTTTTCATCATAAAAATCTCACTTTTTCGGAGATAAAGGTAGCATTGTATTTGTATAGGCGTGTTTGCGTAATGATGGTCATCGTCGGCGGAGCTGGGTCTAGGCGCACTAGACTGTTTGGCAATGCTAAACTTACATGGGTAAAATACTATCTTGATAGACTGCAAAGAAATGTCCAGGCTTTTGACTGGACAGCGCAAGGACAATTATTTTCCATGTACACAATGAGCAAAAATATAATCCCTCTAGCGCTTGCCTTCCCTGAATTGCGATGTCCGCCATCTTGGATTTACTGCAGTTGATAAGAAATATAAGCAAAATAATTCAATGCACCACAATAACTTCCAGCTAAAATATAAATAAATAAAGACTATATATTGTTTTTCATTCATTTGGTACTTTATTATATTGTTTTCCGTTAAAAAAAGACTCATTCACACATGACGTAAACATTTTCCATCACGTGAACAAGTCCGTGAAATGGACACCCCCTTAAACCCCTTTTTATATAGAGAAAACTGGGGTATATTCATTATTGTTTTTCATTCATTTGGTACTTTATTATATTGTTTTCCGTTAAAAAAAGACTCATTCACACATGACGTAAACATTTTCCATCACGTGAACAAGTCCGTGAAATGAACACGCCCTTAAACCCCTTTTATATAGAGAAAACTGGGGGTTACGGGGGTATTCATTTCTTTTTCTTAGTTCTGCTGCAAGACATAGTTTGTGGGTACTCGGCGGTTCTAACGAGCACCCATAACCTCTTGTTTGCAGTTAAAATAACAAAAATATCACGGATTTTCATGAGAAAAGTAACCATTTTGGAGATGGGAAAAACACACAGTGTCGCACGGGTGTGTTATCGTAACGCCCACGGAACACAATGATAAAAGTAACTTGTGTACAGAAGGACGCATTGCACGACGTCACATATAAACATGTACTTTTGACGACGTCCGCTACAAAAGACTCCTTTAAAAAACGTTGCAACAATGTACAAAACATAGTCAAGAAGCTTTACAGTATATCAAATTCGTTAATTTGATTCTTGTCGGGGAGCATGGTGTCACACTCCACGCCTGAAATCGATATTTACTTTCACCTAACGGATCGGACAAATATCGCTCTCAGGCGGGGAAAGTGATCCCATATTCCACATCAAAAATCAAACTTTCTAGGCTGTTGACTGGACCGGCCCCCGCCCATAGGGGCTTGAAGAAATATATGGGCTGCATGATGCTTCTACGCAGAGCTGAATCCGGCCCGCACGCTAGTACTGGTAAACCGCTTAGTGGATCTAAGCCTGCCCAGGAACCGCGGTGCGAGGCGGACCGTCCATGCTAATAAACCCTATTGGTTTCATTGGGCGACAGGGCTTGAGATGTCATTTCATCTCAATGTCGGGTAAAAGTCCCACAAAATTCAGGAACCGCGGTGCGAGGCGGACCGTCCATGCTAATAAACCCTATTGGTTTCATTGGGCGACAGGGCTTGGGATGTCATTTCATCTCAATGTCGGGTAAAAGTCCCACAAAATTGGAAGCAACGTCTCCAAAATGACCTTTAAAGTGTTGACGGGGACGTTAAACCTCAAATCAAACAAACAAAAACTAACGGTTGACTGGACAGCACAAGGGCAATTATTTTTCTTCTTGCACACCAGACAAGGAAATCCGTGCTTTTACCCTGGGACAGAAATTTATGTTCTGACCCCGGTGTTCCGACCCGAAATTGAATATAATAGCGTGTTTGATCAATGCACTGGTTGAATTCGACCTCGTATGCGCCGTCGTTAAGGTTGACCTACAGCACGTTACGTGACGTCACTAAACATTCCTGTAGTGTCATCACAATATGGCGGACGTCGGTGACCGAAGTGACCTAAGCGTTAAAAATCCGCACTAAAAATGGAAAGAATCCTATATGGGTGTTAGGGGTGGATAGAAAAAATCCGTCCCTCGGGATCACTGTCCGGCATCACTCGGCAAGCTTCGTGATGCCGGGCCGGGACCCTTGGGACGGATTTGTCCATCCACCCCTCACACCCATATAAGATTCTAATATAATACCGCGTGAGCACAAATATATTACCCTCTCGCGCAATTGCGATGTCCGCCATCTTGGATTTACAATGTACTGCAGTTGTGAATTATTTCATGCACCACAAGATCTTCCAGCCAATAATTTTATTAATAAAGTAGAAGTAAAACAAAGATCAGGAATTGATACAATTAACTTACTCCATCCATAAAAGACACCAAAGGGAAAGAAATACAAACATTAAGCGACCAGACCATAATGGAAACCTAAACAAAGGAAGGCCATATGGACAGTTACTTTCCCACAAAAACGCTTACTTGTTTAACAGTCATTCGGTAGATTTTTCAGTGTTTTCCTTTATAAAACTGTCATTCCAACATGACGTAAACTTTTGCCCACTCAGCATCTTGATAAACGGAGTGCGTTCAGGAGGGCGCGTTTGATGACGTCAGGTGCGGTTAACCTGTACATCTCACGACGTCCACTGCAAAAGAATGCTTTTGAAAACATTGGAACTATGTACAACATTTCGTTAAAATAAATGCTTTCCACGACATTTTTCCGAGCCTTACGGGTCGGGCACATGTCGCTTTCAGGCGAGGAAAATCCCATTTTTCCCCGTAAAGAATCAAAATACATGTTACTTAAACGTTTGTAGGTCAGGTCACAAGAATATCCAGCTACCAATTTGTACTGATACATCGTTTTACACACACTTTATTTTTCAAAGGAACTTAACATACATTCACAAATAACTATAAAGGTTATTTATCCACATTATACAAAAAAGGCTGGAAAAATTGCGAATCATGAGTTAGCATCAAAAAGAAAAGATAGTGTTGAAGACGCATTTCTACTAAATTGAAAGATTTAAGTGATGATGTCGGTACCAAAGAAGATACAAGACAACAGCGACACTCTGGAGGGAGGATGGGGTTGGGTGGTGACATTCGGTGCTTTCGTTATCAATGTTATAGTGGATGGAATACTATATTCTTTTGGGTTATTCTTCATAGAGCTTTATGATTATTTTGATGCGAGCAAAAGCCAAACAGCATGGATCAGTTCTACAGCAGTGGGTATGCTGTTATTATCAGGTACGATGATATAATAATAATAATAATAATAATAATAATAATAATAATAATAATAATAATAATGATAATAATAATAATAATAATAATAATAATAAAAATAATAATAACTCTTATCGTGCTGTTCACAACCCCTATCTTTGGAAACAGTGTAGTTCCAAATCAGATGGCTTCTGAAGAAGCCATCTGATCAGGATCTACACTGTTTGACATTAAGTGTATGGCTTTGTAAGAATAAATTACACCAAGTAATCTGATTGGTTCAAAGTCAGAAGTGGGTGTGGTTAAACTGAATATTCAGCAAGAGAATGGATAATATATTGACAATAAAAAAGTAATGGTAATGAAGATGGTGATGATTGTTTTTGTTGTCAAACAAACACACAATGCCTATGATGTCAGCGAAGTTCTCATGTTACATTATGATGAAAAATAATACAACTGATGACAATTCTAGTATGCATTACATTTGGTTAAGGTTAACTTATTATATGCGGAAAACCCCTAAAGGGATACCTATGCAAACAGATCAGGCCCAGATCAGACGCGGCGTCTGATCAGGGCCTGCACTATTTCCTAACAGAATTTTCCATCAAAACTGAATAAAAATTAAAAATAGGCCTGACACCCCTCATATGGCAAATGGACTTGTCCAACATATAGCAATGAAAGAGTTCATTAGTACACAATTGGTTAATAGAAGCTGCGAGGTATGTCATCACGTGAACAAGTCCGTGACATAAACACCCCCTATACCCCACTTTTTATGGAGAAAACTAGGGTTTACGGGGGTACACATTATTGTTTCTTATTTTGGCTCCAATACATAGGTTGTGGGTACTCGTTAGAACCGCCTCAATGAGGCGGTTCTTATGAGCACCTACAACCTATGTTTTCAGTATCTATAAGAATAATATCACGGATTTTCATCAGAAAGATGGCCATTTTGGAGATGTGATAAAATGCACTCTGTCGCACGGGTGTGTTATCGTAATGTTGTTATGAGACCGCAACAAGGATATCTGAGGAATATATTATTCCATAATTGAAGTCCCGAGCATAAGACTAAAATAAAATTAAAACGAGTCTGAGTGTGACTAATCGAGGTGTCAAACCCATCACTGATTACTTCCCCCCCCCCCCCCCCCCCCGCACTCCCCCACCTCCCTTACTTTAAAGATTGTGCTTTGAATGATGAAACTTTACTAAAGAAGTCATTACCATTGGTCTACTCAAGACCACAGAAAACAATATTAATAATGGCCCATTCACTGAAATGTTTGAGGAAAGAATCAAACGCCTTCTTACCATCTTAGATACCTATTTAAACATTTTCACAGGGCTGCGTAAATGCACATTCATTGAAAATGGGGTCGCAAATCTGTTAGACAAGCTCAGCATACATACGGCATCTGGGCCTGATGGTCTGCATGCCTGGGTGCTTAAGGAATGCAGTGCTGAAATATCTCCCCTGCTGGCCTTTATCTTCAATGGATAACTTGATCAGGGCACTGTACCTATTGACTTGCGACAAGCAAATGTTAACCCGGTTTTTAAGAAAGGAGTAAAATATGATGCTGCAAACTACAGACCGATGTCTCTCACATGCATTTGTTGCAAAACCCCGGAGCATAACATCAACAATCACATAGCCTCTGAAAGCATTCTTGCTGACTGTCAATACGGTTTCCGAAGTCGAAGGTCTTTTGGAACTCAATTGGTTCAATTCTACCATGACACAGTGAGCAATCTGGTTAGGGCCATTAATCGTTGCCACAAACCGAGCGACCTAATTATCATGGATTTTGCTAAGGCCTTCGACAAGGTACCTCACAGGAGGCTATTATATTAACTGGATCATTATGGGACAAGAGGGTCCATACGGAAGTGAATTAGATCATGGCTCTCTGGACGCTCACAACAGGTTGTACTTGATGGCCAAGCGTCGGATCCAGTCCCTGTATTGTCTGGTGTCCCACAAGGTTCGGTACTTGGACCGGTCCTTTTCTTGGTATTTATCAATGATCTTCCAGACAACATAAGGTCTTCTGTTCGTTTGTTTACTGAAGCGTGTATTTTGTATAGGAATATATATTCTTCTGACTGCCTTATCTTACAAGATGGCCTGGATAGCCTAGCACGTTATTAGTCCGATTGGCACATGAAGTTCAGTGTGGCCAAATGTCATTCAATGAGTGTGTCACGGCACCCTCAGGACAAGCAGATTAAATTCGACTACTCACTACATCAGCGCACATTGGAGCATGTCAAATCCGCAAAATATCTTGGCATCACCATTACTGATAATGTGGATTTGGGTCAACATATTTTTGAGATTACATCTAAGGCAAATAGGACATTAGGATTTCTTAGACGCAATTTGGCTTTTGCTCCTATGCAGACAAAGGATGTTGCATACAAAACATTTGTTCAACCTCAACTCGAGTATGCATTACCTGTTTGGCACCCCCATTTTAAAACTCAGATTCAGCAGGTTGAGAAGGTTCAGAGGACGGCTGCCGGATGGATCTGCAGGCGATGGCAGAACAGAAGTTGTGCTGGCGAAATTCTCGCTGGGCTGAAATGGTCATCATTGGAGGCCCATCACGAGCAGTCCTCTTTTGTTTTTGTTTGTTTAATTTGAGGTTTAACGTCCCCGGTCATTTTGGAGACGTTTGTAACGTAACCAGCACACGTAATTTTGCTCTGGATCTATAGTTAACAATTATTTATTGTTAGTACTTCGCGTTGTGTTTTAGTTCTCTAATAAAAGTCAAGTCCGTTTCCAAAAGTTTCTATGTTTTATATACAACCCATAGTATACACTTAGTATTCAGAGCTTTGATCAACGCTCCTCTGAATCTAAAAACTATCCACGAAATGGACTGTCTGAAATCTGAAACCAAAAGCCAGTCAACATGATCAGAAGCGCAGTATTTATACAGAACAGTAAAATGTCAGCAGACACCTGCATAGCTAACTATTAACAAAATACACCGTTTAACATTTGATAGCATCTACTTCCTCATGTATTCCTTATATGTCAAATGGTCTGCACCTGCAATATACTTATCACGTTCATATGGTTAATTGACATAATCATGAATAAATACCTCTATGTTGTAAACAAATTCCTAAATGGTTGACATAATTGCTAAATAATCTGTATAACTTGAAATTATGTAATTGATATTTACTAACCTTATCTGGAAATGGAAAATGCACATATTTATCAGGTAGAAGAAAGTTGTTTTATTTAAAGACTGCCCCCAAACCCACCCCGAGAGCGAAATTTTTCCGAGCCTTACGGGTCGGGCACATATCGCTTTCAGGCGAGGAAAATCCCATTTTTCCCCGTAAAGAATCAAAATACATGTTACTTAAAAGGTTTTAAGGTCAGGTCACAAGAATATCTAATACAAACTACCAATTTGTACTGATACATCGTTTTGCACACACTTTATTTTTCAAAGGAACTTAAAATACATTCACAAATAACTATAAAGGTTATTTATCCACATTATACAGAAAAAGGCTGTAAAATGGCGAATCATGAGTTAGCATCAAAAAGAAAAGATGGTGTTGAAGACGTATTTCTACTAAATTGAAAGATTTAAGTGATGATGTCAGTATCAAAGAAGATACAAGACAACAGCGACACTCTGGAGGGGGGATGGGGTTGGGTGGTGACACTCGGTGCTTTCGTTATCAATGTTATAGTGGATGGAATAATATATTCTTTTGGGTTATTCTTCGTAGAGCTTTATGATTATTTTGATGCGAGCAAAAGCCAAACAGCATGGATCAGTTCTACAGCAGTGGGTATGCTGTTATTATCAGGTACGATGATATAATAATAATTATAATAATAATAATAATAATAATAATAATAATAATAATAATAATTATAATAATAATACTAAAAATAATAATAACTCTTATCATGCTGTTCACAACCCCTATCTTTGGAAACAGTGTAGATCCAAATCAGATGGCTTCTGAAGAAGTCATCTGATCAGGATCTACACTGTTTGACATTTAATGTGTGGCTTTGTAAGAATAAATTACACCAAGTAATCTGATTGGTTCAAAGTCAGAAGTGGGTGTGGTTAAACTGAATATTCAGCAAGAGAAGGGATATTATATTGACAATAAAAATAGTAATGATAATGAAGTGGGTGATGATAGTTTTAATTGTCCAATTTTAGGCAGGGACAAACACACAATGCCTATGGGTTCTCATGTTACATTATGATGAAAAATAATATAACTGATGACAATTCTAGTATGCATTACATTTGGTTAAGGTTAACCTATTGTAAGCGGAAAACCCCTAAAGGGGTACCTTGGCAAACAGTGCAGGCCCAGATCAGACGCCGCAGAACGCGGCGTCTGATCAGGGTCTGCACTATTTGCTAACAGAATTGTCCACCAAAACTGAATAAAAAATAATAATAGGCTTGACACCCCTTATATGACAAATGGACTTGTCCAACATATAGCAATGAAGGAGCCCACTAGTATAGAATGGGTTAATAGAAGCTACGAGGTATGTCATCACGTGAACAAGCCCGTGACATAAAGATCACCCTATACCCCACTTTATATGGAGAAAACTGGGGTTTACGGGGGTATACATTATTTTTTCTTATTTTGGCTCTAAGACAAAGGTTGTGGGTACTCGTTAGAACTGCCTCAATGTGGCGGTTCTAACGAGCACCTACAACCTATGACATAGATTGTGGGTACTCGTTAGAACCGCCTCAATGAGGAGAAAAATATGATGCGGCAAACTACAGACCGGTGTCGCTCACTTGCATCTGTTGCAAAACCCTGGAGCATATATTAGTTAGCAACATCAACAATCACATAGCCTCTGAAAGCATTCTTGCTGACTGTCAACACGGTTTCCGAAGTCGAAGGTCTTGTGAAACTCAATTGATTCAATTCTACCATGACATCGTGAGCCATCTGGGTGGGGCCATTAATCGTGGCCACATAGTGACCTAATTATCATGGATTTTGCTAAGGCCTTTGACAAGGTACATGTACCTCACAGGAGGCTTTTGTATAAACTGGATCATTAGGGGATATGAGCATCCACACTGAAGTTGATTAGCTCATGGCTCTCTGGACGCTCACAACAAGTTGTACTTGGTGGCCAAGCGTCGGATCCAGTCCCTGTTTTGTCTGGTGTCCCACAAGGTTCGGTAGTTGGACCGGTCCTTTTCTTGGAATTTATCAATGATTTTCCAGATAACATCATGTCAGTTGTTCGTTTGTTTGCTGATGATTGTAATTTGTATAGGAATATAAACACTTCTTCTAACTGCCTTATCGTACAAGATGAACTGGATGGCCTAGCACGTTGGGAGACCGAATGGCAAATGAAGTTCAATGTGGCCAAATGTCATTCACCAGACAAGCAGATTAAATTCGACTACTCACTACATCAGCACAAAGTGGGGCATGTCAAATCGGATTGGGGTCAACATATTTCTGAGATCACATCCAAGGCAACTAGGACATTAGAATTTCTTAGAAGCAATTTGACTTTTGCTCCAAGACAAACAAAGAATGTTGCATACAAAACAGTGGTTCGACCTAAACTCGAGTATGCATCACCTGTTTGGCACCCCCATGTTAACACCCAGATTCAACAGGTTGAGAAGGTTCAGAGGACGGCTGCCCGATGGATCTGCAGGCGATGTCGGAACAGAAGTAGTGTTGGCGAAATTCTCGATGAGCTGGAATGGCCATCGTTGGAGGCCCATCGTGATTAGTCGTCCTTAGTTTTTGTTTGTTTGATTTGAGGTTTAACGTCCCCGTTCAACACTGTATAAATCATTTTGGAGACGTTGCTTCCAATTTTGTGGGACTTTTACCCGACATTGAGATGAAATGACATCTCAAGCCCTGACGCCCAATGAAACCAATATAGTTTATAACCATGGACGGTCCGACACGCACCGCTTTACCTGTGCATGCTTAGATCCTCTAAGCAGTTTACCAGTACTCGTGTGCGAGCGGTTTCAGGGGAGGGGAGCTTATAGTATAGTGGGTCCTCCGTCGTCCGTCTATACTTTTGAGCAGCTATATCTCTGCAGCCTGCAGACTGATCTCAATCATTTCTCATCTGTAGCATGCCTCTGGTGGGGCACTAATGTCATTAACTTTTTTTCGAAATCACACAAAAGCTTTGGTTGCAATGGCAACCACAAGGGCCCATAGACATACAATGGGAAAATGCTTGTCATCACTGTAGCGCCTCCAGTTTTGATCTGATCTTACTGAAACGTATATGTAAGGTGGCTGGGGATAAAATCTCGGATGAGTACTGAAACCGGCCAAGTCGGCCCATTTATCGTAGAGTAACGTCCCTTTGATTGCTGAAAATGCCGATTTTGACCTTGTCATCACCGTAGCCCTTTCAGTTTGGATGGGATTTTTCTAAAACTTAAATGTAAGGTGTATGGGGATAAAACCTCGGATGAGTTCGAATACCGGCCAAGTTGGCCGATTTATCATAGAGTAACGTCCATTTGATTGCTGAAAATATCGATTTTTGACCTTGTCATCACCGTAGCCCCGTCAGTTTTGATCCGATCTTTCTGAAACTTATATATAAGGTCGCTAGGGATAAATCCACGGATGAGTTCGAAAACCGACCATGTCGGCCAATTTGTCAAAGAGTTATATCCATTTTATGGCTGAAAATGTCGATTTTTGACATGGTCATCACCGTAGGCCCTTCAGTTTTGATCGGATCTTTCTGGAACTTATATGTAAGGTGGCTGAGAATAAAAACGAGGATGAGTTCGAATACCGGCCAAGTTGGCTCATTTATCATAGATTTACGTCCTTTTGATGGCTGAAAATGTTGATTTTTGACCTTGTCATCACCGTAGCCCCTTCAGTTTTGATCGGATTTTTCTGAAACTTATATGTAAGGTGGCTGGAGATAAAACCACGGATGTGTTCGAAAACTGGCTAAGTCGGCTTATTTATCATAGAGAAACATCCCTTTGATTGCTGAAAATGCCAAATTTTGACTTTGTCATCACCGTAGCCCCTTCAGTTTTGATCGGATTTTTCTGAAACTTATGTGAAAGGTGGCTTGGGATAAAACCTCGGATGAGTTCGAATACCGGCCAAGTCGGCACATTTATCATAGAGTTATCTGCCTTTGATTGCTGAAAATTTCGACCTTGTCATCACTGCTGCCACTTCAGTTTTGATCGGATTTTCATGAAACTTACAAACAAGTAAGTCAGGCAGAAAAGCTCGGAGGAGATTGAAAACTCATGAGGTTTGCCTATTTATCACAGAGTAACATCGCTTTGATTGCAGTTAATTGCTTATTTTTGAACTTGTCATCACCATAGCCCTTATGTTTATATCGGATCTTCTTAGCAAGTCAGGAATAAAAGCCTGAATGACTTTGAAAGCTGGTGAGGTCAGCCTATTTATCATAGAGTTATATTCTACCTGCTTGATTTGCAGAAAATGCTTACCCTGTCATCACCATATCCTCCCATAAATCCTTCAGTAAAGGTTGGCACTTCCTAAAACTTTGAATCTGTTAGCTCAGGCAAGCGATACAGGACCAGCTTGAGCCTCTTGTTCTTTTTGGCCATGGAAGTTTTATGAGTTTGGGCAATGTTCATATCTTTCTACATAAATATTTTCAAAGTAAACTGCGGTTCATTTTTGTCTAATGTCTATGTAATAATAAATTTTAGACAACTATAATTACACTGGCAATAAATATTACAAAAAAGAGCTGTATTTGATGTGTTTATTTCTTTCCAAGCCTTTGGAACCATGAATTAAAGTTGTAATTCAAAATTAAAAGAACTTTCTTAAAACAATGCGGGGTGGCGGGCTCGACAAACAATCATATCTACCCCCCCCCCCCCCCCAACAAATTGCCACCCCCAGCGCCAAAAAATCAAATGGTCGGCCCATAAGGCATTCCCGTGTGCACAGAAGTATAACACTGGTCATTATACAGTTTGTAGGACAGCCTTAGAACGCATGGTAGGGTGTGCAAGAATTCCGGATGCCCGCGAAAGAATGAATGCATTGCCAGTAGCAGAGTCTTGAAGATGAACGTTGATTCCGACAAAAGACCAAGGCAAACTGTTTCGTCGCTTTTCTTTGCAATGAAGAATTTGGCAGGGATTTGAAGAACGCATTGAGAAGGTGCAGTATTTTTTTCCATTTGCTTGGCTATTATTTCTCACCTTTCGCAGAAGCAGTTGTTGTTGTTCTGTGAAAAGCAGTGTGAGAAGCCATGTTGATGAGTGGTTGAGTTCGATTACTTGATAAGTGACACTCGTTCAGGAAAGAACAGAATATGATAGAATCCCAGTCGTTTTAATCAGTTCGTTCTGTGGTTGTGTAGCAACAACAGAAAATAACTCATCACATTCAGACGCGAGTGGATACCTTCGGATACATGTTTTTGCACCTGTACCAGTTTTGTGAAGGTATCAGTAGGGCGAGGTGTATTTCGGCCAAACTCGACATGTATTTCAAAAAACGTCTGAAACAATCCAGGGCCGAAACGACTCGATTGGAATGCCCTTCCGGATTCGATTGTATCTACAGCTAAAGGTGCTGATGATTGTTTAGCTAAATTTACCTCTTTGGTTAGAGCTAGGGACTTACTTCCCACATCACAGTCCTGCTGTATGAATGTCATTTCACGTGTCACCAGTAAAAATTCTGATTCTGATTCTGACATCGCCTATTAGCGCTCTGCGTTGTCTGTTGTGACCAAGTCGCTACCATGTGAGCTGTTGTGGACAAAATATTGACTAATCGCTGCAGGTTTTCTGAGAAAATAGGTGGGAGAATTTTAAACGCGGAAATTGTCTAAACTCCAAAAATCACAACATCTACGTAAATATAAAGAGTTCTTTTTTCCGGCGCCGTTCTTCCCATGATTTCCATGTTCATGTTCATTCATGTTTTTTCACCGGTGTGATCGAGCGACGTCTGGTAGGTGTTTGGTTGCATGCTGCCGGACCACTGCCGGGCTGAGTTCGATCACACTTTGGTAAACCATGGTAACCGATCGAACTACTTCAAAAAACAACGCAATGGGTAAAAACCAGAACCAGATACAATGCTCTGTTCTTTTCGTTTCAGATGCTGTTATAACTGCCGACAACGACAAAATAAAAATCAACGATAACGAAAAATAACAGGGAACAAAAAAAGATACTAATAATAATAAAAAAAAATGATAAAAAAAAAAAAAAAAAAAAAAAAATGATAATAAAAAAAAAAAAAAATAAATAAATAATAAAAAAAAATAATAATAAAGGCGAAGGAGCAGTTACTGTGTTTGGGCGATTCGGTTGTGTTGGCATTTACATGCTAACTGTAGGGTTAGGACAAATGGTTTCCAGGGTCGCCTTTAGTCCTAGCCTCTCCTAGCAGGTCAATGTTGTCACAACCGCGTACCCCAACACAGTATTTAGCTCAAACATACCGTGCTTCTATTGAAATTTCATTACAACCTATAACCACATACATACATACATACATACATACATACATACATACATACATACATACATACATACATACATACATACATACATACATACATACATACGCACTGAGTAACGGAGACCGAATATAATGTATATAAATTACACGGTATGTAAAAAAAGATGGGGTCGGATAGGGGAGGAGGCGCCGACCAAAAAAAAAAAAAAAAAATAAAATAAAAAATAAAGAGTTCTTTTTTCGACGTTATCAATAAAAGCAATATTGTGATTTAACCCTTTTATAGAACATATTAAATATCAAAATAATTGACCAAATGATCACCGTTTTTTTTTTCCTTCAGTTTATTGGATAATTTATTTTTTCAGTATTATATATTGGCTGTCTTGCCAGCCAATGATGGGCATGATAATGATAACGGTGCAACCTATCAAACCTACCTGTGGTGGTATACTCTTTTACGTCAGTCTTCTTATCCTACGACAAAAGTACTTGGTTTTAGTTGGCAAACTATTTGTAAAGACAACAGATCATACGCCTTTGATCTATATCGTCTCGGACGCATCAATATTGATGGGTCCGAGATATCGTTATCTTTTTTTTTAAATACTACTCCAGTCATTTCACCCTCGAATGTGCACATTGTTTACTTGCAGGACGTTGGAATGACCGACATACTTATCCGTCAGTCAAGCACTGAACAGACGACATATCGTCAAACCACGCCGCCAAGGCGGAACCAGTGGAAACAGAAAATTCACGCAAGCTTGAAATTTCAGAAATTTTCATCTGATTACCGCTCTGCTCATATAAATTAGGTACATGAAAACTTTTTGAGAAGTTGGCGGAGTGTCTCCTTTTCAACTTTCCCGCTGGATGTGTTGATAAAAAATCAAAAATAAAGAAGTTATCACCGAAAAACGCGGCAAAAAGATAAAAAAAAAATCGACTTTAGCTAGTTGTCATTAGTGACCCAGATATTTTAAAATATTTTTTTTTAATTCCGCTTTAGAATGAATGATTCCAGAGAAAACATAACACACACTATAATGAAGGGCATGGGAACGTTTTACTTTGCGGCCGCCACAATGAAGTCTCAAGACACTGCACGACACGTGGCAGCAGTTTTATAACATTCTGAATGTCCGTTTCTTAACGCTGATGAAAGACACAAAGGACATTGAGATGAACTGACATCTCAGTCCCTACCGCCCATTGAAACCAATTGGGTTCATTTGCATGGCTGATCCGACTCAAACTACTTTGCATGTGCATGGTTAGAGTCTCTAAGAGGGTTACTAGTACTCATGTGCTCTCGGTTTTATCTCTGCGTGGACGCATCATGCAGCCCAATCTATTTCTCCAAGCCTCGGCGGGCGGAGCCATGCTGTTAACTGGAACGGTTAATATTAATGATTATATGACTTGGTATGCAGTTCTTCCCAATGTCCCAATATCGGGTAAAAGTCCGACGGACTTGCAGGCAAGGTCGCCAAAATGACTGAAATATTGTTGGCAGGACCTTAATAACTTACACAATTATAAAACTATAAACAAGTGGGGATTTAAGGATCTTGAGTGCATAGGCTTGTTAACTTGGTGGCCAGGTAAGGGAAGCAGGCAAACTGATGCTTCGATATGATCCAGAAAACACACACACACACACACACACACACACACACACACACACACACACACAAAACCTGTAAAGGCGAACATGATAAATAGTTCCATAAACGATCAGCCTAATAGAGCATATGGTTTCTAAGGAGATGACATGTTAACATCACGTGAACAAGTCCGTGAAATGAAAACCCCCTAAACCCCACTTTATATAGAGAAAACTGGGGTGTACGGGGGTATACATTATTTTCCTTATTTCTGCTCCAAGACATAGGTTGTGGGTACTCGTTAGAACCGCTTCAATGAGGCGGTTCTAACGAACACCCACAACCTATGTTTGAAGCAACAATAACAAACATTTGACAGATTTTCGTCAGGAAAGTAGACATTTTGGAGATGTGAAAAAAAATGCACTATGTCGCACGGATGTGTTATCGTAATGGCATTTTGTTTTATTATTTCCAAAGGCTACACATAAAAATTAGCAGTAGGTCTAAATTCATATTGCAGAAAAATATTTCTATAAAAGTTTTGCCATAATATCTGATAAGAATTGGCATAAAATGCAAATTTTCAATTTTCCCAATTACAAGTCTGTGGAAACTGTAAGTTGCTATAGCAACCAATCTAAGGAGCCGAATTTCATAAAAAATGTTAAGGCAAATATGAAGAATATGTCCATAAAATCCAAATCTCAAAGAGCATATTGTTTCTGAGAAGATGATTTTTAAGTTGTTTTAGCTCACTAGAGCCGAAGGCTCCGGGGCAGCTTATAGGATAGGCAGTTGTCCGTCGTCGCCGACCGTCGTCGTTTGTCGTCGTCGTCCACTGTCCGTGAACACTTTCAAACGATATCTCCTCTGAAGCCATTGGGCCGATCGAACTCAAATTTCATCTGTAGAATCCTTGGGCTGGGGGATTGAATGTTGTTGTTTTGTATTTTTTTGTGTGTGAGTTTTTTTTTTTATGAAAGTTGGTTCATAAGTTTGGTTGCTATTACAATTTAGAGTTTCCATAGACTTAAAAAGGGGAAAATTGAAAAAAAAAATGGAATTTACTGCCCAGCCTTTGCAGATAGTTTGACAAACTTCCATTAAAGTGTTCTTTAAGCAATCTACTGCCATATGATTTTATACTTATTGCTTATATTCATAGGTTGCCATGGAAACCAAAATGAAAAAAATAAAATAAAATCATCTCCTCAGAAACCATATGCCCTATGAGGCAGAGACTTTAAATATGGCCGACAGACGACGGCGACGACGGCGACGACGGACACATGCCCATCCTATAAGCTCCCTCGGAGCCTTCGGCTCTGGTTAGCTAAAGGTCCGCTGCTCAGTTTCGCATTACATTTCAAAGCACACGTAACAAAATGTGAAAACTCAGACATTTTTCAGAAACATGCGCATACTTGACATTAAACATTTATTGGCAGATACACGATAAGGATAGAGACAGTCGAACGTGCGTGCGTTTGTCGGTTTAACAATTTCTGGACCCAATGCGTTGCGTTAAATGAAAATTGTACCACCATTTTCAAACATTTTAATTCCTAAAATATATCAGACAGCCCATGTAAAGAAAGGTTTTTCCTAAAAATATGATCGTGCGATGGTTAGGATTAGGCTGACATCACGTGAACAAGTCCGTGAAATGAAGACCCCACTAAACCCCACTTTATATAGAGAAAACTGGGGTTTACGGGGGTATACATTATTTTTCTTATTTCTGCTCCAAGACATAGGTTGTGGGTACTCGTTAGAACCGCCTCAATGAGGCGGTTCTAACGAGCACCCACAACCTATGTTTGCATTATTTATCAGAAAAATATCAGGGATTGTCCATTTTGGATATGTGAAAAAAATGCACTAAGTCGCACGGTTGTGTTATCGTTACGTCAGACAGCCCGTGTAATGAGAGTTTTTTCCATAAAATATTATTGTGCGATGGTTTGGATTAGGCCGACCTGTTTCTAAGCAAACTTCTGTATTTCAGGAATATTCTCGAGTGTTCTCGTTTCCCTGTTTGGTACCCGGCTTGTGGCTATGTTTGGTGGCATTTTATCAGCCCTCGGGATGTTCGCATCTACCTGGTCTCCAAATGTACCAGTGATGATTGTATTATTCGGGGTTCTTGGAGGTACGATCATTCAATGCGATTTGTTTGTTTGATTTGAGGTTTAACATTCCCCGTCAACACTGTAAAGGTCATTTTGGAGACGTTGCTTCCAATTTTGTGGGACTTTTATCCGACATTGAGATGAAATGACATCTCAAGCACTGTTGCCCAATGAAACCAATAGGGTTTATAGGCATGGACGGGCCGACTCGTGCGCACCGCTTTGCCTGGGCAGGCTTAGATCATCTAAGCGGTTTACCCAGTACTCATGTGCGGGTCGGTTTCAGCTCTGCGTGGACGCATCATGCTGCCCATCATTCACTACGAACACACAATACATCACGCAAACACGAATAGAAGTGGAGGTAGACTTGCCCAAGTCTGTTAATTAGGTGTCCATTGTAGAAATAATTGTTTACAAAAAACATAAAAAATAAATACACTGTAAATGAATACAGTCTTTTATGAAAATTGTGAAATTAATTACCTACATTCATAGATGAAGACTAAAGAGACTTTTACATATTTTTTGTTTTGTTTTTTTAAAAAGGGACTTTCATTTAAAAATAAAAAAAAATGTAAATGTAGGGACTTGGGCAAGTCTAAAGTGGAGGCAATGATCAGGAATCGACAAATCAACCCACAGCTCCCATCAGAGAAACCAAAGGGAAAGAAACACAAACACGAAACAACAGACCTAATGGAAACATCAATAGCGGAAATATTATATCCAAAATAAAATAATATAAGCGACACAAACACCCAAAGACAAATCATAACAAAAATAAACCGCGACAGAAGAACCGCCTTGGAACGGTCAACGGAAACGAATTCCACTGGAGGGCTTAAATCGATTTTATGTGGCCACAATCCTCGCCCTTACTTCCCTCGCGATTTAGACAAATAATTTGTTCAGTCCGCATGAAAGCCTCCTTACTCATCAGTGCAACATCTCCTCGAACACAAACAATCAAAGAACCACAGAGACGAAACAGCGGTGAGGACTCGACAGCAAGAAACCACTGAAATGCTGGAGCAAAAGAAAAACAACAGTAAGACTCCGATGGGCCCGGCCAGAGATATAAACCCCACTTTTATATAGTAAAATTGGAGTTTTCATGAATATACATTACTTTTCTTCTTTCTGCTCTAAAAATAGACTGTGGGTACTCGATAGAACCGTATCGCCGAGGCGGTTCTAAAGAATACCCGCAATCTAGGTTTTGAGCCGAAATGAGAAGAAAGCATGTTTTTTTTTTATCTGACAAATTTCATTCGTCGTAATGAACACACTTCTGGGTCCTATGTTCAAAACATCATGAGCTCTAAAAGTTTAAAAGTGGTCAAGATGTTGCCTGTTATGGCAAGTATATTATAGCGTAGCTATATATCTTAGACTCGTGATCGTATAGTTTTTAACAAAATATAACTAAAGTCATATCGAGAGTTTCAACAGCTTTATTAGGCAGGCACCTCATACGGGTGCACAACTCCTAAAACCAGAATAACTGGATGCAAGCTTATCAAGTAGACATGTCTGTCGTTAATTTGATGACTGCACTAATAATATGATCTTTAAAATGCAGTTTCATCAGGTTTTAAAAGTACTTCACATGAACACCTGCTTAAATGACCTTAAACGGAAATGTCAGAGTCATATGATATTACGAAATTAAGCTGGCTCATAATCAAGTTATGATTTGAATGGCTGCCAGGTTACATGTAGACGAAATTTAAGCGCATCTCTGCATATTATACAAGTTATATAATTGATGTTTCAGAGTTATAAAATGAAGCTGTTTCATAATAAGAATTGAAGCTTAATATTTTCATAACAGTACTGATACAGAAGCTTACTGCCTTTTCAACACTCATTCAGTCATATTACCACTCTTACACACCTTCAACAATATTCCAGTCATACACATGATAACATGCCTATGCAAAATGTCATGTGCATAACATGACTATGTTATATACCTCATATTGTTGAGTAAATTAATTAACCCCTTAATTAATTTATCTAATAATTCTGACCACAACCTCTTGTACATATACTCTATATACAACTCGTATATAATAAAACAAGATATCATCAGCATATATCAGTGACAAGGATGACCAGGATGATATCTTAAGAATAACATGATATTATCAATGTATCAATGTATATCATTGAACAGGATCATGCATAAATAAACAAGACATCAAAAACACATGTCAGTGACAAGGATCCATTCACTTTTATAAGTGACCAGGATTATGTGATACATATATTAGTCATCAGGATTAAAACCAGGATGAATAACATATCATCAATCAAGATTATTTAATTAATTTATGTCATGTATGTTTCATGTGACTAGGATTGTAATTAATCTAATATGTGACCAGGATCCAATAAAACATTTGACCAGAATTTGAACAGGATTATAACGAAAATTCAGGTTTAATTGTTAATTAAATGTCTAAGATGTTTTCTTTTAATCAACCCTTCTAATCTAGCAGACTTCCTAATAACCAGGATAAGCAATACACTTGTAACCAGGATTTCCAAAAACTATAAGACCAATAAAAGGCTCATTAAAACACACTGTTTTTAGATTAAGCTTTTATTTCTTTTTTGATGGTGAATTTACACAGTCACATTATACTTCCCTCAAGTTTATAACTGTCGGAGGTTGTGGAATAGGTATAACCGGAACCCTGTAAATTTTATTCGCTGTTAGTATCCCATCGTTGTTGTCAGCGTTGTGTATTTTCTGGTGGTGTAGGTTTGTAATAAGGTAAGTTGGATGTGGTGGATATTCTTTACAGTATCCTTAGTGTTCCTGTACAACACTAATGTCGTCTGGCTGTAATAAAATAAAGTTTAATGTCACATGTACATCTTCACCTAAGCATGACCTTTATGGGCATACTCAGGACTTTATTATTGAAAGTCACTAAAGTTCTGATCACTAAATCTTCGTCCATGCATAGTCTCCAGGACTATACAAGGCACAAACAAATGTCACTGAAATGTCAATGTACTATAACCATTAGTGCTACTACGATCACATGAGCTATATACATGATGAAGAGAACACGTCGTACGATAAAGTTCATGTGTTATGCAAATAGTTCATAACATGTAACAATAGCTATATACCGTTAAATAGCTAAATACTGTTAACTTATCCCTGTTAACAAACACTGTTAATATTTCTAGTCTTCATAAATAAATCTGCTTTAAAACACTGTGCACAGATTTTCCTTATTTCTTTGTCCATGCCGCCGTTGCGTCAGTCCACTTGAAGGGCTTTTGTCCTTCCTCAGTGTTATCGACGTTTTGTTCCTCGATCATGGAGGACATCTCGATAACATTACCTTTGATCGGTGACCGTTTCACATTCACCTTCTCAAGATCATGTGTGTTAGCCTGTCTTACACCATTTATCTTATATACAAAGTTTCTTCTACGTAAGATTATTAAGATAATTGCAATTAATAATACCGTTGATGCAATACTGATTAACATAACATGTATCCAACTAGTACTTGATTTATTCTCACCTAATATTACAGGTTTAAAGTTTCTTGTTTCATGGAGTAGATTTTGTAAAGAGATCTCTTTCAAATAAAAATCTAAAATAAGTTCCTTTAAGAGCAATGAAAACATTCATAAGAAAGAAGATGGGTCATACTACGTAGTTTCGGCTAATAAAGCCTCATCAGTGACCCTGTAATGATCCGGCAACGAAAGCCAGAGGAAACGTACTGCAATTTTGCGAATTTCAGTATGCAGTCGATTCAAAGACTGATATAAATCAAAATTGGGTCCAAATAATTAAAAACCTGTCTAGAATATGAGTCTAAACCAATAATTTATTTCTGATTTCTCAGAATATTTACGCTGATCTCAAAGGACCAAAAGTAAAATATAAACTGCACTATGGTTGATGTACGGGGAGACGTTTTACGGCCGCCACACGGCACAACACCAGCTGCAGTGAAGTCAAATAAAAATCTAAAATAAGTTCCTTTAAGAGCAATGAAAACATTCATAAGAAAGAAGATGGGTCATACTACGTAGTTTCGGCTAATAAAGCCTCATCAGTGACCCTGTAATGATCCGGCAACGAAAGCCAGAGGAAACGTACTGCAATTTTGCGAATTTCAGTATGCAGTCGATTCAAAGACTGATATAAATGAAAATGGGGTCCAAATAATTAAAAACCTGTCTAGAATATGAGTCTAAACCAATAATTTATTTCTGATTTCTCAGAATATTTACGCTGATCTCAAAGGACCAAAAGTAAAATATAAACTGCACTATGGTTGATTAAAAATCTAAAATAAGTTCCTTTAAGAGCAATGAAAACATTCATAAGAAAGAAGATGGGTCATACTACGTAGTTTCGGCTAATAAAGCCTCATCAGTGACCCTGTAATGATCCGGCAACGAAAGCCAGAGGAAACGTACTGCAATTTTGCGAATTTCAGTATGCAGTCGATTCAAAGACTGATATAAATCAAAATGGGGTCCAAATAATTAAAAACCTGTCTAGAATATGAGTCTAAACCAATAATTTATTTCTGATTTCTCAGAATATTTACGCTGATCTCAAAGGACCAAAAGTAAAATATAAACTGCACTATGGTTGATGTTAGATCCTAGTTTAGTTTTGATATCAGGCCCAAAGTAAAAAGTTGAAACATTATGTAATTTCAAAAGTGCTTGCGAAGGATCTGACCTTTCAAAGTTACTATGTCTGCCAAAATATTCAGGTAACTGTAAATATTTGTTTGAGGCTTTAAATGTGTTATTTATCCGGATAAATCCAAGTGGTGGTGTGATTTAAATGTCAGCATTCTTCGGTTCATATGACTGACACTTTAATGTAAATGTTATATGTCTATTTGTGACAACAATCCAAATACCAAATGACAAGTACTTCGTAGTTGGCAACCTTTCATTCAACACATCTACTTGTTTACAATATTTTTTAATGTCATGCAGGTTTTGCATGGAGAGAGCAACAACGCAAAACTTATTTACGTTGGTCTGATAAAATGCTGTCTCAGGATTGCAGAAATGAAAAATGATAGTTATTAGACATCTGAAATGTACTTTCAGATAGAAGTGCCGGCCTCAGTGGCTCAGTCGGATGCGCGTGTGACTGGTGATCAGGAGGACGCGGGTTCGACTCCCGCCGGGGTCGGCAACATTCTTTCGTGGCGATTGATCATGAAATCTTTTCTACGGTCATTCTCTCCCTTCCGCTGATTCAAGAAGGGCAGTTGTCAGTTTCTGGCAAAAGAATGTGCACTGTACTGGTAAACCGCTTTCGTATAACCCTGCCCAGGAAAGTGTTGATAGGTAAACTGACCGGCTCAAAAATGACCTAAATAGTGTTGACTGGACCGTTAAACTCCAATAGAAACAAACAATCAGATAGAAGGGACAACTTTGTTTTATCCTTCGAGACCAGTAACATTTCATTTTCTAAACTGTATTTTAATGATACATCTGGCTGATTATTTGAGAGTAGCGGTAGTGGTAAGTATTGTATTTTATACACTTCATATTTTACTTTGGTGTTAATTAGTGGAATCTTAAGGATAATTCTAATTTTGTTATTCTCAAGGTATGTTATACATGTCAATGTCTTATAAAAATACCAAATATCCTTACGAGGGTTTTTAGGAAGCTCAAAGTTATTAGGAAGTTTTATTTCTACCTTAATTAATAATTGCTTCAGATCTTTAGGTGAGATTGTATTAGTTGACAAATGATGCATTGACAATATGTTTAGTTCAGATTTTAAGCTCTCAAGATAAAATATAGCATCTTGCGTGGTAAGCCTAATTTCATCAAGTGTCATTTTGAATTGTAGGTATGTATGAATAAATTGTTCAAGTCTAACAAACTGTCGTTCGATTGTTCTTTCAAGCAATCTTATTTTATGGTCAAGCTTCTGAATATCTATGATGAGATCCATAATTGATCTCCTATTTTCTGCTACTTGCATTCTTGTTAAATTAAATACAGACAAATTAGTCTTTTGAAACAAAACATTTTCGGATGTAAAGAGTCCGAATGCCTGGCTAACAAACAATGATCCCAAGAATAATGTGATCATCATTGTGTTAATCTGAAATTAAATAAAAATGGGCATTACTACACTGTTAAACGAGGTACTTATTTACAATTCACCTCCATTAACATACATGAGGCCCTTACCTCATTAAAGAACATAATATTACGAGGTCATTTTATAACATACTAGACATTAACCCCACTAATTGCTTGTAACTTTCTTTATTATCTCGAGACTTCCTTCGTCTCTTTTTCAATGGCCTAACTGTCTCGCTGTCTACACTATTAGACAGTGGCTGCTGTGAATAAACTACATTCACATCCATATCATTGTTTTGTAAATCATTGTTTTCAACCAAAGGCATAGAACAGGAATTATCAAAGGATAAATCGTCATTACATTCCATGTCCTTGACCTCAGTTTCTTCACTTTGATTTTGCCTAGCTTCTTTGTGTTTTAACCGTTTCTATAATTACATTAAAGGTATATCATCTTTATCAGAAGACGTTTCTCTTTCTTGTCTGCATTTCTTAACTAGCTTAGCCAAGGAAATGTGTTCTTCTGAATCAGAATCGGATTCTGTTTCTGACTCAGAGGCCTGGGGTGGAATTACATATGCTACGTCCCTAAGTTTTCTACTATTTTCATTTTTGGAAACTGGCCAATTTGCCAACATTAAAACGCCTGCATAAACTCTACATGTTGAACCATCTAATTGGTTTTTAATTATGAAAGATACATGTCCAGTTTTCTCAATTATTCTATAATAAGGTTTCCATTTCTGTCCTTATTTACCCTTTCTTTGTTTATTTTGGTAATAAACTGGATCTCCTACTTTTAACTCTACCTCTTTAACATTTTTGTCTGCATATTTAGCCTGACGTTTCTTTGCTTCTTGTCAGTAATTTCTTACATGTACAAAAGCTCTGTGTTGTTCTTGAAAAGCAACTTGGTGGAAATCTTCACCTAAATATTTTCTCCTAGGCTGTAATATATTGTCAACTGGCAATACTACATCTCTGTTGTAAAGCAAATAATAAGGTGAAAATTTAGAAGATTCACTAACATTAAATCTAATTGCTGCTAAACTTTGACAAAGATACAAATCCCAGCTCTGTTGATTATCAGCTACCATTTTAGCTAAAATGTCATGCAAAGTTCTATTGAATCTTTCAACTTTTGCATTGCTCTGAGGATGATACACGCTTGTCAAAATATGGTCAACATTAAGTTTTTCCAATGTTTCCCTGACCATCTTATTTACATTCTCAGTTCCATTGGCCGTCACTATCTGTAAAGGACAGCCAAAACGTGGGAAAATATGTCCAATGATCAATTCAGCTACTGCTTCAGCAGTCTTATCTGGAACTGCAAAAGGTTCAGGCCAACCACTATACCAATCGACAAATGCAATGATATATTTATTGCCTGACAAAGTTGTTGGATAAGGACCCGAAAGATCAAGACTGATTTTCCCATAGGGTATTGTGGAATATCTGTCTCTTGTAATGGATGTTTCGTTTTCGGCATTGACCTAGCTCTGCAGGTCATACAATCAGAAACATATTTGTGAATTTCTGTGAACCAATTTAGCCAAATAGAGTTTTCTGTACACCCATATGGCCATTGTTTTCATGATACTGACTTACAACAAAAGATCTAAGATGTTTTGGAATATACAATCTAAAATTTTGGTCGTCATTGGCATTTGTTAAATAGTATACCAATCCATCTACCAAGAGATGATGCTTTTGAACATCTTTGCTCTCTTCCCCATTCCAAACCATTGACCGAATGTTTGAGATACCATCATCCCTAGTTTGTTCAATTTTCATGTCAAAACCTTCTTTTGTAAAATCAGAACAGTCGCACCTTAGAAATGTATCTTCATTTGGAATACTACAACCAGCAAACGATTTTGGATCAAACTGATTAGAGTCTAACACATTCACCTGATATAAGTTGTCATTGACATCAAGTGCCTTTTCTACTTCTATGTCTTCACTAACTGTACTTTCCTCTGTTTCGTTTACATTATCTGGATGCCTAGAAAGTTGGTCAGCACATGTTTTTGTTGTACCAGCAATGTACTCTATAGTACAATTATAACCTGCCATACTCAAAGCCCAAAGTTGAATCCTTTTGTTTTGCATAGGAGATTCAAGCAAGTATTTCAGAGGTTTATGATCAGTTCTTATGACAAACTGAGCATTGTGCAGATAATAATCTAACTTTTTAAGAGCAAAGTGTATCGCAAATGCTTCTTTTTCTACTACAGACCATTTACATTGGGACTTACTAAGTTTGTCTGACAAATAATAAATTGGTTTTTCATCACCCTCACACTCTTGTGTAAGACATGCACCCACACACGAGTTGCTAGCATTTGTATAAAGAACATATGGTTTATAAGGATCTGGATAAACCAAAAGCGGGACAGCTGTTAAACTTTCTTTCAAGAATTCAAATGCAGTTTGATGTACGTCTGACCACTTGTAATGTGCATATTTTCTTGTCAAAGCAATGATTGGTTCAGCTATCTGAGAGAAGTTTGGAATGAATTTTCTGTAGTAAGAACACATACCAATGAATGATCTTACTTCTTTTACACACGTTGGACAGGTAAAGATTTAATTGCATCAACCTTCTTTTCATCAGGTTTGATTCCTTGTTCACTAATAACAAAGCCAAGATAATTAGTTTCTAATTTAAGAAAACCACATTTCTTAAGCTTAAGTTTCAAATTTGTCAAATATCAAACTATGATGTCTCAAATTTTCTTCCAATGTTGAGCTGAAAATCAATATATCATCAAGATATGCTGTGGCAAAATCACTGCAACCTTGCAACACAAAAGACATAAGTTCTTGAAATACTGCAGGAGCATTAGAAAGGCCAAAGGGCATCACATTGAACTCCAATTACCATTTGTGACATGCGAATAAAAATAATAAATGAGTTCCTTTAAGATCAATGAAAACATTCATAAGAAAGAAGATGGGTCATACTACGTAGTTTCGGCTAATAAAGCCTCATCAGTGACCCTGTAATGATCCGGCGAAGAAAGCCAGAGGAAACATACTGCAATTTTACGAATTTCGAATAGGCAGTCGATTCAAAGACTGGCATAAATCAAAATGGGGTCCAAATTATTAAAAACATGTCTAGAATATGAGTCTTAACCAATAATTTATTTCTGATTTCTCAGAATATTCACGCTGATCTCAAAGGACCAAAAGTAAAATATAAACTGCACTATGGTTGATGTACGGGGAGACGTTTTACGGCCGCCACACGGCACAACACCAGCTGCAGTGAAGGCAAATAAAAATCAAAAATGAGTTCCTTTAAGATCAATGAAAACATTCATAAGAAAGAAGATGGGTCATACTACGTAGTTTCGGCTAATAAAGCCTCATCAGTGACCCTGTAATGATCCGGCAAAGAAAGCCAGAGGAAACATACTGCAATTTTACGAATTTCGAATAGGCAGTCGATTCAAAGACTGGCATAAATCAAAATGGGGTCCAAATAATTAAAAACATGTCTAAAATATGAGTCTAAACCAATAATTTATTTCTGATTTCTCAGAATATTCACGCTGATCTCAAAGGACCAAAAGTAAAATATAAACTTCACTATGGTTGATGTACTGGGAGACGTTTTACGGCCGCCACACGGCACAACACCAGCTACAGTGAAGGCAAATAAAAATCAAAAATGAGTTCCTTTAAGATCAATGAAAACATTCATACGAAAGAAGATGGTCATACTACGTAGTTTCGGCTAATAAAGCCTCAATAAATAAAACTGTTTTTTCTATGTCCTTCTCATCCATGGCAACCTGCCAATATCCACGATTTAAGTCCAAAGATGTAACGTATTTTGCTCTACCACGTGAGGCTAAGATATCATCTTTTAAGGGTAAAGGAAAGGAATTTGTCTTTGTTATCTGATTTAATTTTCGAAAGTCAAAACAGAACCTTTTACTGCCATCTTTCTTGTCAACAATCACAACAGGAAATGAGCAAGGTGATCTTGATCTTTTAATAACATTTGGTTTAAACTTTTTTTTATTGTATAACACAGATATCAATGACAAGCATGTACATATTGAGAACATAGCTACACTAGTTGTAGTATCATACAAATGGGATCCTGAAGAAAGTCATATGACTTATTTGAAACTGTATCCTGGAGTTACACTCTTGTTGCTTTGCTAATTTACTTATTATTATTATACACATATACATACACATACATACACATAAACGTATATACACATTTGCATCTAACATTTCGTTAATTGCTTTGTCAATTACCTCTCTGTTCTTATTTGGAGTTCTATAAGGTTTCATTTTAATTGGTTCATGATGACCTATATCAATTTGCATTTTAACTGTGTCTGTTTTTTCCCAATTCAGAATCTTTATTTGCAAACAAGTTTCTATTTCTCAAGATAAGATTTTCAATTTTTGACCTATATTTTTCAGGTACATCAAGGTCTTTTAAGTCTAATTTATTTTCTTAGTTGTTATTTTGAATGATTGAATCCACATGTGTAACATTATTTTGAAGCTCTAACCCGGTGGGTCAGGCCTCAGATTCTATGACGGTTCCAACGTACAGGCTTATTGAGAATTAGAGAGATCTAATTCAATGTAATGTTGGTTGGTGTCTGATGCTCTGTCGCTGGTCGGCCCCACCGGAGTCTAACTGTTGGTTTTCTTTTGCTCCAGCATTTCAGTGGTTTCTTGCTGTCGAGTCCTCACCGTTGTCTCACCTCTGTGGTTCTTTGATTAATTGTGTTCACGGAGATTTTGCACTGATGAGTAAAGAGGCCTTCATGCGGACTGAACAAATTATTTGTCTAAATCGCGACGGAAGTAAGGGCGAGGATTGTGGCCACGTAAAATCGATTTAAGCCCCCCAGTAAGTTAATTGTATCGATTCCTGATCTTTGTTTACTTCTACTTCCAATATTTTAGCTAACAAACCATGTCTATAAATTTTAATATATTTGTTGGTGTTGTTTACAATTAAAACTGGCAAAGATCTATATTTTGCTAATGTAGAAACAGTATTAATAATTTGTGAAGTAGAAGTAAAACAAAGATCAGGAATCGATACAATTAACTTACTCCACCCATCAAAGACACCAAAGGGAAAGAAACACAAACATTAAGCGACCAGACCATAATGGAAACCTAAACAAAGGAAGGCCATAAGGACACTTACTTTCCCACAAAATGGCCATACGGCCATCCAATATAAAAAGACAAAAATGATACACACAGTTAGTAACAAACAACAACAGAAATAAACCGCAACAGACGAACCGCCTTGGAACGGTCAGTGGAAAGATTTTCACTGGGGGCTTAAATCGATTTTACGTGGCCACAATCCTCACCATTACTTTCGTCGCGATTTAGACAATTTATTTCTTCAGTCCGCATGAAGGCCTCCTAAGCCTGGTTGATTAGTTAAAAATCCTGTATCTATTTATGAAACCTTATATGACCTGCTGGTAAGTCTGGATTTTCTCCTACTTTTCCGTAGCATATCATGGCTGTATTAGGTTTTATTAAACATGTTCTTTTCATCCTAACTGTTGAAGCTTTATGTATATCTCCCTCTAAATTAACATAGTGTTTACCATTGATTCTTAAGCATTTCAAATCAAAATAAATCCTAACGTTGTTCTGTTTAACTGTTTAAGCCAGTCCAAACCAAGTATCAAGTTTATATTTAAATCTCAGATCACATAGAAATCTTGAGACATTTCGGTGCCACCGATACAAAACTGTACAGTAATGCAACCGTGACACGTAAGTTCACTCCCATTTGCAGATTGTAAGCAAACTTTTTTTCTGGGTGAGTCTTGGATTATTCTTAAGTTGCTCATAAATTCTGCGGTGCATTAATGAACGTTCAGCTCCAGTGTCTACAAGAGTTCTAAACCTCTGTTTACCTATTTTAACTAAACAAGAATTTGGACTGCCTGAAACATTGATCTTAAACTTTTGATGAGGTAAATGTCTATTGTTTTCTTTACTCATTACATCGACCCATGTATGCAATGAGTGTCCCAGTTTTCCTGACCAGATACTATATTTTGTACATTATTCTGATGTTTAGGTCTTCCATGACCCATAGGTGGTCTACTATGTGGTTCTTTGTTTTTGCAATCTCTGGAAATGTGACCTTCTTGTCCACAAATCCAACATTTAACCTTATTTCTGTTTTGCTGAGTTGTGTTAACCCTATTAAATTTTCTAAATTTAAACCGTTGACCTCTGGAGTGGTCAACATCCATAGGTGCTTCTTTTCTTTGGGTAAGAAATGTGTGTGACATTGGAACTCTATCCCTTAGATTCTGTTCATTAGTGACTATTGCAATTGCCCCCTGTAATGTATCTGGCTGATCTCTAAGTATCTTAATTCCAAGTTGTCTTTGGTCAACCCATGAACAAAGATGTCAATAAGTTGACGATCAACAGCATCGCCTGGTTGGTTTTGGTAGGCTTCTTCTTCTAAAGAAAGAATTCTTTCACTTGTGTCTTTTGGTTTTGGATGGCCATATGGCCATTTTGTGGGAAAGTAACTGTCCTTATGGCCTTCCTTTGTTTAGGTTTCCATTATGGTCTGGTCGCTTAATGTTTGTATTTCTTTCCCTTTGGTGTCTTTCATGGGTGGGGTAAAGTAATTGTATCAATTCCTGATCTTTGTTTTTCTTCTACTTCTCAGCGGAAAGCTGTATGTACTCCCCTGGTTTTTGTTTCACGCTGCGCAACAATGAGAGCGCCATTTGCCTATCCGTAACATCACGGAAACGGACAGCTAATTGTTCTTTAAGCTGTTGCCAATTACCGTCTGGGTTAGCCGCCATATACCTCGATATAAAACCAATAACTGCCCCCCCCCCCCCCCACCCCAGGAAGATTGATATGCAATCAACTTCTTTCTTGCCTCAGATATAACCGCAAGAATAGAATACTTTTCAATGGATTTTATCCATTCCCTAAAGTTTTCAGAGTTGCCATCAAATTTAATCACGCTTGTTGAGGCCCCTTGTGTTGTTAGTGCCTCTGATACATTGGCAAGTTCTAATTGTATATTTACGAAAGCATGTGCAGCAGGATAAAGCTGTTGTTGATGCTGAGCCTGTGCTTGGGCATGTCCTTGTTGAGCCATATTGAAAAGTAAAAAATAAATAAATCACTAAATTAATTAACCTAAAATTAATTTTGGCCTACATTTTAGTTTCCGTTTTAGATTAATTTCTTCCATACTTATGCATGATAATTGGTCACAGAACAACACACAAACATAACCAAAAAAAGTAAAAGTAAACGTCACCTACCTTGGTGTCCATTCCTCTTTTTTCTGTCGTAAGGTTCCCTTTTTTAATTATCCTGATCACGGCACGAAAGCAAGATATATAGCGTAGATATATACCTTTGACTCTTGATCGCACAATTTTTAACAAAATATAACTAAAGTCATATTGAGAGTTTCAACAGCTTTATTAGGCAGGTACCTCATACGAGTGCACACATCCTAAAACTAGACTAGATGGATGCAAGCTGATCAAGTAGACATCTGAAGTCTTGGTCAGAAACCCCAGTATTTATAATCACTACAAAAATCTCACGCAATATCCCTCTCTCATTGCATCATGCTTGTTATCACAACTCTTGCCAAAATCTCTTCTAACTATAAGCTTTCTGTTATGAATTTGATGACTGCACTAAAAAATGATTTTTAAAATGCAGTTTCATCAGGTTTTGAAAGTACTTCACATGAACACCTGCTTAAATGAACTCAAACGGAAATGTCAGAGTCATATGATATTACGAATTTAAGCTGGCTTATAATCAGGTTATGATTTGAATGGCTGCCAGGTTGCATGTAGATGAAATTTAAGTGCATCTCTGCATATTATACACAGTTATATAATTGATGTATCAGAGTTTTAAAATGAAGCTGTTTCATAAAAAGAAATTGAAGCTTAATGTTTTCATAACAGTACTGAGACAAGAGCTTACTGCCTTTTCAACACTCATTCAGTCATATCACCACTCTTACACACCTTCAACAATATTCCAGTCCTACACATTATAACATGCCTATGCAAAATATCATGTGCATATCATGACTATGTTATAATATAATCTCATATGAAAAAACAGAGAACAGATTCTTCGTTTGCAAAAGCGATGTAGACCTTTTCTCAGTTAACCCATTTAGTACCGGAAACCCCTAAAGGGGTAATTGGCAAACAGTGCAGTCCCAGATCAGACGCCGCGTAAGGCGGCGTCTGATCAGGGCCTACACTGTTTGCTAACAGTTCAGTCGTTTTCCGAATAAATTTTATGATAACACAACCTGACACCCCTACATTTTGAAATTGACTCCTGCTATATATAAGGAGGACGATTCCATTTTGTACAAAAAGGGTTAAACTAGTAGCATATTCCTACATAAGTAGATTAAAGTTGTAACAATTTCTTAACGACATATTATACCCACATATTAGTTTTGCATAAATGGGCCATGATCACGTCTTGGTATAAGGAGTACGATGGATATGCATTGGTATTTTGTGTTCATTCAATTGCTCTCTCTCTCTCTCTGTCTCTCTCTCTCTGTCTGTCTCTCTCTCTCTCTCTCTCTCTCTCTCTCTCTGTCTCTCTCTCTCTGTCTCTCCTCTCTCTCTCTCTCTCTCTCTCTCTCCTCTCTCTCTCTCTCTCTCTCTCTCTCTCTCTCTCTCTCTCTCTCTCTCTCTCTCTGCATGTGTGTGTCTATGTGTGTGTGTGTGTCCCGAACGTTTATATTTGCTGCCGTCTCTTGTTGGAACTTTTTCAGTCGGAAGAAGTGTTGAAGTTTTGATATCTGAGCCTATAGTTATTTAATAGATGATTTTATATAGCTCGAACAAATTGACCTGATACTGGTGAACTCTATTAACATAATTTCATACCCGACTGAATGCATATATTAATCTTCGCCGTTTTCCGAAGATGGCAATACTGTTATACAATACATAGAAGTCGGTAAATGGGTCGCTATTCACGTGATGCCGAAAATTCACGAGAAGTTTACGAAAGCCGACGTATTAGCCGATAGCATTGACTAATTTATTCCTTGCATAAAGGTTAGTCTCAGGTCAAATTGTTCGCACTATAACATTTGTGCGTCAATTGATATGTGATATCGTGTTGAATGGTTCAAGATTATTTATGAATTTAGTTAACCATTAAATAAAATACCACACCAGTTAAACTGTGCCAGGCCGGCCTCGGTAGCTTAGTCGGATGCGCGTCTGACTAATGATCAGGAGGACGCGGGTTCGATACCTGCCGGGGTCGGCAACATTTGTTCGTGGAGATTCATAATGAAATCTTTTCTACGGTCATTCTCTCGCTTCCGTTGATTCAAGAAGGGCAGTTGTCAGTTTCTGGCGAAAGAATGTGTACTGTAACGGCTAACCGCTTACGTATAAGCTTACCAAGTGAAGGTGTGGATAGGTAAACTGATCGGCTACAAAATGACCTAAAATGGTGTTGACTGGGCCGGTAAACTCCAATAATACAAACAAACAATAAATTGAGCAAGGGGCCAGTTCAAGACACTACAAACACTTGCCCCCGCATCGGATAATGAACTTAGTTTTTTCGGTTTTCCGTATGTGCGTCGGTTGCACGAGCGTACGAATGTACGTCCTTCTATACGAATGAGTGTACACACCTAAGTACGATCGTACGTAATCCTGACACGGGTTAAGGCAGTTGTACCAGGTAGAACCTGAACTCATATTTTCCAAACCGTGTGTTGGTTTTGGTTCATATTTCATTACGAAAACACGCCTATACAAATACATTGTAACCTTTATCACCGAAAAAAAAAATGAAAATTTTAAGATGAAAAAGTGTGATATTTTTCTTGTTTCTGCTCAAATATAGATTGTTGGTATCCGTTATAACCGCCTCATCGAGGCGGTTCTTACGAGTACCCACAATCTATTTGAGAGCAGAAATAAGAAAAATAGGGTTTACCCCTGTAAACCCCAGTTTTTCTATATAAAAGTGGGGTTCAAGTGGTCAAAATTATATAAGCGTGTTTTCGTGATGTGGTAAGATGACAGATATAGGTCCAACGTTTTATTGAGCATTACCCGCAACCATGCCACTACCTCCAGGTCAAGGTCAGGACTCAGTAGAATTTTTCTTTGTGTGTTAAATACTCAGGCCAAGGTATTTGTACCAAGTAGAGAGCTCATATCTTGCAAATCATTTGATGGCTTTGCTTCATATTTGATATAGGTCCAAAGTTTAATTCAACAATATCCCCACCCATACCACTGACCTCAAGGTCAAGGCCACGGACTTTGAAACTTCTACTGTTAAAGATTCATGTTAAGGTATTTGTACCATTTAGAACCTGACCTTTTACAATTGAGTTAGTTCATGTTTTGCATGATTAGATATAGGTCTAAGGTTTTAGTCATCTAACCCCCTCCCGCCCCGAACCCCCATCCCCATGATCTCAAGGGCAAGGCCACAGACTTAGATTTTTTTAGTTTTAAAAATATTAACAGGGGTAAACCTTATTTTTCTTATTTCTGCTCTAAAATATAGATATAGAGCGTGGGTACTCGTTAGAACCGCCTCGATGAGACGGTTCTAACAAGTACGCACAATCTATATTTTGAGCAGAAATAAGGAAAATATCACAACTTTTCATCTCAAAATTTTCATTTTGTCAGCGGTTAAGTCAGCAATGTATTTGTAAAGGCGTGTTCTCGTAATGTATGATAGTGCCGTCCTTAGTACTTGGAATGGGCCTGTAACGATTTTCCAAGTTCCACCGCGATTGTAAGCCCTCCTTATTTTGGTCAATATCTGAGAAAAATAAGTATATGCCAGCATCTTGATTGTTTGTTTGATTTGAGGTTTAACGTCCCGTCAACAGAGTATAGGTCATTTTGGAGACGTTGCTTCCAATTTTGTGGGACTTTTACCCGACAATTAGATGAAATGACATCTCAAGCCCTGTCGCCCAATGAAACCAATAGGGTTTAACCTTTGGGATCATTGGGTCCATTCTGCTTACTTTGAAAATCGAATATCGCAAATGCGAAAGCTGTCCACATTTTTTGCAACATCAATAACACAATTTTAGATATTGTACTAGCTACAACGGTTAACAATTTGACCACTAACGAGCTCGTTAAGCTAACGATGCTTTGAACAACTGGCCCCTGTTGTTAAACTGACTGTGATACTGTTTTACAGTTAGCCTGAAACGATCTGTTTGGCGTGCGGTGTATGTGTCGTAAAACGGGTAGAATACTGCCTCCTATGTTGCCATGCAAACTCAAGAGCGCGACATTTGATGTGGGTTGTCCTCTGGAATATGATTTGGCATTAATGCATACCTGCGTTTATCAAGCCTTGGGAGTGATGATATTTTGGCCATTGTGAAGGCATAGCAGATGTCATTTGTTGAGCACAGATTCCTTTTTAACGCTTTGTCGTAAAATTTATTCACATTCAGAAAAAGTCTGTGACAGTTTATTTCAGTGACACCTTTAGTTACTCATGGCATATCAGCGAGATAAACAGTTTATGTATTAGATACACGGTGATAAAGCGAAGGAACGATACACTTCTGCCATATCTTGTTCTGTCACAAACGTTAACTCTTACACTTTTACTTCGAAACGTCTACTTGCAAAATGGGCGCAATACTCCCTTATTGCACGTATGTGCCTGGCTTGGGCGTCTGGTGACTTTTCTGATGTGCCAGATGTCGGGCAATAGTCATGCGTTTATGCATCATGTAAGTTTCTTGTGACATGACTATCTTTTCTATTCTATTTTTGTTTCTTTTCCTGATTTGATAGTTTGTGAATGTTTCTCATAATATTTATTTATTTACTTACTTATCTATTTTCCATTTGCTCATACTAAATGTTCTGCTGAAGTGGAGGAAATAAAGAATCAATCAATCAATCAATCAATTAATCAATCAAACAATCAATCATTCAGACTTTAAAGTTACTTGACTCTAGATAAGAAAGTTTCAGTAAGGCCATTGGTTTATAAACTGGAGGTTAGGCGCAGTTCAGTCAACTGAACAAATGTAATAAATAGAGATTATCATATGGCATTTTTCATATCATACCCCATATGAAAAATGCCATATCATAATCCATTTATCATACATTTCACTTAAAAATGTTCAAAATAAATTGTATTTATTGCATATGCCTAGTACCAACCTTACAATGAGAATCTCATTATCTAGAATTTCTTTGCTCGATAATATTATCAAGATCTAAAAGTATGTCAGCAATCCCTTGCATCGTTCTTTCGCCCATTTTCCTCTCCTATTCGCTGCGCCGTGCCATGTTTTTTTTGTTGATTTTTTTTTTTGGCCAAACAGTTCGAACATATGAAAATATTGCAAATTGCAAATGGCGTCCTGAACAACAAATGCGAAAAGCCGCAAAAGGAAGAACGCTGCGTGTTCCGAATAGGTTGACGTCAGAGGTATGACAAAGGCTTAGGGGTGCCATAAAGGGTTGTGATATAGATTTTGGGGTATGATAAAGCACATGCGATATGGCAGCACGTGCAAGCTTGAAACGTGCATTGGTGTCACGTTCGTATCGCATATTCAAAAACTAAGTATTTTAAACTAAATGTATGATAAGCAAATCTATTAATTGACTATCCTGTATTGACCAGAGGTCATCCATATTAACACAGGTCAAAACTCAGTAATCATGTTTTTAATGATGTCGATTAATAAAATTGTCATGAATCAAGTTATTTCGTATTGTCCCAGTTACAGTCCCTCGGTCAGTTGTATTGGCCTCGGCCTTCGGCCTCCGGCCAATACAGCAGACCTCGGACCTGTATCTGGGTCAATACGAATTTACTTGATTAATAACAGTAGAGTATTCAGCATACTGACACTGAACGTATATTGGAACAAGGAGCATAATTGTGCTCGTTGATACAGGTGTGTGCTTAATACACGTGGGTCATAATACATAAACATTGATCGAGAACTGAAAGCAGACTTGCTGTAAACAGATTACTTGCTTATTCTAACACAGCGCGCCTATATAGGCAATGCAAAATAACTGTGTTTTATTCTACAACAAATCACGATAAGGAAGAGCGTTACGAGTGACGTCATTAAAAAAAATGCCAAGTTATGACGTCACTAGTCGATTTCCTTGACGTTGGACGGTGTAATGTCATTTTCTCGCATCGAAAACGTTAGAAAAGGATATAAATGCATGTGTTTCAGTCGATAATTTTAGCGGGGTTTATTTTAACAATGGCGAAAAGTTGTGAGAATTTGAAGGAAACAACAACATTATTGCCGATTTTCAGCGTGTTAGAATCGAAATAGATCAGCTCTAGTCTGTGATTTGTTGAGTAATAAATCACAGTTTGTCGGTCAGTTGTAAGTAGACAAATCACGCGCGCTACGCGCACGTGATTTGTCTACTTTACAACTGACCTCCAAACTGTGATTTATTACTCAACAAATCACAGTTAGAGCTGATCTATTTCTTAAACAGAAAGGCGAAATTGACAGGTTTTATTGCATCTGACCTATGTAATTACGCACCAAAATGTTGTCATTTGGGTCGCTATTGTTTAAAATGTTTTCCCATCTCTAGTATTAAGATTGTATTTCTTACCCCATGTATAAATGAGGATGGGGATCAAAAGACTGAAATGTGTCAAGGGAAAATATATTCTATAAATGGGTTATCCTTTGGAAGCAAGGAACTCTCCACAGAATTAGATAATATGAAATGTACATTTTTTTCTGGGCCAGACTAGCTAGTTTCGGCCAATTAAGCCTCATCAGTGACCATCAAATATTTTCAAAATTCCAGAATGGAATCAATGATCCCAAAGGACAAGAAAATATAAACTACACTATGACGCAGGGCAGGGAGACTTATTACGGCCGCCACACATTCCCAGACACCAGCTGTAATGACGTTAAATATGTTCTATAAAAGGGTTATCCTTTGGAAGCAAGGAATTCATCACAGAACTAGAAAATATGAAATGTACATTTTTTTCTGGGCCAGACTAGCTAGTTTCGGCCAATTAGGTCTCATCAGTGACCCTTAAATATTTTAAAAATTCCAGAATGGAATCAATTGTCCAAAAGGACAAGAAAATGTGAACTACACTTTGATGTATGGCAGGGAGACTTTTTAAGGCCGCCACACATTCCCAGACACCAGCTGTAGTGACGTTAAATATGTTTTATAAAAGGGTAAATAAGCCTGTAATTCATCTATGTCGTTTCTTTCTTTCAGGCCTTGGTTTCGGATTTATGTACCTTACGTGTATTGTCGCTGTGGGCCACTACTTCACTAAACGACGTGCGCTGGCGACTGGTATTGCCATGGCTGGTAGTGGCGTGGGCTCAATCAGCTTTGCTCCGCTGTTGGAATTTCTTATAAGCTCATACGGCTGGAAAGGCGCAATGTGGATCGTATCCGGGATTTGTTTTAATGGTGCTGCCATGGGGGCGTTATTACGACCAATAAATCGCGAATATAATGCCACAACGAGACTCGTTCAAACATTTCCGTGTTGTAGAATTGAAAAGAAAATTGACAGCGGCAACTCGACGAGAAATACGTGCGACTGCTCCAGTTTATTCGCATTTACCCTCCTCAAGCAGTTGTCTTTCTTAATATTCGTAATTTCAAATGGCATTGGTTTACTGTGTAAGTTCAGGTATCATCACATTATTAAATAGCTATACAACCACACGACCAAACGTTTAGCAATAAGAACTCTCTTAGTCTCATTTTTGATGCTGTTTGCAACGATCATCAAAGACGCGCCGTGATGAACTTTTCATCATGTGCTTCTGATGACTGACAACGTGATCGGAACGATTGCGTAGCTAGTAATCAGTTGACTGACCGAAACGTTCAGACAACTGACGTAACGTTAATAACGATTTTGGATATGCAGTACAAACCTGCAGAAGGCAGGATTGCAGTGGTAAAGTGTTTTTGACAATTGCTAAGCTCCGTCCTCCTGTGTAAAGCGGAAATTAACCACTAAATATGGAGTATGGATTTTTTTGTGCTTTGACAAACATGCCACTTCTGACGCAAACTCCTGTTCAGAATTACATTGTGTTTTTGACGTATTTGCACTTAACTTATGAACCGACGACAGATTTCATATTGCTAAACTGCCAGTTGCGCGGTTGTAAATATTGTGAAAGTTCAGAAATGGAACTCCGAGAAGTAATATAATTGCATGCTTACGCGGAAGTCTCCGAATAGTACTGTTATAGCCACTTTCTATCTAATAAGCTGCCACGCGGAGTAATGGCCATGAACGCGTTCAAATTCTTTCCGGTAATGACGCTAACTATCAATAGCTACACAACCTAAGGTTATTGCACTTATATAATTCATTCATTGCCCTTGTTTAGGGACCTATGTGATATTCTAATGCACTTGCGTATGAAACGCGATGTCTGATTGGATAACGTCAGAGATTTGCGACAGTATATTCTGCGATACCCGACGTCATCATGTAACGTCGCTTTTCATTCGTTGACATTTGGTTTTACGCAGCTCATAACGCGTTCCTCTTTAAGCAAATAGTGCAATTTTTAACCAAACAAAATTTAAAATGCATTTATTGTTTCAAAAATTTTATTTGGGGAGGTAAATCGTCGGTTTTACGGTCGCAGTTTCCGTCTTACTGCTCCGCTGACGCGTCGGCATAAAACGAATTTTTCGACAATAAAACCATCGATTTACCTCCCCAAATGCCAATTTGGAATCTTGTGAGAGGGGAATATAACGGTTTGTTCATCCGAGCAGGTAATATTGCTCGAGGGCGAAACTTTGGGGGAAAACTGTAGGCAAGAAATGATTCTGACTTCTAGAGATTCTTTCAGTAAATGCTTCAAAATATGTAAAAAGCAACATATTGAACACACACATAAGGCTTGAATGATAAAAATTGATTTATCCAACTGTAAAATCACACCAATTAAAATGAATTCAAATGAAACAACAACAACAACAACAACATTATCACTTCCTAGTTTCTTAAAACAAAAGTTTTGGAGACAACAAAAGTTGTAGCGCAAGCGACCACAAGGGCACTTGTACATTTTAGCAGTGACTTCAGAGGGGAATATTGCAGGCGAATATTTATTGGTTATTGAGTTTATATTGTGAAATATTCGGCACAAGTTCATATGGCGAAAGACGCACGAGCTTGCGAGTGCGTAACGAGTACCGAATATTTCACAATATAAAGTCAATAGCCTTTTTATTATATACCCAAAACTTGGACTGTCTGCCAGAATTCAGGATTGCCTGGAAAAATGAGATAAGTGGTCTATAAATGATAATGATCTTTATTGGTTAGAAATAGAAAATAATGCAGTTCGTTAAGTATTTTCCTACACAATGAAAAGCCACGTCCAATGGCGCCAAAGTGAAAACGACGTTAACGCTGTTGGATGAATAGAATAGAATACTTTTATTAACCGAATCTTGGGCCATCTCTTGCATATATAACAATGAACATAATGAACATAATAAAATACATTGATCATAATATGAGCCGCGTCACTCGAAGAAGAGTCGTTCTGGCTTAAGCAAACACAAAAGACTCAGCTAAGCCTGGACATATGAACATTCTCATCAGAACCCTTTGCTGCTCGCCCTAATAAGCCGTAGGTCAAGGGTACAGTCCGATTAAATAAATAACAATAATAATAATGATTCAAGTTTCATTGAGGGAATGCTCATATTCACTGAAACACGCACCAATGGTACAGACTGTTTGAACGACACCTCTGCCAATGCCGCGGTACATATATCAAAAGAGAACACTTCCACATAATAGGACCATAATGAACATCACTGCTCAAACATCTTGAAATGATGCAAACAACAGTATGCCAGTATGTTAATAGACTGATATACCACCATAGAACAAAACCTTTGGGGATTTAAGTGCATGAAACTAAACAATGTACAAATACATATAGTGTGCGAATACTGTAAGAGTACTTTTATGTTAAAACGTGTACGACGAATTTCTAAGTTTAAAGCAGTCATAAACATACTTTGAGAACAAAATTATCATATCTTCCGATTCATTATTCATAAGCCAAATGAATTTGTCATCCTGTGTCAATATAAAAAAAGTTTTTTGCAAATTTTGTTAACCGAAGCTAAACATTGCTAAAAACAAAATGTTTCTCATCTTCTACAGCTCCGATATTACATAATGCACATATTCTATTATTGACATCTTTTTTTGTATCTGCCTCTTTCAATTACTATTCAATGTGGACATAAAACATTTTCGAATTTCAAAATCTGTTATAAATGACAAATACTTTTCTTAATTAAAATTGTTGTAAAAAGCGCGTATGTTCTAAGTTTTCCCTGGTTAGGCTCCTTACATTTAGACAAAGTACTTTTTAAGTTCTCTTTGAAACGATTGGTAAGCTTTGTTTTAACAACCGATGCAAAGTTTGTTTGGCATGCAAACCTAGTAGAAACCCCAATGTGCTTTAATACAAAATTGGCACTGGCTACCCAACTCACTTTTTCTTGATTTGCAGTGAAACAACTATCTTTATAAGCACCTTGTAATAATGCAGAATTAGAAGTCAATAGCCTTTGCAGAAACTTACATGCACTAACGAGGACTTTAATATACAGAGGGTATCTACCAAATTCACTCAAAATGGCCACATTAGATGGCTGTTTATTCATTTTAGATATATATGTTTAGAGTTTTATATGTAGTTTATCACATAAAAATTTTCTGCTAAATCTTCTAGTCTAAAATCAGGTTTATTCAGCTTCGAGGATAAAACGTTTACCGTTCCCCATATCTCACGTCCATATAAAATTCTTGGCTCTACAGTATGTTCAAAAACATAAAGTAACGTATCTACGTTTGGCGAAAAGGTAGAAAAAAATTGCCCTTAATGCCCTCTTACATAAATGAGTTTGGCAATAAGAAAAAGAGCAAAAAGAGGAAAATAAAATACCTAAATATTTATAAGATGTTTTAGTTTCTATATCTAGGCCTTCACAGTAAAAAATCTCCGAAAATAATTAACCATTTTTGCAAAACACAACTACTTTTGTTTTCTTTTAATTCACTTTTAAACAATTATCTTCACAATTTGACGCAAGTTTATCTATACACCTTCGGAGTCCTGATTTAGAGGTTGAAAGTAGCATAATAACATCTGCATATAACAACGAATTAATAAGAGTACAATCTACTCGAACTTGGTCATCATTTTCACCAAATATAGAAGCTAAGTCATTTATAAATATTTTGAAAAGTTTGGGACTTAAATTATCACCTTGTCGAACACCAATTTTTGGATCAAAACTATTAGTTAATTTGTACTTTACTCGTACATATAATTTATTGTCTTGATACATATGACGAATAATTGTATGAAAATAACATTTCATATCAAGCTTTTCTAATTTATATAATAAAGCTGGGTGCAAAACAGAGTCAAAAGCCTTTTGAAAGTCAACAAAGCACACATATAATTTTGCCCCATTTTTTGTTTACTTCTCTTTTAAAGTTCTTAAAATAAACATGTGAACTGCTGTCCTAATCATTGGCTGAAAACCAATTTGACGGTGATTTATCGTCTTATTTTCGTCCAAGAACTTCTGTAATATTTTATTTAAAACACTATTAAAAAGTTTCCCCAAACATGGCATTACTGTGATACCTCTGTAATTGTCAGGTATATTAGGGTCATCGCCCTTCTAAAGAGGCTTTATATATCCCTTTTCAACTTTGCTAGATACATACCCGATGAAAGAATAAGGTTAAATAATTAAACAATACATGGCAGTGTATGTAACTGACTAAGTTTTAAATCTCATTTTTAATTCCAACTAAAAACAGTAGAAGTGGAGGCAATGATCAGGAATGGATACAATTAATCCACAGCCCCCATCAGAGACACCAAAGGGAAAGAAACACAAACCTAAAAAACAGACCTTAATGGAAACATCAATAGCGGAAAGCCAATAGGACAGTTACTTTCCCACCAAATGGCCAATAAAATCATATAAGCGACACTAACACCCAAAGACAAACCATAACACAAGTAAACCGCGACAGAAGAACCGCATGATTTGTTGTTTCTTCTTTATCAGTTTTTGTCTGAGAAATGGATTTCAAATTCTTTTGTTATTCTTCATTTTTTAATATATTTGTTTGATTTCATAAAGATTGGAAAATGATTTAAATATTAATTTCCTGAAATAGATTGAAAAGGGTCATTTACATTAGATTCTTCCTTTAAATCTTTTAATAGCTCCCAGTATGCTTCTGGGTCTTTTTCAAACTTATTATCTAATTGTGATATTAAACCAGATTTGAACTCTTCACATTTCGTTTTACAAGTACGGCTGTAAAATTTTCTATATTTGAAAAAAGATCCACGAACTACAGGGTCGTTTGAAAACCTTAAAAGCAATAAACTTTTTCTTAACAATTCTCATTCTAAACAAATTGTGGTCAAACCCTTTTAGCTCACCTGTCACGTAGTGATGAGGTGAGCTTTTGGGATCTCTTTTTGTCCGTCGCCCGTTGTGAATGCTTGCGTCAGTGCGTAAACGTTTTCTTCAAACGACAACTTCTCCTAAACCAGTGAATGGATTTTGATATTATTTCACAGGAAAGTTCCTTGGACGACCCTCTTTCAAAATTGCCTAAATCATTCCGCTCCGTTAAACAAAATAGCCGCCAGAGCTAAAAATAGATAAACCTTTAAATGACATCTCCTCCTAGGCAAATGGCCTAATTTGAAAATCATTTCACAGGAATGTTCCCCGAGTGACCCTGTTTCAAAATTGCCAAAGTCGTTCCGCTCCGTTGAAGAAAATGGCCGCCAGAGCTAAAAATAGATAAACCTTTAAATGACATCTCCTCCTAGGCAAATGGTCCGATTTAAAAATAATGTCGCAGGAATGTTCCTTGAGTGACCCTCTTTCAAAATTGCTTAAATCGGTCTGCACCGTTAAACAAAATGGCCGCCAGAGCTAAAAATAGAAAAAACATTTTAATGACATCTACTCCTAGGCAAATGACCCGATTTGAAAAGAATTTCACAGGAATGTTCCTAGAGTGAGCTCTTTCAAAATTGCCTAAATCGGTCTGCTCCGTCAAACAAAATTGCCACCAGAGCTTTAGATAGAAAAAAAAACCCTTTAAATGACGTCTCCTCCTAGGCAAATGGCCCGATTTGAAAATAATATCACAGGATGTTCCTTGAGTGGCCCTCTTTCAAAATTGCCTAAATCGTTCTGCTCCGTTAAACAAAATGGCCGCCAGAGCTAAAAATAGAGGAACCTTTCAATGACATCTCCTCCTAGGCAAAAGACCCGATTTGAAAATAATTTCACAGGAATGTTCCCTAAGTGACCCTCTTCCAAAATTACCTAAATCGTTCCGCTCCGTTAAATAAAATGGCCGCCAGAGCTAAACATAGAAAATAAACTTAAAATGACATCTCCTCCTAGGCAAATTGCCCTATTTGAAAATAATTTCACAGGAATGTTCCTTGAGTTACCCTCTTTCAAAATTGTTTTAATCGTTCCGCTCTGTTAAGAATAGGCTGCCAGAGCTTAAAATAGAGAAAACTTTAAATGACATCTCCTCCTAGGACATGGCCCGATTTGAAAATTATCACAGGGATGTTCCTTGAGTGACCCTCTTTCAAAATTGCCTAAATCGTTTTGCTCCATTAAACAAAAATGGCCACCAGAGCTAAAAATAGAAAAACCTTTAAATGACATCTCCTCCTAGGCAAATGGTCCGATTTGAAAAGAATTTCACAGGAATGTTCCTAGAGTGACCCTCTTTCAAAATTGCTTTGTTAAACAAAAAAGCTACCAGAGCTTAAAATAGAAAAACATTCCAATGACATATTTGCCTAGACAAATGACCAAATTTAAAAATAATATCACAGGAATGTTCCTTAAGTGACCCTCTTTCAAAATTGCCTAAATCGTTACGCTCCGTTAAATACAATGGCCGCCAGAGCTAAAATTAGAAAAAAAAAACAACATTTAAATGACATCTCCTCCTAGGCAAAGGGCCCGATTTGAAAAGAATTATACAGGAATGTTCCTTGAGTGACCCTCTTTCAAAATTGCCAAAATCGTTCTGCTCCGTTAAATTAAATGGCCGTAAGAGCTAAAAATAAAAAAAAAACCTTTAAATTATATCTCCTCCTAGGCAAATGGCCTGATTTGAAAATAATTTCACAGGAATGTTCCTTGAGTGACCCTCTTTCGAAATTGCCTAAATGGTTCCGCTTGTTTTAACAAAATGGCCACCAGAGCTAAAAATAGAAAAACATATAAATGACATCTCCTCCTAGGCAAATTGCCCTATTTGAAAATAATTTTACAGGAATGCTCCTTGAATGAACCTCTTTCAAAATTGCCTAATCGTTCCACTCCGTTAAACAAAATGGTCGCCAGAGCTAAAAATAGAAAAACCTTTAAATGACATTTCCTCCTAGGCAAATGGCCCGATTTAAAAATAATTTCCCAGGAATGTTCTTTGAGTGACCCTCTTTCAAAATTATCTAAACTGTTCCGCTCTGTTAAACAAAATGGACACCATAGCTAAAAATTGAAAAACCTTCAAATTCCACTACAATGAAAAATAGCCTCCAAAGATAAAAGTCTTTGGTCCACATCTCCTTAAAGCAGTGAATCCTTCATTTCCATAAGCTTTGAAACATCTTGGATTCAGGTGAACGATTCAGGGCCATCCTGACCCTCTTGTTATATGTTAAAGTTTTGTTTTATACTTCCCTTGTCTAAAGCATTTCTTATACAAAGATTTCGAATATGCGGTGAAAATAATATAGTTAATACAGTCTACAGCATGGTCGGTGGATAACTCCTGATTATCAAAATTGAAATATGAATCCATAAACTGTCTTAACTTTTCCTTCACATATAATGTATCAAAAGCTTTCTGAAACAAAAAGCAAATCTTTAAACCATCTATATGAATGATCATTTTCCTGACTTAAATAATCATTATCTTCTATACGAGATGTCTCTGTATCAAATGCTGAAATTTTGAACGAAAGTTTAGCGTAATCAGAAAAATGTGGTATGTGATCATGAACATGAAAATACATAACATTGTCAATAAACTTTCTGAAACTATACAGTAATCCACCACACTATTACCGTTTTATTGAAAGGAAGTATATTTACCAAACCTATCGCCAAAGGTTTTGACATTTAAAATATTCATAGCTTATAGCTTGGATGCAAATGTCAAACTATTCTTTACCACGAGGACAAACCTTTTTATTTTCCGAGTGCTGCAAAATATCGATGTTATGTCTCAAAACATAAGAGGAATTCGCAGGTGCTATATACACAAAACAAAAGAACACGTCATTTGTTAAGTAGAAGTAAAACAAAGATCAGGAATTGATACAATTAACTTACTCCATCCATAAAAGACACCAAAGGGAAAGAAATACAAACATTAAGCGACCAGACCATAATGGAAACCTAAACAAAGGAAGGCCATATGGACAGTTACTTTCCCACAAAATGGCCATATGGCCATCCAAAATTAAAAGACACAAGTGATACACACAGTAAGTAACAAACAACAACATAAATAAATCGCCACAGAAGAGCCGCCTTGGAACCAAAACACTGCTTTGAGAGTTTTAACCAAACTAATTCGCTTGAATTTCTTGATTATACAGTGATACCATTTTTAATTATTTGTTTATTAACAACATCATACCACCAGATGTAGGAAATTGTGTTTCCTTTGGTCTGTTAATAGATAATGACCAGTATGTTTCACCAATGAAAAAAGTTTCATTATTTTTGGTTTCTTGTAAACGAACTATATCATAATGTATCATAAGTGTGAACCTCATCAATGAATTGCTTGTCCTCTACTTTATTAAACACATTTGATTTGGTGTTGTGCACATTCCAACATCCAATTTTTAGAAATGCTTTCATAAACAATAAATATGTATAGTAAGTAACAAGAAGAACAAGTGAATTATTAAATTGCTCCCCCCCCCCCCTTCCCCCCAACCCCCCCCCCCCCCCAAAAAAAAAAAAAAAAAAAAAAACACTACAAGAACATTAGGACTACCCGTACATGTAATATATGACACAAAATGCAACATTTATTATAATTACCATTTTTCAGTCTTACTTACTAATTAATAATACCATTTGAGCACCAAGTTACCACCGCAAACTTAAATCTTTCAAGGTTTAGGCATAAAATTTCACAAAAAAATGGTAAATAAATAAATGGTAATATGACATGTAGAGCAGCCTCAACATCAGTAGCCAGACAGGTATCATAAATCACAAACATGCATTAACTTTGAAAGGAATTGTAAGCAATAAATATGGCCCCATAATATGTTTAGAAAAAAACTGAAAATGTCCTTAAAGCCGTCAAGAGAATCTTTACTGAAAAGTCGAACTGTTTCAATGCAACATCTTAATAGTACTACGGCGTACCATGCCTGATTATTTCAATACAACATATTATAAGCATAAAGTTCCATACCTGAACACATTTCAATACAATATCTTAATAGCACTTCGGCTTTCCATAAGTGATAAAAAAATAAAAAGATAAACATGATTTCAGCGAATAAGTGTGTTATATTGCTCCAGCCTTTCTTTGTTTGATTTGATGTTTAACTCCCCCGTCAACACTAAAAAGGTCATTTTGGTGACGTTGCTTCCAATTTTGTGGGACTTTTACCCGACGTTGAGATGAAAAGACATCTCAAGCCCTGTCGCCCAATGAAACCAATAGGATTTATAAGCAAGGACAGTCCGACTCCCCAAGCTTTGTCTGAGCAGGCTTAGATCCTCTTAGCGGTTTACAAGTACTCGTGTGCGGTCGGAGTTAGCTCTGCGTGGGAGCATCATGCAACCCATTTATTTCTTAAGCCCCAATGGGCGGCCCCGTCCAGCCATACTGTTTAGATTTAAAATGTTACTTTGAAAATGTCGGCCCCCGCCCATCGGGGCTTGAAGAAATATATGGGCTGAATGATGCTTCCACACGGAGCTGAAACCGACCCGCACACTAGTACTGGTAAACCATTTGGAGGATCTAAGTCTGCCCAGGCAAAGCGGTGCGCGAGTTGTACCGTCCATGCTTATACACCCTATTGGTTTCATTGGACGACAGGACTTGAGATGTCATTTCATCCCAATGTCGGATAAAAGTCCCACACAATTGGAAGCAACAACTCAAAACTGACCTTTACAGTGTTGACGGCGACGTTAAACCTCAAATCAAACAAACAAATACTTTGAAAATGCTCAATGGCTCGTTTTAAGTTTTGAGACAGGATTCATGTTTGTATTTCTTTCCCTTTGGTGTCTCTGATGGGAGCTGTGGATTAATTGTATCGATTCCTGATCATTACCTATACTCCTTTTTTGTCGTACTCTTTCTCGACAGATGTTTATCGTCTCTAAGCACTCCTTTCACAGACATTTTCTTGAAGAATAGTTCACTGTTGTCACACAGAATGGCAGAATCAGTAGAAGTATATTTCTTAACAAGGGCATTACTGTCTTTTATTGCATTTATGTTTGCTGAACTCTGCTCTCTTGGTAAGCCGAGAGATACCATGGCTTTTTTCCCTAGGAACTTCAGAATGGTAGCAGACACCAGATCACCCAACTTATCAGAAAATTCAGACTCCCTATCATTCTCCCTATTTGTGTTATTACATCCCAGCTGGTACAATATAAGGTCAGGTGAAAAATCCAGATCATATTGTTCTATAAATGTCATTGTTTCATCAACAGTGTATTTTTATAACCTTTCTGACATTAGAGTTTCTCCCCGCAATGAATCGCGCATTTAGGTACCTGTTATTAGAAGTACCGATAAGAACTATTTGATTCCTTTTATGTCCGGGTCTGCTATCATTCTCAGGAGCCTTGGGATCATCTACAAGTCTTTTATCAGAATCGTTGTCCTATAGATTGGGTGAGTTCTTATCTTTCATTGACTTAGGGGCATTGTTTTTTTATAAGTGGGGTCTATTTTGACCGATAAGGATGGTTTCTTCAAGTCCCTTTTAAAAATGGGTCCGTGTAGATTTTTCAGGGGGAATTTCTAATATTGGGTTATTTTCCATGCGATTATCTAAGCCCTTGCTCGAAAGCGAATCGTCAACTCTACATGAATACATTTTTATGGAGAGAACTTCCTCTTGCTTGTCATTTATTTCTAAAACTTGAGACGTCATCTTCTTGTCGTAGTCCAAGATAAAATCGTTTCTGTTCTGGTATCTGGTTTCTTGGTTTTCCAGGTCACTCTGCAGTGCTTGAGAGATAGAACGCTATGTCTTTTACTTTCTATTTAAAATTTCAATTACCCCTTTCTGCTTAGCCTGTTGTATCTCATTTTGAAGAAATATTGAATTTAATTTCAATAGTAATTCTTGAATAGATTTCTCAGCCTTCGCAGACCTGGATGTAGCTTCTTTGAGATTCTCAGCCGCTTCGAGCTTTTGTTTCTGCTCCTTTCCTTTCAAAACATTGGTTTGGTCATTTTCCGCATTACCAGTCTGATTCCGTTTCTTTGTTTGATCATTTGATTCAGAAATACGATCTACTAACTGAACACAATCTTTCTCTATCTCTCCGCACTTGCACTCGCCATCGTAGTACCGCACTTCTTTGAGTAGATCTGTATTTATCCCTGCGTCTTTCTTTTCTATCATACATGTATTTATTCCCGCATCTCTTGCCTGCATCTTAACTGTGCCGGAGCAGGCTTCTCTGGTATGCACCTCATTGGCGCCCACCCCGACCGAGGTGGTTTTAACAGGTCCATGGTCTAAATTAGTGTATTCTGTTCTGACCTCCTCTTGGACTTCAACACATTTTTCACAAGCATACTTTCTGTTGGAAAGATCATATATGTATAGCTGATATAGCGGTAAGCCTTGTACATTTATAATGACACCAAGCTTTACAGTCACGGCACTGGATTACATCATAACTATCTGCAGCTGACTCTTGACAATACGTACACATGCTCATTGACCTATCTGCCTGGGCCACATATTTTACCTCCGTACTTTCACTACCTGGACCCTGAGTTAATCCAGCGACATTATAGTCTAAATCCTTCTGCTGATGAGCTTTTATTTGTACTTCAGTGTCCACCTCTTCCGAGTCAGATTGAGGTGTAATAATGAATGAGCAACCTTAAGAGCATTGATGGCCAATGTCGGAAACATTTATCACTCTATCAAGGCCGTACACAGGGATTCCATGGCATGAAGTGTATTCCTTGCTAGCCAACATAACATGAGTTACCTGAGCTAAAGTCCGGAAGCCCTTATAAACAGCGTTATGAAATTTATGTACGCTTGTTTCACAGTTGCTCCAATCTGTGAAAATGCTATTTCTTCTTACCCTCGCAACACTATAGAATTGTTTCTTTACTTTTGGTGTCATTATATTTTGAAAATAATTATAAGAAAAGGTGAACTTAACTGTATCTTTTGAATGCTGTTCTTTATACCCGGTCAGTACACGATACTGTCTCTTTGAGAAAGCTTTATCTTGCACACTCGTGTGTTGTAATTTTTTATCAGCCCTCAACGGTAAATCTCTCTTCAGCAGTATTTTCAAGATTTGTCCTCTTTTACGGCGATTTCATCATAATATTTTTCTCGCAAGTCCATTTTAATAAATTACATCTATCAGTAGCATTTTAACATTAATCACTTCTTCTGATTACTTTTAATTTAATTTATTCAGAACTCATTTTCAAAAATTGTTGTTGTTTACATTCGTGACGTCATTTTTTTCATGTTTATCGGAATTTGCGTTTAATGATGTTACGCCATTAAAAACATTAACTTTGTGTCGCTTATATTGTTTAATTTTGGATAGCCTATTGACCATTTTGTGGAAAAGTAACTGTCCTTTTGGCTTCCGCTATTGATGTTTCCATTAGGGTCTGTTGTTTCATGTTTGTGTTTCTTTCCCTTCGGTGTCTCTGATGGGAGCTGTGGGTTAATTGTATCGATTTCTGATCATTCCACTTCTACTTTCCAAACGCCGGACGTCATGTTTACCGAAGTATTCGTTTTAGTTCTTCCAAAATACTCTTGATTTACTAAAAGGAATTATTGAAAATTCTAACAGATTGCAGGTAGGTCATATTTGCTAGCATAAATGCGCTATATGCACCTTGTCACAGCATATATAAGTTTCGTTTAAGGTTATTTCGGTCGATACGCACGACAAGATGGTTGTTAATTATGGATTCTGTCTCAAAAATGACCTTTACAGTGTTGACGGTGACGTTAAACCTCAAATCAAACAAATCAAACACGACATTGTAGCACACAGTTGCGGTATTATGGTTATTTGAAAACAAGTTGGCTGCTTTCAAAAAGCATCCAATAGGTTTGGTCTTGTCAGTCTACATTCTGATTTGAGCCAGCTGATATCATTATCCCACTTAATGCATTTTTTAATGAAATAATAAACTTTAAACGTTCCAAGGCGGTTCTTCTGTCGCGGTATATTTTTGTTATGGTTTGTCTGAAGTCTGGAGGCCTTCATGCGGACTGAGCATATTATTTGTCTAAATCGCGACGGAAGTAAGGGCGAGGATTGTGGCCACGTAAAATCGATTTGAGCCCCCCCAGTGGAATTCGTTTCCACTGACCGTTCCAAGGCGGTTCTTCTGTCATGGTTTGTTTTTGTTATGGTTGTTTGTGTCGTTTATATTATTTTATTTTGGATAGCCTATTGGCCATGTTATGGGAAAGTAACTGTCCTTTTGGCTTTCCGCTGTTGGTGTTTCCATTAGGGTCTGTTGTTTCATGTTTGTGTGTCTTTCCCTTTGGTGTCTCTGATGGTAGCTGTGGGTTGATTGTAACGATTCCTGATCATTGCCTCCACTTCTATTTTTTAATACAAAACGTGTATATAAAATGTCAAAGTCTGTGACCTTGGTATCAGGAGGGGTGGGTAGTGATGAGTAACCAGAAGAAAATGTAAACCGAATTTTTCAAAGGTCATAACTCTGTTTATATTTGGTGGACAGTAATTCTCGAAACTTAAGGCATATCTTCACATCTTAGCCTTACTACATACACATTTTAGGCTTAATCGGATGAAAACTGTATAGTAGGAGTTATACGGAAACAAAAAAAAGTTTACGAACGGACGGATGGACACCAACCAAAGCATAACTTAATACGACCGTTTTTGTTGTTGTTGTTGTTGTTTTTCAAACGGGTATATAGAAAGATTTTTCCTAAGTCATCATGCCTTCTATAGGGCCTTGGTTATCTATTTCATTTGTTGTTAATGTCCCTGTTAACACTGTATGAGTCTTTTTTGCAACATTGCTTCCAATCTGTCGCCCAGTGAAACTAAATGGTTGAAATGCATGAACGGTCCGACTCGAGCCACTTTTCCTGGACAGGCTTAGAACTTCTTGGCGATTTAACACTACTCATGTGCGGCCGGTATCAGCTCTGCGTGGAAGCATCATGCAACCCAATCTATTTCTTCATTTCCCGATGGACTGGGTCCGATCAGACCTTGGGGCAATATATTTGAGCTGAAACCGACCGAACTTTGAAGTATTGCTGAACCGCCTAGGAAGATCTAATAAAAATCAAAAATGAGCCTGCCCAGACAAAGTGCTGTGAATCAGACTGTATCTTAAACCTCGACAGTTTCTTTGAGCGGTACCTCCGCAAAAACCTGAAATTTGCAATCCTTTTGTATATCTTTCTGGATCACAACTTAATTGTAAAAGAAACTGATTAGTAAAACGTCAAGTACTGAGTGGTTATCTGATACAATAGCTCCCATCGAATGCTCCAAAAAAGTTTTAACAACTCGGTCTGTAACTGGTGGCAGGTCACTTAGTAGTCATGAAGTTTTTGAACAGAAACCCATCAACGTTATGACTGTTTCGCTCCCTAAATGTTTTATATATTTGGAAGAGTTAGAAGGTTCGACCTTGGCACTGACGTTAATTCTAGTAGCAAAAACATGAACATGTTTTTACACACCCAGCGATCTTTTTTATGTTTCGTTTAACGATCCTTTCAAGATTATTTCACTCACATCAAGCCGATCGTTAATCAGAGGTGAGCGAAAACTGGAGTACCCGATGAAAAACCTCCTGACCTTCCGTTGCAGAACTTCTCATTATGTGACCTGAGCCATGCTCAAACCTACAGCGTTGAGAGACCTAATGATTAAGAGTCAGCACTCTTATCCACTAGGCCACGGAGGCCCGTTACACCCAGCGATCTTTATAAATGAGGAAAAATAACGTTCTCTGTCTTTCCAACATTTACATGTACGTATTATTAGAGCTATTAGCGTACCGAAAGCTGTTCAGAATATATAAATCTGTTCCTATCTGTGTGAAGTAAACTTTGCAAGTTTTTTTTTATTTAACGGCCCAGTCAATACTGATTTTGGTCATGTTTGGGCGTGTCAGTGTACCTATCCACGCTTTACCTGAGCAGGCTCATCTGTAAGCGGTTTACCAGTTCAGTGCACATTCTGTCGCCCAAAACTGACCCCTGCCCTTCCTGAATCAGCGGAAGGGAGATAATGACCATAGAAAAGATTTCATAATCAATCTCCACGAAAGAATGTTGCCGACCCCGGTAGATATCGAACCCGAGTCTTCCTTATCACCAGTCAGACTGCATCCGACTCAGCTACCGCAGCCAGCCACACTTTGTGAGTAGTAGTATAGTTATAATATGTTGTTTTTCGTTTCCATGGCCCCATGGACTTACTCCATAATGGCATTGCAAGACGTAAAATTTGCGAAAATGACTGAGGCTGTTATAAGTTCCCCATAAGGGAAATAGATACGCCTTAAAGGGGTGGGGCTACTCCTGCAAAAGTAGTTTCTCTTTGGATATGTCTAAGGGATATACTCTTAAAGGAAAGAATTTGCTTCTTAGGAGCAAATTCTTCCCTTTTAGAGTAGACCCCTTGAGCAGCAAATTCTTCCCCTTTTAGAGTAGACCCCTTTTTCAGTTGGACAGAGCCAACAGAGTAGCAACCATAAGGTCCTTAAAGTTGTAATTCCATCACGAAATCATGCCTATAGAATTGTGATCACCTTTAATATGTTCTATAAAAGGGTTATCCTTTGGAAGCAAGGAATACACCACAGAACTGAAAAATATGGTGTGCACATGTTTTCTGGGCCAGGCTAGCTAGTTTCGGCCAATTAGGCCTCATCAGTGACCCTAAGATATTATCAAAATTCCACAATGGAATCAATGATCCCAAAGGGCAAGAAAATATAATCTACACTATGATGTAGGGCAGGGAGACGTTTTACCGCCGCCACACATTCCCATACACCAGTTGAAGTGAAGTTTAATATGTTCTATAAAAGGGCTATCCTTTGGAAGCAAGGAATACACCACAGAACTGAAAAATAAGGAGTGTACATATTTTCTGGGCCAGACTAGCTAGTTTCGGCCAATTAGGCCTCATCAGTGACCCTCAGATATTTTCAAAATTCCACAATGGAATCAATGATCCCAAAGGACACGAAAATATAATCTTCACTTTCATATAGTAAAGCACAGGTTTGCAGGGGTATACATTAATTTCCGTATTCATGCTCTGAGACACTAGATTGTGAGTACTCGATAGGATCGCCTCGTCGAGGCGTTTCTGTCGACTCCCCGCAATCTAGGTTTTGAGCAAAAAAGGCAAATATTCCAATGTTTCTTTTTAAAATTTCTTTTTCTTTGGCCAAAAAATGACAATGCATTTGTATAGGTGTGTTTCGAAATACGGTAATAAAGTTTCCTTTTAAAAAGAAGGCTAACTGTAGGTTTTCTTTTGCTCCAGCATTTCAGTGTTTTTTTTTTTGTTTTTTTTTTGTTTTTGTTTTTGCTGTCGAGTCCTCACCGTTTTCTCACCTCTGTGGTTCTTTGATTATTTGTGTTCACGGAGATGTTGCACTGATGAGTTAGGAGGCCTTCATGCGGACTGAACAAATTATTTGTCTAAATCGCGACGGAAGTAAGGGCGAGGATTGTGGCCACGTAAAATCGATTTAAACCCCGCAGTGGAATTCTTTCCACTGACCGTTCCAGGGCGGTTCTTCTGTGGCGGTTTATTTATGTTGTTGTTTGTTACTACTCACTGTGTGTATCACTTGTGCCTTTTTATTTTGGATGGCCATTTGGCCATTTTGTGGGAAAGTAACTGTCCTTATGGCCATCCTTTGTTTAGGTTTCCATTATGGTCTGGTCGCTTCATGTTTGTGTTTCTTTCCCTTTGGTGTCTTTGATGGGTGGAGTAAGTTAATTGCTTGATTCCTGATCTTTGTTTTACTTCAACTTTCCCTAGTTTGTAAAGTTGAAAATCTGCTCGCCTTTCGAAAGTAAGGGGGAGCTATTGCCATACCCCCGGCGTCCGGCGTCGGCGTTAGCATCGGTGTCCGCATTTGTTGAAGTTTACCTGCAAGCAATCATTTGTGCTGGTTTACAAATTTATTTTCAAGTAAAGTTATCAACTGGTATAAAAAAACAATATTTTTCACATTCTTTTTCACTCGATTTCCCAGGTTTTGGGGCTGAAAAAGTTAATCATTTCTTATGTATTACCTCCCTTATAAGCATATATTTTGTCAAATGCATGTGCGCAGCCAACTGAAACGCAACTTCTCTTCTACATATCCGAGAGCAGCAAAGGCTGTGGTAAGGCTGCACGTACTCGCAGGCTCGTTTAAGCCAGTGCTGGTCGCCCCATGTCATGCCCATGAAGCCGATGCCGCGTCTTGACGTTGCATCGATGTTGTCGCTCTAAATAAGCACGATATTTCTGGTAAGGCTTTTACGGAAACTGTTTCAGTGTTAGCTGTCCGTCTTAAACCATTGAAAGGAGGACAATCTACGTAGAAACATATTCACGGACCCGGCGAGGAGCAAAACCGCAACGTCGGTGCGCATCTAACTGTATTGGTTAAAAAATCGGCATTTATGAACAGAGAAGGCTGAATGTTGGGAGCTGCTCACTCGCACAGGTTTTATGCTGGTGGAAAATTTGTCCATGTACATGTTAAGCTTATAAATTGCTCGTTTAACATGTGATGAACAATGGCATGTTTGTAAAATTGACCATGTTGGTAGGATATGAGGTTTCTTTCCGCCTGAGTTCGAGGCACAATCGAGACAAGTTCTGCAATCATGGTTTAAAACTGTTTTTTTTTTTCTTCATACACCGCTTATAAAAGAACGGTTAATAATGTTGCTATAGAAATGAAGAAAAAATGACACATCACTTTCATAAAGATCACCCTACAACAAGCACACTTGATTGAATTACTTCGTGAAATACAACTTGGAATTTTTTTACGCAGTAAGTTATCGGCTAGTTAGACTATTTGCATGTACATGTAACTGGACCCTGCAAAACTATTTTTTACTGATTTCAACTGTCAAATTCTCTTCGTAAACTCGTCCTGGAAATTCTGAGTGACCGTGAAAAGTTTGAGACTCCGAGAGAAGTGTGACTCGAGTGACAGAATTAACTTTTGTAATCTGTTGGCGTTTTTTTTTTTTTTTTTTTTTTTTTTTGTTCTTTTACAAATCCTTAAGAAAAGAAAAGCATTACGTCAACAAGTCCGTGCACTGAACAACGAAGGTAACCAGGCACTAGAAGCACTTTGAGGCTACCGCATAAGTACTGAACAACCCTATAAACCCAACTTTATATAGAGAAAGTTGAGTGTACAGGGGTACATTATTTTCCTTTATAGGGGGTTCAGAACACCGTGCACCGACAATCTATATTTGGACTAGAAAAAAAATGAATATTTTCTCACATCACGAAAACACGCCTACCTAATATTGACCCCTAGACAATGGGTAGTCGTTAGAACCTCGTCATCGAGACGGTTCTAAGCAGTACCCACAATCTATATTTAGAGCAGAAATATGAACAAATCTGAATTTTTTATCGGGCAATTTTCATTTGGGTGGCAAAATTCTGTATATATTTGAAAAGGCGTGTTTTCGAGATTTCAGCACATACATGTTGATGTTTTATAATGATCCCAATGCAGAAGACGGGTTATACAGACCATAGGGTTGGTTTCGAGTCACAACAGTCGAATACGGCAGTTAAGATAATTTCATCTTGCACGGGGTAGGCCAACTGGAATCAATTACATTGACGAATTAACCCATATATGCCTAGCGACCCTTTTTCAGACATTGGCAAACAGTGTAGACCCAGATCAGACGCCGCATCTGATCAAGATCTAAACTGTTTGCTACGTACATGCATTTTTGTAAAACTTACCTAAAAAATGGCATCCCTATGCGTAGAAAATGACCACTCCAGGCTCATAAAAGTGGAATATTTTTGGCACCTATGGGTTAATTATGAGGTTACATCAAAAGGACGAAACTGAAAGTAGGACCTGTTTCTACTGTACCTTTATTTCTTTGGTTTGACTTCTTGGAAACGCTTTATAAATAGATATCTGGAAACGCTTTATAAATAGACATCGACGGGTGCTGCATTCCTGTTTATTCTGAACCCGTTTTCACTGCGTAAATATCTGTAGGGCTTTCCTAGTTACGCCATAAGACGGTTAGAAATAAACTGGGGTATCACCAATCCAATCTAAAGGGCTTCCAATCGAAATCGGAAGCCAAAAATGGTAGACTAACTGCCACACCTTCCAGGTGTATCCATTTCCCTTAAGATATTTATTGTTGGAGTTAAAACGCTTGCTTTTCGGTCTGTTTCGCTATTCAGACAGGCTGTTTCCTGTAATTGCAGTATAGTATTGCATCATCGTTAAAGCTGATTGGTTGATCGCGTCACGTGCCCCTCCATGGAACAGTTACAATCTGGTCATTATACCCGGTTTGCCCGCCTCATGGCGACCAAACCAATAAAATGTCAGCCGCAACTCATTTTACTATCCGTACAAACTATCAAGCGGGTAAGTTAGTTTTCTCGTTGTTTGTTTGATTTGAGGCTTATCGTCCCCGTCAACACTGTATAGGTCAGTTTGGAGACGTTGCTTCCAATTATTTGGGACTTTTACCCGACATTGAAATGGAATGACATCTCAAGCCCTGTCGCCCAATGAAACCAAAAGGGTTTATGAGCATGGACGGTCCGACTCGCACTGCTTTGTATCGATAGGCTTAGATCCTCTAAGCGACTTAGCAGTACTCGTTTGCTGTCGGTTTCAGCTCTGCGTGGAAGAATCATGCCGCCCATCTATTTTTTCAAGCCCCAATTGGCAGGGGCCGGGTTTTCTCGCTGTGAGTCCATGGTTCCACTCAGTTGCCGGTGCGAATTGCATCTCGGTTCTCTGCTGTTATACTGTGATATGTCTGCTTTTGATGTACGAATCTGTTTATGATAATCTGTTTGGGGAGTTATCATCAGGCGTCGTCGGCATTTGGTTAATCTTTAATTGCAAGGTCTTAATTTTTATTTCTACTAATTTCTTTTCAAGTTTACAGGACACAACAGTAAAAACATAATAATACTAAAAAACATATTCAAATATTCTGCCTTACACCATTTCCAAAGGTTTATTTTTTGTCTTAAATGTGACTTTTTAGAAGGCAATGTTTTAATTTGTAAAACCTGCCCTAGTTAAAGTTTAGCTGCAAGCTGTAAAGCGCAGTTGTGTTGAGGTTTTGCGTTCCGGTCAAGACTATTTATGTCATTTTGGAGACAATGATAGCCATTTTGTGGGAGTTTCACCTGACATTATAATGAAATGATATCTCAAGCCCTACAGCCCAAAGAAACCGCTGGGGTTTAAAGAGCGGTCCGACCCGCGTCACTTTAGGCTTAGACCGAAGCTGTTTACCATAATTTCTCAAGTCTGGTCGACTTCAGCCCTGCGCTGAAGCACCATGCAGCTCGATCTATTTCTCCAAGTCTGTGGCGCAGTGGAGTGTTGGACTCCGAGCCAGGATATCGTGAGTTCAAATCATGGATGAAGCTTGTTTTCTCCATGAATACACGTTAAAAGAGTTCTTCTGACGTGCACATGTTTAGATTTAAAAAAAAAAAACTAAAAAAAAAAAACTGAAACAAATACATTTTAATTGCACAGGCGAAAAACAGGATTTCTTGTCCTTAGGTGTACCATTTTTTTCCAAATGTTGCAGTCTGATTAGCTCTTTTACCTGAGGAAATGGAAGTGAAGGCAATGATCAGGAATCGATACAATTAACCCACAGCTCCCATCAGAGCCACCAAAGAAAATAAAATAACTAGACCCTAATGGAAACACCAATAGCGGAAAGCCAAAACGACAGTCACATTCCCATAAAATGACCAATTGCCTACCCAAAACAAAAAATGCAAGCGATACACACCCTCCAAGGCAACACATAACAAAAATAAACCGCGACAGAAGACCCTCCTTGGAACGGTCAGTGAAACGAATTACACTTGGTAAGACTGAAATGTTACTTCTTTAATTGAAAAAAAGGCTTAAAACAAAAGTTCTTGTTCAGTATTTCTTGTTCCCAATTAGTTCCCGCAGTCAGTTTAGCTCGGTTATAAAAGGAAGTGTCATATAGGGCAAACAACTACAAATCTGATTTTATATATAAATACAAAATTTGCTTTCATCTAACTTATGCGACTTAGCTATGTTGTCTTCTTACAACAGATAAAATTTGATATTTCATCTTCAGTCATGAAAGCATTCTCATAGTACAATTATGAATTTCTACCGTATAGGCAACGGTTCTCTAGCGGCATTAGAGGCCATAGCTTTCAATTATATTCAGTTGCTATTATATTCAGATGACCAGGGACAAAATGGGTTAACAAGCATGCTGCGCTGTTTTCTAGGTTTCCTCATACCGATAACCTTTCTACCCGACCATGCCAGAGAATATGGAATGACGTCATCTCAAATCGTTTTTCTCCTATCAGCGATGGCCGTTGCTAACTCAATAAGTCGCGTTGTGATGGGCTGGGCAGCTGACCAACCGTGGGCAAATAACGTTCTTATTAGAAGCTTCATTTTCATCACTGCCGGGGTTGCGACGTGTTTTGTCCCATACTACAAGACATTTTCGTTACTAATCATGTATGCAGTTGTCATAGGAGCAACGATAGGTGAGTATTATTTGGACTTGAACTATGAAAAATAGAAGTGGAGGCAATGATCAGGAATCGAAACAATCAACCCACAGCTCCCATCAGAGACACCAAAGGGGTATAATAATTATTTAAAGTAAAAAAAAAATCATTTTTGTTTCACAAATTGTCAAATTTAAAGGCGATAAAATCCAATTTAAAGTGGTCATATGATAAACAGAATCTTACACTTGTGGTCATTTCATATGAAATTTATGAAACTCGCCGAAAGCTCGTTTCATAAATTTCATAATAAATGACCACCCGTGTAGGATCCTTTATATCTTAAATCATTTGTCGTTAGATCACATAGAGCAGATCAAGGTCAGCTTATGTCGTGGCATGTTGTTCGTCGTCTGTCTATCCATCGTGAATTTTTCACAATTTTTACATCGGTTGAAGACATTATGGCAACATTTTGATTTTTAATTGATAAACTTGTTTTGTTCCGATATCCAAGTTAGCCACTATGGCAACCATTACGAAATCACCCCTATACAAATTCATTGCCAATTTTTTGGCCAAAAATTAGAAATTTTAAGAGGAAAAATTGTGATATTTTTCTTATTTCTGCTCAAAATATAGATTGCGGGGACTCGATAGAACCGCCTCGTTGAGGCGGTTCTATCGAGTACCAACAATCTATGTTTTTGAGCAGAAATAAGAAAAAAATTGTATACCCCCTTGAACCCCACTTTTACTATATATATTGGGAAATGAGGGGGTCAAAATTATATAGGCGTGTTCTCATGATGGATCTTGGAAATTTTTAAACCTCTCCCGAATCGGAAGTCAGATTAAATTGAAACTTGATGGGAGGTATGGGGGCATAAAAGAGACTAAAAACTGCAAAATGGTTGTGTTCCGCTTCCCAAGATGGCCGCCGACAAAGTGACCATCGTCTCCTGCCAAATGGAAATTCAGATTAAGCTGACTCTAGTAGATGGGAGGCATTGGTACGACATGGAGATATACAATTGCTAAAGTCCTGCCTCGTTTTCCGATATCCAAGACGGCCGCCTTACTATAAGCGAATGCTTTAAACCATGTCAGTGAAAAGTGGGATTGAGCTTACACTTGATGGGAGGTATCATGGCAACATGAGGCTTCATAGTTGCTAAAGTCATTCTATTCCGACGCCATCTCGAACCTTTTCGATGGTGAACCGGAAATTGACATTCAATGGGAAATCGTTGCTGACATCCAAGATTGCCACTCTTGGTGGCTATCTTGAAATTATTTAAAGTAGAAGTGGAGGCAATGATCAGGAATCGATACAATTAACCCACAGCTCCCACAGAAGACACCAAAGGGAAAGAAACACAAACATGAAACCACAGACCCTAATGGAAACAAAAGGACAGTAACCTTCCCACAAAATGGCAAATGGGCTATCCAAAATAAAATAATATAAGCGACACAAACACCCAAAGACAAACCATAACAAAAATAAACCGCGACAGGAGAACCGCCATGGAACGGCCAGCGGAAACGAATTCCACTGGGGTGGTGGTGGGGGGAGGGGGGCTTAAATCCATTTAACGTGGCCACAATCTTCGCCCTTACTTCCGTCGCGACTAAGACAAATAATTTGTTTAGTCCAATGAAGGCCTCCTAACTCATAAGTGCAACATCTTTTAAACCGTATTTCCCTCTCGAACCGAACGTAGAGTTAAAACAATGAAATTTTAGGATTACCGCCATGTCAGTCATGTTGAAATTCTTTAAACAACATCTGTTTCCGAAACAACAAATGGATTGAGCTGATACCTGATGGAAGTCACAGACAGAATAAGCATAAGTGGAATCGTTCCGTCCCGATATCAAAGCCGTCATTTTGAAATCTCTTCACGAACCGAAGTGAATTTGAGCTGAAACATGATAGGAAACATCGAGGCGACATGGAGACTTTGGGTTGCTGAAATCATTCCGTGTCGGTATACCGGATGACCGCAACAACGACCATCTAGAAATCCTTTCATTGAAATCCACTACCGAACAGAAAGTCCGTTTGAGCTGAAGCTTAAGGGAAGGCATTTCTTTCGTTCCAATCTTGAAAGTTTCAAACTACATCTCCTCCCCAACCGACAGTTGCATCACGAAAACACGCCTATGTAATTTGGACCCCCCTCAAACCCCACTTTTATACAGTAAAACTGGGGTTTGTAGGGTAAACCTTATTTTGCTTATTTTTGTTTATGATGAGATTGTGGGTACTCGTAAGAACCGCCTCATCGAGGCGGTTCTAACGAATATCTACAATCTATATTTTGAGCAGAAATAAGAAAAAATATCACAATTTTTCATCTCAAAATTTCCATTTTTTCGGCGATAAAGGTTACAATGTTTTGATACAGGCGTGTATTCGTAATGTGGATAGAGCTTGAAGGTGACATGGAGATTTAGAATTGCTAATATCATTCAGTTCCAATATCCCAGATGGTCGTAATGGCGGCCATCTTGAAAGTCTTCAAACCATGTATCTGTCGAATTGAGTCAAAACATTACGAAAACACGCCTATATCAATACATTGTAATCTTTATCGCCGAAAAAAAAATGAAAATTTTAAGATGAAAAATTGTGATATTTTCTTATTTCTGCTCTAAACTATTGAGCAGAGATAAGAAAAATAAGGTTTACCCGTGTAAACCCCAGTTTCACCACATAAAAGTGGGGTTCGAGGGGGTCAAAATTATATAGCCGTGTTTTCGAGATGACTTGGTTTCAGGCATTGGCGTGACATTGAAATTTAGACTTCAAAACATCATTCTGTTCCAATATCCAAGATTGCCGCTACAGCGACCATCTTGAAAATCTTGAAAACACACACACACACACACACACACAAAAAAAAAAAAAAAAAAAAAAACAGCAAACAAAACATTGCTTCTGAACGGTAAATCGGATTAAACCAAAACTTGGTTGAAGGCACTGGGGCGACATAAAAATTTAGAATTGTCTATATTATTCTGTGTTCATATTCAAGATGGAGCCTAACTTGAAATTCCTCAAAGCACATCTTATACCTGGTCTTATTCCATTTACGCGTCGTGGTAGGATTTCGGTTGATGCCAAGTTGCTAAAATCGCTGCATTCCGATATCCAAACTGGCTCCATACCGGAAACTGTCTTCTACTTCTTCTTCTTCTTCTTCTTCCGGTTTCGCCTTAACCCCAGGAGGGGACACAGACGGTGTATATTACATACACTCCAGTTTTGCAGGATGAAAGCCTACACAGTAATCATGCAATTACGGTAGGGGTCTTTAACCTGCACAGGGGATGGTTCTCCCTGCCTAGCGGGCCCCCAGTTAATGTCCCAATCCGAAGACGGTGCACTTAATGACATTCATCCCTGCAAATGATTCCAATGGAACGTGTTCGGACACCGAAATTTTCACACCGCTGCCGGAGATCGAACCCGGGACCTCTAGCATCAGAGGCAAGTGTGCTAACCACTGAGCTATCACGCTCCACTGAATCATAAGGCTGACTGAGATGTGCAGAAACTTAAACAGAAACACCAAGGAAACATACAAATTTCCGAATTGCTAAAGACAATTCTGATCTGGTAGTCAAGATGGCGACCATGGCACAATGTCACATCATGATCAGCCTCATCAGGGCCAGGCGAGCGATTTCTGGCACGTTTTGGTCGTACCGAGAAATATGAGTTCAGACATATGTCGGGTTATTTTCTATAAGTGCGTTGCTTCATTTTCTATCGCATATTAAGAAGTTAGTTGCATCATTTTCGGAGAATGATGTACGAAGGCGGGTGGATCCTCCAAAAACACACTGGTCAGTTGCATTTCTACGATGCAACCCAAAATATGTTCGAGAGAATTTCTGTGAAAATTAAAAAAGAAAGACCCAGGGAGCGCCACAATCACACGACGAAGCCGACTCTCGACACCAAGAGGAAGAGGAAATATACACGAAACAAGAAAAATTACGAGAGTTTATGAAATGGAACAATCAGCCCTCTCTTCCCCACACGGGGTGATCAGAACATAAGAAAACACTAAACAACAACTCCCAACAAATTCGCAGACAACAACAAAAAATAACAGCAAAAGACCAACACCAAAAAACCTGTTTGATTTGGATAATTTCCTTCGATGTTATGAGACAAGTAGTGTTTCACTGATGAGTTAGGAGGCCTTCATGCGGACTGAACAAATTATTTGTATAAAACGCGACGGAAATATTGGCGAGGATTGTGGCCATTTAAAACCGATTTAAGCCCTCAGAGGAGTTCGTTTCCGCTGGCCGTTCCAAGGCAGGTCTTCTGTCGCGGTTTATTTTTGTTATGGTTCGTCTTTGGGTGTTTGTGTCGCTATATTATTTTATTTTGGATAGCCTATTTGCCATTTTGTGGGAAAGTAGCTGTCCGTTTGACTTTCGCTATTGATGTTTCCATTAGGGTCTGTTTTTTTCATGTTTGTGTTTCTTTCCCTTTGGTGTCTCTGATGGGAGCTGTGGGTTAACTGTATCGATTCCTGATCATTGCCCCCACTTATATTTTCTTGTATGCACATAAACATCCACGTTATAATTTGACAAAGCAGGATGTAAGGAATCGGCGATTGTTAACGTATTTGTTCTGCCATTAAGAGATGCTATTTAACAGAGTGAGGACTGTAAATTACGGGTTGCTTCTTTCAAAACTCTCAGCACAGGGTTCTGTTTCTAAATGAAGATCGCCTTCTGTCCTGTCGCCGTCTTTTCTCTCGGCGTGTTACTTTGCCCCTGATCTCTCTGAAATCGGTTGTATGAAGGATTCAGGGGGTGTGCAGTAAGATAAAACATGATAATGTATTCATAAACATATTTGCTGGAATGCACTTATCACCCTCAGCATTTTAGTTCATGCATTTGTTTGTTTGTTTGATTTGAGGTTTAACGTCCCCGGCAACACTGTAAAGGTCATGTTGGAGACGTTGCCTCCAATTTCGTGGGACTTTAACCCGATATGGAGAAGAAATGACATCTCAAGCCCTGTCGCCCAATGAAACCCATAGGTATATAAGCATGGAGGGTCCGACACTCGCACCGCTTTGCCTGGGCAGGCTTAGATCCTCTAAGCGGTTTTACCAATTACTCGTGTGCGGATCGGATTCAGCTCTGCGAGGAAGCATCATGCAGCCCAACTATTTCTTCAAGCCTCTATGGGCGGGAGCGGTGGCGGTTTTATGTTCTTGCCTTCCACAAGGCTGTTAGTTGTTTACAGTTTGCTTGTGTTGTTTTTGGACATAGTTCTAAGTCTAAGTGCTCTCCTTTCTACTTTAACGCTCTGCATGCTGGGTATTGTTTTTTTTTTTTTTTCGCGAAAGACATTTTGAAAATTTTTTCTTCTTCTTCCAGAAAACAGTATTTGACATCTCATGCAAATTGTCTCATATGGAGACAATTTGCATGAGATGTCAAGTCCTGTTTCCTGGGATAGGAGACAATTTGCATAAGAAGTCAAATCCTATTTTCTGGAGAAAAAAAAAAACGAAAAAAAAAAAAAAAAAAAAAAAAAAAACAATTTGTCATCTGCTGAATTAGCAAAGAGAGTGGTAAAGGTTAAGGCTTTGGCGTTTACCGCGTCCTCGCCAACTGTTATGATTGGGAGACCGCCCTGTCTCGTTGTTTGTTATCGAATATGGGAGCGTACCCCATTTACCCCAACATTCTGCAATCTTCTGAAATTGAAAAACTCCAGCTTGTCACTATTGGTGGGAAGGCCCCGTTTGCATATGTTACCTTGTCGCATATGCAATCACGTGAACAAATCCGTGCAATGAACAGCCCCTAAGCCAACTTAATTTAACGAAAACTGGGGTTTACGTGGGTATGTGTTATATTTTTTATTTCGCCTCATAGACATAGGTTGTTGGTACCCGTTAGAACCGTCTTAATGAGGCGGTTCTAACGAGCACCTACAACATATTTTTGCAGTATTTATAAGAAAATAGTAAACAAAACAAAACGCTGTGTTATCCTGGATTTTCGTCAGAAAAGTAGACATTTTGGAGATATGAAAAAAATGCAATATGTCACAGGAGTGTGTTATCGCAATGCATTGTCGCAATACTCCGAAGGCAAGCTGTCTCATCACGAAAACACGCCTATATAATTTTGACCGCCTCTAACCCCAATTTTATATTGTAAAATTGGGGTTTGCAGGGGTAAACCTTATTTCTGCTCTAAAATATAGATTGTGACAATTCGTTAGAACCGCCTCGATGAGGCGGTTCTAACGAGTACCCACAATCTATATTTTGAGCAGAAATAAGAAAAATGTCATAATTTTTCCACTTTAAAAGTTTCATATTTTCGGTTGTAAAGATTACCATGTATTTGTATAGGCGTGTTTTCGTAATGTAATGGCGGAGCTCACTGTATTTTCCAGGTGTATATATGCCCCTGTTATCTATCATTACCGTTGAACTTGTTGGAATAGACAAATTAAATCCAGCCTTTGGTATCGTGACTATATTCATGGGCGTGGCAGCAATAGTTTCTTCGCCACTAGGAGGTAAGTGTAACCTATATACATGAAAAGTAAAGCTAATAAGGGATTTAGAAATTTAATAGGTCCTTAGAATATAGAATAAGGAGTATTTTTATACTGCAAAGACATTTTGTTAATTGGATAGCGGAAGACGTACGACAGCAGTTGGGACTATCATGACACGCATTTGACCTAGTCGATCAACATAGGAATAACCATTAGGAATAAGTGAAACTGATCAACATACCGACTTCGAACATAAGAAATTATTGCATATGATCAACATCCGAATTCAAACCTTAGAAATAAATGCAACTGATCAACATACCGAGTTCAAATCCTAGAAACAATTGCAAATGATCAACATACCGATGAGGCTTTATTAGCCGAAACTACGTAGTATGACCCATTTTCTTTCTTATGAATGTTTTCATTGCTCTTAAAGGAACTCATTTTTGATTTTTATTTGCCTTCACTGCAGCTGGTGTTGTGCCGTGTGGCGGCCGTAAAACGTCTCCCCGTACATCAACCATAGTGCAGTTTATATTTTACTTTTGGTCCTTTGAGATCAGCGAGAATATTCTGAGAAATCAGAAATAAATTATTGGTTTATACTCATATTCTAGACAGGCTTTTAATTATTTGGACCCCATTTTGATTTATATCAGTCTTTGAATCGACTGCCTATTCCAAATTCGCAAAATTGCAGTATGTTTCCTCCGGCTTTCTTTGCCGGATCATTACAGGGTCACTGATGAGGCTTTATTAGCCGAAACTACGTAGTATGGCCCATTTTCTTTCTTATGAATGTTTTCATTGCTCTTAAAAGAACTCATTTTTTATTTTTATTCAAAGTTAGAAATAATTGAACTGATAAACATACGGAATAAAATCCTTAGAAATAATTGCAATTGATCAACATACCGAAATCAAACCTAGAAATGCAGATACTCTTGCAAAGAAATTGACAGCTGTCACGCATTTGTATCGCGTGAAATACGCACAGGCTCTTAACGTGTTTCGGTTGCGAATTCCATTTCAACCAATAAATTTCCTTTGATTCTGCGCATAAATCCCGCTTATAGATCAACCAATCAAATCTTCATGTTCGTAATGCACATACTGCATATTCTCAGATTCCCTTGCGTATAAAAAGCAACCAATCATTACTGCGTAACTGTTTCGCGCTAATCGCCATTTTATAACCCATTTTATTTTCTTCAAAAAGAAAGTGAAGGCACTGATCAGGAATCAATACAGTGAGTGAGTGCTTGATTTTAACGTCCCACCAACAGCTAAGGTCATTCGGAGACGGGACCTCGGTTTAAAGACTCATCCGAAAGTCTGTAGAAGCCCGGAATTGATCCTGCGATCTCTGGTTTACAAGGCGAGTAGCGTAACCACTACACCACGGAGGCTCCTCAGGAATCGATATAATTAACCCACAGTGCTGATCAGAGATATCAAAGGGAAAGAAACACAAACTGAAATAACTGGGAACATCAATTGCGGAAAGCCAAAAGGACAGTTACTTTCCCACAAAATGGTTATTGGCTATCCAAAACAAAAATATAAGCGATACGCACACTCAAAGACATCAATAGCGGAACGCCAAAAGTACATTTACTTTCAAACAAAAAGGCCAATTGGCTATCCAAACCAAAAACATATAAGCGATGCACACATATAAAGACAAACCATAAAAATAAACCGCGACAGAAAAAAACGCATTTGAACGGTCAGCGAAAAAAAATCACTGGGGCAGATTCGAGCCTCGCTCCGGTCACATCTGAGACACCAAGTTCTGCAAATGAAGGAAACCTGTTTTTGCTGCGTATTCCGGTTTTCCGCCACCTCTTTATAACGTTCGACTCGAAATAAGGGACATTATCTTAAAAGCGCTCTAAAATAATAAATAAATACACAGTTGCAATTTGACAACGCTAGATTGCGATGTTGACTCCATTCAGACTGACAAATAGAGTCTTCGATGGTTCATGATTGATAGGATGGTAGATATAGATCCAATCGTTTGTTTGGTAAAACCAATATCCACACATCATATTAACAAGTCTATGTAATGGGGACCCCTCTAAACCCCACTTCCTGTGGAGAAAACTGGGGTTTGCAGGGGTATACATTATTTTTCCCATTTCTGCGCCAAGACATAGCTTGTGGGTACTCGTACGAACCGCTTCATTTTGAACCCCTTCAATCCCAATTTTATATTATAAAACTTGGGTTTACACGGGTATATATTATTTTTTCTTATTCCTGTTCAAAAACAAAGATTGAGGCGGTTCTAACGAGTAACCACAATCGCCCCAACGAGTACCCGCAACAATTGTCTTTAAGCAGTAATAAGTAAAATAATGAATACCCTGTAAACCCCTGATAGTTTCTCTTTATAAAGTGGTGTTTAAAAGGGTGATTATTTCAAGGGCTTGCTAACATGTTCCATAGTTAATGTGTACAATTAGAAATACCATGGACACCACGACAAGGCGGTTATAATGAGCACACACATGTGACTTATTGAGCTTGTACCCCTAGGTAAACGATTACCCTCTCTTGGTATCCTAGTCCCCACATGAATGACCTGCAGTAGGTATCCGGACATAATCCCCCGGAAAATCCAGCCTTTTAGTAACGGCGGATAAAATTCCACCGGACATAATCCCCTCGCTGTATGTCAGGTCGGACAACCCCAACCCCCACCCCCGAAAAGAAAGATATATATTTTACGGGTTAGAATAGATAAAAGCTATCACTGGTGCCCTGACGAAGTGTAATTGCTAATTAAAGATAGTCCATATACCTTTAAAGACATTTTCAATATAAATTATGTGTTGGCTTGATTATGAAACCAGGTAAAAGGCAGATATGATTATGCCTTTTTCACTTTGATCTTACAGAAGATACCCATTTAGCTTTGATAAATAGCTGATTACAGAATTAATTTGTTGATTTAAAGTATCACTTTTGAAAATACTGCTTGATTACTGTGAGACTTTTTAACACATTTCTTAAGCATTTTTATAACGTAAATTAAAGGTGATCATCATAATTGAACATGCATTATCAAGTTAGTTGAATTTGCCGTGTGGCGACCCTAAAATGTCTACCCGTACATCATCATAGTACAGATTATTTTTTGGGAACATTGAGTTCATTTAGAACCATTTTGAAAATAGCGTTCTGCTTAAACTGGTGCTAGAGGGCGTGGCCGGTTTGCTCATTTTAGACTCAATAAAACCGATTCTGCTATTTTCATTTGTTCGGTGTATTCTTTGCTTCCAAAGGCTCTAACTATTCAGAACTTACCTTATCTCTTGCCATGATTAAATACGTATGCTTGTTTCATCTGTATTGTTCTTACTCATTGTTAGAATAATTTCATTGTATTTTGTCACATGTTGTGCTTGTACAGTGCCACCTGCTTGATACCATAATCAATATAGCTATGATAGTATTGCACCAAATCTGATTTGGAATCTGCAGTTTTTAAAACAACACATGTATATACAGATTGAATTTTAAAATTCAATGTCATAATTGTGCATGTAGAGGTGGTTGGATATCATCCACCATAAAAAAAGCAGGGCGATTTTGTCCGGGGGAGTTTGTTCACCCAAACAAATGATAGGGGGGGTTATGTACGCCTTGACAAAACGAGAAATTAAGTCGGGGAGGATTTTGTCCTGGGGATTTTGTTTGCGATTCCATGCAGAATACCCTAAGGGTATTTTATCTCGAAAATGCACTCTTTAATGACAGGTCATTAAGGTGTTATGCAATTCAAAATGGGTTTTTAGATTATATTTTCTTGTCATTTGGGATCGTTGATTCCATTGTGGAATTTGAAAATATCTGAGGGTCACTGATGAGGCCTAATTGGCCGAAACTAGCTAGTCTGGCCCATAAAACATGTACACTCCATATTTTTCACTTCTGTGGTGTATTCCTTGCTTCCAAAGGATAACCCTTTTAAAGAACATATTTAACTTCACTACAGCTGGTGTGTGGGAATGTGTGGCGGCGGTAAAACGTCTCCCTGCCCTACATCATAGTGTAGATTATATTTTCTTGTCCTTTTGGATCATTGATTCCATTGTGGAATTTGAAAATATCTGAGCGTCACTGATGAGGCCTAATTGGCCGAAACTACCTAGTCTGGCTCAGAAAACATGTACACTCCATATTTTTCACTTCTGTGGTGTATTCCTTGCTTCCAAAGGATAACCCTTTTAAAGAACATATTTAACTTCACTACAGCTGGTGTGTGGGAATGTGTGGCGGCGGTAAAACGTCTCCCTGCCCTACATCATAGTGTAGATTATATTTTCTTGTCCTTTCGGATCATTGATTCCATTGTGGAATTTGAAAATATCTGAGGGTGACTGATGAGGCCTAATTGGCCGAAACTAGCTAGTCTGGCCCAGAAAACATGTACACTCCATATTTTTCACTTCTGTGGTTTATTCCTTGCTTCCAAAGGATAACCCTTTTAAAGAACATATTTAACTTCACTACAGCTGGTGTGTGGGAATGTGTGGCGGCGGTAAAACGTCTCCTTGCCCTACATCATAGTGTAGATTATATGTTCTTGTCCTTTGGGATCATTGATTCCATTGTGGAGTTTGAAAATATCTGAGGGTCACTGATGAGGCCTAATTGGCCGAAACTAGCTAGTCTGGCCCAGAAAACATGTACACTCCATATTTTTCACTTCTGTGGTGTATTCCTTGCTTCCAAAGGATAACCCTTTTAAAGAACATTTTTAATAATAAATGTAGACGTGTTTATCCGAAAGAATCAAACGAATATCGTCATTAATGCGCAAACGAATTAAAAATAGATAAAAACTTAAATGATACGTGAGTGTCAAACATACGAGCAAAGAGGAATTTGAGTGGCCCTTGGTCTCCCACACGCACACGTTTTATCGTCACTCACATGATCTATTCTGTTTGTTTGAAATTCTCTCGCACATTAACTCGTATTGAGTTTGCCTAACGCGTTTCAAATAATCCCTTCCATTAGCTGATATTAAATGCGTAAAATTTGCGTGCGGACGCGATGAACCGCGTATCGAAACGCGATTATTTTACACTCACGCAATACGCGTTTGTCACGGAGATAACGCGCGTAAATGGTAAAGTTTTTCGCAATCTTGCCCGTAATTGCAAGTGATGAACATACCCGATTCAAACCTTTGATATAATTGCAATTGCAATTGTTCGACATGCAGAACACAAAGCTTAGCGAAAACAGCAAATGATCAACAATTTCTATAAGAATATGACCATAATGGCTCATCCGATCCTTATTGTACAAATAAATTGGTAGGCAATATAAGGTGGAGAGGATGGTTTGAGCAATTTTAGTTTACAATGACCCAAGGAACATTTCTGTGAAATTTCTGCTAAACATTTAGGAGCAGAATATGTTCTATGAAAGGGTTATCCTTTGCAAGCAAGGAATACACCACAGAACTGGAAGATATGACGTGTACATGTTTTCTGGGCCAGACTAGCTAGTTTCGGCCATTTAGGCCTCAACAGTGACCTTCAAATATTTTCAAAATTCCACAATGGAATCAATGATCTCAAAGGACAAGAAAATATAAACTACACTATGATGTTGGGCAGGGAGATTTTACAGCCGCCACACATTCCCAGACACCAGCTGTATTGTCTTAAATGTGTTCTATGGAAGGGTTATCCTTTGGAAGCAAGGAATACACCACAGAACTGGAAAATATGAAGTGTACATGTTTTCTGGGACAGAAGTCATTTTAAGGGATGTAAGGATTTTATTGATGATGATCGAACCCAAGCCAGGGCCTCTAGTTTGTTCAAAGAAAAGTTTACGCACGCACGACGGATGACGCATGACGGACGACGAACGACGACGTCGGATATCTCACGGTCACAAAAGCTCACGAAGACCTTCTGTTAGATAGGTAAAAAGGTAAACTTTGGGAAGCAAGACTGAAAGCCGTTGAGTGTTCAAAGTAGAAGTAAAACAAAGATCAGGAATTGATACAATTAACTTACTCCATCCATAAAAGACACCAAAGGGAAAGAAATACAAACATTAAGCGACCAGACCATAATGGAAACCTAAACAAAGGAAGGCCATATGGACAGTTACTTTCCCACAAAATGGCCATATGGCCATCCAAAATTAAAAGACACAAGTGATACACACAGTAAGTAACAAACAACAACATAAATAAATCGCCACAGAAGAGCCGCCTTGGAACGGTCAGTGGAAGATTTCCACTGGGGGGCTTAAATCGATTTTACGTGGCCACAATCCTCGCCCTTACTTCCGTCGCGATTTAGACAAATAATTTGTTCAGTCCGCATGAAGGCCTCCTAACTCATCAGTGCAACATCTCCGTGAACACAAAAAATCAAAGAACCACAGAGGTGAGACAACGGTGAGGACTCGACAGCAAGAAACCACTGAAATGCTGGAGCAAAAGAAAACCAACAGTTAGACTCCGATGGGCCCGACCAGAGACAGGGCATCAGGCACCAACCAACATTACCTTGAATTAGATCTCTCTAATTCTCAATAAGCCTTTACGTTGGAGCCGTCATAGAATCTGAGGCCTGACCCACCGGCGTGCAATTAAAGAGGGAAGCAAAGTTGCCAACCGTGATGGGGTTAACTACCATGCATGCAGTCTTTCGTATAACATCCCTGTTGTACCCAATCTTTTTATATCGAAGAATGATTTTCGTGAAATTGGGTGCTGAAGTCATTGCGGTTATATATTTTTCTGAATTTATATACTAAGTCACCATAAAATTCGGATTCCGATAGACCTTGTTGCAGAAGAGATTTAAGTCCAATATTGAATTTTGAAATAAAAAGTAGAAGTAAAACAAAGATCAGGAATTGATACAATTAACTTACTCCTCCAATAAAAGACACCAAAGGGAAAGAAACACAAACACCAAGTGACCAGACCACAACGGAAACCCAAACAAAGGATGGCCATAAGGACAGTCACTTTCCCACAAAATGGCCATATGGCCATCCAAAATTAAAAGACACAAGTGATACACACAGTAAGTAACAAACAACAACATAAATAAATCGCCACAGAAGAGCCGCCCTGGAACGGTCAGTGGAAGATTTCCACTGGGGGGCTTAAATCGATTTTATGTGGCCACAATCCTCGCCCTTACTTCCGTCGCGATTTAGACAAAAAATTTGTTCAGTCCGCATGAAGGCCTCCTAACTCATCAGTGCAACATCTCCGTGAACACAAGTTCTATTTCTGGACCAGACTAGCTAGTGTCGGCCAATTAGGCATCATCAGTGACCCTCGAATATTTTCAAAACTCCGCAGTAAAATTCAATGCTGTGAAAGGATTAGAAAATAATCCGCAAAATTTTGAAGGGCACTGAATCTTTTACGGCCGCCAGTCCCACAAAATTGGAAGCAACGGCTCCAAAATGACATATACAGAGCTGACAGGGACGTAAATCCTCAAATCATACAAACAAAAAACAAACACACATTCCCTTAACATTAGCTGTGGTGCTGTTGAATGTTCTTAAAAATGTTGTAAGCAATGACTACAACACATAGCTGAAATTCGACCAATAAGGCCTCGATATTGTCAAAGTTCCGAAGTGAAATCAATGATCCCAAATGACTAGAAGATAAAACAAAAAACTTATGATAAATGGCAGGGAGTGAAGTGGACTGCTCTTTAAAAAGGTAACCATTCGAAAGCAAAGAGTTCAACACAGCACTCAAAACCATGGAGTGTTCTTTTGTTTTCTGCGCCAGACTAGCTAGTTTCATCAGTGAACCTCATATGTTTTCAATATTCCGCAGAAAAATCGATGATTCCGAAGGACTAGAAACTAAAACTCACACTATTGTGAAGGGCAGGGAGACTGTCTACGGCCGCCACACATATCCTTAACATAAGATGAGGATAAAGGTAAATGTTCCGTAAAAATGTAATCCTTTAGCAATCCACTAAAACACAGAACTGTATCCTTTAAGTTTCAGTTTTTCTGGATCAGTCTAGCTAGTGCGATGTCGGTATTTATTAGTTACCGTGGCAGCTAATTCAGTATTCTTATATTTAGATTATACTGAAATCAAACCATTTGCTTCGCATAAATTTGTAAGTAAATTCTAAGAAAATACTGAGGAATGCACATGCTTCTGGTCTCTAACACGGGTCGTGTTACAGGTTTTCAAAATGGAAGCCGAAAATCAGTTTAACTCGGGTACGAGCTGCTGGTAGAATAAAAAGGAAGAGATCGATTTACAGCAAGTGAATAAATCGAACACCTCATACAAGCGGTTGTTTTGCAATACATCATCCTAGTAGAGGCTGGCAAAAAGGTGGATTGTATTCTTCCCGGTAGCTGTTTCTACCACTTGAACAGTGATGATTGTAGAAACCCAAGAAAGCACTATCAATTATTGGTGGTACTGGGAAAACGTAAGAGGCTGTGCTAGGCTTTACGCAAAGCCTTTTCAAAATTTTATAGACGGCATTCAGATTTAATTTTAAAATTCAATATTGGATTTAAATCTCTTCTGCAACAAGAGGCTTTACGCAAAGCCTTTTCAAAATTGTATAGACGGCATTCAGATTTAATTTTAAAATTCAATATTGGCTCTAAATCTCTTCCGCAACAAGGTCTATCGGAACCCGAATATTATGGTGACTTAGTATATAAATTAAAATCTATATATAACCGCAATGACTTCAGCACCCAATTTCGTAAAATCAATCTTCGATATAAAAAGATTGGGTACAACATAAATGTTATACGACAGACTGCATGCATGGTAGTTAACCCTATCAGGGTTGACAACTTTGCTTCCCTCTTTAATTGCACGCCTGTGGGTCAGGCCTCAGATTCTATGACGGTTCCAGCGTAAATACTTACTGAGAGTTAGAGCGATCTAATTCAATGTAACGTTGGTTGGTACCTGATACTCTGTCTCTGGTCGAGCCCATCGGAGTCTAACTGTTGGTTTTCTTTTGCTCCGGCATTTCAGTGGTGTCTTGCTGTCGAGTCTCCACCGTTGTTTCATCTCTGTGGTTGTTTGATTTTCAGTGTTTACGGAGATGTTGCACTGATGAGTTAGGAGGCCTTCATGCGGACTGAACAAATTATTTGTCTAATCGCGACGGAAGTAAGGGCGAGGATTGTGGCCATGTAAAATCGATTTAAGCCCCCCCCCCCCCCCCCCCCGGAATTCGTTTCCGCGGTCTTCTGTCGCGGTTTATTTTTGTTATGGTTTGTCTTTGGGTGTTTGTGTCGCTTATATTATTTTATTTTGGATAGCCTATTGACCATTTTGTGGGAAAGTAACTGTCCGTTTGACTTTCCGCTATTTATGTTTCCATTAGGGTGTGTTGTTTCATGTGTGTGGTTCTTTCCCTTTGGTGTCTCTGATGGGAGCTGTGGGTTAATTGTATCGATTCTTGAGCATTGTCCCACCTCTATTTTACACAACGCTTCCTCATAATCGTAAAGAAGTAAAACGTAATGATTTAATTGAATGGACATTTCATAGGAAAGACTCCCTCTATCTTGTATGTAATGTAAGAAATGCTTTTTCACTTCTGAAGAGCATAAAAACTATACTTTATGGTCATGTCAGAAAGTGTGTGAAGCTCTGACCTTTCTACTTGACAATATTTACATAAGATGTGGTACTAAGTGTTTTAGACAAGTTATGGGTATTCCGATAAGTACTTATTGCGCACCACTTGTGGCTGATCTGCTTTTGTTTTGTTTTGTTAGAGAGACTTCATGATGTCCCTTTCTGCTGAAAACCAGTCTGAAGTCATTGAAGCTTTTAGCACCACTTCTAGATATTTGGATAATTTATTAAATAATGATAGTACCTATTTCGATGGTTTGATCAGTATAATTTACCCCCCAGAACTTCAGTATAATAACGCAAATTCTTCTGATACATTTCTATTGCAGATGGGTCTGTTTCTTGCAAAATTTAAGATAAACACGATGGTTTTAATTTTGAGATTGTAAACTTTCCTTTTTGGATGGTGATGTTCCTCGGGCGCCATACTACGGCGTTTATATTTCGCAATTAAATTCGATTTGCTAGAATGTGTAGTCATGTAACTGAATTCAACACTCGTAATAAATTGTTAAATACTAAACTTCTTAATCAGGGATATCGGTACCATAAATTACGCAAAGCCTTTTCAGAATTTTACAGGCGTCATTCTGATTTAATTTCAAAATTCAATATTGAACTTCAATCAACTTCAATCTCTTCTGCATAAAGGTCTATTGGAACCCAAATTTTATGGTGACTTAGTGTATAAATTCAAAAAAAAAATTATAATAACGGATGTATCTCGTATGAAGTTTTGAATCAAATGCAGAAGGCTGCCTTGTATACCATTTGAGCCTAACAGCATTGTGTTCATGTGGTGCCTGGTCTAACGTCTTGCTGTCAACCAGGATGGCCGCCTAACTACTGGCCTTTGTCCATTTCTGACGCAAGGGTAAACTGGCTCTCGAAGGACCTCTCTTGCGACATCCATATTGTTGTTGAACCGAAAAATGTCATGGGTCCCAATACAGGGCTTCACCATACCGTAATGCATACAGAAGTTAGGGAGGTCGATCTGCAGTTGGTTGGACTGCTAGTATCGCATTTCGTGAAGTCGTTATGGTTGCCTCCATTCTTGAAGTACTTCACCTTGGCGCCTTGAGCCCTGGAATAAGAGTGTAAACAATATCAGCTTGAAATTGACCAGAGGTCGCAGGATCGATCCTGGGCTTCTCCAAACTTTCGGATGAATCTTTAAACCGAGGTCCCGTCTTCGTATGACCTTAGCTGTTGGTGGGACGTAAAACTCAAACACTCACTCAACTTGAAATTCCATAATGGATAAAGCTAGTATCTAAAAACTGGAAATAATAAAAGCTGCAAGAACTGCATGATGCGTCGCTGCCAGCCATTACAATTACATCAAGCAAGTGCCATATCACAGTCAAAAAGGAATTCAAAGTAAGGATGCATTACTATTTCGCTTAATAAAGTTGACAGGAATACATTACTGAGATTACTATTTTCAATGTTCAAAGAGCCATGGCTCTAAAGGAAAGTAAACCAGAACAACGATTCTCATTTTCAGTTTTTAGAAGCTTGTGCCCTTTAAAATAACGTCAAGGCCTCAAAAATCTAATCAACCCTTAATAAAGTTATCAAGAAAACATGACTGAGATGACTATTTAATGTTCAAAGAGCCATGGCTCCAAGAGAAAGTAAACAAGAATTACAATTCTCATTTTCAGTTTTCCTGGGCCTGTGTCCTTTAAAGTAAAGTCAACGTCTACAAAATCTAATCAAATCTTGGTCAATTGCAATGATATATTGTACCAAGTTAGACCACATTTCATTGGCGTGTTCATGAGAATGGGTGCAGATAAGCCATCTTTGGCCCAAAATTGTAGTTTTGGGGGGCCTGTGCCCTTGAAAACAAGGTCAAGGTCATCAAAATCTAATGGCTGTTTCCCCGATCCTAGTGATGCAACCATGCGAGGTCAGTTAAAACAATCATTAGGTTCAGGAGATATAGTGGATCAAACATACGACATGATAGAAATGGCTATGTTCAATGTTCAAGGGGCGATAACTCCAAAAGTAGGATATTCAGAGTAATGGACTATATGTTCTGCACGTCGTCTCAGAGTGTTCTACATATCTGTGAAGTTTCGTGTAAATATCTCAAATGGAGCGGACACGAAACTTATAGCAACAGCGATGTTCAAAGTTTAAAGGGAAATTACCCCAAAAGTAGGAAAATCAGAGTAACGGTTTATATTTTCTGCACGTCACCTCATGGTGCTCTACATATTGATGAAGTTTTATGGAAATCGGAGTTATGGAGCGGACACGAAACTATGATAGAAATGTCTTTATCATATGACGTCGCGTCTGAGAGTGTGATAACGCTATGTATTATTTTCGATAATCCACTAGTGGATTAAATATGCAAATTAGCTAGGTACGTCCCGTAACGTTACATGTACCACGTCCTTAACGACGTCGCGTTTACTAATGGCGGAATATTGATATTTTCGTAAACAATTGTGAATAAAATGCGTTTTAATGTCACATGATAAATAGAATCTTGCATTCGTGCTCATGCATTATTGAATTTATTAAACTCGTTGAGGAAAAGGGATAAAATGCTCGGCAAGCCTCGCATTTTATTCCTTTACCTCAACTCGTTTAATAAATTCAATCATACATGGACACTCATGTAAGATCCTCTATGTGTTCAATGTTCAAAGGGCAAACACTTCAAAAGAAGGAAAATCAGTGTTACAGTTCATACGTTCTGCACGTCGATTTATAGTGCTCTACATATCTGTGACGTTTCGTGAAAACGGCTCAAACAGTATCGCAGTTATGCAGCGGAAACGAAATTATATTTACCGTTTGTGGATTTTATCATTTGTTGTTTATCCTTTGTCTTATATATAGGGACTTTAATTGTCACAATTACAAATGAATTTTGTTCACGACTCATCAAAGTATAGTGACAGAAATTGGGACAAAATCACGAATTGACTTTCAAATGACGTGTGTGCGTGCTCGCGTGCGCGCGCGCGTGTGTTTGTGTGTTTGTGTATGATGACAAGGTTTGTGATCTCAACTTACTTCAAAGACAATATTTGCAACTTGTAAGATTTAGTTATTCCTGCGATACAGTGTTAATTAAAGAAATATATAGTGTTTTTATTTAGGATATAAAAGTACTTATTTGTTTGAATTGAGGTTTAACGTCTCTGTCAACTCTATTAAGGTCATTTTGGAGAAGTTGTTTCCAATTTTGTGGGACCTTTACCCGACGTTGAAATGAAATGGCTTCTCAAGCCTTGTCACCCATTGAAACCAAAAGACTTATAAGTATTGGATAGTCTGAGTCACACCACTTTTACCTGGGTAGGCATAGTCCTTCTAAGTGGTTTACCAGTACTCGTGTGTGGCCTTTTTAGCTCTACGTTTAAGCACCCTGCCACCCAATCTATTTCTCAAAGCCCCAATGGGCGGTGGCGATATAAAGTCTAGAAATGGGTTATACTTTGGAAGCATGGAATACACCACAGAACTGAAAAGTATGGTGTGTACAAGTTTCTGAGCCAGACCAGATAATTAATTAACAATTAATAGTTAAGACTAATTATCAAACAGATACTGGAGATATCCTTCATGTACATATACATCAATCTTGGCTTTTATATGTACGTATAAATTTATCCAGAAATCACACATGGCTAATTTACAAGGTTATAATGTATAAAAATTAAATCAGGCGAAATAGCAGCCAAAATAATGGTTTGTGACCCAATTTTCTTTCGAATGTGAACGGTACTATTCTAAACACTTTCAGACGGCATCTCCTTTGAAGCCCCTGGGCCGACTGGGTCCAAATTCAATCTGTAGCATTCTTGAGCTGTGGTTCCGAAAGTTTGTTTTCCTTACGTTTCCAACTTTTCTCAGCCATTTCTGATCTGATCTTTATCAAACTTGCAGATAACCAGGGGAGGCATATTTTAGTCTTGGTCGAGTTCAATTGTGTGCCTCGCAGGACCCATATCTCTGAAGTTACTTCCGTTTGAACATAAATATATGCGATAAATGATGTCTCCAACTTTTCTCGGCTGTTTCCGATCCGATCTTTTCGAAATCCCAAATGAGTTCGAAATTGGCTTGGGTCTGACAGCTGGTTTCGCAGTTACGTTCCCTTGAGAGTGAAAAATTTTACCATAGGCTTACAATGGAAAAACGAGTTCTCCAGATTTTCTCAGCCATTTCTTATCTGATCTTTATCGAGCTTGCCGATAACCAGGATAGGCATACAGTCTACATCTAGTTCGAATTTTGGCCTTACAGGACCAACCATCACGAAAACACGCCTATATAATTTTGACCACCCCCCCACTTGAATCCCACTTTTATATAGTAAAACTGGGGTTTGCAGGGGTAAACCTTATTTTCCTTATTTCTGCTCTAAAATATAGATTGTGGGTACTCGATGGAACCGCCTCGATGAGGCGGTTGTAACGAGTACCCACAATCTATATGTTGAGCAGAAATAAGAAAAATATCACAAGTTTTCCTCTTAAAACTTCCATTTTTTCGTCGATAAAGGTAACAATGTATTTGTAAAGGCGTGTTTTCGTAATAGGCTTTGGAGTTATCTGCCCTTCAATATATATATATAAAAGCATCGCTAACACTGCATGATACCCCACCACTGCATGCCAATATGGGCCCATTAACAATTCGAAGCACACTTCCTTTAGTGGTCTATATGTCTGCTAAGTTTCATCCATATATTCCAATAAGTAAAGGAATAATTGTCTAAAAAACATTTAATGAGAATTGTTAACGACAATAACTTGTCAAATGTGAACGTATTTGTTAATGTATTTGCAAATTAACAATCCCTAGCATGTTTCCTATCGTGGTCTATACATCTCTGAAGTTTCATTCATATATTCCATTTAGTAAATGCATAAGAGTCCAAAATCCGTCAACTGGAATTGTTAATGTCAAAAGTCAACGTATTTGTTATAAACAATCCCAAACATGCTTCCTACCGTTGTCTATATATCTGTAAAGTTTCATCCATATATTCCATTAAGTGAAGAAATAAGTGTGCAACCATTAAATGGGAATTGTTAACGGCCATAACTCCGCCAAATGTTATTGTATTTTGTTCATTAACAATCCCAAACCACACATCCCCGATACCAATGTATATACAACATTTGAAGAAAATCCGTCAACAAATACTCCAGGCGTCGATCGCAAACGCTCAAAATCACTTATTTGGAACTAAAAAGGGTCGTAACTCTGTCAAATGTTAACGGATTTTGCCCATTAACAATCCCATACTACTCATCTCCGGTATAATATGTATGCAAAATGTAAAAAGAAATCTGTGAAAAATTGCTCAACTTATCGATCGTAAATGGTGCAGACGGACGTACACTCGAGGGTATATCATAATACCCCTTTACTATCGTGTGGTGGGGTATAAAATGGTTTCTCAGCTTTTTTCGAACGAATCTTTTTGACACTTTTAGTAAACAAGGACAAGCATAATAATTTAGATGAGTTCCAGTTTGTCTTGAACCGACAACCACTGTCGCAGTAACGTTCCCTTAAGCGTAAAAAGGTGACACATAGGCTTACAATGGAAAACGATGTCTCCAGCTTTCCTCAGCCAATTCTGTTCTGATCTTTATTAAACTTGCAGATAACCAGGAGAGGCACACATTGTTCGTCGAGTTCGAATTTGGGCCTGACAGGACCAACGCCTTTGGAGTTACCTGCCCTTGAGCATAAATATAAGCGAAAAATGGTGTCGCCACGTTTTCTCAGCTGTCTTCGATCGGATCCGTTTGAAACTTTTAGTAAACAAGAACAAGCATAATATCTCAAATGATTTCGAATTTGGCTTGCATCTGGCAATCTGTGCTAGTTCTCAGGTGAGCGGTCGTTGTCCAGTGGACGACTTGTTTATTGTTCCCATAAAATGTCTATGCGACCAAATTTGACCTTGGCATAATACAGGTTAAGGCCATCCAGAGGTCATAATTTGAAGAAACTGTAATAGGCCCAAGTCCTCAAAGCTACATGCCAAATTCATGAAAATCGGCCCGTCGGTTCCGGAGAAGAAGATTGCTTAGTTATTTATAACTTATATGGGCATGGTGGCCATATTGGTCATGTGACCAATTTTCATTTGTTTCATTAAGCTTTTATATAAAATTTGGTCACAAACGGCCCTGGCGTTCCAATGGACAATAAGTTCTTCATATCTGAAAGGCCTAAGGTCAAGGCCAAGGAATGACCTTTGCCTTAATTACTCATGTAGTTTCATCCACTCATTTAGCGAACTGCATCTATCATTTTCAGATCAGAGACTGCAATAAATTCCGAAAAATACATAGTTTTTACTTTTTGCTATACAAAAGTCTATGTGACCAAATAAGACCTTAAAATGTGCGTAAAATATGTCAAGGTCACTCGAGGGTCATCATCGTAACAACTATGATAGGTCCGAGTCCCATAGCTACATACCACGTTTCATGACAATCGGCCCTTTGGTTTTGGAGAATAAGCTTTTTGAAGGGTTTTTACCTTATATGGGCATGGCTGACATCTTAGTCATGTGACCGGACTCATTTACACATTTTTTCCTTGTTCCGTAACGTATTATATGAAATTTGGATCCGAGTGGCTTACTGGTTTCTGAGGAAAATAAGTTTGAATGACATTGGGCCAAGGTCATAGAATGACCATGCATACTTATTGTGTTTAATCCACTCATATAGCTATCTGCATCTACCAATTTTCAGATCACAGTCTGCAATAGTTTCCGAAAAATACACGATTTTGATGACTTTTCCCAAACAAAAGGCTATGTGACCAAATTTGACCTTGGGGTAAAATAGGTGAAGGTCATCCTTTGGTATTTTTTAACAGGTTATGATGGGACCCGAGTCCCCAATGCTACATAACAAGTTTCATGCCAATCGACCAATTGGTTCCGGTGGAGAAGATTTTTAAGTTTTTACCATATATGGGCATGGCGGCAATCTTGGTCATGTGACCTGGACCCCGCAAACAGACTTTCGTTCCAGATCCCATTGTTGTTCTATATGAAATTTGACTTCAATCGACCCAGTGGTTTCAGAGGAGAAGATGTTTGAAACTGTTGACACGACGGACACCAGGCATTAGACGACAGACATAGAGCGGACTCTTGCCATACTATAAGCTCACCTAAGAGCCGTCGGCTCAGGTGAGATAAAAGCACAAAACATGTTAAAGCAAATATGGTGAATATTTCCACCAAGTCTCAGCCTCATAGAGCATATGGTTTCTGGGAAGATGATATCCAAGTGATTTTTTTTTTCTATTTTGGTGGCATTTCGGTTTCCATGGCAACCAATTAAAGTGGGCAGTTTGCCTATAATCATATGGCAGACAGATTGCTTAAGGAATATTTCTATGAATGTTTTGCCATGGCAACCCAACTAAAGAGCCGAATTTCATAAAAAAAAAACTCTTGAGGCAAATATGGTAAATAGTTTCATTAAGTCTCAACTGCACAGAGTATATGGTATCAGATGATTTTTAAGGAGGTGAAGTAGTTTTAAGGTTTTTATTTATTTATTTTTATTTTTTTTTTTTTTGCTCCGGCAGCAATCTTGTTCATCCAAGCGGAAGGATTTGAGCAATATTGGTAGAGGGTAACACAAGGAATATCCCTGTCGTATTATTTCAAAATGCGTCCAGTGGTAAGGAGAAGTCATTTAACGTTATTTCCTTTTTTAGTTCTGGTGGTCATCTTGTTCAGCAGAGTGGAAGGGTTTGCGCAATTTGGGTAGAATTTAACCCAAGGAAATCCCTGTGAATTACACCTGTGGACACAAATCCGTTCAAACTTTGATGGGCTCCATTTCATTTTGATTCGAGGATTCATTCAATATTTCCTTACATGATGTCAGGCCGCTTGCAAGCCAGGAATAAATTCAAAACACAGTGTTTTGTTTGTAACAATACATTTCGTTGTTGAATCCTGCACTGTCCAATCAAAATACATCACAAATGCCAATCAGTCCTAAGAATGGAAGAGAGACCAATCAATGTATATGTCTTGATCCAGTTTTAGAATGCTCTGATTAATGACATTTGCTTGTCAAACTAACTTGATGCAAAGAGCTTCATTGAAAGGTACTTCATAGCAGTTGGAACAGGTTTGTGTCGCCAGGGGGTATTTTAAAATCCAAAAGGTTTTATCTAAGGCGACCATCTTGTTCATCTGAGCGGAACGGTTTGAACAATTTTGTATTTCAAAATCTATCCAGCGGCTAAAGAGGAGAAGTCGTTAATGTGTTTTTGATTTCTATTTTTAGCTCTGATAGCCATCTTGTATATCCAAGTAGAACAGTTTTTCAATGAGCAATTACGGCACGAGGGTTCACAAGGAACATTCATGTGACATAATTTTAAAATCTATCCAGTGGTTAAAGAAAAGTCGTTTAAAGGTTTTTTTTTTTTTTGTTTTGTTTTTTCTATTTTTAGCTCTGATGGCCAGCTTGTTCATACGAGTGTAAAGGTTTGAGCAATTTTTTTTAAGAGAGACACCCAAGGACATTCCTGTGAAATTATTTTGACATTCATCAACTTGTTAAGGAGGAGATTCTGTTTAAATATTGTTTTTCTCTATGTCTGGCAGCCCTCTTGTTCATCCGAGCGAAAAGAGCTGAGCAATTTTGGTCTAGGGTTACCCAAGGACTCAAGGAAAATTCCTGTGAAATCATTACAAAATCCTTCCAGTTGTTAAAAAAGTTTAAAGGTTTTTGTTTCCATTTTTAGCTCTGGTGGCCATCTTGTTCATCCTAGCGGAACGATGTGAGCATTTTTGGTAGAGGGTCACCAACGGAACATTCCTGTAAATTTTTTTCCTAATCCATCGACTGGTTAATTTAAAGGATTTTCTATTTTAAGCTCTGGCAGACATCATGTTCATCCAAGAAGCACAGTTTTAGCAATTTGAGTAGAGGGTCAGCCAAGGAACATTACTGTGAAACTATTTCAGAATCCATCTAATGGTTAAGGAGGAGGAGCCGTGTAAAGGTTGTTTCTATTTTCAGGCCAGGCGAACATCTTGTTTATCTGAGTGGAGCAGTTTGAGCAATTTTGGTAGAGAGTCACAAAAGGAACATTCATGTGAAATTATTTCAAAATCCATCTACTGGTTAAGGAGGAGAAGCTGTTTAACGTTTTTTTTTTCTATGCTCTGGCGGCTCTCTTATTCATCCGAGCGGAACGGTTTGGGCAATTTTGGTAGAGGGTCACCCAGGAAACATTCCTGTGAAATTATTTTGAAATTGTCTCAGCGGTTTAGGAGATGTCAGCTGAAGAAACTGTTCACGACACACGACTCACACAACACGACGGACGCCGGACGCCGGACACAGGTCGTTCACCGTGAGCACCTTAGGTGAAATAAAAATCGTGTTCGTCGTGGCCTCCCCAGTACGTTTTCTTAACATTTTGCTATCATCATTTAATCTTAATATAAGAAATCTCACATAAACTGTGACATGCATAATTTGTTTGATGCTATCTTCTAATCAGTGTGTGACATTTTTTGGGGTCGATTGTTTATCAGAAGTTCTAATTTGTCCCAGCGAATGCCCTCATGACGTATTAAAATTTCATTTGCACCAAATCCGGGTCATTACGCAAACACGCCCATACAAATACATTGCCACCTTTATCGCCGAAAAAATGAAACTTTTAGGATGAAGAATTGTAATATTTTTCTTATTTCTGCTCAAAATATAGATTGTGGGCACTCGTTAAAACCGCCTCGATGAGGCGGTTCTAACGAGTATCCACAATCTATATTTTCAGCAGAAATAAGAAACATATCAAAATTTTTCAACTTACAATTTTCGTTTTTCCGGCGGTAAAGTTTACAATGTATATGTATAGGCGTATTTTCGTCATGAATTAATCAGATTAAACGGAACAGTGTACGTCTGCGTTCAGGATCCATTTTCCAAGCCAACACTCTGAGACAATCGACCCACCAGTGCTATCAGTATTTGTTTATTTACAGGGGCGCTAGCGGATGCTTATGGTAATTACAACGTATCGTTTTATTTTGCTGGATCAATGCTGAGCTTCGCAGGAGTTATTTCTATGCCGTTGGGAAAGATTGCAAGATGGGAGCATCGTAATATGTGCCGCCTGTGGCAGTCGGCTGACAGTGAAGTGAAATCAGAGAAGATAATGGTGGAATGTGTTTCTTTCAGCAATTCAGAAGAATATTATGGATATGATAACTTTTCTGAACTGGATAAAGACAATCAAAATAATATATGATCATTTGATTCGGATGACACACCCATGCGAGTGCTATTTGGCTCCGAAATTCGATTGACAGCCATTCATAGTGAACTGGTGATACTACTGCTAACTTTGAGCCGACACCTTCTGCACATGAGTACTGGTAAACCGCTTAGTAGGTCTAAGCCTGCCCAGGAAAAGTGATGCAAGTCGGACTGTCCCTGCATATAAACCCGAACAACATTCTTGGACGGTAGGGAATGAGATGTCATTTCATCTCAGTGAGGAGTAAAAGTCCCATGAAATTGGAAACAACGTCTCCAAAATGACCTAAATAGTGTTAATGGCGACGTAAAACCCAAAATCAAACATAAAGATAAAACCACTGCTTAATCGGAACCCTCTGACGACGCAATTGGAATATCCCTTGCAGATAAAGGCTGCGCATTGCGTATCTACGCAGACATTTACCCCTGACTATGTACTGAAAAGCATTAAAAGCTGTTACACTGATTGATGTTTATTTGTAGAGCGTCTCCAAGATGTCTTGCCCGTTTGTTGAATCAAAGCACTGACAGCACTCATCACCAAAACACGCCTATGTAAATACACTGTAAAAACCGCCGTAAAAATGGAAAAAAAAAGAACAAAAATTGTGATATTTTTTCTCATATCTGCTCGAAATATAGATTGTTGGTTCACAATTATATAGGCATGTTTTCGTGATGCAGGTGGGGTGATTGTCTCTGTGTGCAGGCTGCAAAATGGTCCTGAACGGGGAACTTAGACTGTTTTGTATAATCCTTACATGCCTGTTTGTTTGTTTTTTCTTTGAATTGAGATTTTACATCCCCGTCAACACTTTTAGGTAATTTTACGGCAAACTGGAGTTTACAAGGGTATACATTATTTTTCTTATTTCTGCTCCAAAACAGAGGTTGTGGGTAACGAGCATCAACAAGGTATGTTTGGATCGTTATAAAGAAAATATCACGAATTTTACAATTTTGGAGATAGGAAAGAATGCACTGTGAGAAACAGGCGTGTTATCGTAATGGCTTCTCCATATTCAGTGCTGTCTTAAATAGACATACGTCCAAAACTACTGATAATCATAACATAGTCTCGCAACTACAGGTGGCGTTGTCGGCCCCCGCCCATAGGGGCTTGAAGAAATATATGGGCTGCATGATGCTTCCACGCAGAGCTGTATCCGGCCCGCACACTGGTACTAGTAAATCGCTTAGAGGATCTAAGCCTGTCCAGGAACCGCGGTGCGAGGCGGACCGTCCATGCTAATAAACCCTATTGGTTTCATTGGGCGACAGGGCTTGAGATGTCATTTCATCTCAATGTCGGGTAAAAGTCCCACAAAATTGGTGGCAACGTCTCCAAAATGACCTTTACAGTGCTGACGGGGACGTTAAACTTCAAACAAACAAACAAACAGGCGGCGTTGTATCCAAGCTGATAAAGATCATATATTAACCCTTTTTGAACCAAATGGAATCTTCCTCCTTATATATAGCAGGAGTCCATTTCAAAGTTTAGGAGTGTCAGGTTGTGTTTTCTTCAAAATTAATTAGGAAAATGGCTGAACTTTTTGCAAACAGTGTAGGCCCTGATCAGACGCCGCGTTCTGCGGCGTCTGATCTGGGCCTGCAATGTTTGCCAGGGTACCCGTTTAGGGGTTTCTGGTAATAAATGGGTTAGGTATGTGAAGGTGTCATTCACTATACTTTACACTAACTTTGAAATGTCATCCTGACATTTAGTGTCAGCTCAACCGGACTTTACGGTTCTGGACAACTCGTTTGGAGTTGGATTGTTTGTTTAAGGTCCCCGTCAACACTATATACAGAGAATACCAGGTGAGTGTCTTTTGATATCAAATTTGTCAGTCAAGGCTTCGAGAACGCTTGTAGAATTGCGAGGCTTGCCGAGCGATTCTACATGCGTTCTCGAAGCCGAGCCTGATAACTTGATATCAAAGGATACGAATCTGGTATTCTATTTTTTCCCCTTGTACACCTTGTACATTCTTAAATTAGCAACTTAGAATCAGTTATTGATGATACTCAGTGCTTCCCTGTACTCTGGCGGTCAATATATTTAGTATCAGCTGGCCATACTTTCCAACGTATTTTTTTCCACTTTTTCCAAGTAACAATAAAATTTTTCCCAGTAGTCCTGTTCATTCATAAAAGTGCAATGTCACGTTGACGCGATAAAGCTCACTTGTCCTGAGATGGCATATCTTTATCAGGTCAATGCGTTACAATGCAAAATATAAAGGGGGTAACTAAATAAGGTCATTTTGCAGACGTTGCTTCCAATTTTGTGGGACTTTTACCCGACACTGAGATGAAATGACATCTCAAGCCCTGTCGCCCCACGAAACCAATAGGGCTTATAAGCATGAACGGTCGATTCGCACCGCTTCGCCTGGGCAGGCTTAAATCCTCGTGTCCGGTTGGATTCAGCTCTGCATGGAAGCATCATGCAGCACATTTATTTCTTAAAGCCCCCGTTTAGACAATTTCAACTTTTCTGAATATTCATGGTGCATAGATGCCTCCCATCAAGTGTCAGTTCAATCCACTTGCGGTCAGAACGCATTGCTTTTTGAATTTCTAGGTCGCCCTGATATGCCCACCGTCAGTGTTCAGCTTTATCCGCCCTTCGATTCGGTAGGAGGTTTCATGTAGGCAGCATTTTGAATATCGCTACGGAAAAATAGCCATTTAGAATCTCCATGTTGTCTAGGTGTTTCCCATTAGCTTTCATTTCCGTCCATATATATGTTTGGAAGGTGATGTCCTTGACAAGATTTACAAGATAGCCGCCATGGCGTCCTTCTAGGTACCGGTAAACCGCTTAGAGGATCTAAGCCTGCCCAAGCAAAGCGATGCAAGTCGGACTGTCCATACTTATAAACCCTATTAGTTTCATTGGGCGACAGGGCTTGAGATGTCATTGCATCTCAATGTCGGGTAAAAATCCCACAAAATTGGAAGCAACGTCTCCAAAATGACATTTACAGTATTGACAGGGACGTTAAACCTTAATTAAAACAAACAAATGACATCTACCCAATAAATAATGAACCGCAGCTGGACACTGGTTAATCGCTCAGAGGATCTGAGATAGACTGTCTAGGCAACGAGGTGCGAGTCCAACCATACAATAAATAAACCCTTTTGGTTTGTTTAGCCGACAGGGCTTGAGATGCCATTTCATCCCATTGTCGCTATGAGTCCCATAAAATTGGAGTTAAAGTCTCCAAAATGACCTAAATAGTGTTGACGATGAAGCAAAACCTCAATTCAAACAAGTCCTCAACATATAAAGCGAAATCACCTGAAATTCAGGTCACCATGTTCTTCACTCTTTTACACTAGAACCAATGTCACATAGTATGCTGATTGATATAACCTTATAGCATAGTGGAACTGCATATAACATATTAAAAACAACCCATTGCCTCACCTCCAGCATTTAAACCTACTTTTCTCTATTGTTGTTAATATGAATGATCTTTGATAAGTAACTGTCAAGATACAAGCATTCGAAATTAATAAAATAATAATAATAGTAATATTATTATAAGCAGTAAAGCGCATAACCAGAGCTCTACAATAGCTCTTCTTGTACTTCATACAACAGACTGCACATGTGTACTGTTCAGCCGCTTAGACGGTCTAAGCCTGCCCAGGCAAAGTGGTGGGTACAGGACCGTCTAATGCATATAAACCCTATTCGTTTCATTGGGCGGCAGGGATCGAGATGTCATTTCATCTTGAGATGTCATTTTATCTCGACGTCGGATAAAAATCCCACAAAATCGGAAGCAACAGCTTCAAATTGACCTGGATAGTGTTGACGGGGACGTTGAACCTCAAACCAAACAAACAGGTACAAGGAGCTAAAAACTATCTTGAACGAGGATTTAGGCTGTTCCCTTCAACCCTTTTCTTTTTAGATATAAACAAGCAGTGTAAATAAAAATCAAAAATGAGTTCCTTTAAGAGCAATGAAAACATCCATAAGAAAGAAGATGGGTCATACTACAAATGTACGTAGTTTCGGCTAATAAAGCCTCATCAGTGACCCTGTAATGATCCGACAAAGAAAGCCAGAGGAAACATACTGCAATTTTGATACAAAGACTAATATAAATCAAATTGGGGTCCAAAAAATTAAAAAACCTGTCTAGAATATGAGTCTAAACCAAAAATTTATTTCTGATTTCTCAGAATATTCACACTGATCTCAAAGGACCGAAAGTAAAATATAAACTACACTATGGTTGATGTACGGGGAGACGTTTTACTGCCGCCACACGGCACAACACCAGCTGCAGTGAAGGCAAATAAAACCTGCTTATATGCCACAATCCAGGCTGATCTGGGGGCTTCACTGCCAACTTCATTGTTTGCTAAACCCAGCACATGATTCTAGCCCAGATTCTACGGAAAGACTTTGACCCCAGCGATAAGAAAACGCCCGGCTATTTTACTGGATTTACTACAACATGGACTTTAGCCACAGGAAGCTCCTGCGCTTTTATTTTTTAATTTTTTGGTCTATGGAAAATAATCAACGTTTTTATGGAAACTTAAAACCTTCTTTTTTGACGGCTCCGTGGCCTACTGGATAAGAGCGCTGACTCTAAATCATTAAAAGTAGAAGTAAAACAAAGATCAGGAATCCTACTCCACCCATCAAAGACACCAAAGGGAAAGAAACACAAACATGAAGCGACCAGACCATAATGGAAACCTAAACAAAGGATGGCCATTAGGGCAGTTACTTTCCCACAAAATGGCCAAATGGCCATCCAAAATAAAAAGACAGAAGTGATACACACAGTGAGTAGTAACAAACAACAACATAAATAAACCGCCACAGAAGAACCGCCCAAGTCTCTCACCGCTGTGGTTTGATCCCCGCTCGGGTAAAATGAGGTACGCTAAATTCTGCAACGGAAGGTCAGGTAATGTTCTCCGAGTACTCCGGTTTTCTCCCGCCTCTGAAAAACGATCGTCTCGAAATGAGTGAAATAAGCTAGAAAGGGCCGTATAACCAAAACCAATTGAAATCTGTGTTCACTATATACGTTTTAATAAATTCTAGAAAGGGTTATCCTTTGGAAGCAAGGAATACACCACAGAACTGGAAAATATGGAGTGTACATGTTTTCTGGGCCAGACTAGCTAGTTTCGGCCATTTAGTCCTCATCAGTGCCCCTCAAATATTTTCAAAATTCCACAATGGAATCAATGATCCCAAAGGACAAGAAAATATAAACTACACTATGATGTAGGGCAGGGAGACTTTTTATGGCCGCCACACATTAATAATGTTCTATAAAAGGGTTATCCTTTGGAAGCAAGGAATACACCACAGAAGTTAAAAATATGGAGTGTACATGTTTTCTGGGCCAGACTAGCTAGTTTCGGCCAATTAGGCCTCATCAGTGACCCTCAGATATTTTCAAAATTCCACAATGGAATCAATGATCCCAAAGGACAAGAAAATATAATCTACACTATGATGTAGGGCAGGGAGACGTTTTACCGCCGCCACACATTCCCTGTCATTTAATATATGTTTATCTCTTCAGAAATCTATTTATTGGATACAAGCACTTGTTATAATGTCCTCGTCGAGGTTATTTTAGCAAGTAACCATGAACTTGTACGAAATTTAAGTCATTCATTTTCCTTGTTTCTTGTCCTTAATAGTGAGCTGAAACACAACTCGGAATTGCTCCGGGAAGCAATAAGTTGTGATCCACATCTGATTACAAATGAATGACTTGAAGGGGTAGATAAGAGCGCCGAATGTTAGTCATTAGGTCTCCAACAGCTGTGTTTTGCTAGGGTCACATGTGAGACGACGTTCTGCAACTGAAATCCAGGAGGTTGTTCTTCGGGTACTCCAGTTTTCAATTTTGCAGTTTTCGCCCCTCAAAAAATAGTTAACAAACTGCAGCATTCGAAAGCGAACCATAGCATCCCTAAGATCAAATGAACAAAAAGTCCTTTTCAAGCCTTTGCATTTAAAAACATATAAAGTAAAATTCATATTAAGACCACCTTTGGGACTGTTCAAAAGTGGTCTTTAAGACCACTTTTGAACAGTCCCAAAGGTGGTCTCTGACCAGTGGACACTGTACAGAGAAAACACAAAGAAAAATTGCGGCGACCTAATGAATAAGCTTTTTAAAGCAGAATTAGTCTTAATTTTAGGTGGTTTGCATTACGAAAACACGCCTATACAAATGCATTGACACATTAATCGCAGAAAAAATGAAAATTTTCAGATGAAAAATTCTGATATTTTTCTTAAATTGCTAAAAATATAGATTGTGGGTACTCGTTGGAACCGCCTCATTGAGGCGGTTCTAACGAGTACCAATAATCTATTTCTCAGAGCAGAAATAAGAAAAATAAGAAAAATAAGGTTTACCCCTGCAAACCCCAGTTTCACTATATGAAAGTGGGGTTAGAGTGGGTCAAAATTATATAGGCGTGTTTTCGTGATGTCTTGCCACACAAAAAATACAAACTTGCAAGTACTCACAACCATATAGTCTAAAAGTCAAAAGGAAACTGTACCACTGGGCCACCGTTCTTATTAATGCACAGTTGTAATATTTAGCATATATAACCCGTTTGAGATATTATCAAAGAATATTTGTGTGGAGTTTCATTTTATTTTTTTATTTTTTTTTTTTTTTTTTTTTTTTTTGTTTTGGTTTTACGGCCCTTTCAAGATTATTTCACTCATATCGAGCCGATCGTTAATCAGAGGTTGGCGAAAACCGGAGTACCCGGAGAAAACATCCTGACCTTCCATTGCAGAACTTGGCGTCTCACATGTGACCCGAGCGAGGCTCGAACCACAACGGTGAGAGACCTAATGATCAAGAGTCAGCGCTCTTAACCACTAGGCCACGGAGGCCCGTCGTGGAGTTTTATTAAAATCCGTCAATAAATGTAGGGCCATAAAGCGATGACAAGGTTTTTTTTTTCTAAAAATAGCCAGTGACCTTGACCTTGAGGCCATGACCTTGAAAGTTAAAGTCGCTCGGAATATTGTAATAAGCAACATTTGTGTGAAGTTATATTATAATCCGTCAATAAATGTAGGCGATAGAGCGATGACAAAAGTACGTACGTACTCACGTAAGTACAACTATGTTTTGCGAAGGGTAGTAATAAAAACGATGATGATGATTGTTTTGTTTTTTTTTGGATTTGAGGTTTAACGTCCCCGTCAACAATGTAAAGGTCATTTTGGAGACGCTTCTTTCAATTTTGTGGGACTGTTACCCGACATTGAGATGAAATGAGATCTCAAGCCCTGTCGCCCAATGAACCCAATAGGGTTTATTAGCATGGACGGTCCGCGGTTCCTGGACAGGCTTAGATCCTCCAAGCAGTTTAACAGTATTAGTAAGCGGGCCGGATTCAGCTCTGCGAGGAAGCATCATGCAGCCCATATATTTCTTCAAGCCCCTATGGGCGGGGGCCGAATGATGATGATGATGATGATGATGATAATGATGATGATGATGATGATGATGATGATGATGATGATGATGATGACGATGATGATGATGATGATGATGATGATGATGATGATGATGATGATGATGATGGATCCCATCCATTACGGAAATATGCCTATTCAAATATATAAAAAATTTATCACCAAAAAATGAAAATTTTCATACAAAAAATCGGATTTTTTTTTCATAATTTTTTGCTCAACAATTTATTGCCGGAATTCGGTTGAACCGCCTCGGTGAGGCGATTCTAACGAGTACCCATAATCTATGTTTTTTTAACAGAAATCATTTAAAAAATGTATACTCTTTGTAAACCCAAATTTTAACATATAAAAGTGGGTTTTAACTTTTGACTCCATCAAAGCTTAAGGGGGTCATTTTATCGTGATGGATACATGTAGGATAGAACATTATAAAACATATAAAACTCCATATAAATTTGTTATTATATAGAAAAATGTATTGGTTTCCTGGTTAACTGATGTACAATACATACCTTGGCATTTGATTGGTTCAGACATGTACTCAGTAATTGGTGTTGCTGAATTAATTTATTCAGCACGAAAAAGTCGTGAAAATTTCTCTTTTCAGGCAAATGAGAAAATAATCTGTCATAGTTCTCAAAATCATTCATTTTTTTCTCTATATGTACACCATAACTTCTTATAATTCCATTTCTAAGATAAAAAAAATGTTTTGATTTTGTAAAAGTCATTATAACCTAAATAGTGTTAATGGTTGACTAGGTCATTGATCTCTTAACAACCAAACAAAATGCAATTGGCCATTTTCATTACGAAAACATGCCTATACCAATACGTTGTAACCTTAATCGCCGAAAAAATGAAAATTCTAAGATGAAAAATTGTGATGTTTTTCTTATTTCTGCTCAAAATATAGATCGTGGGTACTCGTTAGAACCGCCTCGATGAGGCGGTTCTAACGAGTACCCACAAATTATATCTTAAAGCAGAAATAAGAAAAATAAGGTTTACCCCTACAAACCCCAGTTTTACTATATAAAAAGTGAGGTTCGAAGGGGTCAAAATTATATAGACGTGTTTTCGTGATGGATACATTTGAGTGTGCATTTGAACTAAGTTTTATTGCTTGTTTGTTGTAAATTATTATCATATAAAGACAAATACACAACTTGTTATATCCTCCCAGGGCTATAAAATTGGTTCGGTCATCCTCATAAAATAATTGATATAAAAGAAACGCTTGGTACATTGTAATTCAATCACGAAATGAGGCCTGTATAGAACCCCAAAATTATATAGTAAAACTGAGGTTTACAGCCCTAGGTAAACCTTATTTTGCTTATTTCTGTTTTAAAAATATAGATGGTGGCAGAAGAATCCAAATGTTTCATATTATTTTATAATTTTTTTGTTTTTGTTTTTTGTTTTTTTTCGGCGGAATTATGTTACAACAAATTTGTAACTCTAGGATTGTTTTCGTAAAGTCAGGCAGCTTAACTCATGCCCTGTAAAAGAAGAAGGCGTCTCTCCTTCATATATCTCTAATACTATTATTTTTCAGAAAATGTTTGTATTGTTTTTCATATTGGGTGCTTGTTACGCTCATCTGAGTGATGAAGTTCTAACAAGTACTCACAATCCAAGTTAGTTCTAACCAGTACCCACAATCCAAGTTTCTGAGCACAAATAAGAACCAAGAACGCTCAGTCGATGGCATCGCCACGCTTTCTCCACATCGGCTAAGTACCAAATAACAACGAATTTCAAAAGTACCCGCCCCCACCACCCGACCATCCGCCACCAAGTCCCAGGGGTCACAACCAAAATCCCATTCAATATGTTTTATATATTTCATTACTTAGAATTGCAAAGTTTGGCATCCAAATCTCTAAAACTGACCTTTGACAAATTGTAATTGAATTTTATTGACATTTGACCCGGTTATTTTCACTTGCCATAATGAAGTCTTTGTATTGACAGGCCTTATCAGATCAAGATCAAAGTTGGCACTGTTAACCAATCCATCTACATCTTTTGAACACACTTTGTATGGATGGCAAAACCATGTTTTCTGTAGATAGATACAGCATTTTACTCTTATCCAAAACGTTAACGTTAAGAGTAAATAACAAGCTGCAAGACCGTGTGGTCTAAATTACTAAAGCAACAATTCCCTAGACATTGTTTATTCAAGACAGCACGGGATAGCCCGGGGCGAGGATGCTTTGTTTGTTTGATTTGAGGTTTAACGGCCCCGTCAACACCGTATAGGTCATTTTGGAGACGTTGCTTCCAATTTTGTGGGACTTTTACCCGACATTGAGATGAAATGACATCTCAAACCCTGTCGCCCAATGAAACCAATAGGGTTTATAAGCATGGACGGTCCGACACGCACCGCTTTGCCTAGGCAGGCTTAGATTTTCCAAGCGGTTTACCAGTACTCATGTGCGGATGGACAAAAGGATGTCATGAATGACTCCATGAATAACTCAATGTTTTACATGACTTTAAACAATTAAATATGTGAAAGTAAACCAATGAGTACTCTAGCATATTCAAAATAGACCTTTTTCTAACACTATATTACATTCACTAGCAACAATTAACTACTACAAAAGTTAAACTGTATCAGTATATATAACCCCTATTATTTAAATTAACCAAATATAAAATATATATAATAGCGTGAAGGGTCTTGTTTTAAATCTAGGGTGGTAAACTCCGTTTTCCAGTATTTGCCGGAATGTTCCTGTATTTGCCGGTATTTAAAGCCCGTTTACAATTCACGATACTGACCACGATTGGCTACGGTTTGATGAATCTTGATGGACCGTAGTGAATCGTAGCACCGTAGAAGGATCCATTGTGATTCGAGGTTTTCCGTGATGAACCGCACTGATTCTGGAACATCCACGAATGTTTTCAACTGTTTAAAAAATTAGTGGAGCCTCTGCGATTTATGTGGGCGTAGTTCAGATCATAGCGCAACCGTACGCGTGACGCCACCGTAGAGTAAGGGCACCGTGAGTATATTCGTGGGCATCCGTGGGGTTCCGTAGGGAACCGTAGATTCCTTGTCACCAGGATCCAGTACGGTCCCTCAGTACGGTGAGCTACGGTGGCTTTACGGTTATGCTACGGACGACCACGGTTCATCACGGTATGCCCCGGTCCTTCTATGGACGAGTACGGAAGCAGTACGGTCCTTCACGGTATGCCACGGTCCTTATACGACGTCACTACGATTACTCTACGGTGCATCAGGAATATACAAGTATGTCTACGGTCTGACTACGATTGGCAACGACTCATGCCGATTTAGCAAGAATGCATCCACGAATGACTACGGTCGAGCTACGGTATACCACGATCTTTCAAGGAATGCGTCTGTATTTGAGCCTTCAATTCCCACCCTGCTCTCACTACACTTTCATAGGACAATATTGGAGCCTTATCTAGACCAGCCAATTCGGAAAGTATATATTAATTGTACCTCAACCGCCTTCTCGCCTACCTTATGTAACAGGAATAAGCCGTTTAATAAAAGGCACGAGCCACACTGTGTTCTGATTTATCGGTTGCAGGTTATAATATAGACTATCGCATTCTCTGGTCATGATGCCATACCAAACTCTGCATTGACTACTCCTGGCCAGTCGTTTACTTCAGTTGGACAGGCGGAATGCACAAAACAAAACATGATCGTCGTCATTCGTAGAAGATCGTAGTTAACCGTCCCGCTTCCTCCAATAACCGTACAAGCACCGTGTCAAATCGTAGTGGCACCATCATCAACCGTAGGACCACCGGGAAGAATCGTACAAGAACCTATCGAACCTTAGAGTCACCTTCATCAACCGTAGGACTACCGGGAAGAACCGTAGCAAACCGTGATCATAACCGGCATAGTTCGGCATGAATTCATCGAAACACCGTACTGGGGTCGTTTGTTTGTTTGATTTGTGGTTTAACGTCCCCGTCAACACTGTATAGGTCATTTTGGAGACGTTGCTTCCAATTTTGTGGGACGTTTACCTGATATTGAGATGAAATGACATCTCAAACCCTGTCGCCCAATGAAACCAGTACGGTCTATAAGCATGGACGGTCTGACTCGCACCGCTTTACCTTGGCAGGCTTAGATTCTATAAGCGCTTTTCCAGTACTTGTGTATGGTCAGTTTCAGCTCTGCGTTGAAGCATCATGCAGCCCATCTATTTCTTCAAGCCCCGATGGGCGGGGCCGAATTTACTGTGGTCGTAGGAAACCGTAGCAGCACCGTGATCATTCGTAGGCATCCGTGGATAACTGTGTTTTCACCACGGCTCATCACGGTTCTCCACGATTTTTGAAACCGTGGAGAACCGGGGTCAATCGTGGTAAGAACCGTGAATGTGTAAACTAGGCTTTACCGGTAAATGCCACCGGCATGGAAAATACTCACCTTTGCCGGCACGTTGCGGACCTTGCTCCCAACCCATTTCGATCTGACGTGCGACATGACTATGTTCCGAAAGAACTTAAACTTTCACATCACTCCAACCCCCCACCCCCCCCCCCCCCCCCGACCCCTTCAAAGTAATTTATCACAAAATTTACATAATTCTAGAAGTAAGTATACTGAGAGGAATATATAAAGATGATCATTTTACTCAACACCGCATGAAAAAATTCCCATTTGTTTCAAGGTTATGCTTATTCATATCTTATTGTATTATCAGGTGCAGTCCTAGGAAGATACATGAAGGCAGGTAAGTACATATATTTGTTAAAGGGTACTTTGTCGCAAAAAAAAAATCTAAACAGAGATATTAATTGTTTCTAGTATACAACGTTAAAAAACTTCTTTGTCTTTATATATCTTTCTTTTATACGTGCCTATTTTCCACTTAGGAAAGCCTCCCTTGTTTTGGTTCAGAATTATATAGGCGTGTTTTCGTGATGCCTGCGTGGAAGGATCATGCAGCCCAATCTATTTCTCCAAGCCTCGATGGGCGGTGGATGCGCTGTACTAGTTGAAATAAAACAGTATTTTTTTTTTTCCAAAAAAAAAAAAAATCTCTGCTCTAGATATGGCGCATTAAAGGGAATGATTAACTGATTAAGGGGTACATTTGATGCCTCAAGAGAATGAACAAGGCATCACGAAAACACGCCTAAATAATTTTGACCCCCTTGAACCCCACTTTTATATAGTAAAACTGGGGTTTACGGGGGTTAGCTAATTTTTCTTATTTCTGTTCTAAAATATAGATTGTGGGTACTCGTTAGAACCGCCTCGATGAGGCGGTTCTAACGAGTGCCCACAATCTATATTTGGAGCAGAATAAGACAAATATCACAATTTTTCATCATAATTTTTTTTCGGCGATAAAGGTGGCAATATATTTGTATAGGCCTGTTTTCGTAATGAGAGGATAAACAAGGTTTTACATTGATTCCCATAGGGGCTTGAAGAAATATATGGGCTGCATGATGCTTCCACGCAGAGCTGAATGCGGCCCGCACAGTAGTACTGGTAAACCGCTTAGAGGATCTAAGCCTCTCCAGGAACCGCGGTGCGAGGCGGACCGTCCATGCTAATAAACCCTATTGGTTTCATTGCGGGACAGGGCTTGAGATATTATTTCATCTCAATGTCGGGTAAAAGTCCAACAAAACGTCTCCAAAATGACCTTTACAGTGTTGACGGGGACGTTAAACCTCCAATCAAACAAAATGCATCTGAAAATGTGGTCTGTTTATGTCATATCTTCTTGCAAACTTTTTAAAAATATTTTTGCATATAGACAAACAATGTGGACCCTGATCAGACTGCTCATAGATAAGAAGTCTAATCTTGGTCCTCACTGTTTGCAACAATGAATTTTAAAGTAAACAGCTAAGCAGACAACTAAACAGACGACAACTGTTCTGACTGGTATCTTAAGGGCTAGAAACTACCCTGCCTAGAACAGAGTTTCCTAGTCCAAAAAGAGTTCAAATCATCAACGCATAGGATATGATGGCATTTTGTGGGTTACAGCAATTCGAATAAGTGAACTTTTGACCCGACATGACCCACGTTCCGCAACGGACTAAGATATAAATAAAAAAGGCATTCTGGTATAGTTCCGTAAAGATTGGTGCAAAAACCTGGCCTCTTCTGAACAAGGCTTTAAAATAATTTGACCTAGTGACTGGAGTTTGTTTTGATTCTTTGTGGTTGTATAAAACTCGATACCAATACTACATGCAATAACAAGAGTTTTCAGCAGACAACATAGTTCGCTTTTGGGAGCCAAAATGGATGAGGGCAAGTTATCAACAAAAGATCTATCGCATGACAGCAGGGCTCACCTGTTTCACGCCTTCAAGATGTAAGGTAAAATTACTGAACCATGAAATATAGGTCGCACTCACCTAGATATATTTTGAGGTCAATCATCGGGTCACATGTAACATATATTCCAGATATTACATTTCAGAATCAAATAGTGTCTGAATTATATGGCAAAATTATTGAACCATGAAAATAGGTCACACTGACCTAGATATATTTCAATGTCAGTCATCTTATAATTCAGGTTTGAAATTTCTCCAAGAAATAGTATTCTAAATATATGGCAGAATCACAGAATCATGAAATATAGGTCACACTGACCTAAATATATGTTTATGTCATTCATCGGGTCATCTGGAATTGATTATTCAGATATGAAGTTTCGCCATGAAATAGTATTCAAGATACAAGGCAAAGTCACTGAACCATGAAATATAGGTCACACTGACCTACATATATTTCGAGGTCAATCATCTGGTTGCACTAAAATAATATCCAAGGTATAACATTTCTCCATCAAAATAGTATTCAAGATAATAAGCAAAATCACTTAACCGTGAAATATGAGTCACACTGACCTAGATCTACATTGAGGGAAATCATCGGGTCACATGTAACTAATAATCCAGGTGAGACATTTGTCTATCAAATGGTATTCAGGATAATAGGCAGCATCAGTGAACCATGAAATATAGGTCACACTGACATAGATATGTCTAAGGTCAAACATGGGGTCACATCGAACTAATAACCCAGGTATGACAGATCTCGTTCAAATAGTATTTAAGATAATAGGCAAAATCACTGAACCATAAAATATAGGTCACACCGACTTAGACAATTATCGGGTCACATGGAACTAATAAGGCAGGTATGCCTTTCTCGATCAAAGAGTGTTCAAGATAATAGGCAAAATCACCGAACCATGAAATATAGGTCACAGTGACCTAGTAAGTCGAAGTGACCTAAATATATTTTGAGGTTAATCACGGACACTAATATCCATGAATGACATTTCTCCAAAAAAATAGTCTTCAAGATATAAGGTAAAATCACTGAACCGTGAAATGTAGGTCACCATGACCTCACCCTTTTAAACTTGAACAAATGTCACGTGGTTAGCTGATGTATGACCAATTTTGCCTATTACTTGTTAGCATAATGGAAATGTACAAAGGTGTATAAATTACAAAGGTGTCCTATATTTTGATCCCTAGCCCCCCACCCCCCCCCCCCCCAGCCATGAACACAGGGGTGTGTTGTTTTGGAATTTCAGAAGACACTCCCAGGTATCAAAGTTGTAACTATGAGTGACTGTTGAGATATAAGCATTTTGAAAACTTTAACACAGTATGACATAGGTGTTCTAGATTTTGACCCCTAGCCCCATCCCATCAGAAGACCCTCCCAGGTACTTAAGTTCCAAATATGAGTGTTCTGTGATGAGTGACGGGAACGCACACGCAACGCAAATGCGCAAGCGGACGACCGAGGTGACAACAATAGCTCTCCATGTACTTCGTACAGGCGAGCTAAAATGGAAATTTTCCTTCTATAGAGCAATAGAAAACTTTACCCAAAATTTCTAAGTCCGTGACCTTGGCCTCATGTCAATGAGGGAGTGGGCCTGGTACTGTGAGAAACTTTAGACCAATATGTACCATCAGTTCAAGAAGTAACTAAATCCATCAAGTGGTTGTAGAGAGATAGAGCAACAGAAAACTTTAACCAAAATCTTCAACATATTATTTCTAAATCCGTGCCCTTGTCCTTAAAGTCACTGAGGGGTTGGGGCTGGTACTGTGCAAAATACGACAATATGTAACATTAGTACAAGAAGTAACTAAACCCATCAAGTGATTGTAGAGATATAGAACAACAGAAAGCGTTAACTAAAAACTTCAACATAAAATTTTTAAGTCCGTGACCATGTCTCAAGGTCATTGAAGGGCGGGTAGGGGGTGGGGGCGGGGGCGGCTGGTACTATGCGAAACTTTAGACCAATCCAAAACGTATAAACATATTTGATTGCGTCACAAATCAAGCATCAGGGTCGGACCACAAGTTCTGTCAACATTAGTTACGGCCCTCCCCTACGAAACAGTATTACAACAATATGCATCCACAGGATAGTCGCAAATACAGAGACATTTTTGAATACTTCATATGGAGTGATATAAAAAATAAGTATATAATTTATCACATTATTCCAAAAGATGATGAGAGAAAAAATGATGAGAAAAAATGTATAATATATATAATAATGAATAATTAAATAACAGTGTGATAAAATAATGAACATGGAATGAAATGTCATGCTGGCCTAAGTAAGCAGCAGCCTAGTTGGTGAACCTTCTAGTATTTTTAATAAATGTTTGTGCGGCTGTAAAGATGAGAGTTTTATCTTCTATGGACAGATTATCATCTCCAAATAAAAGAATATTAATATTGAGTGGATGAAAATCTCTGGTTGATTGGAAAAATATCACTCTTTCGTTAATGTAAAGTGAACAGCGAAAAAAATAATGAGCAGCATCTTCAGCTTCGCCAGAGCAACTACACGTGAAACTAGGTGTTTAGTGATTTATATATGTCGAAACGTAAATTACTACAATTATATCTAATTCTTGCGTGTAAAGCAGACACATATATGTTACCAGTTCTATAGTGTTATGGGACTTTTGAGTTGTTTGATGCCTTTTCAACTGATACTTAAAACATGCCAGAAAATGTGAATTTCGTATTTCTACGTCAAGAGAATTCCATGCTAAAATTGAGGATGGAATAGAAGATTTGCGAGAGATTTCAGTCCTGCAGAAGGGAACGGTAATATCTGCTTGGTTTCGGAGATTGTAAGCATTTTCTTCTCCCTCTAAAGGAGGAATTAGATCAGATATCTATGTAGGAACGAACCCATTTATTGATTTATACATGAATACAAATTTTTGCTGTCTGCGACGCTCCAAAAGTGACACCCAGCCACATTCTTCGAACAGGTTGTCCAGAGAAACCGATCTGGTTAAGCCTGTAATTATTAGTCATTTAGAGTAGCTGCAGCGCAGAATAAAGACTATCGTCGGCAAATAATCTAGTAAGGCTATGCAGAGAATCAGATATATCATTGATGTAGACTAAAAATAAAAAGGGGCCTAGAACAGACCCTTGAGGAACGCCGGCATTTACTCTCCTTAAGATTGAAGAACTGTTTTTATAACGCTTTTTGCTTCCTATCATTGAGGTAGTCAGTAATCCACTCCAATAATTCACCGTCTATGCCAGTTTGTTATAATTTAAATACAGATCCCTTATACCACACTCTGTCGAAAGATTTAGAAACGTCTAAGAAAACCATACAAGAAAATAATTGGTTATTATCAAAAATTTGATGATAGATGTCTATAAGTTGAAAAGTTGTTGAATGGTTGGGTAAAAAAAAACTGCATGGAATTTATAAAGTAAATCATTTTCAGGTAAAAAGTTGTAAATGTGTTAATAAGCTTTTCTTTCTTGTAGTTTGCCAACGTTGCTTAAGAGGAAAAACAGGTCGAAATGTCAAAGGATCAGAATTATCTCCATTTTGGGTTAAATGTATAATATTTGAATATTTATAGATCTCGGCAAACTTGCCTTCTTTGAACTATCTATTAAAGAGTGTACTCAGACTTGTCAGAGGAACAGATACTTCTTTTGCTACAGCTTTCTGCATTTTGCTACTAATTCCATCTGGCCCTGTTGCCTTGTTTGGATTCAAAAATTGAATCAAAGATGCGACCTCTTGTGGTATATATACAATGCTTGATAACCGACTTTGGCATTTATATTCAAAATCAAGCAACTCGACATTTTCATCATTGAATGTGGAGATAGATGTAAAATATTCGTTTAATAATTCCGCTTTATCTTCTGATGAAAAACAAAAGTCATTTTGTCCAGTAACTGGGAATGAATTTAGAGGTGGTATTGAAACTGACCTGGAATTGCTTTTAACGAAGTGGCGTACCACTTTCCAAAATTGTTTTTAATCATTAGAGTGAAAATCAGATATGGAAAATTTCAAATTGATGTAGAATTGCTCTTTTGCATGTCGCTTTAAACTATTAAGTTTATTACGAAAACATTTATATTTTGCCATCTGGAGTGTTAGCGTTACCTGATTTGTGGAATTTCCGTTTTAATCTATCTAATCTAAGACGTAACTACATGTAAATTCATCAAGTGGTTTAGAGACCAGTATGTAACATCAGTCCAAGAAGTAATAAATTCATCAAGTGGTTTTAGATATGGAGCAATAGAAAACTTTAACCAAAAACTTTAAATTTGAGTGACGTATACGTATACGTCTACGGACGCCAGTGTGACTGCTATAGCTCTTCTGTACTTTCGTGTAATAATAATGCAGTTATTATTAACCCTTGTCCTGCTGCATATTTTAATCTGCCACACCCGCTACCGATTATCAACCAATCAGATTACTTGATGCAAATTATTGCAACAAATTCACAATCTGAATGGCAAACAATGTAGATCTTGATCAGATGGCTTCGTCAGAAGCCATCTGATCTGGTTCTTCATTGTTTGGAAAATAAGGCATATCCGGGCTCAGCAGGACAAGGGTTAAAATTGCTTTTTACAGCCCAGCACGTTAACAAGAAAGTGAAATGAACACCTCCGTAAACCAGACTTTATATACAGAAAACCATGCAGGGTTTTAGGGGTATTCATTATTTTTTTCTTATTTCTGCTCTAAGACATAAGTTGTGGGTACTCGTTAGATCCGGCTCACCGAGCAAGTACAACCTATATTTAACGTATAAGTACGCCACCGCCCATCGGGACTTGAAGAAATATATGGGCTGCATGATGCTTCCACGCAGAGCTGAATCCGATCCGCACACGAGTACTGTTAAACCGCTTAGAGGATCTAAGCCTGTCCAGGCAAAGCGGTGCGTACGAGTCGGACCGTCCATGCTTATAAATCCTATTGGTTTCATTGGGCGATAGGGCTTGAGATGTCATTTCATCTCAATGTCGGGTAAAAGTCGCACAAAATAGGTAGCAACGTCTCCAAAATGACCTTTACAGTGTTGACGGGGACGTTAAACCTCAAATCAAACAAACAAACAAACGTATAAGTAAGACTTGTATCCCAAATTCATAAGAAAATTAAGCATTTTGGATATGAAAGAATCATCTATGTTACTGTTTGTCCGAAAGTCGTCAAGTGACTGCGTGGGGCTATATTAAGATATCGTTTTTTTTTTGTTTTTTTTTTTGTTGTTGTTGTTATTTTTTACCTTGGCAATTTGTATAAACGATAATGGTTTCATTTGGCCATTAGGCTTAAGATGTCATTTCATTTCAATGTCGGGTACAATACAATTGGAAGCAACGTCTCCAACATCACTTCAATACTGTTGACGGGGACAGTAAACCTCAAATCAAAAAAAAAAAAAAAAAATAATAATAATAATAATACAGCGATCGGTCACATTTGACCATTAATCACAGGTTAAACACACACTCCAGGGCCGGCCTCGGTAGCTCAGTCGGATGCGCGTCTGACTGGTGATCAGGAGGAGGCTCCGGGGTCGGCAACATTCTTTCGTGGATATTGATCATCAATTTTTTTCTACGGTCATTCCCTCCCTTCCGCTGATTCAAGAAGGGCGGTTGTCTGTTTCTGGCGAAAGAATGTGCACTGTACGGGCTAACCGCTTACGTATAAGCCTGCCCAGGAAAGTTTGGATAGGTAAACAGACCGGCTCAAAAATGACATAAATAATGTTGACTTGGCCGTTAAACTCCAATACAAAAAAAAAAAAAAAAAAAAAAAAACATACATTCCAGGTTTGCAGGATGAAAGCTACACAGTAATCATGTAATTACAGTAGTGATCTTTATCCTAATCCCTGCATGGGGGGGGGGGGGGGGGGCCTCTAGTTATCATCCCTTTCCGAAGGACAGTGCACTTTGTGGTTTCACAAGGGGGGGGGGGGGGGGCTCTAGTTATCATCCCTTTCCGAAGGACAGTGCACTTTGTGGTTTCATTGGGGGGGGGGGGGGGGGGGGGGGGGCTCTAGTTATCATCCCTTTCCGAAGGACAGTGCACTTTGTGGCATTCATCCCTGCAAATGATGCAAGTGGAGCAAGTTGGGCACCATGATATATATCGATAGTATTACCGTTGCCGGGAAGCAAACCACGGTCTCAATCTAGCATCATAGGCAAGTGCACTTACCACTGAGAAACAACGCACCACATACATGTATATTTTTGGGAATTATTGCCCGATCCAGTAACATTATGTTCCGTCGGCCTCGGTAGCTCGGTATTTGTTTTTTTTTTTGTTTTTGTTTTTTTTTTTCCAGTTTAATATCCATCACAAAACTATAAGTGCTTTTAGAATCACCTCATTGAGGCGATTCTAATGAGTACACCCAACATTTCTTTTCTTTAAAAAAAAATATATAGCTGGGGCAATTATACATGAGACTTATCTCTATGCAAAGAATAAATTTATCCATGTTATCGCCTAATAGGTCGGCGTTCGTAAACAACATCGACCTCTTCAGAGATCGAGCCATTTTAAGACAGTGTAGTACTTGTTATTCAAGGGAAACAATCAGCATATAGTTAAGACGGCGATTTATCTTTATTGTAAATGCACAAAAGAGTATAACAAATATAAATAAACAAAACATGCAGTACAAAAAAAGAAACAAGTTCTGAAAAATATCTAAATAAAATATATTGCTGTCTGTATGTATTAATGTCCCTTTTTGTGTTTCTGATCAAGAACCTAAGAGCATATAAAATTCATAATTTATAATGTATTCTTTTCAGTTAATGGGGTCACGGAAGGACAGATGTAAATCCAGTATTATATTATATCCCCGCTTTAGCGCACTAATATAATAGAGGGATTTTTGAGAACCTCTCTTGGGGTTTAAAAAGCACAAAGTTTCCTTCAGGTTCTCGTTCACTCTTGTGTAAATTTCTGAGCGTTCAAAGCATTCAAACTCCGAAGAAGTACCTTTCAATAAATTTGTTTGATTTGAGGTTTAACGTCCCCGTCAACACTGTATAGGTCATTTTGGAGACGTTGCTTCCAATTTTGTGAGACTTTTACCCGGCATTGAGATGAAATGACATCTCAAGCCCTGTCGCCCAATGAAACCAATAGGGTTTATAATGATGGACCGTCCGACTCGCACCGCTTTGCCTGGGCAGGCTTAGATCCTCTAAGCAGTTTACCAGTACTCGTGTGCGGTCGGTTTCAGCTCTGCGTGGAAGCATCATGCAGCCCATCTATTTCTTCAAGTCCCGATGGCCGGGGGCCCACCTTTCAATGAATCTCATTTGAATTCATCAAAGTAGTCTAAAACTGGATCAGGCAATCGTATTGCGGCAAGCCTTTCTTTCCATTTTTAGATCTAGGTCCACTTGTTCAAAGCATCGTTAGCTTAACGTCATATTGTCAACTGTTCACGCAAGTACAATATCTAAAATTTTGGATTTTTTGCTTTGCAAAATCTGCTCGTATTTTTATCAGCAAAAAATATTTGTATATTTGCCATATTTAATGACCGAAGTTTTAACGATTCGTTAACTAATGACGTCGTTAGTTTTGAACAACCGGCCCCTGATTGACATTCGAGATGTATTCTGATTAGACAGTGCAGGATCTACAGTGAAATGTACAACACTTTGTGTTTTGATTGCAGTTGACTGGCAGGATGTCAAGAAATATTGAATGACACATCAGATCAAAATGAAATGAAGCTCATCAAGGGTTGAACGGATTTGTGTCCACAGGTATACTTGCTTCCGAAGGATAAGCCTTTCATACAACTAATAATGATCCCTGCAGGCACAGAACGTTGATTCAACGTTGACCTAACGTTGAAACAACGTTTTCAACGTTGTTTCAACGTTAGTTCAACGTGGAGTGCCTGCTGGGGATGGATGAGCCATGAGCCTCTGAAAGCCTATCCAGTCCCGGCTGCGAGACTTCTTTTCTCAACACTTTACAGGTTGTCATATCCTGTAATTGGCCAATCAGACTCGAACCCATGGCCCATCGCATACGGATAGCGAGAACTCTATCGACTGTTCTAACAAGCAACATACCCCTTCACCTCCCCAACCACCATCGGCTGTCGACTGAGAGACTTATTTGTCGTACTTTTTTGGACGATTGTTTGTCAGTCGACCCACAGGTACTAAACGCACTTTACGTTGCTGATCACCCCGCCCATCGAAGATTGGAGTAATAGATTGGGCTGCATGGTGCTTCCACGCAGAGCTGAAACTGACCAAACATGAGTGAACCGCTCAGAAGAACTAAGCCTGCCTAGGTAAAGTGGTGTGAGTCAGACAGTCCAATGCACAATTCCGTCTACCTGGGAGGAATACAAAGAAATTGGCTCGCTAAAATAGAAGTTTATTTTTATTATTATTATTATTATTTTTAGAGTAGTTTCTTGCTTGACTGATTGCAGACAAGCATAAATCAGCAACATATTATTGCTGGTTACCGTAGATTGTTGACCTTTTCTCTTGTAGACTGAAAATAAAAATCGACATCCTTTCCCGCCATTACCGCACTAGCGGGTGGGGTAACGCAAAATGAAATTCTTAGGATCTGATTTGGGTCACATTCATTCTTCTGAAGAGCCGGTGAGTTGTCAGATATTTGAGTGTGCTCAGCTATATATATTTTGACCAGTGGACTGATTAGCCATTTACAGTTGTCAGTGCACTGGCTGTGATAAACTCAGAATCAGGATTGTTACTTGACCTGTTGACACCCATCATAAATCTCTGGAAATCATCAAATCAGAAGTCAAATATATTTAAATGAAGTTCTCCCTATTTCCTGTGGTCTTAATCCTTGGAAAACAACAAATAGAATGCATCCAGATGATGGAAATAAGGAGTGCAGGATCACAAACAAGGAAAGCCCAGTATTTGGCAATTACAAGGAAGTCTGGAAGTAGAAGGTGTTCGGAGGGCTTACGAAACTTCAAGTCCTCCAGTGGTACAAATCTGGCTGTACTCATAATCTTGGCCGGAGACATTGAAACTAACCCCGGCCCAAGCTTTCGCTGCGGACTCTGCAAACAGTATTACAAAGATTCTGAGAAATGGATAGAATGTGAGGACTGTAACAAACGTTTACACTCCTCAAGTTCTGATTTGGATAACCGTCAATTGTTTGAAATTGAATCTGATGCTGGAACTTGGTATTGCAAAGACTGCAAAGCTGATTGTGGTCTTTGCAGTGGTGCTGTCCTTAATGGCCACAAAGCAGTTCAATGTGATCAGTGTGAAATGCGGATACACTGAATGTTCTTTCATTCCAGATGCCGAGTATGGCACTTTGGTAAACTCAAAGTGCCAATGGATTTGCCCAAAATGTGAAATGTGCAACTTTTCAAACTCCTTCTTCAACGAAAACATATATAGAACTGAGAAAGCCTAACAAATTCGAATCAAAGGATATAAGAGATCAATCTTCGACTGCCGACGAAAATAAGCCAAATTTTGTAAAAGGCAGTATAAACATCAATGGAATAAGAGGAATTTTTTTTAACTTTTAGCTTTCCTGGATATTCAGCAACCACATATTAATACATGTATATTGTGGCTAGTCAGGAAGCAAAGATTGAAAATCCAATTACCACATCTGATCTTTTCCCTGAAACTTGTCAGTACAGTGTCTATAGAAAAGATAGGAACTCTCATGGCGGTGTGTGATGTTGCTCATTCATAGAGACATCCCTCACATGCCTTCCATAGAACTGGAAAATGAGACCGAATCGGTCTGGGTTAAGTTGTTTTGCAAATAAAACTTCTCACTTCATAGCAAGTTGGTATCGACCACCAAATGGTACGATCGAAGGCTTCCATTTGTTTAAAAATCAGCTTATATTGCATTAAGTCACAGCACAAGGGTAAAAAACTTCCGACAGGCTCTGCAAACAAGGCACAATGTTAAGTCAGTCTGAAGGACAAATATTAGTTGACATTGTTTAGAACAAATTGGTAACTTCCCAACTCGTGATAAGGATTCTCACAAGTTTGCTAAGACAGTTTAAAGACATTCAGTCTCCAGACAAACTAACTGATCACGATATTGATTCCGGATCATTCCACCAATAAAGAAACTTCGGTGGAAGATGTATTCGAAAAGGTGACTATGAAACTACGAGGAAGGCTGCGCTCAGATTTTCAAAGGAGAAATACTTTAATACTCATTCAGATGCTCGGTCTGTCCAGGAGAACTTTGGTTTGATAGCTTCTTTCATCCAAACTTAGCACATTCATTGGAGTTTCAGACCCTCACTGCAAGAACAGACATTTATAAAGAATCATTCTTCCCCAGAACCATTAGATATTGGAATGTCCTTCCCAATTCGATTATTTCAGCAGCTGAAGGTAGCTATGTATACCTCTTTAGTGAGAGCTTCTCAATGGAGAACTTCAAGCAGGAAAATGCAAAGCCCCCCACCCCCTCCCCCACCCGCCCCCACCCACATCTGTTTAGAGATACAAGGACTTCTTCAAGGCGTTCTTCTAGAACTTTAACATACCAAGTGAGCCAAAGGAACAAAACGACCGCATGGTCCCTAAAGTTTAGATTACGTTGTATCGGGGTCAAATCTCGCTGGAGTCAAAATAATGCATCAATTTGACCTAAACGTCTGCAGGTTTTCGCACACAGGCTCACTCATACCTTACTTAGATGGAATCTGGATAATCCCTAAAAAAAGCCGTGTTTCCGCTAACCCGAACTACCGTGCTTTATCACCCCCCCCCCCCCCCACCTCTTCTGCTGGTTTTATCGATGAAAGAACGAAATACAAATTAAAACACCGACCCTACCATTTTCAATTTCCGACGACACTACCCAGTGTCGTATTTGCATTTTGCCAAAGAAATTTCGCGTTTGCAGTTTTTTGCATTTAGTAACTTTTAAATTTAAATTACAATTAAATTACATTGCTTTTTGAGCATCAAAAATGAATTATGATATACAGACACGTCTCAGCATGACAATTTTATTAACAAAAAACATGTACGAAAACAAAAACACATTAAAAATACAGGCCCAAAACTTTTTTTCGGGAGAAAAAAAATAAAAGAATAAAAAAAAAGTGTCTCCAACCTACCGACCAAATTTTTTTCAGCATGTTAGTAGAAACAGCTATTATTTTTACGCCTAACGTTTAATGAAAATATTTCCAGAGGTAGCGGACAAGAAACCAAAGGTTAAAACTTGTGACGTTATTATTGTAAACTTGATCTTATACGCAAGTTTGTTAAATTATGAAAGGGGGTCTTTCATCTGTGCCCATGCATGTTTTTTCTTTAAATTTTGTATATTAATAACCCAGCATATACAACCTATAAAAATGTATTTAATAAATTATATAAATCAAAGTAGGACTCAGGAGGCCACTCTGACAGACTCCCTCCATGAGCTGGTGTCTTTCTCTAAATAAGTGCGTCTTATGTTTTATTTAGTTTCAAGATCTGTGAACTGGATTGAATGCAGAACGCATGGGCATTCCTTTGTAACTAAAAAACCTTTTGAATTAATTAAAGCTTAAATTTTCTGATAAAATAAGTATCAAAAATTTCATTTTTTAATTAAAAATTTAAAAAATCATCAAAATTCAATCACTAAGATAAATATCTTCTAGTCTTTATCAAGATTTCATTTTGCTAGGAAAAACTTGCCATATGTATCTACTTAAGCTATGCCAAATTTCATGAAAATCCGAATCCGGTAACACTGTAGTTTTACACCTTTAATGGATGTAAGTCGTTTCTGCAAAATTTACTCTTTTATTGAAATCATCCAAGAACCTTACAAAAAGTCAATTCGTAACACTTACGTAATAAAATGAGATTATACAAATCAAAATGAATACATATTGAGCTGATCTAGCTTAGGAACTATTAAAATATCATGAATTTCTGATATTTTCCTTTCATTTATGCACTTTGATCTATCCAAAATAGTAGATAGTAAAACACTAAATCAAAAGGGTATTCTGTTCAACAAATAAGACTTAACAACATATATTGCTTTTTTATTAGCGGCAAAATTATTGTGAACATGTGCAACTTTATTTAATGCATTTGCGTAAGTCATGCTACCCAAATAGGTGTAAGGCAAGGAGATCCATTATTTTCATTTCCATACCAAGCTGGTATGCAAGGACGCAATGGTCAGTGGTTTGTTGCTACTAGTTAAAATACTTCTGTTGATAAATACATGGCCAGATTAAGCCTTATATATACTCTGTCTTTATGAACGCTGGATTATTATCCTAACAAAAAAGTTACAGTACTTATTGGTTAGTATTTCCAAAAATCGAAATGTCACTGATATTGAGTTTCTGTTGCAAAAGATATCATTGACGGATGCGGCGCATAATATTTGGTGTAAACAAAGCTTTTCCATGACCTGGAGAAATTTTGCTATTAGACAGGGAGAGAAACAGTTTCCTTATAGTACACATGCATAAATATGTCTCTTTTCTGCATTGGTATTGTTATTGTTGAAGTTTCTTTAGTGTCTTATTTTTTCTATTTACTTTGTCTATATAGTGGTTAATTTATCGGAAGCGAGCTTTTAGTATTTTTTTCTGGTTGTAAAACTTTCAACCACTTCTTGAATGCTTCTGCTGAATGCAAGTTCATTGTGTTTTTATGCACTGTTCTTGCTTGCTTTTTGTTGATTAATAATAACCAGTACATTTCTGTGCAATGTATCTCTCAGCTTAGAAAGAGCATTGCAGTGTTTGGACAGAAAAAAACATCACAATGTATTCACTGAAAATAATTTAAAATCCTACGAGTAATGCGATAACTACTCACAGATCGAATAAATATTATCAACAGTTTAAATGCTTCTTGATATCTTACATAATGTGCTTTGTAATTACTGCAACTACTGGTGAGATAGGTAAATGAAGTGAAAGATTTATACAAATATATAGACAACACAATCATGATCACATACGTTTTGGAACACTGACAAATGTTCGACGATGTGACTTCTAAAAGCAAATTCAAATGGCTTTGGAATACAGCTTCAGGAAGCCGTTTGATTTCGTCCATAGGGGCTATACAAAAAAGATAGATTGGCTTGTGCCTATGCAGATACAAATTCTGAAAACTTAATGTCCAGGAAAAGTAACTCAAGTGTAATTTACCGAAATGGATGTTTTGAAATGATACTTATAATTATGCTATGAACTACTTACACAAACCATACTATTCTATAGCCATCCAAATTTAAAGCAATAGTAAAGTATTATTAAACAGCATGACCAAAACATGATAATCATATAATTTCACATTTTGCTGAATCAGGACTATCAATATTCAGTCTGTTAAAACACAATGTTACCGGTCCTCAATTTCCATCAAAATTCATCAACTTGTTCCTAAGATATGTGGGTAGTTTTTATGCTAAAATGGTGTCTTGACAAAAATTGGAACATGGTAAAATGCATATAAAATGTTAATGAATACAAAAATAGGAGCTGAAATATGGGGACACCATCAAAGAAAACTGAATGCCCAGCCACTATTACTAGACATATGAGGTCATTCATAGTATCAACTAACTCACCAATTATGTCTTTAATTAATAAAATATAGCAGCATTAGATATATGAAACTCTGAATACTGTAGACAAGTTTATATGAGAGTACTCTCTGTTGTGATATAGACTTCATAAAATATGCAATAAATTTACTACGGAAATAAAATTTATAAGTGAATGCATCGTAATTATAATGGTTATACCCAAGGCAATTATTGTGCATAATTTAATCAAAATCCAAGCGTGGGCAGAAACCAATGCAAATTTCCTATACCTTGAAAGACCCCCTTTGCACATCGTCTCATTTAGCCGAACGTATGAACCCCTTTCCAGAGGGTAAAGGAGATATGGCGCGCCACAAACTTTAACGCACAATTTGTGACATCCAACTGGAGCAGACACGGACTATAAGACTCAAACCTGTGACCTTCAGTTGTGACCTTGACCTTGTGTCGGCATGATTGAGTTGTGGAGATTCTGAACATGATCTCACTGAGGCGAAAATTTGACCAAAGCTTAATCAAAAACCTTCCAGAGGTAAAGGAGATATTGAGCGGACATGAAATTCGAGACTCAACTCACGGCCTTCATTTATGGCAACCTTGAGCCGGCATGGGGAGTTATAGGCTCTGCCTAACAGGCACATGACGTAATTGTGGCGTCAAATTAACATCGGTACAACGTCATGATGTTTATGCAACGTCATATCTACGTCGGTGCAATGTCGTGACGTTGCACCGACGTTGATTTGACGTTGCCGTAGCGACGTGTGCCTGCTGGGCGTACATTATCTCACTGAGGCAAACATTCGACCACACTTTAAAATTTATGAAAAACTTTCAAAGGGTTCTGAAGATATGGAGCGTTCGAGAAAGTGTAACGGAAGGCCAGACGGACGGACAATAAAGGGCTTTCCGGTAATCCCCGCTCCGCTTCGCGGCGTGGGATTCATAAGCCGTAATACAAATCCTCAGTAAGTCTTAAGACATGCTAATTGTTCTTGTCTTCCGTACATCGACTCATGGTGGTTTAGATTTAGGCAAAGTTTCATGAAAACATCTCAATTCGTTTTCAAGTTACATGGTGCACTCAGCATTACGACATCACACCCGTGCGACATAATGCTTTTGGTTTCTCATCTCTAAAATGGCTACTTTTCAGATGAAAATTTTTGATATTTTTTGTTGTCGGTGCTCGTTAGAACCGCCTCGTTGAGGCGGTTCTAACAAGTACCCGCAATCTATGTCTTGGAGCGGAAATAAGAAAAAATAATGGATACCCCGGTAAACCCAAGTGTTCTCTATATAAAAGTGGGGTTTAGGGGGTGTTCTTTTCACGAACTTGTTCACGTGATGAGAAAAAAAGAATAAATAAAAAATAAAAATGAATAAAAACGCTGTATTCAATATTCAGTAGGTCATAACCCCAAAACCAAGCAACCAAGCATTATCCATGGTGCTTGTCTTCCACAGCTCATTTGTACTTTTGTGTTTGATTGTCAGTCGACCCAAAGGTACAAAGCGCAATATCTTTACGTTATCGGTGTCTACTTGACCTTCACTGATCTCTACGGAATCCATGTAATCGGCGGTTTATTTATAACTACAGGGTTTACACTACTTGCATAAAATCAGGAACTAAAGGGTCAAACGAAAGAGTGCTACGGAACCCGGGAAGGGACATGATGTTTTTAATATGTTGTGCGAACAAGATATTATATTGTGCGGACAAATAATTTATCTTGTGCGGACATCATATTATCTTGTGCGCACAAGATATTATCTTGTTCGGACGAGATAATATATTGTACGCACAAGATATTAAGTTGTGCGCACAAGATAATATTTTGTCCGCACAAGAACTATGTTGTGCGGACAAGATATAATCTTGTGCGGACAAGATAATATGTTGTTTGCACAACTTAATATCTTGTGCGCACAAGATAATATGCTGTTCGAACCAGATATTATGTTGTCTGCACAAGATAACACCTTGTTCGCACAACTTAATATCTTGTGCGCACAAGATTATATGTTGTGCGAACAAAATATTATGTTGTCCGCACAAGATAATATCTTGTCCTTACAAATAATTTGCTGTCCGAACAGGATATTATCTTGTCTTGTGCGCACAACTTATAAAACATAAAATTTCATGCCCCTTCCCGTGTCCGTAAATTTCCGTGCTGTATCATTCCCCAGCCTACACTCGGAGATATTTGACCTATTAGAGTTGCCAGTGCTTTGACACTTACCTGGTAATGACCAAATGACAGAGACAAGCGAAATGGTCATTGCTCGACTGAGACTTAAACACAGTGAGGGTCTCTGGCAAACAATTACGCAAACACGCCTATACAAATACATTGTAAATTTTATGATCTTAACATGAAAATTTTCAGATGTAAAATTTCGATATTTTTCTTATTTCTGCCCAAAGCATAGATTGTGGGTACTCGTTAGGACCGCCTCGGCGAGGCGGTTCTAACGAGTACCCACACTCAATGTTTTTAAACAGATATAAGAAAAATATTGTACACCCATACAAACCGAAGTTTTACTATATAAAAGTGTGCTTTAAGGAGGCCAAGTTTATGTAGGCGTGCCTACGTGATGCGTCGGAACACTCTACCGACTGACTCGACCTGTTACATGCACGCACCTTGGCTGCGAGACTTTACACGCTTTCAGACCCAATGTTCACCAAATATCATAGCCGAAGGAAAATATCATGACTTTACTGGGACTCGAATTCAGGGCATCTCGCATGTCCAACGATCACTATTAAAGAAGGGGGACTCAACTCGCTTTGATCTGTCATTGAACTAGGTAGTAATTACGCTCAGTGTTTTTATTATTTATTGCTTCAAATGGTGACATATCACCATTTAGTCAAGCCAGTAAAAAGGCCTCATATATGCACTTTAACGATCCTTCCATTACGCATGCGCAGCCACAGGCTGGTCCCAGATGGCTGGTGTTGTGTCAGAATCTTCTTGTTTGCATTTTTATGAATGAAAGAAATATGGATTTCGAAAACGGAATCCATGACGAGAGTGACAAAGGTGCACTCTCGCCCGAGACGACGCCATTTCGGTATATTCGATGAGCAAGTTTGCCTGAGGGCTTCATCCATTTTAACTACTTACATCTACCATGAAATAAAAGCAACATTCAACACGCGATGCATGGTAGGAGAAATATGTATCTAAAGTTTCTTTTTCAGCCAAAAGGCTTTACCAAGGTAATTGTCTTTTTTCTGTCTTTTTTTTTTTTTTTTTTTTTGCATACTTATGTAGTTTTACAAATTCGAAAAATATTAAGATACTTTTTCACAACAAGGAGTGGGGAGGGGGTGGGGACGAGGTAATATAAAAGGTGAATAAAGTAAAATGCACCAACTTGTTTTTAGCTCAACGACTTTAACAAGTCCGTGTACAAGGCGTGGTAAGAGAAATGGATACACCTTCGGGGGAGACAACTCCTGCAAAAGTATCTTTGACTCCCATGTCAATAGGGGTCAACTCTCAAAGAAACGAATTTAGCAAATTCTTTACTTTAAGAGTAGATCCCCTTTTCAGTGGGACAGGGCTTATAGAAAAAGCGAACAGGAAGTTCCTAAAGTTGTCTCCCTTTGAAACAGGGCGGACAAATCTACCAGGTTCTTATTCCCCTTAAAGAATGCCCGTCCAAACGCCACAATAGACTCTTAATCATTAGGTCTCTCTGCTGTAGGTTTGAGTCACATGCGAGACGCCAAGATCTGCAACGGAAGGTCAGGTGGTTTTTCTCCGGGTACTCAAGTTTTAACCCACCTCTGATTAACGATCGGCTCGATATGAGTGAAATTATCTTGAAAGGGGCGCAAAACCAAAACAAAAAAAAAAATGTTGATGGGACATTAAGATCCAATAGTATGAGAGTGCGTGTTTTCTTTGTTACAGGGTTTAAATTAGTTCTCTCAATCTGCCAACAATTCACACTTGTCAATGCTTTCACAGGTTTGCCGGGTCTTACGTAGATTTGCCGATGGATACAGCGCAAGTTTTCTTGAAGAAAATGTCGGCGCACATGAGTTGCTAAGCGGAAGTAGGCCGTATTTCCATTGTTTTATCGTTTGACACACCACCTATCACACGGAGTATTGAAAGTATTCTATTTAATGCGTGCGATGTGCATTTGGTGGTATCTTTTAGATTTTAGAGATTTTTTATTGCACACAATCCACTCAGGGTAGGTCATTTTTCCAACCCATTTTGTTGCAATTTGAGGTATGAGCTATCTTGTTTTTCTTTACGCATACCTACTTCTTCATACCGACCCGAGAACTCGTATAACGATAACCGTTAGGCAGGGGACTATGCTTGGAAATGAAAATCTAGAAAACCTGAATATGACACACGGTTTCTCTTTTTTTCTCCGCGATAATTGGCTTTTTTTTTTTTTTTTTTTTTTTGTGGGGTGGATAAAAAATCTGATCAGCAATGCGGTTCTAACGAGAATTCACAATCTATGTTTTTGAGCAGAAATAAGCAAAATAACATATACCCATCTTAACCCCTGATTAATTAACTTGTAAAACTGGGGTTTAACAGGTCATTCTTATATAATTTTCTTTCTCCGTGAAAAAAAAAAAAAAAACGATTTTCGCGGACTTTCGGAGAAATTAACCGCTTTGAAACATGAAATTATTTTCTTCGCTTGTTCTACGAGAAAAAAGACTATTACTGCGGAGAAAAACATGTGGTTGTACCGCTGTCTGGTCTTCATGTTATGGTATATAAAAGGGGTAAGGGGGTATGAGGTGTCGGTGTGCGTATGGTTACAGCTTTTTCTTTCTTCCGTTCTTACTTTCAATTTCGCCTTAACCCCAGGAGGGTACACAGATAATGTACGTCATATTCACTCAATATTTGCAGAAAGAAAACCTATGCAGTAATCATGTAATTACGGTAGGGTTCTTTAACCTGCACAGGTTATGACGGTCCCTGTATGTGGGGGTGGGTTGGGGTTCCAGTTAGCGTCCCAACGCAAAGTACTGAGCACTTAAAAACATTTATCCCAGGAAGTGTTGCCAATGGAGTGTGTGCAGACCCTGAAATTTATCACCGATATCTATCTATCTATCTATCTATCTATCTATCTATCTATCTATCTATCTATCTATCTATCTATCTATCTATCTATCTATCTATCTATCTATCTATCTATTTGACTGTCTTAATCTTGTCTGCCTGCCTGCCTATCTATCTATCCATCTATCTATATTAATCTTATCTTTCTGTCTGTATGTCTGTCTGCCTCTCTGTCTGTCTGTCTGCCTGTGTGTTTGTCTGTCTGTCTGTCTGTCAATCCTGTGCGTAGATTCACCCATCCGGTGTTCCTCTATCCACCCACCATTGCATCCGTCCGTCAGTAAGCTATCTCATCCGTATTTATATTCGCACGTCCGTCGTCTGTCCGTCTGTCTATCAACGTATCCCACTCCGTCCATTTGTATGTATACATTGTGGCTTGACGTCTCCTTCAACACTATAAAGGTCTTTTTGGAGATGTTGTTTCCAATTTTGTGGGACTTTTACCAGACATTGATATGAAATTACATCTCCAGCCCTGCCATCCAAACAAAGTAAAAGGGTTTATATGATTTGCACCACTTTGCTGGGTAGGCTTAAACCCTCTTAGCGGTTTACCAGTGCTAATGTCCGGTCCGTTTCAGCTCTGCGTGGAAGCATCATGCAACTCAATCTATTTCTCCAAGCCCCGATCGTCGCCCCCCCCCCCCCCGCCCCAAATATGTTTTGGTTTGGCAAAAAGTGTATACCAAGATCAGGCGCCCCAGAAACTGGCGTCTGATCAGAATCCACACCGGTTGCTTACAATACAGGAACTAAAGAACTTAAGGGCTACACAAAACAATCCCCTTCTTGGACGATTTGTCCAGCCTTCACCTCTCTCTCTCTCTCTCTCTCTCTCTCTCTCTCTCTCTCTCTCTCTCTCTCTCTCTCTCTCTCTGGACAGTTTTGTATTAATAAACGCAAGAATTTATTGTTGAACATGTTTTTGTTTTCACTGTATAAGAAATACCACTCTACCCCATCCCTCTCTGTCTGACTGTCTGTTTGTCTCCATGTTTGTCTGTCTGGGCGTGGGAAGCTTACTTGCCGTAGATGTTTGTCTGTACACCTGTCTGTCTGTCTGTCTGTCTGTGTCTCTCTGTCTTTCTCTCTCTATGTCTGTCTCTGTCGGTCTCTCTGTCTCTCTCTTCTCTCTCTCTCTCTCTTTCTCCTGTCTCTACGTGTTTGTCTGTGCGTGGGAAAGAGGCTTACTTGCCGTTGATGTGTGTATATACGCGGGCAAGTGAAGAAAGTAGCCAATTTTTATGTATCTCCAAAAATGTAAAATGTTACAATCAGTCTACACAGCGTCTATCTGCCTTATTCTGTCTCTCAGTGGGTTGGATTCAATGTTGAACGACTAAAATCAAATCTCAAACGCTCGCACAGCATAAATTAGTGACACAATAACTCGACATTGTCGCAATAAAATGGCCACCAGCAAATTGCGCCGTATCAGGTTTCGCCAAACCGTGCGTCAAATTCGGGTTTTCCAGATTTTCATTTCTAAAAGGCCCCTGCCTAAAGTTTATCAGCATACTAGGTCTCGGGTTGGTATGAAGAAGTAGATATGCGTAAGAAAACCAAGATAGCTCTTACATCTCAAAATGCAATTAAATGAGTTGGAAAATGTCACATTTCTTAAAAACCTACCCTCAGTGGATACGAGTGTTAAGTTGGTTCCTTATTCCTTATTCCTTGTTCCTTATTCCTTGTTCCTTATTCCTTATTCATTATTCCTTGTTCCTTATTCCTTATTCGATTTTCAACTTCATAGTACTTTGCCACGCGGTGTAACAGAACATTTGCGTATGTCCTAATCATCATCATTTTTACTTCTAAGAATGATGGTATAGGTTTCGAATTCCAGCAGGTATCAACTGCAAATAAGGAATAAGGAACAAATCCAAATTGTCCTTATTCCTTATTCGATTTTTAACTTCACAGTACATTGCCACGCGGTGTAACAGAACATTTGCGTATGTCCTAATCATCATCATTTTTAATTCTGAGCATAATGGTATAGGTTTTGAAATCCAGCAGGTATCAACTGCGAATAAGGAATAAGGAACAAATCCAAATTTTCCTTATTCCTTATTCGATTTTCAACTTCATAGTACTTTGCCACGCGGTGTAACAGAACATTTGCGTATGTCCTAATCATCATCATCTTTACTTCTAAGCATGATGGTATAGGTTTCGAAATCCAGCAGGTATCAACTGCGAATAAGGAATAAGGAACAAATCCAAATTTTCCTTATTCCTTATTCGATTTTCAACTTCATAGTACTTTGCCACGCGGTGTAACAGAACATTTGCGTATGTCCTAATCATCATCATTTTACTTCTAAGCATGATGCTATAGGTTTCGAAATCCAGCAGGTATCAACTGCGAATAAGGAATAAGGAACAAATCCAAATTTTCCTTATTCCTTATTCGATTTTTAACTTCATAGTACATTGCCACGCGGTGTAACAGAACCTTTGCGTATGTCCTAATCATCATCATTTTTACTTCTCGGCACATGGTATAGGTTTTGAAATCCCGCAGGTATCTTATCAACTGCGAATAAGGAATAAGGAAAATTTGGATTTGTTCCTTATTCCTTATTCGCAGTTGATACCTGCTGGGATTCGAAACCTATACCATCATGCTTAGAAGTAAAAATGATGATGATTAGGACATACGCAAATGTTCTCTTACACCGCGTGGCAAAGTACTATGAAGTTGAAAATCGAATAAGGAAAATTTGGATTTGTTCCTTATTCCTTATTCGCAGTTGATACCTGCTGGAATTCGAAACCTATACCATCATGCTTAGAAGTAAAAATGATGATGATTAGGACATACGCAAATGTTCTGTTACACCGCGTGGCAAAGTACTATGAAATTGAAAATCGAATAAGGAATAAGGAACAAGGAATAAGGAATAAGGAACAAGGAATAAGGAATAAAGAACAAGGAATAAGGAATAAGGAACCAACTTAACACTCGTTCAGTGGATTGTGTGCCGAAAAATCGCTACAATCTAAAAAATACCACCAAATGCACATCGCACGCAATTTCTTTACTTCTTGTGATATGTGGTGTGTTTCTGTGTTGAATACAAACGACAAAACAATGGAAAATACGGCCTACTTCCGCTTAGCAACTCATGCACGCCACCATTTTCTCCCAAAAAACTTGCGCTGTATCCACCGGCAAATCAACGTAAGACCTGGCTACACCTGTGGAAGCATTGACCAGTGTGCAATTGAAGCATGCACATTGCAATGGAACGTTTTCTTTTCAAAACTGTCTTGTGCTGTATGTTTTGTTGGCCATGCCATTAGGGAAGCGCCTTCCCTGTTTGTCACTAGATGTACACTTTAACGCCACAATGCCATTTCATGAAATGTCATCAAATTGCTGTCAAATGTCAAGGAGAGAACGTCATGAAATGTATGTGCATGAAACCAACATCTTATAAAGTTCAAATTAATAATATAATGTTATTAATCAAGTAATTTCGTATTGACCCAGTTACAGGTCCTCGGTCAGCCGCATTGGCCCTCGGCCTTCATTTCGTATTTGTCCAGTTACAGGTCCGAGGTCTGTTGCATTGGCCTGAGGCCGAAAGCCGAGGGCCAATGCAGCTGACCGAGGACCTTCGGCCTCGGGCCAATGCAACAGACCTCGGACCTGTAACTGGGTCAATACGAAATTGTATGATTAATGACAATTTTATTAATTGACACAATTAAAAAAGCATGATTATTGATTCTTTGACCTCACATGACTTCAGTTAATATTGGTTGACCTGGTGTTAAAACGGATGACCTCTGTCAATTCTGGATAATAAATTAATAATTTCATTAACCTCATTATTAATAATCCACTGGCCTCGTATGCGCCACCGTTAAGGTTGATGTCACAGCACGTTACGTAACGCCAATAAACATTCCTTCAGTATCATCACAATATGTCGGACGTCGGTAACCGAAGTGACTGCAGCATTAAATATCCGCGCTAAAAAGGTTTGCAAGAAAAAGAATCCAATATGGGTGTGTGAGGGATGGATAGAAAAGTCCCTCCCTCGGGATCACTGTCCGGCATCACTCGGCAAGCCTCGTGATGCCGGACAATGACCCTCGGGACGGATTTTTCAATCCTTCCCCAACCCATATAAGATTCTTATATACTGGGCATTATTAATTGACTATCCTGTATCCGTATTAACACAAGGTCAACCAATATTCACTGAGGTCAAGTGAGGTCAAAAAATCAATATTCATGTTGTTTTTGTTTTTTTTTTTTAATTGTGTCAATTATAAAATTGTCAGTAATCAAGTAATTTCGTATTGACCCAGTTACATGTCCTCGGTCAGCTGCATTGGCCCTCGGCCTTCGACCTCGGGCAAAGCAGCAGACATCGGGCTTGTACCTGGGCCAATACGAAATTATTTGATTAATAACATAATGTTTCACACTTCAGATTGTTGCCTCTTTACTTGTGTTGCTTGGGGTCGCCTCCTTACTGGAAACTTTTATTCATCCGAACAACGGAATAACAGATAAAGCCGAAGTTAAATACCAAAAGTTTGAAGATGGAGGGCCAAGGCAAGGCTCGCTCAATAATACGGAAACATTCAATATGAATGAGGTTCATGAACAGCCTTCGTCAAATACTGGGAAAGAAGGGCATATTCCGACTTCTCAAATTTTCTGGGAAATGATAAACAGAGATTGTGATGGGCGTGTCAACTGGGTATTTGACACATGGACGCCAGAGCCGGATTCTGAGAGGGCAGCGCACAGTCTGCCACGTGGTCTACAGATCCGAAAGTCCGGTATTCCTAATGCCGGACTCGGCGTTTGGACACTAGAAAATATACCAGCATGCACTTTGTTTGGGCCATACGACGGTATCCGGTATTACAAGGATATACTATATAAGTCGTTTCCCTATGGGTGGGCTATATTAAATGATGTTGGAGCTAAAATGTATATAGTTGACGCAACAGATAAATCCCAGTCAAACTGGATGAGGTACATCAACAGTGCTATGACCCAGGACAAGCAGAACGCTCCGGTACTACAGTATAGGGGAAATATATACTATTATACAAAACATGCTATAAAACCTGGCACAGAACTCCTGACTTGGTACGGGAACGAATATTTCAACTAAATAGATTACAATGTATTAATGGTTTGGCATGCGCTTCATGGATTTCCTTGATCTTTCGACTTAAATAGAATATGTTCTAGAAAGGGTTATCCTTTGGAAGCAAGGAATATACCACATGACTGGAAAATATGGAGTGCACATGTTTTCTGGGCCAGACTAGCTAGTTTCGGCCATTTAGGTCTCATCAGTCTCACAGGCGCTTGATGGATTTCCTTGATCTTACGACATAGAAGTCGCAACAAAGGAATAGAGTGTAGATGAAAAAAAAAAAAACATCCCTGTCGGGTTCGGTCCCGGGCCGCTCAGCACCACTTACACGCCTATTCAAATCTGTTGAAAATTTTATCACCATAAAACCTGAAACTTTTCGGATACAAAAAATGCAGACATTGTAGTGAGTATTCGTTAGAACCGCCTCGATGAGGCGGTTCTAACGAGTACCCACAATCTATCTTTTTGAGCAGAAATAAGAAAAATAATGTAACCCCCATTTTAACTATATTAGGGTTTGACGGGGGGTGGGGTCAAAATAATATAAGCGTGTTTTCGTGATAAGCGTGTTTTCGTGATGAAAAGAGACTAGAGCCAAAGAGTATAGACTCTTTCATTCAGTTGTTAGTACCCATTTCGTTTACTCGTGCCCTAGCAGACGATTGGGCTGTCATCTGAGCGGCCCGGTTTTGAACCATCAGGCAAAGATGTTCTTAAAGATTTTACCCTCTTGATCCCCACTTTTATACAGTAAAACTGGGGTTTACAGGGGTAAACCTTATTTTTCTCTAAAATATAGATTGTGGGTAATCGCTAGAACCGCCTCATTGAGGCGGTTCTAACGGGCACCCTCAATCTTTGTTTTGAACATTTATAACAAAAATATCAAGAATTTTCATCGGAAAAGTAGCCATTTTTGACATGTGAAAAATGCACTATATCGCACGGGTATGTTACCGTTATGTGAACCATGCCGTAAGAATCTCTTACTAAGTTAGCACTCGTTTTTTGGGTGTAATTGATCATCTGTTTGTATCAAATGGGTGTGAATAACAGGCAATCATGAAAGACAATATCAGAACTGTTAAAAGAGAAGTGTCTCTCAACAAGGGCTGGCTAATCGGAACTGAAAAGATAATCGGTTATTATTCCTGTCATTGTGATTGATAATCGATTAGTGATCACTGAAGATTTGGTCATAATTTAACCTGTCTGGCTTTCTGTCTGAGCATGACTCCTACTACATACTGTACTTTGCCATGTGTATTTGAACATACACGCTAGGAGTGTAACGATGCATCGGACCATCGATGCATTGCGATAGGCACTGGGCCGATAGTACTGCATCGATGGTAAAGTCAAACATCGATGACTATTGCCGATAGTGTTTTGAACTATCGATAGTTTCGATAGTTTTCTATATCACAAGTTTTTCAGATAATTCTCGAAGTTGTTTTCATTCTTAAATATATTCTTTATTACGACCTGCGTCTTGTACCCGGTCTAGCATCAAACTGTATATTGTCTTAATTGTAATCCAATAATCTCCTGTGCCAGTGGGAGTCAACGTATGCTTGCAACGGCTGCATGTCGCGAGATAAGGGTAATAAAATTACTGCCAAATCATGATTTGGCGGTAGCCTACACGTACACGGTGTTTATGCATCCTATTTGTTATGGATTATCCACTTACACCAACTGTCGGTATAGAGTCAGTACCCTGAATATTCCTTCATTGAACTGGTAAATTTACAGCTTTCTGAAGCGCATTTCAACAGTAAATTAACACTTTAATGTTAATTGAGTTCGAAATAATTGACCACATATTTTGATTCGCTAATCTGCAAGCTGTCTGTAAGCTAGTGATATGAAAAGCGATAATTAATGCGTGTTTACACAGAGGTATTTATTATCAAAGGGTGCCGCCCGCATTAGCACGTGAAGCATGGAAAGTCCGCATGTGTCATTACCGCTTCAAAGGTGCAAAAATTGTTCTGGTTGATGTTTTAGAGGATTCTTATTTTTGTCAATAGCAGACATCAAAGGAAATGAAATACGTGTCGTCGTGCAAAGAACGTTTATAATTTAGGCATCCAGACAATGTCTGTACAGCCGAGGAATTAATTTTAAATCTTGGACATCGTGCATTCAAAATATGCACAGGAAAATACAGCACTAGAAAACAATTAAAGAAAATAAAAACGTGGTTCGATTTTCTGTTTATTTGTAATGCTAAAAGATTTGACCAAACAACAAAAGAAATATACAAATGATTTTTGGAAAATCAATTCACAATAAAAATGATGGGCAATGAGATAAGTTGGCAGATGCAATAATGTCGGGGATGACATTATAAGGCATGTTCGGCACGGTACTGATGACGTCATCGGTCGGCCGGGGCCGATTTGGATTTAAAAATTTGTTAGCCCCGATGTCAATGGTGTTCCGTTTAACAAACGCATGCGATCGATTGGGTACCGAAACACTGAGACTTATATTAAAATTTCATCAGATTTTCTGCCAGAAGATTCAAATCTAACTTCCTGTATCACAGGTCCTGGTGTATGAATGTCATTTGACGATTCTGATTCTGAATCGTGTGCATTGCCGACCTAGTTTCTCAGATATCTACTACCATTTTTAATGGGGCGTATTTCTTTCATAAAATGTGATAGCTAAACTGTTGTGGATAGAGAACGGAACTTTGCACAATTCCTGGATTATCCTCGGATGTATTATTTAAGTGTACGACTTTTCCCACAAAGCGTCTTCTATTTTGGCGCCAAAACATAACCATGCACGAGACAGTAGAATAGTCTGTTTCATATTTACATGCATACATCTACTGTGAGATGTAGCTAATCCTCTTAGGCCCGGAGTGATTTGATTGTGGATTAAATTTTATGATAGAGACATAACCTGATCTTATTTTCACACCTTGTCATGCGAAACGTTGTAGGCTTAACGATAGCGCCGGAGGCTTGTGTTTTCAGTGTAATAGTAGAACAGACTGATCCGTGACAAATTCGGTCGGCGTTTATAACACGATTCGGTTAACTAACACGGTTGGTTGGACCCAAAGTTCTGTGTTATAACGAGCTTGAGGTGTATTTAGTCACTTTATCATGTCTGAAGTTGTTTTTGAAGACAAGCAAAGATTTCATTGCCTTCGTGAAGAGCTTACATTTATTTTGATTAAGAAACTGATGTTACATGTACATTCTCATTGTGAAATGATAAATGTACTTGGCTGGAATCTTCTTGGCTACTTCTAATAAAATGAGTTTCCCGGCTCTTCCAGGAAATTTAAACTTAAAGAAAAAAAGTTGCTCCTGGGGAGTTTTTTCTTCCTGTAGGGCTGACAGAAAAGCAAACAGGAGTTTACAACAGTTATCCCTCTGTGTAAATTATCTTGTTTATATCTTTTATGTAGATAAAACACAGCAAAACAGTTTGAAGGTTTGAATAGTTTTTATTTCCATCTTAAATAAGAAAATATGTATCCGGCAATAGTATCGCAATAGTATTGCAATAGTAGTCAGCAATAGTAATAGTATCGCAATGGTTCTTCTTGCAATGTCAATACTATCGCAATAGTCATTTTCTGACTATCGTTACATCCCTAATACACGCCTGGGCAAACAGTGTAAACCCAGATGAGACGCCGCAGAATGCGGCGTCTCATCTTGGTCTGCACTGTTTGCCACTCATACATCTATTTTAGGCGCAACTTTTGGTAGTAAATTGTACTTATCAAATGATCGATTAAAGCAAACCAGTGATGATAATCATTTTTCAGGAATTTATCGATTGAATAATCGGTTACCCGATTAATTGTGCCAGCCTTACTCTCAACACTGTAAAAACGGTATTACTGTGCTGTACCGTACAGAAAGGCTGTAAACCAATATGAGACGCCTCAGAGCGCAGCATCTCATCACTGTCTACATTGTTTGCCATGTTTAATATTGTGAATTGTATATGTTACTGTGAAGTCAAATAAATACAGTTTAAACCAAAAGATGAGCCCCGACTAGTCGTTTGTAAGCCAGGTTTTTAAGAGTCGGAAGAGAATTTTTAGATTTTTTTTTCAACCATGAAAGACAGGTTGCTGTGGATGTTCTACCAGGAAAAGCAACTATGACTGGAAGATATTACAGAGAAAATGTGCTCCCCCAAGTGGTTTCTGCATTGAATGATCGCCGCCTCATCACAGGAACCTCTCGAATCATGATTTTGAATGACAGTGCCAGTGCGCATAAAACATGGGCTGTAACCCTGTAAGAGAACCGGATTGCAACGCTCCCCCATCGACATAGCACCATGCGGTTTCTGGTTATTTACTGGACTCAAGGAACTGTCAGCAGGAAAAAATATCCTCGTGTCTAAGACCTGTCAAAAGCCATCACGAAAAAACACCTATATAATTTTGACCCCCTTGAACCCCACTTGTATATAGTAAAACTGGGGTTTCCGAGGAATACCTTATTTTTATTATTTCTGCTCTGAAATATAGATTGTGGGTACTCGTTAGAACCGCCTCGATGAGGCGGTTCTAACAATTGCCCACAATCTATATTTTAGAGCAGAAATAATAAAAATATCACAATTTTTCTTCTTAAAATTTTCATTTTTACGGCGATAAAAGTGGCAATGTATTTGTATAGGCGTGTTATGGTAATGCAGTTAATTCAGAATTACATGTACGGGGTATCCCTAAAGAAGAGTACCGGGCAGCATTTCATAAACATTACGCAAACACGCCTATACAAATACATTGCCTTGTTTATCGCCGAAAAAATGAACATTTTTTGCTTAAAAATTGTGATTCTTTTCTTATTTCTGCTCTAAATATAGATTGTGGGCACTCGTTAGAACCGCCGCATCGAGGCGGTTCTAACGAGTACCCACAATCTATATATTTTAGAGCAGAAATAAGAAAAATAAGGTATACCCCCGGAAACCCAGGTTTTACTATATAAAAGTGGGGTTCAAGGGGGTCAAAATTATATAGGCGTGTTTTCGTGATGAATGACGCAAAAGGTTGTACTTGTGCATAGAGAGAGGTTTTGTTTGTTTGATTTGATGTTTAACGTCCCCGTCAACACTGTAAAGGTCATTTTGGAGACGTTGCTTCCAATTTTGTTGGACTTTTACCCGACATTGAGATGAAATGACAGCTCAAGCCCTGCCGCCCAAGGAAACCAATAGGGTTTATTAGAAAGAGGTTGAGAGTACTTTGAGGACTTTAAAAAGAAGAATAAAATCGGAGGGCAAATACCAGATTAAATGTGATATTTTCATTATTTAATGAACAACCCTCGTATAATAGCCTTCACTGTATATATATGGAATGTTTTTTATGCTCCGCTATTCGAAAAATGGTGGAAGGGCATATAGCGTTGCCCCAATCCGCCCGTCCGTTCGTTCGTTCGTCCGTTCGTTCGTTCATCCGTTCGAAACTTAAACGCAGTCAATAATTTTCTTATTTCTGGATGGATTTTGAAATTACTTTATAGAAATGTTAATCATCATGAGACGATGTGTCACATGCAAAACTCAGGTCCGTACCTCAAAGTTCAAGGTCATACTTAGAGGTCAAAGTTAAAAAAAAGGTCGGAAACTTAAACATGGTTAATAACTTTCTTATTTCGTGATGAATTTTAAAATTACTTGGCAGAAATGTTAACCATCATAAAATGATGGGTCATGCACAAAATTCACATCCATACCTCCAAGGTCAAGGTCGTACTTAGAGGTCATAGGAAAAAAATAAATGTCCAAAACTTAAACATGGTCAATAACTTTCTTATTTCTGAATGCATTTGAAATTACTAGGCAGAAATGTTAGCCATCGTGAGACAATCTGCCTCACACAAAACCAAGGTCCTTACCTCCAAGGTCAAGGTCATACTTAGAGTTCAAAGATTAAAAAAGGGTCCAAATCTTAAACACAGTCAATAATTTAGTTATCTCTGAATGGATTTTGAAATTACTTGGCAGAAATATTAACCTTCATTTGACGATATGTCGTGCCCAATACCCAGGTTGGTACCCCCAAGGTCAATGTCATACGAAAAAGGTAAAGAAAAATTTCTTTTTCGTGTGTCCGGTTATTCTGAATGGATTTGGAAATTACTTGGTAGAAATGTTAACCATCATGAGTCAGTGTGTCATACGCAAGACCATGTTGGTACATCCAAGGTCAAGGTCATACTTACAGGTCAAAGGTAAAGAAAAGTGTTTTATTTTTTTTATTTTTTTTTTTCTTGTGTCCGCTAAATATCTTTGTTGTTCATGGATGGATTTTTTCAGGCATGGGCATCCGTGTCCTATGGACGCATTTCTATTTTTTGTTGTTATTTGTCTTTGTATATATGTTCTCATTTGTTATATATGTCATGACCGAATTGCGAAACCAGTATCAGGTCGACGTTTTTGGAGACATCACTCTTTGCATATAGGAATGAGTAGTTACAGACTACTGCAGCCCTTCACAACAACACACTATTTTCTGCACCCTGATGGAGATTGACATTACAGCGTACAGGGCGGTGGTAGGATTGTTTCACATTGCTACGTATAGGAGAATTGCAATTCCTGCGCCTGTCAGCTTACTGTGCCCGAACAATATTTATATTGCTGTTCTTGCGCCTTTATATTACAAATGAGCCCCGCCAAGCGAATTTGTGTCTTCGAGCATTCCGTCATGACAAATTTTAACTGCGCATGCCCAGCCATTCAGCGGGGCCAGGGATATGGCTTTCTGTCTGAAGGTACCTCTTGATTCACTGCTTATATGAGCGAGCAGCGATGGTTCTGGCGTGACTGCGCGGATGCGCAGTCTCGCCTGAACCTTCGCTGTTCGCATAGGTGATAAGTACCAAAATCGCTTGACTGGGCCCAAATGATGCATATGCTCGTATTACTGCTTGCCTGTATGGATGTTGAACTCAATCCAGGGTCAGTTATTACCGACATAAACTCTCTAACGTCCCCGTCAACACTGTAAATGCCATTTTGGAGACGTTTCTTCCAATATTGTGGGACTTTTACCCAACATTAAGATGAAATGACGTCTCAAGCCCTGCCGCCCAATAAAAACAATAGGGTTTATAAGCATGAACGGTCCGACACTCGCACCGCTTTGCCTGGGCATGCTAAGATCCTCTTAGCGGTTTACAAGTACTCGTGTGCGGGTCGGTTTCAGCTCTGCGTGGAAGCATCATGCAGCCCATCTAATTCTTCAAGCCCCGATGGGCGGGGCCGAGGAAGTATCCGTAATAAAAAAAAAGTATTTGAATATTGATAAAGCTGAAGATTATTATATTCTTTGCTTCAGTGAGACACACTTAGACAATACTATGGACTCCGCGTCATTAAAGTTTCAAGGTTTTGACCCGCATCTACGCAAAGATAGAACTCACAATGATATGCATATCCAGCTTACTGAAATATAATAGGCGAGAAGATCTAGACTTAGAAAATCTCGTACATACACAAGCTTACAAATACCAATACGTTTTATACGTTTGAAATTACAAAAACGCGGACTTTGACATACTGAACAACCTAGAAAACAGCAGTGTGATTGGGATAGAGAAATTAATTCTCAGTTGTCAGTTGATGGATGAAGTGTTTTTTTTTTTTTTCAAATATTTTCACTGGTTTTTGTAACACATCCCAGCAGGCACACGTCGCAAGTGCAAAGTCAAATCAACGTCGGTGCACGACGTTGCACCGACGTTGATGTGACGTTGCATAAACATCATGACGTTGTTTCGACGTTGATGTGACGTCACAATTACGTCATGTGCCTGCTGGGATGTTTTCCATGTAATAAACTTCGCACGACAAACCCCGGTTAACATAAGAACTAAGATATAATATTCGACTAAGAGACCGATCCCGAAACAAGAGGACCAGCATGGTCATATATCGCTCACCTGAGCTAACAGATTCAAAGTTTCAGGAAGATCCAATCTTCACTGAAGGATTCATGCGAGGACACGGTCAAAAACAGACATTTTCAGCATTCAAAGGGAACCAACTCTCAGACATCACCAGTTTTCAAACTCATTTTAACGTTCATTCCCAATATACTTATATGCTAGGGTGATGACATGATGACAAGGTACAAAATAAGTATTTGCAGCAAAGAATGGGACTTAAATCTGTGAGTAATGTGCCAACAATGTTAGTTTGCAAGCTCATTCATGCTTTTATTCCCAACTCAATTGAGCCAGCGCATGACAAAATCTACAAGAAGCGTTGAGCGACCAGCGAAGACTCAGATCAGTACTTACTAGAGGCTAATTCCTATGCAAAGATACATAAGCAAAAAGACTTGTCAAAGTGGATGGGTGCGCAAGTTAATTTGAGTCTCTGCTCGTCGCACCGGTCTTATTGTAGCTTTTGTCGTGCGCCGGCTCTTATATGTAAGTTTCAGGAAGATCCGCTCAGAACTTAGTGAATTATGATAATGACAATGGAATCAAAGGAACATAACTCTATGAAAAATAGACCGACCTCACCAGATTTTAAACTAATCAATGTTTTTATTCCTGACTTATTTGTTTTAAGTTTCAACAAGATCCGATCAAAACTGCAGGGACTACCGTGATGACAAGGACAAAAACAGGCATTTTCTGCAATCAAAGGTACGTAACTCTATGATAAATAGGTTGCCCTCATGAGTTTTCTAACTAATCTGAGCTTTTATCCCCAACTTACTTACATGTAAGTTTCAAGAAGATCCGATAAAAACTGAAGGGGCAACGGTGATGACAATGTCAAAAGATTTTTTTTTCTGCAATCAAGGGGGACGTAACTCTATGATAAATAGGCCGACCTCATCGGTTTTCGAACTCGTTCAAGCTTTTATCCCTGACTTGCTTATATGTAACTTTCAAGAAGATCCGATATAAACTGAAGGGGCTATAGTGATGATAATGTAGAAAATAGGCGTTTTCTGCAATCAAAAGGATGTAACTCTATGATAAATTAGCCAACCTCATTCAAGCTTTTATCCCTGACTTGAATATGTAACTTTCAAGAAGATCCGATATAAACTGAAGGGGCTATGTTGATGACAAGGTCAAAAATAGGCATTTTCTGCAACCAAAGGGATGTAACCCTATGACAAATAGGCCAACCTCACCAGTTTGAGAACTCATCCGAGCTTTTATCCCTGACTAACGTACATGTACTTACTATAAGTTTCAAGAAGATCCGATGAAAATTAAAGGAGTTACGGTGATGACAAGGTCAAAAATAGGCACTCGTGAAAATTTGGATGTTTTCAACACAGTCGATGAAATATTTTTGGTATCCACCTCAAAAAAAGTAAATATACGGGCCACCGTGGCCTAGTGCTTAAGAGCGCTGACTCTTGATCATTAGGTCTCTCACCGCTGTGGATCGAGCCTCGCTCGGGTCACATGTGAGACGCCAAGTTCTGCAACGGAAGGTCAGGTGTTTTTTCTCCGGGTGCTCTGATTAACGATCGGCTCGATATGAGTGAAACAATCTTGAAAGGACCGTAAAACCAAAACCAACAAAAAAAAAAAATAACTAAACCATTCATTCTTACAGCTTGCGAAAATACCTATGCGCATGGCTGTTTGAAGCCATTGTCAAATGGACCGAAAGCCGTGCTCAAACAACAAAAACCATGTTCAAATCATGAAATTCGCGTGCTGTTTGAACATGGATTTTTGCTTTTGATATCACAAGACGGGCCTTGCTTTGTTTACGTTACGTTGAGCGGCGTAACGTTATCGCCCTGAACGTAGCGTTTTATGGTTCTATGATGACGTCAGAGGGTTACTGCATGACAACGTCATTGTAAACAACATTCTGAACTGGCCGCCATTTTGGTTTGCATATGCATTTGAAGAGTTTATATGGAATTTATATGGAGCTTTTGGGCGTTTTCGTCAAAATTTGCGGTCGGATTCGTAAGTTATGCAAGAACAACGATCATCCATGGTTATTTCATTGCATTAACATTTGCCTAGCGGCCTCATGTTCAAACAGCTTCCTTGAGACCCACCCATGGTTGATCCGTATTTGATCAGCGGCGAATATTCGATATTTAGCGCGAAAACGGTATTATTTTCCATGTTGGCAAAAATAAATAAATAAATAACTGTCAAATAGATATCAACAAAAATGTAAATGGAGAAAATTTCGGTAGGGCCTACGTGTACAGGGATAGGCCTATGCATAAGTGTTCTTATTTCTGCGCCAAGAGATTGTTTGCGCATACCGAACTTTTTCCTTCATAGGCGGCGATCGGAATAAGTCGTGAATTTCCGTTAAAACCTGTCTGGGCCATATTCGAGTTATCTCCCTGTACACCACTGGGATCAAGGTACAGAATATCCAATATTTTTCTCGAGTCGCTGACCTCAGGGAATCTTTAATCTTACATCTGCAGATATGACACTTTTCTTAATAGATCTACCTGTAGGTATTCAAAGGAGCTCAAATTAAGGCTTTCTAAATGTGAAAAACTTCTTGAAGTAACAACCATACCTTTTTATTTCGAGGCATCTAGTATGAACGAACATATAGAATTGCTTAAAATAATAATAATAATAATAATAATAATAAAAATAATAATTACAATTATCAATATTATTATTATGAGTAGTAGTAGTAGTAGGGTTTTGTTGTTGTTGTTGTTGTTGTTGTTGTTGTTGTTTTCATTTTTGCTTTTTTTTTACATGTAGGATAGTGGGTCTGTATGTTAAGCTGCCTGTGTCATGAACATACTTGTTAATTGGTAAGTTCGGGTTTATTAGCATCCGCCTCGCACCGCGGTTCCTGGACAGGCTTAGATCCTCTAAGCGGTTTACCAGTACTATTGTGCGGGCCGGATTCAGCCCTGCGTGGAAGCATCATGCAGCTCATATATTTCTTCAAGCACATATGTGCGGGGGTGCGAGATGAATTCAGATGAGAAAGGCCTTACATTTAGACCAATTTTGTTCCATTACGAAAACACGCTTATACATATACATTGTAAATTTTACCACCAAAAAATAAAAATTTTCAGATGAAAAATTTGATATTTTTCTTATTTCTGCTGAAGACATATATTGAAAAATGTTGTCTGCCCAAGTCATGATTGATACTTTAAGAGTTAACACTGCACCGATATACAGTTTATTGTATTCCCTGAATAATTGAAAGGACGCCATAAAAGTAACATAATGTGTAAACACAGATAAGCCTTTTTATTTATTTATTTATTTATTTATTATAAAAGACATTTCACTCATTTTTGAATCGGCTCTAATGTTTGTAATGTTTGTCCTAAACAATTTTAACACAATTTCGAAAATGTTAATTGTCGAGCTATGGTTGACACTTTAAGAAATTAAAAAAAAGATACAAAAAGTACCTTAAAAATCAGGCACAGAAGGTGGTTACAGATACGGCATATTTATTTATTTATTTATTTATTTATTAAAATGAGGCATGCAATTACTATGTGAATGGGCTGCAATATTTTTATGTTCACATCACAAAAACACCCCATATTACCCACTTTTATGTAGTAAAATGTGGATCATTATTTTTCTTATTTCTGCTAAAACGAGTTCCATCAATTTATGTTTTGAGAAGAAATACGAAAAGTAGCAATTTTTTTATCTGAATACTTTCATTTTTTGGTGGTAAAATTTTCAATGTTTTTTGATAGACGTGTTTTCGAAATAAATCAACTCAAAACCTGGGAAATGTCATCTGCACTAGTTATGATTCACACTTTAAGAGTTAATAAAACTGTACATAAATCAAGACACCACAAACATTGTCTATCAAATCAATCACAAAAAGTGAACAAAGATGAGAGTGTAACTTTATTTATTTATTTATTTATTTATTTATTTATTTATTTAATTTAATTAATCAAATTGTTATCTTCAAGTTTATGATTGGCACTTTAAGGGTAACACATGATTGACACTTTAAAGATTAACACATAGTGGGGGACGACAATAAGTGAAAATATAAAATCATTGAGGATGGCAAACAGTGTAGATCCAGATGAGACGCTTCCTCTGGATGTAAAACAATGAACAGAAATTTGATTTGAACAGTTTATAAAGTATCGGGTTGCAAATTCAATCATTAACAGTAGAGATCCATCGCGAGCATCCTCATCCGTACCTACTACACTGCTTGCAGATATGTCATTATCCAGCGGCCGGTATGGTTGACATTAGGGGACTTTGGACACATCCCTGAGACCGAACCCCAAGAACACCAACTAAATCCCCAGTGCCCCCCCCCCCCCCCCAAAAAAAAAAAAAAAAAAACACGCCTGTTCAAATACATTATATAAAAATGAACAATTTCAGATGAATAACTGAGATATTTTTCTAAGTTCTGCACAAAACATAGATTGTTGGTGCTCGTTTGAACCCCCTCGACGAAGCGAATGTGCACTGTACTGGTTAACCGCTTACGTATAAGCTTGCTCTGGAAAAGTGTGGACAGGTAAACCGACCGGCTCAAACTGACCTAAATAGTGTTGACTGGGCCGTTAAACTCCAATAGAAACAAACAAAATCAATTAATGGCTTCAAACTGCCAATTAACTTTTCATGGTGGTTTTAATCGCCATTTAATCGCTATTTTGCAGTTAATGATTTCGACAATGTTTGTCCTTTTGACATATTTGCCGCCCATTCATAATGAATGAAAACATAAATGTAACAAAAGTGAGACAACATGATTATAATAAAATAAAATAAAGAAATCCGAGGAATATAATCACTGTATCAAGTATATTATTCGTATGTTGTTTATTACTAGTAATTACAAAACTAATACAAAAAAAGCTTTACAGGTTTGATACGATTTCTGGTACATATAATGTGGACTTAGCGAGTTTTGTATCATTAACTGCACTTCTGAAAAACAGCTTATAAACGATTTTTAAGTTCTCGGGGAAGCAATTTATCATTTTTCAATAGAAATAAACTTTATATCATCGTAAACTTTGAACAACAGTCTAACAGTTTATAACAGTGACTTAATTCAAAACAAATAATTTCTATTTATTATTGGCAACCAAACATGGAAATCTGCACGTTTTTCTAAAAAATACATTGCCGTCTATGGAGCATATAGGCATGTTATTAAATTGCAGATGGAAGCAATAAGAATTAATTATTCATCACTTTGAAATGCACCAAATAAAAACTGAATAATTTTCCTACACCAGGATAACAGTTACTTTTTTCTATTGTTAAGGATAAATAAGATACGAGGAGTTAATATTTTTTTCCTTCATAATTTTAATATAAAAAACCTTCAAAATATACAGGTAACTTTAACTGCCGAGTTCCTACGGAAATCGATATTCAACTCGGTAATTTCCGGCGAATGAAGGAAAAAGTTCAACATGGGGTACTCGACAGATTTGTTGATTTGAAGTTTAACGTCCCCGTCAACACTGTAAAGGTCATTTTGGAGACGTTGCTTCCGATTTTGTGGGACTTTACCCGACATTGAGATAACATGCCGCCAAATGAACCAATAGGGTTTATTAACGGGCCGACTCGCACCGCTTTGCCCGGGTAGGCTTAGATCCTCTTAGCGGTTTACCTGGACTCGTGTGCTGGTCGGTTTCAGCTCTGCGTGGAAGCATCATGCAGCCCATCTATTTCTTCAAGCCCCGATGGGCGGGGGCTGGCCTTGATGAGGCGGCTAGAACGAGTGTATGCAATCTATGTGCCTTGATGACGCGGTTAGAACGAGTAAGCACATTCTGTGAGCCTTCAGGAGGTGGCTCAAGGGAGTGTGCGCAATCTTGCGGGATGAACAAGTGTGCGCAATCTCTACCTTGATGAGGTCGTCTGAACGAGTGTGAAAAATATTACCTATAGAGACAATACATTATGGGAAATCTAACATGCTTTCGGATGGAACATAAATTCGTCAAAATCACCGAAAAGCAAATATTTTTGGTGATAGTCACTAAGAAAACAGACAGAAACTGGACTTGGTTTTATATCTGATTTGACAGATATTGAATCATAGTTTCTAGCAAAAACTGTACGTTTGAATATATCTTAGGGGATTGGAGCTGCAAGGATATCCAGGAAACAATGGGCTTATTTGGACAGCCATGCACTCTTTGCGCTCCATAAAACAAGATAAAAATTTGTTGTAAAATTTTGCCAAAAATATTGTTAATTAAAAGCACCATTTTGAACTATACTTTTACAAAAGACTTCATTTTTTGCATAACAGTGTCCAGTAAATTTGTCAAACTCTATGGGTACTCCCATAAAGACTAACATCCATCCAGACGTGTATCCACTGTTGATAGCTACATTTCCTATATTAAAGAAAGACACTTCTTTTCAATGGTTGTTACTAAAACATTTGAGAGAGTGCCAATAATCTAGAGAGAAACTATGCAGCCAACTTACTTATTTTTTTCCACAGCAACTATATTTCTGTCAGGGGTAGAATTACCCCACCCACTTCTAATAATGTACTAATTCAATTTGGAAAATGTAAACATATTTGGTTTCGCAGCTGTCCATCAAACTAAAAAGACACAAGAGTAACCAAAACTATATATATTATAAGAGAAAATCTTAATCATTCAGAATAAGAAGAAATCTGTATATGACAGCGCAAGTAGGGTAAAAAGGGGGGGGGGCCAATCTAGTCCTCAGGACTAGATTCCACCCTCTGACGTCATATCCGGCGGCCATCTTGGATCACGTGACATCCGGTCGGCCATCTTGGATGACGTACATCCGGCCGCCATCTTGAACCGTCGTCACGTCCTGTCGGCCATCTTGGATGACGTCATAACGCGCCACTTTTATCGCGGTCGAATTTATTGGGGGGAAAAAACGCGCCATTTTTTTTTTCGGGCGCTTTCGTGCGCTATATTGTCCATGCACCTTCTAAGCGCAACTTCGGTCATTACCCCTTATGATCCCCTGTCTGGGGTTTAAGCATTGGGCGGGGGGGGGGGGATGGGGAGTGGACCTTTTTTCGAGCCCTAGAGCGATACTGTATTAACTCCTATGACTGCCGGATACGCTCTATAACCGCGTTTATTGTTTTAACACGCTCTTGCCGGTTATCCTCAATACTACCTCCTCACTGCCTCCTCACTACCTCCTCAATGCCTCCTCACTACCTCCTCACCGCCTCCTCATCGCTTCTTACTTCGGAAAACGAGTGTTCGGTACCTTATCGACCCTTTAAAACATCTTCAACAGTCATTCAACACGCATGCCCTGGTTACCCTCACTGCTTCCAGGTTACCGGCTTGCACTGGTAACCCTCACTGCCTCCTCACCGCCTCCTTACTTCCTCCTCGACGTCTCCTCACTACCTCCTCATTACCTCCTCACTGCCCCTCATTACCTCCTCAACACCTCCTCCACTGCCTCCTCACGGCCTCCTCACTACCTTCTCATCGCTTCTTACTACGGTGAATTAGTTTGGGCTTGTTCGACGTTGGCCTTATCGTCCCTTTAAAACATCTTCAACAGTCATTCAACACGCATGCTCTGGTTACCCTCACTGCCTCCACCGGCTTGCACTGGTAACCCTCATCGTCTCCTCACCGCCTCCTTACTTCCGCCTCACCGCCTCCTCACTACCTCCTCATTACCTCCTAACCGCCTCCTCACTACCTCCTCATTACCTCCTCACCGCCTCCTCATTATCTCCTCACCGCCTCCTCACTACCTCCTCACCGCCTCCTCATTACCTCCTCACCGCCTCCTCACTACCTCCTCATTACCTCCTCACCGCCTCCTCATTACCTCCTCACTACCTCTCACTACCTCATCGCTTCTTACTACGGAGAACGAGTTTGGACATGTTCGGAGTTGCCCTTATGGACCCTTTAAAACATCTTCAACATTCATTCAACACGCATGTCCTGGTTACCCTCACTGCCTCCAGGTTACTGACTTGCACTGGTAACCCTCATTGCCTCCTCACCACCTCCTCATTACCTCCTCAATGCCTCCTCACTACCTCCTCATTACCTCCTCACCACCTCTGCACTACCACCTCAACGCCTCCTCACTACCTCCTCATCGCTTCATACTATTGAGAACGAGTATTGGCATGTTCGGTGTTGCCTTATCGTCTCTTTAAAACATTTTCAACAGTCACTCATTATGCTAACGCTTGTTACCCTCACCTGTCCCCAGTTACCCTCACTGCCTCCTCACTACCTCCTTACCGCCTCCTCACTACCTCCTCACAGCCTCCTCACTACCTCCTCACAGCCTCCTCACTCACTCCTCAATTCCTCCTCATTACCTCATCGCTTCAAGGGCACTTTGGCGGACGCCATGGCTATATTTGTGCCTATTGTTTTAGCATGCTTGGTACAGTCACTGGCTCCCGGGTACCCTCACTACCTCCTCACTGCCTCCTCATCGCCTCCTCAATACCCCTCTTCATTATCTCCTCTTACCGTCTTTAGTCAGTACCCCCGCATTCTTCTCTTCCCATATCTGGGTGTATGGAGGCTATGTGTGTGTGCTAGGTTGGAGCTCAATGTTTCGACCTAGTCATAATGGTTGAGAACAGTCTCGATCCGGTTTGGGCAGGATTAATCCGGATTTTTTTTATACAATTAAATGTTATGTATCATCCTCCTCCTCCTCATTTATGCGAAAATCTCCGAAGCGGCCACATCGAGTAGCATTTCAGGACAAATGAATATATTTTCTTTTTAACACAAAAATAACGAAAAAGTATCATGTATGCTTGCCAAATTTGTTCCAAGCAGTTCAAAAGGGGAGACAACATGCGTCGACACGTTAAAACCGTTCATGGGGACTTTAAAGAGGATGACACGATAGATGATAGTGAGAGTCGAGAAACCTTAGAACTGGAAGAAGGCGACGATAAAAATGGTGGCGATGACACGAGTTTACAGGATTACACGGATGAGGAGGAGGAAATGGAGGCGGAGGAGGAGGAGGAGGAGGAGGAGACAATAGAAGACAGTAAAGAAGCAGATTCAGATGACGCTTAGCGTTTATTGATTGGGGAGGTGTATGAGCGTTGTCAGTCAGAGTTTAATGAAAGAGTCGCCAAGTACATGCTGGACAAAGGGAAAGACCAAGAGGCAGCTAGGAAGAAAGTGTATGATATTATGTTACCCACGTACAGAAAAGTGCTGGCGAACGTTTTTGTCAACGAAATGTTGTGGTTTGAAGCCATGAAAAGAGATCGTACTTACCTTACTGTTAAACATATGGTATCCGATTTGAAACTTTACGACGATTACGACACCGAGGAAGCTTGGAAATCTGCCGTCAACAAACGCAAATTTTTGTTTGACAGAATCTTAAAAGAATACGACCCGCCAGAAGTATCAGACACCAGGGATTATGATAGACAATCCGAAAAACAAGGAAATATAGCGGAAAATAATTCACAGGAAGGTAGAGGAAGTGACAGATTAAAAGTCAACTTAGTGAGTCCATCGGAAGCGATCGCATTGAGAGCTAAGGATGAGTTATTACGCGAAGGCAGAAAACGTGGATTTGATGGTTTTACGCCGGAAGACACAGCTGTGATAGAAACGATGAAAAAACAAAGAAGCCGAACACCCTGGACAATTGTACAGAATGTGTAAAATGAACCTGTGAACCTGTACTCGACATAAAATATGACACTTTTTTATTGTCAAATATGTACATGTACTATGGTGTTTTTTTTTTCCTATTTTTTTTTTGGAAAACCCAATAAAGAAAAAAAAGCAATGTTGCGTCTTATTTGATATTTCTTTCCGATATCTGCATGGTCAATATTCTATGTTCGTCCTTGCCTCCTTAATTTCTTCTTGAACAGTCATTTCGTGTTATTTTAACTTTTTAAAACATTTGTTATATGTGCAGTTGTTGAACAGAATCCCCAGTGCCCAAGTGACAGAATATCGTCTGCTCAATACTTTCACTTGTGTATTTTAAGTATTGACAAAAGTCGCCTTTATAATAATTCACAATTTTACAAGGTCACATAATTTACTACACCTTTGTACTTAGTTAACTTATCAATGAAAAAAAAGTATAATAGGATGGGGCATTTCAATGTGAAATCAGATACTATTGAATCGTGTAATTGATGTATTAAGGAGGCGAAGGACAACAAGCCCAAACTCCTCTAGAGGCGATGGTGTTAAAACAATCAACGCGGCTATAGTATCCGACAGTCATAGGAGTTAATACAGTTTCGCTCTAGGGCTCGAAACAAGGTCCCCTCCCCATCCCCCCCCCGCCCAATGCTTAAACCCCAGACAGGGGATCATAAGGGGTAATGACCGAAGTTGCGCTTAGAAGACGCATGGACAATATAGCGCACGAAAGCGCGCGAAAAAAAAAATGGCGCGTTTTTTTCCCCCCAATAAATTCGACCGCGATAAAAGTGGCGCGTTATGACGTCATCCAAGATGGCCGACAGGACGTGACGACGGTTCAAGATGGCGGCCGGATGTACGTCATCCAAGATGGCCGACCGGATGTCACGTGATCCAAGATGGCCGCCGGATATGACGTCAGAGGGTGGAATCTAGTCCTGAGGACTAGATTGGCCCCCCCCCCCCCTTTTTACCCTACTAGCGCAGATTTTTGAAGCCATTTTTAAAACCACGGTACTCTAAATGAAGAATACACTAGAGCGATGCATGGTATGATTTCTAAAAACAATTGCTATATTTGTTATTGACAATAACTAAATAATACCACCTAGTAAACATACCATGCATCGGATCTTTTATTTTTAAGTAATTTGATCTGGAAATGTAGTCCCAGATTTACAGACATCACGACGTCAAACAGTTTCGGGAACTCACTTATGGCCACTGAGTGTATGCCTGCCACCCAATGAAACCAATATGGTTTATAAGTATGGACGGGCCGACTCGCACCGCATTGCCTGGGCAGGCTTAGATCCTCTAGGTGGTTTACCAGTACTCGTGTGCGGGTCGGTTTCAGCTCTGCGTGGAAGCATCATGCAGCCCATTTATTTCTTCAAGCCCCGATGCGGGTTCACGACAGAAGCCTCTGTGGTGTAGTGTATATGATTCTCGCCCGATAAATCAGGGATTGCATGATGGATCCCGGGCTTCTCCAGACTTTCGGATGAGTCTTTAAACCGAGGTCCAGTCTCCGTATGACCTTACCTGTCGGTGGGACGTAAAACTGAAACACGGCGGTTCTTACCAGCTCCCACAACCTTGACTGAGTGTCAGCCAGAATCTGCCACGCCCATTAGTTCAGAATTGTTTGTTTGTTTGATTGATTTGAGGTTTAACGTCCCCGTCAACACTGTAAAGGTCATTTTGGAGACGTTGCTCCCAATTTTGTGGGACTTTTACCCGACATTGAGATGAAATGACATATCAAGCACTGCCGCGCAATGAAACCAATATGGCCGACTCGCACCGCTTTGCCTGGGCAGGCTTAGATCCTCTAAACGGTTTACCAGTACTCGTGTGCGGGTCGGTTTCAGCTCTGCGTGGTAGCATCATGCAGCCTATCTATTTCTTCAAGCCCCGATGGGCGGGGGCCAAATTTCAGAATTGCCATTCATTCACCAGGACTTGTGAAACGGGAAATTAGCAGTGAGTTTTCATCAGATGATGCCCCTCGATAAGGGGTTCCAACGTGTACCCACGGTCTGTGTTTTAGGGCGGAGATAGGAGGAATAAGGTTTACTCCTACAGAGCCCAGTTTTACTATATAAGGGGTCAAAATTACATAGGCGTCTTTGCGTGATGTGATGACCATATTGCGGAAGAGAGATCTCTTAAATTGACCCATTAGAGAGGTTCCTGTTGGGACTGCGCGGATGTGCAGTCTTACAGGGATCTCTTCAGATGGCTGATATGATATTACCCCCTTTATCTTGAAGAAGAAGCGACCAGCGAGTTGTCGAGCGGGACTATGCATAAGGCTCGTCCGGGCGTTCGCTGCTAGTATAATTATAGTCGCTAAACCTTCTTTTCTCGCGAATCAGCCTACCAAATTTGTGCTGGTAGCAAGACTCTATAATGTCTTACAAGTGCGACATCTCGTGAACAAGTCCGTACACAGCATACCCGGCACACCCCATTTATTCGGAGAATACTGGGGTTTGCCGATATGAACGCGCATTAACTTTAGTGTCTGTTTTTTTTTTTGTTTTGTTTTTTTTTTATACGAGACATGGATGCTCGTTGGGACCACCTCCATGAGACGGTTCTGGAGGACACCCATGGCGTGATAAGGAAACATTTAGCATACTCTGGTCAAAGGATTGACTATTTTGGAGAAACGAAAGAATGCATTATACCATACATTTGAACAAACTTAATAATGTTACATTGATAATCGATAGCCGCTTTTTGCGTAAGCCTTCAAAGGCTGGCTCCTATTTCCACTTTTGTATCTACATTGTATACAGTGGTGACACGTTAATAAATAAATCATTCATTCATTCATTCATTCCCGATGAATATGAGACAATCAAGCTGTTCACTAAAAGCTAATACTTGTAATTTCAAGGGAGGCTACATAAAGAACACAGCAGGTAGATTTCTAGATAGAGATTTACGGATATTTTTGTGTGAAAATGAATTGTTCACAATAAAATGTAAAATTTAAGTGTCTCTTCAATTTATGAATTTAAACTGCATTATTTATAATTCTTTAACGCTACGCTTACTGAAATACTTCTGATTCATTCAAAATCTCTTGGTACCACCTAATGAACTATTTTACTTCATATATAAAATGATAATACATCTAAGTAAATTACCCACAATCCGAACGAACGCTCATTGCGTTCGCGCCTTGGAACGGTATTAAATTACCATTTCTTTGGGTCCCCGTGGCAGAGTTGCATTTTGCCTGTAACCGCAGCGGGGATAGAACAAAAAACATAATCATCCCACGTCCTTTCTCAGCCAACAAACCACTAAGATTCGAATGGTTTAACGCCTCCGACATTAAGGAGACGCTACACTTCGATTTTAAAATTGAGATGATTGGACGGTGTGACTCACACCACTTGACCTGGGCAGGCCTAGTCCTTCTAAGCGGTTTTTCGGTATGTGTGGTCAGTGGAAGAACCATGCAGCCCAGTCTATTTCTCCGCCTATGGGTGGGTGTGTGTGTGTGTGTGGGGGGGGGGGGGGGGGGGGGGAAATATCGGAATTGCTCAGAAATTCGATCTGATATATAGTTGAAACAGTTGAAATACTTACCCTGGAGACAAGCATTACGTTTTTGGGTCGATTGTTTATCAATCGACCAAAAGGTATAAAGGACAAAACGTCTATTAGTGCTATAGTCCACGTGACTATCACTGATTTGTAGGAATCCACGCAGATTATTTATAGAATTTTATCGCAGTGAGGTCAGCGTGTTTACGAAAAAAGGTTAAATGTAAAATCTGGGCTGGAATCACGGGTTGGGCTAGGAAAACAGTGTAGACCCAGATCAGACGCCACAGAACGCGGCGTCTGATCAGGGTATTCACTGTTTGCTTAGAGTATAGGAATTTAAGGGTCAGGCGCCGAAAAACGCAGCGTCTGATCATGGTCTACATGGTTTGCTTTCAGTAAAGGAGTTTAAGGGCTAAACGAAACAGTCCACGCTCAGACTCATTTTCCTAACTACACCCAGAGACAGTCGACCCACCAGTACTCTCAGTGCTTTGATTAATTAGTATTATTTTTATTATTATGGTTTTACGGCCCTTTTAACATTATTTCATTCATACCGAGCCGATCGGTCATTAAATCGCAGAATAAGGGTAAAAATCTCCCGGCTGTACACGTTCTAGGTGACCTCAACTTCAGAGACATTGCTTGGCCCGACAAGCTCAGCAAACAAGGCACAATGCTGAGTCAGTCCGAAGGACAAATATTAATTGACATTATGAACGATCATGGCCTTGAACAAATTGTTAACTTCCCCAATCGTGGTAAGAACACATTGGATCTGATCCTTACGACTTTGCCAGGACAATTCGAAGACATTCATTCCCCAGATAAACTAAGTGACCACGATAATGTCTCCGGATATTTAAAAATTCACATCCCACCAATAAAGAAACCTCGGAGGAAAGTGTACTCGTATCAGAAAGGTGACTATGAAACTATGAGGAAGGATGCGCTCAGATTTGCAAAGAAGAAATACTTTAATGGTCATTCAGATGCTCGGTCTGTACAGGCGAATTTTGATTTGATCACTTCTTTCATTCATACTTCGGCCGAAAATCATATCCCCTCAAAAACTAGTAGGTCTGTATCTTCTATTCCCTGGATCACTCCAGAGATAAGAAGAAAAATTCGCAGACGGAATAAGATTCATGCAAAGGCAAAAAAGACGAGAAGTGGTAACCTCCGGACAAAATTTGAAAACTTGAGACTTGAAATCAAGACTGATATAAAACATCAGCATGATTTGTATGTGAATAACTTGGTAGGTGATGTAAAGGCAAATACCATACACTTCTACAGATATATCAATAGCCAGAAGAAAGACAGGCAATGTATCCCGCCCCTGATAATAAAAGAGGAGGGAACGGGGTTGCTGAATCAGACTCTGAAAGGGAAGAGGAACTAGTTGGTCAATTCAATGATGCGTTTAATAAAACTGAGTTCTCGGAGGTTCCATTGATTGGAAGATCGGCCCCATTCATGAATAATGTTGTTGTGACAGCTGCAGGAGTGATCAAGTTACTTCAAGGTTTAAACCCTAGTAAGCTTAAGGCCTTCGGACCTGATGAATCGGCGCTCTTATACCAACTAGCCCACGAAGGCCCGTCTAGGTTTGAAATGTTATTTTGGGAGAAAAAGTGAGACAATTGTTTCCTTACAAAAGGTACGCAAAGCTTCCTTGAATGTGATAGTTATAGAGCTTGTTATGCAGCTGATGTATAATCCTTTTTGTACCAAATGGAATCTTCCTCCTTATATAGAGCAGGAGTCCACTTCAAAATTTAGGGGTGTCAGGTTTTATTTTCTTCAAAATCTATTTTGAAACTTACTGATCATGAACTGTTTGCAAACAGTGTAGGCCCTGATCAGACGCCGCGTTCTGCGGCGTCTGATCTGGGTCTGCACTGTTTGCCATGTACCCCTTAAGGGGTTTCCGGTACTCAATGGATTAATGGGGTTTAAATTGGCATTATTGTTATCATTTTTTTTTTTTTGTTATTTTTCTCAGATCGAAAGTGTTTTTTTTTTCTCTCAACTAAGAAATTTGACACTTCTTTGTACCTGCCTCATTGAGGCGTTTGAATGAGCCTTCGAAATCTAGTAAGAACCCATTTTCATTGAATTTTGTTTGTTTGTTTGATTTGAGGTTTAACGTCCCTGTCAACACTGTACTGGTCATTTTGGCCTGCCCAGGTAAAGCGGTGCGAGTCGGACCGTCCATGCTTATAAACCCTATTGGTTTCATTAGGCTTGAGATGTCATTTCATCTCAATGTCGGGTAAAAGTCCCACAAAATTGGAAGCAACGTCTCCAAAATGACCTATACAGTGTTGACGGGACGTTAAACCTCAAATCAAACAAACAAATATAATGGCCTGATCGAGGCGTGTCTTACTAATAGCAACTCCCGTCTCCACCCACGCAAATCCATGCAAGATATGTTGTGGCTCGTTATCTCTTCTTACGAGCCTTCAAATATATGCTACCGCGTCTAACGAGCCCCGAAAAAACAATGTTCGGATCAAAAATGAGACAAATGGACAGGTCTTTAATGCAAACAGGTAGGTGTGTGACACTGTCCCAGCCTACACAGGTAAGATGGCCGATCAAAGGGAAATAATTGAAGCCTATAAAAATGGGATTCGATAACCTGGGTGACAGTTCTTGTAGTTCGATAATTCCTGGTAGTGATAACTCAATGCTAACCCTGCAGGCACAAAACCTTGACTCAACGTTGAACTAACGTTGAAACAACGTTTTCAACGTTGCTTCAACATTAGCTCAACCTTGAGTGCCTGCTGGGAACTTCCCGCTTCAGAAATTCATGGACGTGGCTGACTGCCACTCAGTCAAGGTTGTCATCACGTGAACAAGTCCGTGAAATGAAGACCCGCCCCCAACCCCACTTTATATAGAGGAAACTGGGGTTTACGGGGGTATACATTATTTTTCTCATTTCTGCTCCAAGACATAGGTTGTGGGTACTCGTTAGAACCGCCTCAATGAGGCGGTTCTAACGAGCACTCACAACCTATGTTTGGAGTAAAAATAAGAAAAATATCACAATTTTTCATGAGAAATTTCACCATTTTGGAGATATGAAAGAATGCACTATTTCGCACGGATGTGTTATCGTTATGGTGGGTGCTTGTTTTGGGCAGCTCTATCGAGTACCCGCAAACTATCTCTTGGCACAGAAATAAGAACATGTATGCATATCCCTGTACACCTGCCGGCGTATTCTCTTTTTACATGTCTGTTGATATTTGACATTTATTGGCTTGCAGCGACGGCTGCAAGCCATTTAGATTGGAAATGTGGTTCCGGTTTTAGACTTCTCTTTCTATGTTATTTTGGATCCTCAGGTGTTTTTTTTAAAGCAAAAATCAGAGATACAGTCAGCTTTTTCCGGTGTTCTGGTTCCCTCACCCTATAGCTCAATAGGTTTCGCATATTTTAATAGAATACAGGGTACCAGTTTAGTAAGAGATGGTCTAGTGACATAGCTTTCGTTTCTGTGCGAAAGTTTAACTAAACACCGAAGCGAATTTATCCACTAGGCCACGGACTACACAGTACTACCGTCAATACAGTTTACCTGACCACATTCATAAATCATCTGTGTAGCAGTCTACAGTTCACTCGAAGGTCAAAACTCGATGGGTTTTTATGCCTCTGCCTATTCGGAGAAGAGCGGAAGGGCATTAAGTTTAACCCCTGTCCGTCCGTTCGTTCGTGCGTGCGTCCGTCCGTCCCGACATCGTGTCCGGGCCATAACTCCTAAACCGTATAGAATATAATCATGAAAGTTCACAGGTGCATTCATCACACTGAGACGATGTGTCATGAACAAGGAATACAACTCTTGCATTTATGGTTTTCGGATTATCTGCCCTTGACTCAGTACCATATAGTAAACCGTGCCCGGCCATAACTCCTAAACCGTATGGAATATATTCATGAAACTTCACAGTTGCATTCATCACGCTGAGACGATGTGTCATGAACAAGGAAGAGAAAACTTGCATCTTTGGTATTTGGATTATCTGCCCTTGACTTAGTACCATATAGTAAACTGTGTCCGGGCCATAAGTCCTAAACCGTATGGAATATATTCATGAAACTTCACAGGTGCATTCATCAAACTGAGAAGATGTGTCATGAACAAGGAAGACAACTCTTGAGTTTTTGGTTTTTGGATTATCTGCCCTTGACTAAGTACTATATAGTAAACCGTGTCCGAGCCATAACTCCTAAACCGTATGGAATATATTCATGAAACTTCACACTGAGACGATGTGTAATGAACAAGGAAGACAACTCTTGCATTTTTGGTTTTTGCATTATCTGCCCTTGACTTAGTACCATATTGTAAACCGTGTCCGGGCCATAACTCCTAAACCGTATGGAATATATTCATGAAACTTCACAGGTGCATTCATCACACTGAGACGACGTGTTATGAACAAGGAAGACAACTCTTGCATTTTTGGTTTTCGGATTATCTGCCCTTGACTTAGTACCATATAGTACACCGTGTCCGGGCCATAACTCCTAAACCGTATGGAATATATTCATGAAACTTCACAGGTGCATTCATCACACTGAGACGATGTGTCATGAACAAGAAAGACAACTCTTGCTTTTTTGGGTTTTTGACTATCTTCCCTTGACTTAGTACCATATAGTTAACCGTGTCCGGGCCATAACTCCTAAACCGTATGGAATATATTCATGAAACTTCACAGGTGCATTCATCACACTGAGACGATGTGTCATGAACAAGGAAGACAACTCTTGCATTTTTGGTTTTTGGATTATCTGCCCTTCATGCATATATTTTATGATTGATTTGAAGTATATTTGTAATATTTTTTATGAATGGCATTTGGCGGGGGCATCCGGATCCTATGGACACTTTTTCTAGTGTTGAAATTTTATAGGGTAGATTCCTGACGTCAGAAGTGTTAACTAGAGTAGGTCAATTGAACTGCTGCGTCTTTTTTTATCGTGTCCGATCAATATCTTTCTTATTCCTGGATTGATTTTAGAATAACTTGACAGTATTGTTTATCATCATGAGAGGATCAGGGGTGAGAAAGTTCAGGATTAATCCTGATTTCAGGATTGAGAGCTTTGGCCTGATGCATATAAATTGTCATTTATTATTGTCCATTTGAAGTTTTAATATGTTTTAATTAAATGGCAAGCTACAACTAAGCATGAAGCAACTAATCTCCATAGATATTGGAAGGATAAACCCATTTATTTTTGATTTCAAGATAACATTAGGGTCACTTCAGGATTCAAGTAACAGATTTTCAGGATTGAGATTTTTGGACTGTTCTCACCCCTGGAGGATGTGTTGTGCTCAAAACCCAGGTTGGTTTCTAAAACCGAGTTATCATGTTCAAAATGATTCTTTGAGCTACGTTCTTTCATTTCCTTGTTCTTATAGTTTTTTTAACAGCAACACTTTCTTACTCCTCTGATAGCGCTGCCGGGGCGCTAGTCAGTTCCACTGACAGCTCTAGTTATATTGAAGGTACTGCCACCAATAAATGGACAAAGTTTACGGCGTACTGACAGTCAATTGGTCCGGTTTTTATCAAGATTAAGATTCACCTTAAATAGCTTTATACTGTTTATTTCTTTTTAGACTTTCAGATAAAAACTGTTAACATTGGTAACATTGTTTACTTTGGTTGTCTCTTTTTATAATATTTTTATACTTTGCTAATAAAAGATGTTAACATTTAATGTCTCTTCCTCCTTTGTCTTATACTCCCTTGTATGTATATTTGTGTCGTCACCTAACAATTACATGTTTACTGGCCACATGACATGAATGTATACTCAGTATGTATGGAAGACCGCCTCCGTGGTCCAGTGATTAAGGTCGCTGACTTGTAATCACTGGAGGGTCATGGGTTCGAGCCCCGCTACCGGCCATGATCGTTTATGTGAGAACATTTGGTAGTTTGTGTCGGAGGATCGGAGTCTAGTACTGGTACTTTCCAGGAACGATGGATAGTAAACTACTCGCCTGTATATGACAGAAAGATTGTTGAACGGGCGTAAAACCTAGCAAAACAAACAGTATGTATGATGTGTTCTACCACATTATTGTCTCTCATAAATCTGTTAGGGACATTTATTTTGTTTTGTTTGTCCATTTCTACTTGCCAAATTCCATATCGTCCGTGCTCCATAAGCCCATTATTCCTCCTGTCTGTCTGTTAGCAATGTCTTCTTCAAACTACTATTCAGATACTACTGAGCAATTTCAATAAAACAGGGTCATCACAATGATCCCTTACTATCATAGTTGGTCAAAAGTGAGAATGTGATCATTGGGTCACATGCCAATGCCTCAGTTACCTTAACATTGAAATATTTCTTCCAATAAATGTCAGGATAGTGCCAGATAGAAAATTGACACCTCATTGGTTTGTCCATTCCAATGTGTAGATAAACCATATATTGCCTTTGAGTACACTGCATCAAAAGTCTATGTCCCATTAACAAGAACAGTGCAACTTGCTTCCTCACCAGTACTTTCATCTACATCAACTCGTACATGCATGTGGCGGCAATATGGCTACATTTACACCAGGAACAGTACCCTTAAAACCAGGCAAGCCTTTCCTTTTAAAAGGAACCTTTATTTGTTTATTTATTAATTTATTACATTTGGGTGTGTTTCTGGCCCCCGCCCTTAGGGGCTTGAAGAAATATATGGGCTGCATGATGCTTCCACGCAGAGCTGAATCCGGCCCGCGCACTAGTACTGGTAAACCGCTTAGAGGATCTAAGCCTGTCCAGGAACCGCGGTGCGAGGCGGACCGGCCATGCTAATAAACCCTATTGGTTTCATTGGGCGACAGGGCTTGAGATGTCATTTAATCTCAATGTCGGGTAAAAGTCCCACAAAATTGGAAGCAACGTCTCCAAAATGACCTTTACAGTGTTGACGGGGACGGTAAACCTCAAATCAAACAAACATTTGGGTGTAGATCTATTTTTTTTTTTTTTTTTTTTTTTTCATTATCTTTTATGTTATTTATTTTTTTCGAACAGTCGGACCACTCCTCCAACCACAGTGGTTTCTTCTGGCGGTAGGGCAGAGTTACATCGGTCCGACGTGGATTACCAACATTGGCCCGATAAACTTGTCAACATTGCGCCCACGTGGTTCAAACATATCAATGCTATCAACGAGAATTCCTGCATATATGCATCAGAAAATGAACCGTGTTGTAGATGTGTTGTAGAATTTATAACTGACTGGTGTTGTTCGATACCTGCCGTGGTCGCCACTAATCTTTCGTGGAGATTGATCATGTAACCTTTTTTATTATATACCCAGAAAATGTCCCGTTTACTGTCTACAGAAGTTACCGGTCAATATTTTTCCATATTGCCCGTAGTCAAGTTCATATTGCCCGTAGATAAGCAGTCACGTTTACAATAGAACTACTTTCAAATTTGTTCATTTCGATACTAAAAATGTGCAGCCATCTTGTCGAGCGTATCGACTGAATTAACCTAAAACAAAACGAATATAAGCTGTGACAAGGTGCAAAAAGCGCATTTTATGCTAGCAAATATGACCTACCTGCAATCTGTTCAGATATTCAATAATTTCTATTAGGAAATCAAGAGTATTTTGAAAGAAACAAAACTAACACTTCGGTAAAAATGGCGTCCCCCGTTGGGAAACGTCAATGTTTTAATGACGTTACATCAACCGACGTTAACGTCGTCTTCACTTTTGCGCCATTGGGCGTGGTTTTTCATAGTGTAGGAAGACACTCAACGAACTGCATTATTTCCATTTCAAAGCACTTACATATGGAAAATCTCATTTTACGTTCAAATTTCCATGCCAGGCAATCCTGAATGCTGGCCAAGAGTCCAAGTTTGGGTATATAATAAAAAGGTTATTGACTTTAAATTGTGAAATATTCGGCACTCGTTCATATGGCGGAGACGCACTCGCAAGCTCGTGCGTCCTTCGCCATATGAACTCATGCCGAATATTGCACAATTATAAGTCAATAACCTATAACTACGGTCATTCTCTCCCTTCCGCTGACCCAAGAAGGACAGTTGTCAGTTTCTGGCCAAAAATTGTGCACGATACAGGTTAACTTACGTACAAAAAATAGAAGTTTTGTGTGCTTGATTTGAGGTTTAACGTCCGCGTCAACACTATATATGCCATTTTGGAGACGTTGCTTCCATTTTTGTGGGACTTTTACCCGACACTGACATGAAATGACATCTCAAGCCCTGCCACCCAATGAAACCAATAGAGTTTATATGCATGGTTGGTCCGACTCACACCACTTTGCCTGGGCAAGTTAAGATCCTCTTAGCGGTTTACCGGTACTCATGTGCGGTCGGCTTCAGCTCTGCATGGAAGCATCATGCAGCCCATCTATTTCTTCAGGCCTCGATGGGCGGGGCCAAAAAATAGAAGTGGAGGCAATGATCAGGAATCGATACAATCAACCCATAGCTCCCATCATAGACACCAAAGGGAAAGAAACACAAACATGAAACAACAGACCCTAACGGAAACACCAACAGCGAAAAGCCAAACGGACAGTGACTTTCCCACAAAATGGCCAATAGGCTATCCAAAATAAAATAATATAAGCGACACAAACACACAAAGACAAACCATAACAAAAATAAACCGCGACAGAAGAACCGTAAGTCTGCCCATGAAAGTGTGGATAGGTGAACTGACCTAAATAGTGTTGACTGGGCCGTTCAGTATACTTGTGGATCAGACAGAAAGCAGAGACAAATCGAGCAGTTCACAAAAAGCTAAAACTTGTAATTTCAAGGGAGGCCACAAGAAAGAACACAGCGGGTAGATTTCTAGGCTGATATTGACGGATATTTTAGTGTAAAACTGAGCAGCTTTTTGCTCATAATAAAAAATAAAATAAAGTGTCTCAACAATTTATGCATTTAGATTGCGTTATGTAATATACTACTTTAACGCAATATTTACTGAAATACTACTGATCCATTCAAAACCTCTTGGTACCATCTAATGAACTACATGTATTTTGCTTCCTATCAGAATCAGAATCAGAATTGCTACTGGTGACACGTCAAAAGACATTCATATTCATACACCAGAACCTGTGATGTGGGAAGTTAGTCCCTAGCTCTAACCAAAGAGGTAAATTTAGCTTCACAATCATCAGCACCTTCAGCTGTCGAAATAATCGAATCGGGAAGCGTATTCCAATCTCTAATGGTTCTGGGGAAGAACGACTCTTTATAAATGTCAGTTCTTGCAGTAAGGGTCTGAAACGCCAACAAATGGTGATTTCTACAGTGTCTAGCTGGGGGAACAAGGTCATCTGTTGGAATGCTGGCAGCACCCTTCAGACCTTTGTATAATAGGATTAGCCTACTGTCTTTTCTCCTTTTCTTGAGAGACTCCCATTTTAATTTTCCAAGTATTCCAGTCATGCTTCCAGTTTCAAAGCAGTAATTGCCAGTTACAAATCTAGCAGCTCTATTCTGAACTTTCTCAATTTCATCGTTAAGGACCACTCCACTGGGGTCCCAGATACAACTATCATATTCCAAGATTGGGCGAACAAGACCTTTATATGCTGCCTCTTTAACATCCTGGGGGCACTGATGAAGATTTCGCCTCAGGAAACCAAGCGTTTTATTTGCCTTAGTACACATGTTGCTAATATGAATATTCCATCTCAAGTTGTGTGAGATTGTCACTCCAAGGTATTTAATGGAGTCCACATTCCCGAGGACCGTTCCCTCTAAGGTGTAAGAAGCCTCAACTTTATTAGATCTCTTCCTAGTTATCTGCATAATATTGCATTTAACTGGCTGAAATCTCATGCCCCATTTTCGGGCCCAACAACCTAATCTATCTATGTCAGCCTGAAGTTTCACTGAGTCATCTGTATCTCTTATTTCCCGGTAACAAACACAGTCATCTGCGAACAGTCTTATTTCTGAGTCAATGTCAGTGGAAACATCATTGATGTACAGGGAGAACAAAAGTGGACCAAGAACGGTCCCTTGCGGGATCCAGACAAAACTGGAGCCCACTCCGAAGATTCACCATTAACAACAACCCGCTGTTTTCTGTAGCAAAGAAAGGAATCTATCCATTTGAGGGTCTTTCCCCCATTTCAATAACCAAATAACTTAGATTTAAGTATTTCATGAGGAGGGGTGTCAAAAGCCTTTTCGAAGTCCAGAATAAATGTGTCCACCTGTCCCCCTTTGTCCAAGATTTTTGCCCAGTCATTAATAACTGTGCTTAGATGAGTTTCACAACTGTGCCTTTTCCTAAATGCATGTTGTCTGTCTGACAAAAGTTTATGTTCGTCCAAGTGGGCTATGATGTTTGAGCAGACTATATGTTCTAGCAATTTACACAGAACACAAGTCAGAGACACAGGGCGATAATTACGGGCAAGAGCCCTATCTCCTTTTTTGAAGAGTGGACATATGTTTGCTAAGAGCCATTCTTTGGGGCTTACACCCGTATCAAGAGACTGTTAAAACAAATGTGCAAAAACTGGAACCAACTCATTTGCTAGTTCCTTCAGGACTCTAGGATGAGGCGCATCAGGTCCTAAGGCCTTACTGGGGTTTAAGCCTTGAAGTAACTTGATCACGCCTGCAGCTGTCACAAAAATATTATTCATGAATGGGGCCGATCTTCCAGTCATTGGAACCTCCGTGAACTCTGTTTTATTAAACGCATCATTGAATTGATCAACTAGTTCCTCTGCCCTTTCAGAGTCTGATTCAGCAACCCCGTTCCTTCCTCTTTTATTAAGGGGCGGGATTCCTTGCCTGTCTTTCTTCTGGCTATTGATATATCTGTAGAAGTCTCTGGGATTTGCCTTTACATCACCTACCAAGTTATTCACATACAAATCATGCTGATTTTTTTTTATATCAGTCTTGATTTCACGTCTCAAGTTTTCAAATTTTGTCCGGAGTTCACCACTTCCCGTCTTTTTTGCCTTTGCATGAATCTTATTCCTTCTGCGAATTTTTCTCCTTATCTCTGGAGTGATCCAGGGAATAGAAGATACAGACCTACTAGTTTTTGAGGGGATATGATTTTCGGCCGAAGTATGAATGAAAGAAGTTATCAAATCAAAATTCTCCTGTACAGACCGAGCATCTGAATGACCATTGAAGTATTTCTCCTTTGCAAATCTGAGTGCATCCTTCCTCACAGTTTCATAGTCACCTTTCTGATATGAGTACACCTTCTTCCGAGGTTTCTTTATTGGTGGGATGTGAATTTTTAAATATCCAGAGACAATATCGTGGTCACTTAGTTTATCTGGGGAATGAATGTCTTCGAATTGTCCTGGCAAAGTCGTAAGGATCAGATCCAATGTGTTCTTATCACGAGTGGGGAAGTTAACAATTTGTTCAAGGCCATGATCGTTCATAATATCAATTAAAATTTGTCCTTCCGACTGACTTAGAATTGTGCCTTGTTTGCTGAGCAATGTCTCTGAAGTTGAGGTCACCTAGAACATGTACAGCCGGGAGTTTTTTACCCTTATGCTGCGATTTGATGCAATCCAGTTGGTCTTTAAACAACTGGAAGTTTTCGATCGTACCATTTGGTGGTCGATACCAACTTGCTACGAAGTGGGAAGTTTTATTTGCAAAAACCTTAACCCAGACCGTTTCGGTGTCATTTTCCATTTCCATGAAAGGCATGTGAGGAATGTCTCTATGAATGAGCAACATCACCCCTCCGCCATGAGAGTTCCTATCTTTTCTGTAGACACAGTACTGACAGGTTTCAGGGAAAAGCTCAGATGTAGTAATTGAACTGTCAATCTTTGTTTCCTGAATAGCAACAATGTGAGGTTGAGATGTATCGAGGAAAGCTAAAAGTTCAAGAATTTTTCCTCTAATTCCATTTATGTTTATACTGCAAAGTTTCAAACCTTTCACAAAATTTGACTTAGTTTCATCAGCAGTCGAAGATTTGCCTCTCTTATCCTCTGACAGAGGTTCAAACCTGTTTGGCTTACTCAGTTCTACATATTCATCAAAGAAGGAGTCTGAAAAGTTACAGACCTCAAATTTTGGACATATCCAGTGGCAGCTTTAATTTACCAAAGTGCCATATTCTGAATCTGAAATGAAGGAACATTCAGTGTGTATCCACATTTCACATTGATCAAACTGAACGGCTTTGTGGCCATTAAGGACAGCACCACTGCAAAGACCACAGTCAGCTTTGCAGTCTTTGCAATACCAGGTTCCAGCTCTAGATTCAATTTCTAACAATTGACTGTTATCCAAATCAGAACATGAGGAGTGAAAGCGCTTGTTACAGTCCTCGCATTCTATCCATTTCTCGGAACATTTGCAATATTTTTTGCAGAGTCCACAGCGAAACCTTGGGCCGGGGTTAGTTTCAATGTCTCCGGCCAAGATTAGAAGTAAAGCCAAGTTTGTACCGCGTGGGGACTTGAAGTTTCGCAAGCCCTCCGAACACCTTCTGTTCCCATTCTTCCTTGTAAATGCCAAGTACTGGGGAATTCTACTACTGCTCTCCTAATTTGTAATCTTGCACCCCTGATTTCCATCATCTGGATACATTCTGTAAGTTGTTTTCCAAAGAGTAAACCCAAGAATTAAGACCATGGGAAACAGGGAGACCTTCATTTTAATATACCGGGTAGTGATTTGATTATTTCTAATGATTTAGTATGGGTGTCAAGCAACAATCCTGATTCCGAGCTTGTCACAGCCAGCACACTGACAACTACAAAGGGCTAATCAGTATACTGGTCCAATTATATACAGCTCAGCACACTCAAATATCTGACAACAACACACAGGCTCTCCAGAAAAAATGAATGTGCCAAGCGACCTAATTTTGATCCTAATAATTTCAGTTTACGTTACCCCACCCACTAGTGAGGTAATGGCGGGAAAGAATGTCAGCAATTTTTTCAATCTACAAGACAAAAAAAATCACAATCTAGGGTAACCAGCAATAAAATGTTGCTGGAACCAGCAATAAAATGCTGCTGGTTTACGCTTGTCTGTTATGAATCAGACAAGAAACCAAACAGATATCCAAGAAAAAAAACTTCTGTTTCAGCGAGCTATTTTTTTCCAATTCCGTCCAAGTCGAACGGAATACCGACATGACCTCGAACGGAATACCGACATGACCCTATATATAATGAAAATACTTAAATTGGGATCAAGAACTAAAACCGAACGCACAATTACGTTCGCGCCTTGGAATGGTTATAAATCAGCTTTGGTCCCCGTGGCAGAGTTGTATTTTGCCTGCAACCGCAGCGGGGATTAAAACAATATGAACATGAGTACACAATTATAATAATGTTCCATCTGTATGATACCGACAACACTGGTCAGGATTGTTTGTCTGGTTGAATTAAGGATTAACATATTCTATACATGTGTTGTCGACCGAGCCGGTACTGCGTAAAACTGCTGTCAACCGAGAAATACGGATGCCGACAGAGGAACATCACGAATTGGGCGCATTTGGAGAGACGAAAACGTAACTTTCGTACGTTTAAACATTTACAAACGATGTCGATTTTTACAGAGACAAGGTGTTTTATAGTTGTTTGTCCACTTAAAAATAGTTGTGACGCTGAAAAACACTATAGGGCCTACTTTAAAATACCGGTGTCCCAGTTTATCTTGACCCCTGGGTAGCTTTACCCCCGGGGGTAAAGCTAATCAGGGGTAGCTTTACCCCCGGGGGTAAGGATATCCCGGGATATCTTTACCCCCACCCTGGATATCTTTACTCACGGGGGTAAAGCTAAACTGGCCAGGATATCTTTACCCCCACCCCAACTTTTGGGTATAAACTGTTTTCTTAATACCCAATTTCTTCTTATATGTAACTGAAGCAAGATAGTGGACCCGATGTTTCACTTTAACATATTTCGTTTCAATCATGACTCGGACTAATAGAACTACCCTTGGCAAGAAATACGACCATATTATAGAGAAAAATGATTATTTAATAACTTCTTCTTGTATATTTTCATATTCAAAATGTTGCTTATGACAATCTTTCATAATCTTGCATTATCGCTGTCAGTTGTGAAATGGGTGGTGGTGGTGAGTTGAAAGGCGGGGGTAAAGATATCCCGGCTGGGATATCTTTACCCCCGGGGGTAAAGCTAAACTGGCCAGGATATCTTTACCCCCACCCCAACTTTTGGGTATAAACTCTTTCTTAATGCCCAATTTCTTCTTATATGTAAGTGAAGTAAGATAAAGGACTCGATGTTTCACTTTAACATTTTTCATTTCAATCATGACTGGGACTAATAGAACTATCCTTAGTAAGAAATATGACCATATTATAAAGGCAAATGATTATTTAATAACTTCTTTTTGTATATGCATTTTCTTATTCAAAATGATGCTTATGACAATCTTTCATAATCTTGCATTATCCCTGTCAGTTGTGAAGTGGGTGGTGGTGGTGGTGAGTGGAAAGGCGGGGGTAAAGATATCCCGGCTTGGATATCTTTACCCCCGGGGGTAAAGCTAAACTGGCCAGGCTATCTTTACTCCCACACCAACTTTTGGGTATAAACTATTTCTTAATGCCCAATTTCTTCTTATATGTAAGTGAAGCAAGATAGTGGACTCGATGTTTCAATTTAACATTTTTCGTTTCAGTCATGACTCGGACTAATAGAACTACCCTTAGTAAGAAAAATGAACATATTATAGAGGCAAATGATTATTTAATAACTTCTTTTTGTATATTTTCTTATTCAGAATGTTGCTTATGACAATCTTTCATAATCTTGCATTATCCTTGTCAGTTGTGAAATGGGTGGTGGTGGTGAGTGGAAAGGCGGGGGTAAAGATATCCCAGCTGGGAATCTTTAACCCCGGGGGTAAAGCTAAACTGGCCAGGATATCTTTACCCCCACCCCAACTTTTGGGTATAAACTATTTTCTTAATGCCCAATTTCTTCTTTGTTTTGTAAGTGAAGCAAGATAGTGGACTCGATGTGTCACTTTAACATTTTTCGTTTCAATCATGACTCGGACTAATAGAACTACCCTTAGTAAGAAATATAACCATATTATAGAGGCAAATGATTATTTGATAAATCCTGATTCATGCAAGCTAGCTTGTGGTAGTGTTATGTCAACCATAGACCATTGAACATCAGTAGTACCTTCATTGTTGAGAAGTGTGCTTGTTTGGGTTTTCCAAAGTCTGCATTTGGGGTAATGTTACACTATCTTCACCCCAACGTATGCGCAATAGTAGAAGTTGTGAAAAACTGATTCATGCACGCTATATAGTATAAGTGTGCTTGTTTGTGTTTTTCGAAATGCTGGAAGGGTGGGGGCCAAGCTACCCCAGCCAGGATATTCCCCCCCCCCCCCGGGGGAGGGGGGGGTGAAGGTATCCCGATCGAGATATCTTTACCCCCACCCATGAGCAATGGTAGAGGTGTGAAATCCTGATTCATGCAAGCTAGCTTGTGGTAATGTTATGTCAGCCATAGACCATATGACATCAGTTCCATTGTTGAGAAGTGTGCTTGTCTGGGTTTTCCAAAGTCTTGATTTTTAGGGGGTGTGGGGGTCACCCTATCCCAGCCAGGAAATCTACACCCCCACCCATGAGCAATGGTATAAGATGTGAAAAAATATTCTTGCAAGCTGTATGGTTTAGTTGTGCTTGTTTTGTTGTTTTTTTTAAATGCTGGAAAGGTTGGGGATGAAGGTATCCCAGCCAGGATATTTTGCCCCCCGGGGGTGAAGGTAACCTGGCTGTGATATTTTACCCCCACCCATGAGCAATGGTAGAGATGTGAAATCCTGATTCATGCAAGCTAGCTTGTGGTAGTGTTATGTCAACAATAGACGATACGACATCATGTCTATGTTAAATAGTCATTTGCCTCTATAATACGGTCATATTTCTTACTAAGGGTTATTCTGCTAGTCAGAGTCATTCTTGAAACGAAAAATGTTCAATTGAAACATTGAGTCTCTATCTTACTTCAGTTACATATAAGAACAAATTTGGCATTGAGAAAATAGTTAATACCAAAAGTGGGGATGGGGGGTAAAGATATCCTGGCCAGTTTAGCTTTACCCCGGGAGGGGGGGGGGCAAGATATCCCAGCCGGGATATTTTCACCCCCGTCTTGCCAAACGCCAACACAACCACGTGACCCCCACTCACTGACAGGGATAATGCACGATTATGAAAGATTGTCATAAGCAAGGTGTTGACTTTGAAAATAAACAAAATGCAGTTTTTAAACAGTCATATGCCTCTATAATGTGGTCATATTTCTTACTAAGGGTAGTTCTATTAGTGTCATGACTGAAACAAAAATGTTTAAGTGAAACATCGAGTCCACTATCTTGCTTCAGTTTCATATATAAAAAAATAAATTGGGCATTAACAAAACAGTTTATATCCAAAGGAGGGGATGGGGTTAAAGATATCCTGGCCAGTTTAGCTTAACCCCCCCCCCCGGGGGGGGGGGCAAGATATCCCAGCCGGGATATCTTCATCCCCCGCCTTTCCACACACCACAACCACCACCACTCACAAATGACAGGGATAATGCAAGATTATGAGTCTACTATCTTACTTCAGTTACATATAAGAACAAATTTGGCATTGAGAAAATAGTTAATACCAAAAGTTGGGTTGGGGGTAAAGATATCCTGGCCAGTTTAGCTTTACCCCCGGGGGGCAAGATATCCCAGCCGAGATATCTTCATCCCCGCCTTTCCATTCACCACCACTACCCATTTCACAACTGACAAGGATAATGCAAGATTATGAAAGATTGTCATAAGCAACATTTTGAATAAGAAAATATACAAGAAGAAGTTATTAAATAATCGTTTGCCTCTATAATATGGTCGTATTTCTTACTAAGGGTAGTTCTATTAGTCCGAGTCATGACTGAAACGAAAAATATTAAAGTGAAACATCGAGTCCACTATCTTGCTTCACTTACATATAAGAATAAAATTGGGCATTAAGAAATAGTTTATACCCAAAAGTGGGGATGGGGGTCAAGATATCCTGGCCAGTTTAGCTTTACCACCGGGGGTAAAGATATCCCAGCCGGGATATCTTTACCCCCGCCTTTCCACTCACCACCACTACCCATTTCACAACTGACAAGGATAATGCAAGATTATGAAAGATTGTCATAAGCAACATTTTTAATAAGAACATATACAAAAAGAAGTTATTAAATAATCATTTACCTCTTTAATATGGTCATATTTCTTACTAAGGGTAGTTCTATTAGTCCGAGTCATGATTGAAACAAAAAATATTAAAGTGAAACATCAAGTCCACAATCTTGCTTCACTTACATATAAGAAGATAATGGGCATTAAGAAAATAGTTTATACCCAAAAGTGAGGATGGGGGTAAAGATATCCTGGCCAGTTTAGCTTTACCCCCGGGGGTAAAGATATCCCAGCCGGGATATTTTTACCGCGGCGGCAGGGCTTGAGATGTCATTTCATCTTAAGGGCGGGTAAAAGTCCCACGAAATTAGTCTCCAAAATGACCTTTGCAGTGTTGACGGGGACGTTAAACCTCAAATCAAACAAACACATCTAATCAGGAAAATTGCCTGAACTGTTAGTATTTAAAAATAGCGAGCATTACAAATTTAACGCTCGGCTGAATTGAGTATGAAAAACGTTTTATAACCTTTTAATAGCCTGGTCGAGAAACACTAAGATTGGAATGCCGCTCTACAGCACCAAATTTTTTAAATGTCCTATATATTGACAAAGCCCCATTTCTCGCTAACTTTTCAATACACTTTAGGCTAATACAAGTACTTTTTTCAACAGATCTAAGCACTTCACAATCAAACCTTTCATAAAAGTCATCTATTTTTAAGGCATTCAAGAGTTCTGCAACGGAAGGTCAGGTGTTTTTTTTTTTTTTACCGGATACTACGGTCTTCGACTACATGTGATTAACGATCGGCTCGATTTGAGTGAAATAAACTCGAAAGGACCGTAAAATGATCCCCGCTTCGCACCCCCCCCCCCCCCCCCCCCAAAATAAAAAAAATCAAGGTTGATATGCTCTAGCTTATTCTGACCTTTTTTGTTTGCTGTGTTGTGGTGAGTTGTGGTGCCTATTCAGATTAATACAAACTTGCTGAGCAGAAGAATTGAGCAATGCTATTTTTTTTAACAAAGTCCACACATCAATGGATTTGACCGAATTCATAAATAGAAGCGCTCACTTCAGAAACTCGCGGATGAGAGGGCATGTGTGTGCTGCACTGTAGGGGTTCTGTCCCCTTAAATCCCTGTTGGAAAAGGACCCAATGGGCCCAACCAAAATAATGCTTACTGTCATTTACTGGACATTAGCGACACAGGGTCAAAATTTCAAAACATAAAAAGGAATATTTTGCAATAGGGAACAAATTGTTTTCAAGCTGCATCATTTTGAACATGTACGTATTGGTGCCATTTTTAACAAGCTGGCTTTTTTTTTCTGTCTATACAAGCATGAGTTAAACTGTTTTGATAAAACACAAAACGTCCACGATTTCAACGAAAAATACATTTCACTTTTTCTGAGTCCGGTAAGGAGATAACTACGGCTAATCCCTGCCTTCCTAAATTTAGCCACCCACCTAGCTTAGCGGTTAGTCCATTTGCCTCAGATGCTAAAGGTCCCAGGTTCGATCCACAGCAGGGTTGACAAAATTTCGGCGTCAGAACACGTTCCATTAGCATCATTTGCAGGTATGGATGTCATAAAGTGCATCGTCCTTCGAATCGGGACGTTAACTGAAGCCCCCCCCCCCCCACACACACACACACACACACCTGTGCAGGGAGAACCATCCCCTGTGCAGGTTAAAGAACCATACCGCAATTACATGGTTACTGTGTACTCTTTCATCCTTCAAAAATGGAGTATATGCAGTATACAACGTCTGTGTCCCCTCTTGGGGTTTAGTTGAAAATGGAAGAAAAATAGCGAGAATGCTCATTTGTCACTACTTGGAACGGTTTAAAATTAAACAGCACCGGTCGTTCCGGTCGTTAGTTTATCGATAGAGTAGCCTGGAATCAGCAGAAAAACCAAGCTTCGCGACGATTGTTTTCTTGACTGACCTGTAACAGAAAGCCATGTGAAAGTAGCAAACTCTAAATTTAGAGCTGCAAATACATCATTTTGGATTCAAATTGGTCAAGAGAGGTTCATTTTAATGAAAGATGTCAATTGAAAGCGAAAAAAGTTTCCTCCGTCACTATATATAGTTCGCTTGTGATTGATGGAAACCTGAAAATTTTTGTCACATGTTTATGCCGAATTTTGCGTTGCTGAGTTAATCCATGCGAGAAAAACATGTTTCCTGCAAGTGACAGACAGGGGTGGATTATTGTTGCAAAGTGGACATATTTAACTCGTATAATTCATAATAAGCAGATGAAAAACTGCATTTCCGAAAAAGATACACCGGGTAAAATGAGGTAACCCCCCCCCCCCGAAAAAAAAAAACAACAAAAAAAAAAAAAAAAAAAAAATTGAGCCGAAGTACCCTCCTCGTCTCAAATATATAGTACAAAAAAAATCAAGCCCCTATGATTAAAGTTAAATTTTGGTAGCCCCCGCCCATGCATCGGGGCTTGAAGAAATAGATGGGCTGCATGATGCTTTCACGCAGAGCTGAATCCGACCGCACACGAGGACTGGTAAACCGCTTACTCAGTAGAGGATCTAAGCCTTCCCAGGTAAAGCGGTGCGAGTCGGACCGTCCATGCTTATAAATCCTATTGGTTTCATTGGGCGACAGGGCTTGAGATGTCATTTCATCTCAATGTTGGGTAAAAGTTCCACAAAATTGGAAACAACCTCTCCAAAATGACCTATACAGTGTTGACGGGGACGTTAAACCATAAATCGAACAAGTTGGCTGCTTTCAAAAAGCATCCAATAGGTTTGGTCTTGTCAGTCTACATTCTGATTTGAGCCAGCTGATATCATCATCCCACTTAATGTATTTTTTGAATAAAAATAATAAACTTTAAACGTTCCAAGGCGGTTCTTCTGTCGCGGTATATTTTGTAATGGTTTGTCTGAAGTTTGGAGGCCTTCATGCGGACTGAGCAAATTATTTGTCTAAATCGCGAAGGAAGTAAGGGCGAGTGGCCACGTAAAATCGAATTAAGCACCACCCCCCCCCCCCCCTCCCCCAAGTGGAATTCGTTTCCGCTGACCGTTCCAAGGCGGTTCTTCTGTCGCGGTTTGTTTTTGTTATGGTTTGTCTTTGGATGTTTGTGTCGCTTATGTTATTTTATTTTGGATAGCCTATTGGCCATCCGCTGTTGGTGTTTCCACTAGGGTCTGTTGTTTCATGTTTGTGTGTCGTTCCCTTTGGTGTCTCTGATGGGAGCTGTGGGTTGATTGTAACGATTCCTGATCATTGCCTCCACTTCTATTTTTTAATACAAAACGAGTATATAAAATTTCGAAGTCTGTGACCTTGGTATCAGGAGGGGTAGGTAGTGATGAGCTAGAGTATTCTGTGGTAAATTGTTTAACGCCATGGCAAGTAACTTACATATGGTTTACACATGTATAGCACAAAACTTAACCAAACGAAAATGTAAACCGAATTTTTCAAAGGTCATAATATTTGGTGGACAGTAATTCTCGAAACTTAAGGCACATCTTCACATCTTAGCCTTACTAGATACACATTTTAGGCTTGATCGGATGAAAACTGTATAGTAGGAGTTATACGGAAACGAAAAAAAAAGTTTACGAACGGACGGACGGACACCAACCCCATAACTTAATAGGACTGTTTTTTGTTGTTGTTGTTGTTTTTCAAACGGGTATATAATTTTTTTTCCTTAGTCATCAGGCCTTCTATAGGGCCTTGGTTATCTATTTCATTTGTTGTTAACGTCCCTGTTAACACTGTATGAGTCTTTTTTGAGACACTGCTTCCAATTTGTCGCCCAATGAAACTAAATGGTTGAAATGCATGAACAGTCCGACTCGAGTCACTTTTCCTGGGCAGGCTTAGAACTTCTAGGCGATTTAAAACTACCCATGTGCAGCCGGTATCAGCTCTGCGTGGAAGCATCATGCAGCCCAACCTATTTCTTCAATCCCCGATGGACGGGGGCCGATCAGATCTTAGGGCAATATATTGGACTGCATGAGCTGAAACCGACCGAACTTTGAAGTATTGCTGAACCGCCTAGGAAGATCTAAGCCTGCCCAGACAAAGTGCTGCGAATTAGACTGTATCTTAAACCTCGGCAGTTTCTTTGAGCGGTACCTCCGCAAAAACCTGAACTTTGCAATCCTTTTGTATATCTTTCTGGATCACAATTTAATTGTAAAAGAAACTGATTAGTTAAACGTCAAGTATTGAGTGGAAATAAAGAACACCTTTCTCGGCTTATCAGATACAATAGCTTCCATCGAATGCGCCAAAATGTCTTTAAACAACTCATTCTGTAACTAATGGCAAGTCACTTAGTAGTCATGAAGTTTTTGAACAGAAACTATTGCTACGTATCTGTGCTGGGCTCAAGAACAATAAACAACGACCCATCAACGTTATGACTTTGTTTCGCTCCCTAAATATTTTATATATTTGGAAGAGTTAGAACCTTCGACCTTGGCACTGACGTTAATTCTAGTAGCGAAGACATTAAAATGTTTTGACACACCCAGCGATCTTTTTTGGTTTTACGATCCTTTCAAGATTATTTCACATCAAGCCGATCGTTAATCAGAGGTGAGCGAAAACTGGAGCACCCGATGAAAAACCTCCTGACCTTCCGTTGCAGAACTTCTCATTATGTGACATGAGCCATGCTCAAACCTACAGCGTTGAGAGACCTGATGATTAAGAGTCAGCACTCTTATCCACTAGGCCACGGAGGCCCGTTACACCCAGCGATCTTTATAAATGAGGAAAAATAACGTTCTCTGTCTTTCCAACATTTACACATACGTATTATTAGAGCTATCAGCGTACCGAAAGATGTTCAGAATATATAAATCTTTTCCTATCTCTGTGAAATAAACTTTGCAAGTTTTGTTTATTTGTATTTAACGGCCCAGTCAACACTGATTTGGGTCATGTTTGGGCTGTCAGTGTACCAATCCACGCTTTTCCTGAGCAGGCTTATCCGTAAGCGGTTTACCAGTTCAGTGCACATTCTGTCGCCAAAAACTGACCACAGCCCTTCCTGAATCAGCGGAAGCGAGAGAATGACCATAAAAAAGATTTCATCATCAATCTCCACGAATGAATGTTGCCAACCGCGGTAGGTATCGCACCCGAGTCTTCCTTATCACCAGTCAGACTGCATCCGACTGAGCTACCGCAGCCAGCCACACTTTGTGAGTATTAGTAGTTATGTTCTGTTTTTTTTTTTGTTTTTTTTTTTCGTTTCCATTACTCCATAATGGCATTTCAAGACGTAAAATTTGCGAAAATGACTGCGGCTGTTATAAGTTCCCAAAAGGGAAATAGATACGCCTTAAGGGGGTGGGGCTACTCCTGTAAAAGGAGTTTCTCTTTGAATAAATCTAAGGGGTATATTCTTAAAGGAAAAAATTTGCTCCTGGGGAGCAAATTCTTCCCTTTTAGAGTAGACCCCTTGAGGAGCAAATTCTTCCCTTTTTAGAGTAGACCCCTTTTTCAGTTGGACAGAGCCAACACAGTAGCAACCATAAGGTTCTTAAAGTTGTATTTCCATCACGAAATCATGCCTATAGAATTGTGATCCCCTTTTATATGTTCTATAAAAGGGTTATCCTCTGGAAGCAAGGAATACACCACAGAACTAAAAAATATGGTGCGCACATGTTTTCTCGGCCAGACTAGCTTGTTTCGGCCAATTAGGCCTCATCAGTACCCTAAGACATTATCAAAATTCCACAATGGAATCAATGATCCCAAAGGACAAGAAAATATAATCTACACTATGATGTAGGGCAGGGTGATGTTTTACCGCCGCCACACATACCCATACACCAGTTGAAGTGAAGTTAAATATGTTCTATAAAAGGGCTATCCTTTCGAAGCAAGGAATACACCACAGAACTGAAAAATATGGAGTGTACATGTTTTCTGGGCCAGACTAGCTAGTTTCGGCCAATTAGGCCTCATCAGTGACACTCAGATATTTTCAAAATTCCCCACAATGGAATCAATGATCCCAAAGGACAAGAAAATATAATCTTCGCTTTTATATAGTAAGCTCGGGTTTGCCGGGGTATACATTAATTTCCGTATTCATGCTCTGAGACACTAGATTGTGGGTACTCGATAGAATCGCCCTCGTCGAGGCGTTTCTGTCGACTCCCCGCAATCTATGGTTTGAGCAAAAAAGGCAAATATTCCAATTTTTCTTTTTAAAATTTCTTTTTCTTTGGCAAAAAATTGACAATGTATTTGTATAGGGCTGTTCCGAAATAGGGTAACTGCCACACCTGCAAGGTGTATCCATTTCTCTTAAGATATTTATTGTTGGAGTTGAAACGCTTGCTTTTTGGTCTGTTTCGCTATTCAGACAGGCTGTTTCCTGTAATTGCAGTATAGTATTGCATCACTGTTAAAGCTGATTGATTGCATCATCGTAAAAGCTAATTGGTTGATCGCGTCACGTGCCCCTCCATGGAACAGTTACAATCTGGTCATTAGACCCGGTTTGCACGCGTCATGGCGACCAAACCAACAATAGTTTATACAGTATTTCACTTCATATTCCCGAACAGCTTCCCGAAAAACTTTAATTTTGCAGGCACGCTGGAATGTCCTTCGTCTTTTTTTTTTTTTTTTTTTTTCATAATGGATTGTCCTTTGTGAGGGAGAGGGAGTGATATTTGATATATGGCTTGTGCCACGCAGAGGTTTCAGAGAAGGAAACTTACGTGGACCCAAAGATAATTTCCATTAGGTTTAGTTACTTTGCGAGAACGCATGAAACGTTCCGCTGTTTGTGTTAGATTGATACGCTCTGTTTATGTACATATATTCACTAAAATAGATCGTTACATAGTGCCAAGCAGTTCGGAATCTGTCAGACGGTTGTCAGTAATTGTAGCATTATAATTTAATATACAATGCATATTTATATAAACATTGTTAAAGTTTACTTTATAATCAATTCGTTGATTACTGTACGCATATACTTCTTTTTACACTAACTATTCCGTAAATATTTGTACATTCTTAAACTATCCTCCCTTGAATTTACAAGCATCAGCTTTCTTAAAAAAAAGGGCAATATCCTGTTATTTGACCCGCGGGTCAATTAAGTTCCGATCATTTTGGTAATTATCAAAATGTCGTGTTTTGTACATTTTCTTCTGATCTGGGTCACCAGGCGCTTGATTATAATCACGTGAACGAATATTCATCACCTCATTTGCATAAATTTACATTTTCAATTTATTCCGTAAATGGTTAGTTTTAATATTGCATTCACGGAATAAACTGCATAAAAATGTCTAATACTTCGTTTCTAAAAACCAGATTTCAAAAGTATGCATTTCTACTAACTGGAACTTATTTGACCCGCTAGCCGTTTTTGCCCATTCAAATACACGGTACTAATCTGACCCGGGTCAAATAACAGGAGTATATATATACAGACAGAAACTTAGAATAGTAACTTTACATTATGATATGCCACTCAAGGGGAAGTTTCCCCGGGAAAAGGGTTTCTTTGGGGGACATTCCATCAGAAAATGGGGCTTGGCATCTTTTGGGGTTAGTGTCTTAAAATAATTCGTTTTGTGACAATGCATTTCTTGAAAATATGCATTCCTAATAGATGGAACTAATTTGACCCGCTAGCCGTTTTTGCCCATTCAAATACACGGTACTAATCTGACCCGGGTCAAATAACAGGAGTATATATATACAGACAGAAACTTAGAATAGTAACTTTACATTATGATATGCCACTCAAGGGAAAGTTTCCCCGGGAATAGGGTTTCTTTGGGGGACATTCCATTAGAAAATGGGGCTTGGCATCTTTTGGGGTAAGTGTCTTAAAATAATTCGTTTTGTGACAATGCATTTCTTGAAAATATGCATTCCTAATAGCTGGAACTAATTTGACCCGCTAGCCGTTTTTGCCCATTCAGATACACTGTATTAATATGACCCGGGTCAAATAAGTTCCGAGTATTGCAGTTTAAATAGCCGAAACTTATTTGACCCGGGTCAGATTAGTACAGTGTATTTGAATGGGCAAAAACGTTGAACGGGTCAAATCAGTTCCAGCCATTACAAATGCATATTTTCAATATATGCATTGTCAGAAAACGAATTATTTTAAGTTACTAACCCCAAAAGATGCCAAGCCCCATTTTCTGCTGGAATGTCCCCCAAAGAAACCCTTTTCCCGGGGAAACTTCCCCTTGAGTGGCATATCATAATGATAGAGTTACTATTCTAAGTTTCGTCTGTATATATATACTCCTGTTATTTGACCCGGGTCAGATTAGTACAGTGTATTTGAATGGGCAAAAACGTTGAGCGGGTCAAATAAGTTCCAGCCATTACAAATGCATATTTTCAATATATGCATAATCAGAAAACGAATTATTTTAAGACACTAACCCTAAAAGATGCCAAGCCCCATTTTCTAATGCAATGTCCCCCAAAGAAACCCTTTTCCCGGGGAAACTTCCCCTTGAATGGCATATCATAATGATAAAGTTACTTTTCTAAGTTTCGTCTGTATATATATACTCCTGTTATTTGACCCGGGTCAGATTAGTACCCTGTATTTGAATGGGCAAAAACGGCTTGCGGGTCAAATAAGTTCCAGCTATTACAAACGCATAATTTCCGTCATGTGATTTATTCCGTAAATGAAAATTTAAAACAAACCATTTACGGAATAAACTGCAATTCTTCATTCTGTAAGTTTCTGTCTGTATATATACATAATACTGTTATTTGACAGAATATGGAGCAATACATATTTTGGGGCACGTGTCTTAAAATAATTCGTTTTCTGACTTGGCATATATTGAAAATATGCATTTCTAATATGCATCAGAAAATATGCATTTCTAGTATGCATCAGAAAATGGGGCTTGGAATCTTTTGGGGTAAGTGTCTGAAAATAATTCGTTTTGTGACATCGCATTTCTTGAAAATATGCATTCCTAATAGCTGGAACTAATTTGACCCGCTAGCCGTTTTTGCCCATTCAAATACACGGTACTAATCTGACCCGGGTCAAATAATAGGAGTATATATATACAGACAGAAACTTAGAATAGTAACTTTACATTATGATATGCCACTCAAGGGGAAGTTTCCCCGGGAAAAGGGTTTCTTTGGGGGACATTCCATCAGAAAATGGGGCTTGGCATCTTTTGGGGTTAGTGTCTTAAAATAATTCGTTTTGTGATAATGCATTTCTTGAAAATATGCATTCCTAATAGCTGGAACTAATTTGACCCGCTAGCCGTTTTTGCCCATTCAGATACACTGTATTAATGTGACCCGGGTCAAATAAGTTCCGAGTATTGCAGTTTAAATAGCCGAAACTTATTTGACCCGGGTCAGATTAGTACAGTGTATTTGAATGGGCAAAAACGTTGAACGGGTCAAATAAGTTCCAGCCATTACAAATGCATATTTTCAATATATGCATTGTCAAAAAACGAATTATTTTAAGTTACTAACCCCAAAAGATGCCAAGCCCCATTTTCTGTTGGAATGTCCCCCAAAGAAACCCTTTTCCCGGGGAAACTTCCCCTTGAGTGGCATATCATAATGATAAAGTTACTATTCTAAGTTTCGTCGGTATATATATATACTCCTGTTATTTGACCCGGGTCAGATTAGTACAGTGTATTTGAATGGACAAAAACGGCTTACGGGTCAAATTAGTTCCAGCTATAAGGAATGAATATTTTGTCTCATACGATTTATTCCGTAAATGTAAATTTTAAACAAACCATTAACGGAATAAACTGCAATCCTTACTATTCCAAGTTTCTGTCTGTAAATATAAAATCCTGTTATTTGACCCGGGTCAAATTAGTACAGTGTATTTGAATGGTCAAAAACGGCTAGCGGATGAAATTAGTTCCAGCTATTATGAATGGATATTTTCTCGCATGCGATTTATTCCGTAAATGGAAATTTTAAACGTACCATTAACGGAATAAACTGCGATTCTTGATTTTATAACTTTCTGTCAGTATATATATAATCCTGTTATTTGACCCGGGTCAGATTAGTACAGTGTATTTGAATGGGCAAACACGTCTAGCGGGTCAAATAAGTTCCACCTATAAGAAATGCATATTTCCAATATATGCCTTGCCAGAAAAAGAATTATTTTAAGAAACTAACCCCAAAAGATGCCAAGCCCCATTTTCTGATGGAATGTCCCCCAAAGAAACCCTTTTCCCGGGGAAACTTCCCCTTGAGTGGCATTTCATAATGATAAAGATACTAGTCTAAGTTTCTGTCTGTATATATATATATATATATATATATATATATATATATATATATATATATACTCCTGTTATTTGACCCGGGTCAGATTAGTACCGAGTATTTGAATAGGCAAAAACGGCTAGCGGGTCAAATTAGTTCCAGCTATTAGGAATGCATATTTTCAAGATGTGCCTTGTCACAAAACGAATTATTTTAAGACACTAACCCCAAAAGATGCCAAGCCCCATTTTCTGATGGAATGTCCCCCAAAGAAACCCTTTTCCCGGGGAAACTTCCCCTTGAGTGGCATATCATAATGATAAAGTTACTAGTCTAAGGCGGTATTCGACTGGTTATTTCGTGGTCCACGAACTGAAGCGTGGAGCACATTTTGTGTTCGACTGGGAGATTCGTGAAATTTCGAACAATTTCGTGGAGCACAACGACCACGTTTCAAAAAGAGCGTGAAATCAGTCACGTGACTGAATTAATACGCCTGGACATAGAAAAGTATATGGCGTGCCGTTTTACTATTTAATACAATTTCGAGATATCTATAATTTTACGAGATATCTATAATTTTATAATAGATATCTATAAATCAAATTATATATATCTATAATAAACAATTGGAGGTCATTATAAAAAGACATACTTGTAAAGAGATAAAAATATAAGTAACTGGCTTATAATTTAATGGCATTGATCAAGTAATTTTTTTTCTCATTGACCCAGGTACAGGTCCGAGGTCTGCTGCATTGGCCCGAGGTCTCGAGGCAAATTTAGAAAGTAACCATAATACACGTTTTATAAACAAATACGAAACTTAAAACTATTTATTGTGCTTGTCATTTGCAGTTAATATGGAGCAAAGACACAGCTCGGATCTATCTGATTATAAATGATTGGCTTGGAGGTGTCTCTTTGCCTTATGACTGTTAATCATAGCTCTCTCACGGCTGTGTTTCGAAACTGGCTAGGGTCACATGTGAGATGCCAACCGGAGGTCGCGTGGTTTTTCTCCGGGAATGCCGGCTTCGATTTTCGCCAACCTGTGATCAACGATCGGTAAGATATAAGTGAAATAATCTCAACAAAACAAACAAGGCAACGCAAGCGTAGCATCCCCTCGCAACAGCATACCATTCATCGACATGAAGGTTTGGAGCCTCTACGATGATAGCTGTATATTCTGTCCTGTTCATAAGAGTTTTAAGGTTAAGTCCATTGTGACCTTGACCTCTGACCACTGACCTTGAAAGTCAATACGGTTCATCGTCTCTCCATGGGGAACATTTATAGAAGGTTTGAAGCTTCTAAGATGATAACTGTGTATTCTATCCTGTTCATAAGGTTTTAAGGTCAAGTCCATTGTGACATTGATCTCCGACCCTTGACCTTGAAAATCAATAGGGTTCATCGTCTTTCCATGGGGAAAATTTGTGGAAGGTTTGAAGCTTCTACGCTGATAACTGTCTTCTATCCTGTTCATAAGGCTTTTAAGGTCAAGTTCATTGTGACGTTGACCTTTGAACCTTGACCTTGAAAATCAATAGCGTTCATCGTCTTTCCATGGGGAATATTTATGGAGGGTTTGAAGCTTCTGTGATGATAAATGTGTCTTCTATCGTGTTCACAATGTTTTAAGGTCAAGTTCATTGTGACCTTGACCTTTGACCTTGAAAAGAAATAGGGTTCACTGACTTTCAATGGGGAAAATTTGTGGAAGGTTTGAAGATTCTAGGATGATCTATTTGTCTTCTATCCTGTTCACAAGTTTTTTAATGTCAAGGCCATTGTAGCGTTGACCTTTTACCCTTGACCTTGAAAATCAATAGGAGGTTTTAGAGATTCCGTTTATGACGCCATTCTTGTGCTATCTATCTATCTATCTATCTATCTATCTATCTATCTATCTATCTATCTGTCTATCTGTCTGTCTGTCTGTCTGTCTGTCTGTCTGTCTCTGTCTGTCTGTCTGTCTGTCTGTCTCTGTCTGTCTGTCTGTCTATCTGTCTGTCTATTGAGAAAACTGTCCAACGATCTGTCTACATGTGCAATTACAAAACTGTCCAACGATCTGTCTACATGTGCAATTACAAAAATGTCCAACGATCTGTCTACATGTGCAATTACAAAAATGTCCATCGATCTGTCTACATATGCAATTACAAAAATGTCCAACGATCTGTCTACATGTGCAGTTTTAATAAATTGAAGATTCCTGTGGACAGACAACGTTTGTTTTGGTTTAAACAATATTTTATTTCAAGCAAAGATCATGTACAGAGAGAGAGAGAGAGAGAGAGAGAGAGAGAGAGAGAGAGAGAGAGAGAGAGAGAGAGAGAGAGAGACAGAGAGAGAGAGAGAGGTTTGACTGAGAAACTGACAGTAGACAGACAGACGACAGACAGACCGACTGACTGAATGACTGACTAACAGATGAACGGACGAACAGTTAGACATAAAAATAAACTGATACTGACAGTAGAAAACAACTAATGAGTGAACTGACAGACGGGCGTCGAGTCAACGTTGGTTCGACGTCATGCCGTCGACACCAACTCAAACTCACTTCAACGTCACATGGCCGTTGAGAGAGAGAGAGAGAGAGAGAGAGAGAGAGAGAGAGAGAGAGTGTGTGTGAGAGAGAGAGAGAGGTTTGACTGACAAACTGACAGACGACAGACCGACCGACTGACTGAATGAATAACTAACAGACGTACGGACGAACAGACAGAAAAATAAACATACTGACAGTCGAGAAAAAGCTAATGAGTGGACTGAAAGACGGTCGTCGAGAAAACGTTGACTCGACGACATGCCGTCGACACCCACTCCAACTCACGTCAATGTCAAGTAACCGTTGAGATGAGAGAGGTTTGACTGATCCGTGTATCCAAGAAGTTATTGTGGAGCTAAGCTAATAAGCCATTAATCCTTTTTGTACCAAATACCCGTTTTGGGGTTCCTGGTAATGTAAGGGCTGGGCAGGTTGATCTACCTGATTTTACTGTAAAATCTTGCACTTGCGAAGGAGTGTTTCATTCTCATGCACTGAAAGGGTGTTCTACGTTTGTTAAGAATTTAATGTTCCAATCCCACTGAGTCTTGATGGGTCCGAGCACTGGGCAAATGACATCTTATTAAGCAATATTATATTGTATTATCGCCAACGCAACGTTCTGACGTTTCATCGACGTTGCAAAGTCAAATTCAGTGCATCGCTTTGATGTTTGTTTGATGTAGACACGACGTTGTTGACACGTTACATGTCGGTTGACGTGGAAACTGTAATTTACATTTACCTACGCTCGCTAAGTGTTGGTACGCTGAGAGAGAGAGAGAGAGAGAGAGAGAGAGAGAGAGAGAGAGAGAGAGAGAGAGAGAGAGAGAGAGAGAGAGAAGGACCCTGTTGGGTCGTTTGTACAATATATCTTGAAGAGCAGTTAATTAAAACATAAGACTAGGGATTTGCCATCATGAAAAACACGCATATGCGAATTTGACCCCCTCAAACCCCACTTTTATATAGTAATACTGGGGTTTACAGGGGTAAACATTATTTTTCTTATTCCTGTTTGTTGGTACTCGATAGAACCGCCTCAAAACATAGATTGTGGGTACTCGATAGAACCGCCCGTACCTAATGCACAAAATGATTAAATCTCGTAGAGGCGGTTCTATCGAGTCCCCGCAATCTATGTTTCGAGCAGAAATAAAAAAAATATCACAATTTTTCATCTTAAAATTTCCCTCCCCACCCACACCCCCCCCCCCCCCCCCCAACCGAAAAATTGATAATATAGTTGTATAGGCATGTTTTCGTAATGCGAAATTTCACACCTGGTAGTATATCGGTGTTTGACCCATTATCTTACATTAGAAGTCGCTGTAATTAACACTTTATCTGTCCCACTGCCTTGAAGCATATACGACGTTGACGGTCAGGGCTTTTCCCGTTCTATTTTTAGAAGCGGAAGTGCTTCACGAAAAAAGCTCCTATAGGGGTCGTCGTCCTTCCATGGGAAACATTTGTGGAAGGCTGGAAGCTTCTACGTTGAAAACTGTGTCTGCTATCGTGTTCACAAGGTTCGGGACAGACACACACACTAACACAAACACACAAACACACACATGGACGCAAGGTACCGATGCTATATCCCCGTCACAACGTTGTTGCGAGGGGATAAAGTGGGGTTGTCAGAAGACAACATAGCTCGCCTATGGTGTCCTAAGTTGAATGAAGGCAAGTTATCAAAAATGAAATTTTAATAACACACTATTTGACCCAAAATGTCGATTTCTTTTCAAAAGAGCCCAACAGATTACAACAATTAAAAGACAACAAGAAAGTGTCCCTATGAACCACTAAACAAGAAATCTCATTTTAGTGCTTGTGTTTCACAAAACAATACAATTTCAGTTTGCTGTTTTTGCCCCTAAAAAGAGCTAAATGACGGCGAACTAATCAGAATGAATTAAATATCATTTTAAAACACACTTTTTTTTTTTGCAGTTTTTGACAAAAAATCTACAAACGTGCAAGTGATAATAGCAGTAAATATGTTTAAATAAAAAAAAAGAAATAAATAAATAAACATCCACGGTGATTTGAACTCGCGCCCCCCATTGTGGTGCAAAATTGATCTTTAGAACATAGTCCAGTAGTTTATCCACTGCGCCACGAGATTCGTCGATATGGGTTGTTGAATTCAAGCAATATAGAGCGTATATACGAATATATTTGATAATTTGTTTTCTGTTTGTTTGTTTGTTTGTTCGATTCGAGGTTTAACGTCCGCGTCAGCACTGTATAGGTCATTGCTTTCTGTGCAACCGAGGGACATACAAGAATGCCAAAATATAAAACAGTCACATTAGTTTTTCATTTTCTTGCTTTACGCATCAAACTGGAAGCACGGATCACATTTGACTGGAACAAAAACGTGGAGCACAATTTTCCACTGCGCATCATGGGCGGAGCTCAGTCGTGCTCCACGAAATGTCTCCAGTCGAATACCGTCCAAGTCTCTGTCTGTATATATATACTCCTGTTATTTGACCCGGGTCAGATTAGTACCGTGTATTTGAATGGGCAAAAACGGCTAGCGGGTCAAATAAGTTCCAGCTATTTGAAATGCATATTTTCAATAAACGAATTGTCAGAAAACGAACTAGATCTATTTTAAGACACTTACACCAATTGCAGTTTATTCCGTGAATGGTTAGTTTTTCATTCCCATTTACGGAATAAATCGCATGAAATATATTTCCGCTCCAAGTATATGTTGTGGGTACTCGTTAAAACAGCCTCGCCGAGACCATTCTCTCAAATACCTACGACCTATTTCTTAAACCATGAATAAGGAAAATAATGTATAACCGTTTTAACCCGTTTTATTATATGAAAGTGGAGTTTAAGGGGGTCAAAATATATTGGCCTGTTTTTGACATGTAAAACTGTTTCGTATTGTGTATGTCATTTTGTAGGTGTTATTTTAAACCGTATATATGGCAGTAGTGTATCATGTTTACCACAGCGGAACATTATCGATACATATTGTCCTTAAATGGTAATGTTTCGTTTTAACGTTTACATAACGATGAATATTCATAATTCCTTGGTTAAACAATATGGTAATTTATGAGCTGCCGTCGGATATCGAGGATATCGTCTGCAACGCACGTCCAGGTAAGCTTATTCTCCGCCCTATTTGATTATCAACCAATGGTTTTATTCTAATTAATTTATATCATTGTTTGCGCATTCCAAATCTGATGACGACATTGCTAAATTATAATTTGTTATGCAAGCGTCTATATGATCAAGATCAAGATAAATATGGTGGAATCAAATGATTTACGGGTCCAGTTTTCATATCAGAACTAATTTGACCCGCGGGTCAAATAACAGGATAATGCCAAAAAAAGAGTCTACCTGTCAAGTTTATTGCATAGAGCCGCAGGAAGGGTGAATGGACTTTTTGTTTCAGCCATGAAAGCCCCATTCAACCCGTTAAGCTTCCCACCTCAATTTGACCACAAAAAAATCCTTATTTTTGGCAAATTAAGCCCCCCAACCCAAACATGATTTTTTTTATTTGCCAAAATAAGCCTCCCAACCACCCAACTGGCTGCGACATACCAATGGCACCTCGTATAACAACGCGGGCAAATACCCACAGCCCCAGGGGGCGGTCCACAACCCTCGCCGGCCCCGGGCTCTAGGGTTTTGCCCACGTTGTTATACGAGACACTCGGTGGGTGTCATTTCCATTTAGGGATATCGCTGTACATAGTATACCTCTATCTAATAATGAAGGGATAGGACAATTAATTGTGGGTGGTTGAATGCAGGTCAACCACCTGTGGGAACTATTGCTGCAAGGTGTACTGCAAGATTCATTTAGCCAAAATTCGCAAAGGTAAGAAAATCCCCAATCCCTGTAGAAAATGTGGGAAAGGTGGTCAAAGGACGGAATAAAATACGCGGCCGGCATATGGCCTTTGAGAAGAAAGCCAGGATACAATTCGATCTGGTAGTGTGCGAGCTCCTTGACCTTCGAATTTCCATTTAGAGATATCTGTGTAAATAGTATACCCGTTTAACGACATGGGTGAATTGATTAATGAGATTCTTGCAGAAATGCCCGACCTAGTCCCACAGGGTCAACAATTTACGGACCTGGACAGTCAGGTCCATCACCCGGTGGGGCTTCCAGACGACCAGTGGGTAAAGATTCTTAACGACGCCAAAGATGAGTTCGAAGTCGACGGCGCTGAGCACTGCGGTCTTCTCTACATGGAGGAAGGAGGAAGAAGACCCATTTGGTATCGGTGATGTCGAATTTGTTGACGGTGTTCATGCCAGACCGGGTCGACTGGCTTTTGATGCCAGCATGATAGACGAGAGGGCTGCAAGGTTGCTTGATAACCTTCCGGAGGGTGGATTTCTATTGAAACTCAACTTTCTTCGCGAACAAGGAGGTGGTTGGTTCTTAGAAGACAAATTTGACCCAGTTGGCGAGGAGAGAAGGAGGGGACAGGCCATCGTTGAGATTTCACGGGACACTCGGCCTGGTGTGTTGACTGGAATTGACAGTTTTCTACCAAATCGCCTATCCCGTTACCCATGTCGTCTACGGCCTCTACCCCATCAGAGACCCAGATCCTGCCAACCTCGCCCCACTAAGAGATGATGACCTCAACTGTGTGGCCCAGAGAGTTGTGGAGCATTTTGAAGGCGCTATGAGGGGTCAGGGTTTGACACCGACCCGAAAGAGAGGATCCGTGAAACTGGAGCCTCGGTTGTAGAAGTGTCTAACCTAGAGAAAATTCTTAAGCGGGCAATCATCTTGAGGGATATTGCTGGGGAGGATATTTACAACATTGGCAAATATGGTAGAGGTGGGAATGCTGGTCATAGATCCACAGAATTCATCTGCCACAACGGCCGAGCTTGGTCCAAAGACCTCCACTTCCCCCAGAGTAGAGAGGTTCACATCTACGAGGGCGACGTCTGGCAGGCCATTCGGGAAGCAACCCGTGGGGAGCCGATTGCGGTGTGGCTCCTGGATGGCCAAGACATGAAAGTAGGCTGACAACTCTCAGTCGACCAGTTCGTGCTCCAGGACAGCCGCACCTACAGGACACGGGAGACCCAAGACCGACTCCAAGCAATCTGCGCCAAACTTGGTAACACTGAACTTGCTGAAAGAGCCTTCGGCGAAAATCAAGCGGCCAGTATTGTGGCAAAGGAAAGGAACGGTTGGAGGCCAACCCAGCCAACCTCCTTCCAGACGTCGAGAAGGCCTGTGTGGAGCACGGTCAAGGCAGCCTCTGGAACTCTATGAATTATGACATGAGGGAAGTCGTCAGCATCAACATGAAGGCCTGCAATTTCGGCATCCTTCTAGGGCATGGGTGAAGCCAAACCCTATTTCGAGCGGTTCGGACACCCAACCCACCGGATGGTCCGTGTAGCCATCAATGGCGCTCTCCCCAAAGACATAGGCACAGGCTTCGCCGAGAGTCAAGAATGGGAGTTTGATGCAACCTGCTATCCTGTCATTCCTGCCTGGTTCGGGAAGCATTTCGCCTCCGAAAGTGTTGTTTGAGCGCCAACACAGCTCCCTGCCTTCCTGACAGAGTCTGGCTTGCTGAAGAGCCTCGAGGTTCGGGAAGCCATCATCGCCTTTAAGAAGCAAACCGATGTGTGGCTCCCAGAAGACCGTGACCAAAGCTGCAGTGTTATCGGTAAGTTCACCCGGGGCACCAAAGCTGCCAATGGAGCTGGCGGCAAAAGACTGACACGAAGGCTTGTGACTGACCAAGGAGAACTCGACTTCCTCGTGCGAGACAACCGCCAAAGCGGTACCCTGGTCGAAGCTCCCGAAAAGTGTCCTCTAGGCTTTAGTTTCACGTATTATGATGACACCCAACCCACCGGTGGTCCGTGTAGCCATCAATGGCGCTCTCCCCAAAGACATGGGCACAGGCTCCGCCGAGATTCAAGAATGGGAGTTTGATGCAACCTGCCATCCTATCATCCCTGCCTGGTTCGGGAAGCATTTCGCCTCCGAAAGTGGTGGTTGGGCCCCAACACAGCTCCCTGCCTTCCTCACAGAGTCTGGCTTGCTGAAGAGCCTCGAGGTTCGGGAAGCCATCATCGCCTTTAAGAAGCAAACCGATGTGTGGCTCCCAGAAGACCGTGACCAAAGCTGCAGTGTTATCGGTAAGTTCACCCGGGGCGCCAAAGCTGCCAATGGAGCTGGCGGCAAAAGACTGACACGAAGGCCTGTGACTGACCAAGGAGAACTCGACTTCCTCGTGCGAGACACCCGCCAAAGCGGTACCCTGGTCGGAGCTCCCGAAAAGTGTCCTCTAGGCTATATTCTCACGTATTATGATGGCTCCCAACCACAGTACGCTCACCTGAGGGCGAGCATGCTGGCCTACGCCCACATCAATCTAATCTCCATGCTTTCAAGGTTTGAACCCGATGAGGTTGTCCGGAAAGCGGCACTTTACTAGAGGGGGTTGAGGCTTTCAAACCTCATGAAATCCACCAAAAGGATATTGCCGCATCTGTTTCACCCGCCACGAGGAGGAGACACCGATGCCACCACGAGACGTGATTTCCCCAGCTCAGTGGCGTGACAAGGGTGAACAGCTCTACATGCCATTGTGGCACGCGGTCTACGCCCCCGACCCTGAAAATATAGCAAACATCAAAGACCTGCCCGACTCATCCGCGCCACTTTATGACGATACCCTGACCTGACACCAGCTGAGTTACCTAAACGGTGGTGGAGGTAGCGGCAAGAAAACCCGAGCGATCGAGCTCTTCCGCGACAAGAACCCCTCTTCTTCACCCCGACCCATCGCCTTGCCAAAGAGATGCGGGCCAGGGCCGTCCAGGCCCTGACCTATCACAGCTTCTTTCGCTGGAGTGGCCAGACAGACTAGACACCCGAAAGGATGGAACAGAAGTTCATTCCCCGCGTGATAATGTGGGACGAGATCTGCACAGTGCCCCGCCAAACTCTGGAAACCTCCCTCGACTGGCTCGATGGTCGGGGCGTCCCCCCGTCGCCGGAGAAATGCCGCACAACTGGCTGCAGCGGAGAGCCGGTTACTATGACCGACCACAGGGCAAAAGAACCGGCTCTGAAAGCTCTTGAAAAGGAGATCCGTCTCCAACAAGACGAGTACAGTGTCGGGCCATGAGACACGCGCTACCGGCCTGCCTTGGATGGGACAGATTGGTGGAAGCTTGGAAGCCGGGGGACTTGATCCTGACCTCGAGGCAGAAGGTTCGCGACTGGGCCCAGATGCGGCTTTTCGAGAGTCATGATAAGCAGTTCCCTGACCTCCCCGTTCCTCTGCTATATCGTCCCAGGGATACTCGGCGGCAAAACATAATGGTCACAATCCCTGGGCCCTTGGTGCTGGATGGTGAGCGAGACCAGCAGGAGCTCGTTCTGAACGACGTTGTCGAGGTTTCCTTGCAAACCGCCCGCGAGGTCCTCGACGGCATATGGAGCCAGGACTGGGCTCTTGGCTATGCTATCACAGTCCACTCAAGCCAAGGTCTCACCATCGCAGACCCGCAAAAAGTCTGGATTATCGATGACTTCCCGCAGTGGTCCAATCTCGCATATTTGGCAGTGTCAAGGGTGGAGTACATGCACCAGCTCGAAAGGGTAGTCTGTCCCCCAGAGGAGGGTTCTGAGGGCCACCCATACTCACCGAGCAGCAATATGCGGCGCATATACGCAATGTTATTGCGAAGAAGCTTGTGGCCCACAAGCGACAGAACCAAGCCAAGAGGCTCAGGTTTAGCCTGAAGGTTGATCACATCCTGGCACTGAAGGAGGCACAGAACAATCACTGTGCCGCGTGTGATATTGAGCTCCTATGGGCTTACCAACCAAACGACACCCAGCAGTTCAGTGTTGAACGGCTTGACAATACCCAAGGCCACACCCGTGACAATGTTCGCCTGACGTGCCTGGAGTGTAACCGAAAAAGAGGTTACGCGATCCTCAGCGCTTGAGAACCCCATCCGGAGGAAGCTGAGTGTCGGGAGGCACAACAAGAAGTTCTTCGCGCACAAAACCGCGCTGAGGACCATCCTGAAAGTAATACACCACGGGCCCGTCGGGCTTGGTCAGTGTGCGCCCGAGCCGGTGCACATCCAGGGACCATATGGGGTCAGTCGCTCGCCAGCGCCCCCTTCAAGCTCGCCAGGCTGGTACAAATAGCGCACGCCGACACCGGAGGGGATTTTTGTCTCCTCGAGACCAACAGGACGACCAGGAACTACAGAGGAGGGCTTTTGTGTCACTGATCGCGCCCTTATGGCCACAGGGGGCTTTTTGCCGGTCAGTCGGGTGACCTCGCCATTCAAGGCTGCCACAACGGCAGGCAACCTTTTCACCAACTCTACAGACCGCTGACTAGGCTGCACCATCTCCTGAGCGTACTGGTGCCCAAAGAGCCGCTCAGCCAAGGTACGACTGAAGCGCTCAACAATGCCCTGGTCCCGATGGATGTCAACCCGACTGCGCCGAACCCGGACTGAGTGCTTTGCCAACAGCTGGCGGACAGAGCCCATGGACCCACGGCCGGGGTCAACCTGGAGCAATTTGGGCCACTTCAACGGGCTCCGTTTGTAAATCCGAGCCAGGCCATTGGCGACCTCTGCCGCAGTCTTGTTGATCATGGGCTCAGACTCCTTGTAACGGCTGGCGACGTCAACAACCGTGAGAGCGTAGCGGAAGGTTTTCCGCCCAACTCTGTCGTGTCGCAGAAAGAGCAGAGCCGCCTGGTGTACTTCGTTTAGTGTGGCGATGTCGAATTTTGGCCGTGGCATGTGCCGTGGGGTAGGAAGGTAGATCTGACAGATAGCTTGTCTTTTGAGCCAGTCCTTAGCCCGCTGCTCACTCACCTTGGCTGCAGACGCCAGCTTCTCAATGGCAGCGAGCTCCTTCCAGTAGCCCTTTGGGCTATAATATATGGCAGAGAGCTTACTGTCAGAGAGCTACTAATGTTTCCCAACAGCCTGATAAATCTCCAAAAAGAATGATAAACTAAAACTCACCTCACTACTTAATTACTTGGCGAGTTTGTAGGCCACAAAGCCGGTTGCAGCCATCCCCAGGATGATGAAGACAATCTCGCGTTCTTTCTGATCGTCACTCGGTTGTTAAAAGTCGAATAGCTGGGGCTCGGGCCCCAGGTCAGCAAGGCTGACATAGTTCCCGGTGACCTGCGCATACAGGCGCATCGCGTCATCGACGCCTTTGAAGGTTCAAACGGCGTGCCCCTGGCGACGGAGTTCCTCAGTGGTGAAATCAATACGCTCGGTCCGTTTTCGAGACCATTCTGCCTGTGTAGCCTGTAACTGTTCGACTGCTTTATCGTGACGCTTTCGCTCTTCTTCGACGCCAGAGCTCTTCAAACTGGAGAACAAGTAGTTCGATCCCGAGAACGCCAGGGCGTTCACCAGGGCACCGCCAACGAGCATAGCAATACTTGCCATTTTATCGTCACTTCATGATATCAGCAGGTATAATCCCCTGTTTAATTAGCATATCTTTGGTTGCCATGGCGAGAGCGACGTCAACTATGGCCTTACCGACATCACGGGGTGTGACGTATAGCTTCGAGGTGGGGGGGGGGGTGGCGGCGGCTACACCCCATCGCCATCTTGCCTAGCCGGGCCTATCCCACAGCTATACCTAAGACGACTGCGCTATGGTAGAGCGCATTGACAAGCATTTTACCGTCAGTTACCGGGGTTGTCATGGTTGTAATTATTGCTACGCAATAGTTACGCACCAGGCTTCATTCCATATACAATGGATCTGGCCTGGTCTCTAATTGTTTTACGGGCCGGGGTTTATCATGTTGCGCAGATAAATTCCTATTCGACTTGTCTTTGTTGCTTTGCAACATGTTGCTGTTGCTATGCAACGAAGCGACTTGTCGCCGCGATAGGCTCACATGTTGCAGAGCAACTAAAGCAACACCGCCCGCAAGACAAACCCCGATGATCCATGGGGACCAGGCTCTTTGTCCTTCCGGCAGAATACCGTGATGTTCCTGTTGTTGCTTTGCAACATCCTGCTCTGCAACAACAACATCGTTAACGGTGCCATCGTTATTCGTGACATGATGTTTTTCTTTGGTTTCCTGAAGCTCCTTGAGCAGTCCTTCTTGCTTAGCCTTTCGAACGGCAACCTTTTTTGGGTCTTTAGGCTTCGTCACTCTTTGCGTCACTGTCTCCGCCAGTGGCGTCGCAACTGCACCACGCTTAGTTGCAGCGTCCGGCTGTTGATCCTTCCCCATCATCGTATGATGCTTCGTATTCTCCGCCATTATTGTATGATGAATTTACGGGGCAGCAATGTTCACTTCTGGCATGTTAGAGAGTGATTAACGTTGCGGTGAGCGGAGCTAACCACGTGCCATAGCGGTGGTAGAGTCGCTGGCAGCACCTTGAAGTGCGCTACCTAGAAACGGATCGCTTTCAAGATCGTGAATGAGCCACTTGTTGGTCCGGGATCGGGATGAACATTCCGACCAGTTTCGCATACAGCCCAAGAGCTGCATTCGAAATCGTCTTTGACATGTCTGCCCCTAATCGGGCGGACTAACGGGCGTAGAGCCCCTCAACATCAGAGTCACTTAGCTCCTCGACCTGGTCGACGGTCAAGGCCTTTTCGTGAGCAACAATTCCGTATTTCCTGGCCGACCCTCGTGCTACTGTTGCAGCGAGCCTTTCATGCACCTGTCATCTTTCCGTGACTCTGCTTGTTGATTGGCTTGTTGCTTTGCAACATGCGCCAGTTGTGTGTCTGGTACCGCCGGGTCGTCAAGCATCTGGTCTATCAGCTCGTCACAGTCCATTCCTATCGTGGATAGGAAACAAGGGCGGACCTGTCTAAAATGGAGTCGCAGGCATGCGCATACATACGCGGCGAACATCTGTAGCACTCGAGAAAGGATAAAAAAGACAGTGAAAAGCAGCGCCACATGCAGACCAAGTACAGCGATTACGGCCGCTACTGAGCACACCGTTGTTGTTGTTGCTACGCAATATTAATTACAATATCATGTAATGATTATATAATCAGCGGGTTGATCAGTCTTCAACAGAAGCTTAGCGTGTTTTGTCTCAGCTAGCTGCTGCCGCACCAACTCCCGTCCTCGTGCGGGGATCACGTCATTTTCACGCACACAGTCTTCGAACGAGCCACGATCCTTGCAGTAGAACAAACAGACCCAGCGCGTCTGCTCGCGCAAGTCTTTCAAGACGGAGTTGTACTTCAGCGTGAGGGCTCAACAGACTGCTCCGCGTGACAGCCCGAGAACGTCAGCTCTGAGAGCATGTCTTTCTTCTTCGTCAAAGCCCTTAGGTAATCACGGCCAAAATTCTTTGCATATTTCAAACTTTCCACGTTTCATTTTACTAGGGATGTTGCATCTGGGGATGTGAAGGGCGTGCCTTTGACGGAAAATGAAAAATCGTCGACCAAAATCTCCGTGTTGACATAAATTGACAATTTTAAAAAGTTTCCTTTCATTCATACCTCAGCGCTGCAAATTTCCATGGCAAATTCTAGCGGGTACAAAGTTAAATCATTTCTATGTGGCACTGCATTGTCGGATTTTTGTTGCAAATAGCTTACACAGAAAAAATGGTGATAAAAACTCTTCGAGACCTACCTTTGTTTACAAGTTTCCTTGTGATGGAGCTAGCTCGAGAGTTCCCGGATGTGTCGAGGGAACAAATTTCCATTGACTCATTTTCGAGCTAGTTCCCCTTATTGCTACCCGTGATACATGTGCTTTGAAGATGGCTGCCGTCATGGATATGGAAACCAAAATAAAATAATCATAATAATAAAAAAACAACAATTTTAGCAATTCTGAATCTCACTGTCCACCAAAAGCACCACACCAATTTTAATCCAATAACACAGACCAATGGGGTGCTACGGATGCCTGATATGTTCAAAATAAGACGAGAAAAGTATTTTCTCGTACGAACGAGAAAAATTCTCGTATGAACGAAAAACGAGAATTATTCGCATACGAACGAGAAATTTTCGCGTACAAACGAGAAACTTTCTCCAAACGAGAAAAAAATATCATACGAACGAGAAACTTTCGCGTTGGAATGAGAAAAATCCTCGTGCGAATGAGATATTTTTCTCATCCTACGAGAAATTTTCTCGTACAAACGAAAGAAAAGCTCACAAGAACGAGAATATTTGGTCAAGGCAATGACTCATTTCTCATCACGAACACACGCCTATATAATTTTGACCACCATTGAACCCCACTTTTATATAGTAAAACTGGGGTTTCCGGCGGTATACCTTAATTTTTTATTTCTACTCTAAAATATAGATTGTGGACACTCGTTAGAACCGCCTCGATGAGGCGGTTCTAACGAGTGTCCACAATCTATATTTTGAGCATAAATAAGAAAAATATCACAATTTATCATCTTAAATTTTCATTTTTTTTCGGCGATAAAGGTGGCAATGCATTTGTATAGGCGTGTTTCGTAAAGTCCTACGGCTCGTAAAGTCGATGATAGAAAACCATTATGTAGATAACCCATAATTATTATAATAGCAGTTTTTGGGTCGATTGGTTTGTCAGTCGACCCAACGTTCAGCAAAGTAGCCTTTTATGTTGCTGTCCACGTGACTATTACTGATCTGTCGGAAAACTAGTAAGAAAAAATCACTCAGGATAGTCCACAATCTAAGAATGCAGCCGTCTGAAGTCACCTATAGAATGTGACAGGGAGGCACAAGCAGAAACAGACGAAACATGAACCAAAGGTACAAAGCCAAATAACAGTTAAGACACTGCATAAAAACGACCGTCTTGGGACGGTCAGCAGTAAAACTACTTGGGTGCCTTCAACTCCGTGGTTTATGGAATTTCGAGCCTCGCCCTCGGTTCCAGTACAGTTTACCAATAACAATAACAAATTGATGCCCATGGAGGCTTTCTAGCTCAACAGTGAGCCATGATTAATCATGGTAACGGTAATTGAGCCCCGCCAAGCGAATTTGTGTCTTCGAGCATTCCGTCATGACAAATTTTAACTGCGCATGCCAAGCCATTCTGAGGGCCAGGGATGTGGCTTTCTGTCCGAAGGTTCCTCTGGATTCACTGCTTGTATGAGCGAGCAGCGAAGGTTCTGGCGAGACTGCGCGGATGCGCAGGCTCGCCTGAACCTTCGCTGCTCGCACAGGCAACAAGTACCAAAATCGCTTGACGGGGCCCAATTCATAGAAAATAGCTACGCTATTCTTATCGATATGAGATCATTGTGTTGCGTACGAGGGATATCTACAGAATCTGGACTGGAATCACGTGACAATGTAGACCCAGATTATGTATCGCAGAACGCGATGTCTGATCAATGTCTACACTGTTTGCTTACAGTACAGGAATTTAAGGTTTAAACGAAATTGGCCAGGATCATTTTTCCAGCCTACCCTTAAAAAAGAAAACAGAAACAAACAAACGTCATCACATTTATTTATTTATTTATTTATTTATTTATTTATTATTAGAGAGTTCTTGAGAAATATATACACATCGCTAAAAGCAGGTAAGCATACGCTCAATACATTTGCGGGCCTTTAACCCTTTCAAACCTGTCGATCAGTTGGTTAGTTGATTTGAGGTTTAACGTCCCCGTCAACACTGTAAAGGTCATTTTGGAGACGTTGCTTCCAATTTTGTGTGTTTTTTACCCGACATTGAGATGAAATGACGTCTCAAGCCCCGTCGCCCAATGAAACCAATAGGGTTTATTAGCATGGACGGTCCGCCTCGCACCGCGGTACCTGGACAGGCTTAGATCCTCTAAGCGGTTTACCAGTACTACTATAGTGTGCGGGTCGGATTCAGCTCTGCGTGGAAGCATCATGCAGCCCATATATTTCTTCAAGCCCCTATGGGCGGGGGCCAGTCCACAGGTGTAATACCATTTTCTATACCTGTGTTGTCGACCGAGCCGGTACTGTGTAAAGCTGCTGTCGAGTGTCGACCGAGAAATATGGTTTTCGACCGAGCAGTACGGCTGTCGACAGAGGAGGGTCGTCGATTTTGATGCACTTGGAGAGGCGAAAACGTTAGTTTAAACATTTAAAAAGCGATGTCGGTGTTTTAAAGAGACAAGCTGTTAATTGTCTGTTCACTTATAGAGAGTCGTGAGTAGGAAAACACTATAAATTACCGGTTCTTTCGGAAAAAAAATCAGTTTTCACAGAATATCATTAATCTAATGCTTTATGAAAAGTAGGAAAGCAATAAAACACTATATATATTTTATCTACCATTTACGCTTCAACAACAACGTGGGTTTGACATAATTCATGCACTCTGGGAGTTTTTATAGACCTTTGAAAAATGTCAGGATACGGATGTCGATTATTAGAAATACGACCGTCGATGGTATCCTAGTCTGATTGATACGGCTGTCGACGAAATATAAAGACTACATTGCATGTACTGCTGTTAAAATACATGATTTATTCTATGATTATTACTGAAATCTGCACTATTAGGCAGATTTTACTGGGAGTCATGGAGAAAAATGTATGTTTTGTGCGAACTGGTGTCTTAAAGTCGCAACAATCACCAGGAATAACTCCATCCTTAACCCTCCCATATTTAGTTTACACAACAGGCTTCAAGGCTGGTCACTGATGTAAACACTTGAACATGTAAACGCCAAATCAGATTGAAATTAAACTGCAAAAAATGTTGTAAACCTGTGCAAATGTTCTTCAAGAATGATGTCGGAAAGATCACAGGCGCTTGAAGTTTAAATGCCTAAACATTTCAAATTTGTTTGAAAGGGCCATAACGAAATTGAATATTGACTACGTCAATATTAACATTCATGTTTAAGCTTTTTTTTTTTTTTTTTTTTTTTGGTTTTACGGCCCTTTTAAGATTATTTCACTCATATCCAGCCGATTGTTAATCAGAGGTGGTGGGCGAAAACCGGAGTACCCGGAGAAAAAACACCTGACTTTCCGTTGCGGAACTTGGCGTCTCACAAGTGACCCGAGCGAGGCTCGAACCACAGCGGTGAGAGACCTAATGATCAAGAGTCAGCGCTCTTAACCACTAGGCCACGGAGGCCCGTTGTTTAGGTTTTGAGCTCAGAACTTTAAGTGCATGTGCAGAGACGAATATTTCTCAACAAATGCCATGACAAACAATAGGGTTGATCAGCAGACATTACGAAAACATGCCTATTAAAATAAATTGAAAATTTTACCCTAAAAACAAAAATGAAAGATTTCAGAAAAAAAATCTGATACTTTTTATATTTCTGCTCAAACATAGATTGTGTGAATGCGCGGTTCTAACAAGTAATCTATGTATATGAGCAGATATATGCAAAATAAGGTTTACCCCTGTAACCCCAGTTTCACTGTACAAAAGTTGGGTTCAAGGTCAAAATTATATAGGCGTGTTTTTGTGATGAGCTCCTTTTCCGACTACCCAAAATTCCTAAGCAGAAAAGCTCTTCAGTCCACGTGACTACCATAGACTTTTCCGAATAACTTTTTATAGAAAACAGCCGCAGTGACTGAGGTCAGAGTGTTGTGTATGAGGGTTATGTTGTAATCATAGGTTTGGCTTGGCAAACAGTGAAGACCCAGACCAGACGCCACAGAATGCGGCGTCTGATCAAGATCTACACTATATACTTAAAAATCGGATTTCAAGGGTAAATTAAGCAGTTTAAATCACAGTCCAGGACTTTTCCGACCTATAGTCAGCGACAATTGACCCGTTTGTTATGTGTGCGCAAGTGCATATTTAAGTAAAAGAGCTATAAATGGTTAACGCTGAGCAGAAATCGACCGTACATGAGTAGTGGTAAACCGCTTAATGGGTCTTAGCCTGCCCAAGCAAAGTGGTGCGAGATGGACCGTCCGTGCATATAATGACATTTTATATCAATGTCGGGTAAAAGTCCCACAATATTGAAAGCAGCGTCTCCAAAATGACCCAAACAGTGTTGACGGGAACGTTAAACCTCCCTCAAACAAACAAACATAACCAGATAACTGTACCGACATGTTAAGATAGTTTATCAATTGTCTATGTAGAAAATACTTTTTGTCATTCCTAACGGGGGATGACATGTTGGTTTTCACTGGGCAATGTCTTGACATGTCCCATGGTTAGCTGTATTTGAAACAAAAGTCACCTATCAGCGGTAATATGGTTTCTAATAAGTTGTTTGGAATTGTGGGTACATGTATACAAATGCTGACGGATGGTCAATGTCAGTATGGTCGTCGTGATTTCCTCACCAGATGCAGTTTTGCAGCCAGTGTCGGACCCTGGATAACACAACGCAGAACTGTTCAAGACCGCTGTAGACTATAACTTGTCTACGGAAGGCCTTCTAAGATTTTTTATAAAGCTACACGTGTATGTTTAAACGAAATTTAGTAATTTAGAAGAAGAAGAAGAAGAAGAAGAAGAAGAAGAAGAAGAAGAAGAGGAAGAAGAAGAAGAAGAAGACAGTATACCTTGCCACACACCTGCGTCACTGTCACCACCAACACTTCCAATATGTCTAGGGATGGCTTTGTTGAACCGTTAATTTCTCATTTCATAAATTTCACACCCAAATTTACATATGGTCAATTTCGAAAAATTTCGATGTCTGAATTTTCTGACGTATAAAGAATTGGTAAGTATTCATCGCCCTTGTGAAAAACTAGTGCGACTTTTCATAGGGTGTGAAGAATTGGTATCAATTCCTCACACATGTGAAGAATTCGTTGACAATGTCTGACGTGTAAAAAAATGGTAAGTATTCGTCACACCTGTGACCTGTGTTTATGGGGTGTGGAGAATTTGTACCAATTTCTATTACACGTGTCTTACATTTAAAGAACTGGTACCGATTCCTCACACATGAGAAGAATTGGTACCAATTTCTCACACAAGAGTATAATTGATACATGTACCAATACTTCACACATGTGAGGAATCGGTACCAAATCCACACAGAAGCCTCCGTGGTGTAGTGGCTACGCTACTCGCCTTGTAAACTAGGTGTCGCAGGATCGATCCCTGGCTTCTCCGGACTTTCGGATGAGTCTTTAAACCGAGGTCCCGTCTCCATATGACCTTAGTTGTTGGTGGGACGTAAAACTCAAACACTCACTCACTCACCAAATCCACACACATGGGAAGAATCTCAGTTAGTTGGCTACCAACTTTCACTGGCTGTAATAGTTTCTGAGAAATTAATTATTTTTATTTTTTCCTATAGAAAAGGATAGGTTGTAAAATTTGACCGTGTCTGGAGATAAGTTCGGGGTAATCCTAAGATCATCATTTGAACAAATTATGATGTGCTGGAGTCCTATCTGTTACATACAAAGTTTTTTGACTGGTCCTAGAGAAGCTTTTCAATTGTTTAACCATATATGGTTGTGGTAGCCATTTTGGTCATGTGACCCAGATGCCGCGAACAAACTAGCCGTCACCCTACCCAAGGAGATTCAAAACATATTGGCTTTGATTGGCCAATCGGTTTTCAGATATTACGAAAAAATACGTATGGGGCGCCGTTTTACTATTTAATCCGTATTTATAGATATCCATAAATCGAATTATGGATATCCATAATTCGATTTATGGATATCACTAAATCACCATAAATCGAATTATGGATATCCATAATTCGATTTATGGATATCAATAAATCAGCCGAATAATGGATATCCATAATTCGAATTATGGATATCCAAAAATTGAATAATGGATATCCATAATTCGATTAATGGATATCATTAATTCAGATCGCTTTATGGATATCCATAATTCGAATTATGGATATCCTTAATTCGATTTATGGATATCCATTATTCCTCTGATTTATGGATATCCATAATTCGATTTATGGATATCCATAATTCAGATCGATTTATGGATATCCATAATTCGAATCATGGATATCCATAAATCACCGCCAAAGCTTTTGGTTTAATGATTTCTCCCTAAAACACGTGATTGTTTATTGTAAAAATCTTCAAAATCTTCAAGGTCTTCATCATCGCTGGAAGATGATGGCCGGTCAAAAGGACCTATCTGCCGTGCAGCCTTTTCAGCCCGTAAGGCTTCCAAAGCAACGGACGGCATACGCTGAACGCCCGCCATGTGTGCAGTTAAATATCGGAACCAGCCGTAATATCTGGAAATTCCGGCCAACACATCCGGTCCCTCTGGAACCACCTCTATCAGAACTGCGCACCTTTTCGGACGTAAGATTATAATGATCCAAACAGGCAATCCGTGCATGCTTTCTGGAGAAAAATGCACATGGTCGTTATTTATAGTATAAACATATATCCATATAACACTCTATTTGACGGCCTCTGTCCGTCGGGGCTTGAAGAAATAGATGGGCTGCATGATGCTTCAACGCAGAGCTGAAACCGACCCGCACACGAGTACTGGTAAACCGCTTAGAGGATCTAAGCCTGCCCAGGCAAAGCGATACGAGTCGGCCCGTTCATGTTAATAAACCCTATTGGTTCATTTGGGTGGCAGGGCTTGAGATGTCATTTCATCTCAGATCGGTTAAAAGTCCCACAAAATTGGAAGCAACGTCTCCAAAATGACCTTTACAGAGTTGACGGGGACGTTAAACCTCAAATCAAACAAACAAATACTCTACTTGAGATGTATCGAGTACCAAGCAGATTCAGATATATCTCCTGGCCCCCGCCCATTGGGGCATGGAGAAATAGATTTGGCTGCATGAGCTGAGAGTACTGGTAAATCGTTTAGAAGGTCTAAGTCTGTCCAAACAAAGTCGTGCGAGTCAATGGGCGACATGGATTGAGATGTTTGTTTGTTTGTATTTGAGTTTAACGGCACAGTCAACACTAATTTAGGTCATTTTTGAGCCGGTCAATTTACCGATCCACACTTTTCCTGGGAAGGCTTATACGTAAGCAGTTAACCAGTTTAGTGCACTTTCTTTCGCCAGAAACTGACAACTGCCCTTCTTGAATCAGCGGAAGGGAGAGAATGACGGTAGAAAATATTTCATGATCACTATATTATCTCGAGCACTCAACATATTATTTCGAGCACTCGACATATTATTTTGAGCGCTCGACATATTATCTCGAGCGCTCGACATAATATCTAGAGCCATCGACATTAACTTGAGCGCTCTGCATAATATCTCGAGCACTCGATATATTATCTCGACCGCTCTACATGTTATCTCGAGCGCTCTACATAATATCTCGAGTGCTCGACATAATACCTCGAGCGCTCGACATGTTTTCTCGAACACTCGACGTATTATACGAGAGATCGGTATATCATCTCCAGCACTCGACATGTTATCTCGAGCGCTCAATGTATCATTTGAGCCTCGAAATATGAGAAGACACAAAATAGTCCGTGCATTCCAATCCGAGTTCTTGCTAGCCGCATAGCGAAGCATCGCACCCATTGGGGCTTGGAGAAATAGATTGGGCTGCACAATATTTCCACGCAGAGCTGAAACTTACCACACATGAGTACTGGTAAACCGCTAAGAAGGCCTAAGCTTGCCCATGAAAGTAGTGAGAGTCGATCGGACCGTTCATGGACATAAACCCCATTGGTTTCAGTGGGCGACAAGGCTTGAGATGTCATTTCATCTCAATGTCGGGTAAAAGTCCCACAAAGTTGGAAGCAACATCTCCGAAATTACCTAAATAGTGTTGACTGGGTCGTTAAACCTCAATTCAAACAACATCTAACAGGTATGCAGTGAATGTTTAATTCACATACAAATATTGCTAAATTGGCGAAATGATTTGGGGAGAACGACCAGTCTTTGGACACGAAAGGACTTGGGATGCTGAAATGGGTGAAACTTCTTTGGAGGAAACGCCAATTTGCAAAAAGGCTTGTTCCACTCGTCAATAAATCAGATTAACAAATCCAACCCTCAAAACCACAGTTTATATTCTTTTAGAGAAAACTGGGGGGTTACAGGGGTACACATTATTTTTCTTATTTTTTGCTCAAGACATAGATTTTGGTACAAGTTGGAAGCGCTTCACTGTGGCGGTTCTAGCGAGTACCAACATCCTATGACTGAAATAGAAATAGAGGATCTTACATGAGTGTTCATGTATTATTGAATTTATTAAACGAGTTGAGGAAAAGGGATAAAATGCGAGGCTTTGCCGAGCATTTTATCCCTTTTCCTCAACGAATTTAATAAAGTCAATAATACATGAGCACGAATGCAAGATTCTATTTATCATATGACATTTAAAACGCATTTTATTCACGATTGTTTGCAAAAATATCAATATTCCGCCATTAGTAAACGCGACGTCGTTAAGGACGTCGTACATGTAACTTTACGGGACGTATCTAGCTAATTTGCATATTTAATCCACTAGTGGATTATCGAAAATAATACATGGCGTTATTACACTCTCAGACGCGACGTCATATGATAAATAAGAATAATATAACAATTTTATCAGAAAAATAACCGTTTTTGAGATACGAAAGAATGCACTATGTCACACAGGTGTGTTGTCGTAATGAATACACCTAACTTCTGCTCAAAGCATGGAATGTGGGTTCTTGTAAACCCCTAAGCAATGAGGTTCTAACGGATAGTCATTTTAAGAGCATGAATGAGATAATTGTATACCCCTGTAAACCCCATTTTAACCATGCTGCTAAATGGAACGGTTAACCCATATATGCCTAGTGGCCCTTTTTTGGGACATTGGCAAACAATGTAGACCCAGATCAGACGCCGCATAACGCGGCGTCTGATCTGGGTCTACACTGTTTGCTCAAAGAACATACATTTTTGTACAACTTACATTAAACAAAACAAATCTGACACCCCTATAATTGAAAATGGACAACTCCAAGTTTATATGATGGAAGATTCCATTGTCATATATGGGTTAATATTAATCATGATAGGCCTTGGTATGCAATCCAAAATGACTGAAATATCATTGACAGGGCCTTAATACCTTATACAATTGAATATCAAAGCACTGAGAGTGCTCGTGGGTCGATTGTCTCTGGGTGTAAATAAGGAAAATGGGTCTGAACGGGGACCTAAACAGTTTCGTTTAACCCTTAAATTCATTTACTGTAATCAAACCGTGTAGACCCTGATCAGACGCTGCCGTTTTCGGCGTCTGACCCTTAAATTCCAAGACTGTAAGCAAGCACTGACGACCCTGATCAAGCGGCGTCTGATCTTGGTCTACACTGTTTGCCAAGCCCAAACCACGATTGCAGCCCAGATTTTACGGCAAACACGCTGACTCACTGCGATAAAATTCTATAAATTATCTGCGTGGATTCCTACAAATCAGCGATAGTCACGTGGACTCGAGCACAAATAGAGGTATTGTCCTTTATAACTTTGGGTCGATTGATAAATAATCGATCAAAAACTATAAACAAGTGGGGTTTTGGAGATCTTGGGTGCATAGACTTGTTAACTTGGTGACCAGGTAAGGGCAGCAGCCAAACTGATGCCTCGATATGACCCAGAACGCCCATAATACTGAGCGATTGCTATTAGATGTTGAGCGCTCGAAATAACATGTCGAGCGCTCGAGATGACAAATCGATCGCACGTGATGATATGTCGAGCGCGCGATATAACATATCGAGCGCTCGCGATGTGATATAGAGCGATCGAGATAATATGTAGAGCGATCGAGATAGTATGTAGAACGCTCGAGATATTATGTAGAGCGCTCGAGATAATAAGTCGAGCACTCGAGATAATATGTCGACGCTCGGGATAATATATCGAGCGCTCGAGATAATACGTTTAGCGCTGGAGATTATATGTCTAGCGCTGGAGATAATACGTTTAGCGCTATGTCGAGTGTTCGAGATAATATGTCGAGCACTCGTTATAATATGTCGAGCGTTTGAGATAAAATGACGAGGGCTCGAGATAATATTTTGAGCTCTCGAGATATTATGCCATATGATAAAGCGGGATAAGGTTTAATTTGTGAGTGGTTAGACTTTGTTGAATCATTACTAAAACACACCTATATAAATACAGTAGAACTTCGATGGCTCGAACACCGATGGCTCGTTTACCATGGCTGAGTCGAACCAATGTTTGAGCCCCTAGAGAAGTCCTGTACATAAGAAATAGTTGCGATAATTTAAGAGGTTTTCGCCTTTTTTACTTGCAAATTTATGCTGTGTGTACTCATTAGAATCGCCTCGATGAGGCGATTCTAATGAGTTCACACAACATACATTTTCATTATATAACACCGAAAAGATGTCAAAAAGTATATCGTATACCTCCTGGCAGTATCCCTCAGTGGCTCGAACTATCCCTGTCTCGAACAGATTTTCGCGGTCCCAAAGGTGTTCGAGCCATTGAAGTTCGACTGTATTATTATTATTATTATTAGCGTTACAAGGCCAGCAGTATTATTAGCTTTGTTTTTCCATTAGACACAAAAAATACAGGAAGACAGTTCGTGTGTTGTAATGGTCAGAGTAAGAGACCGATGTCCTATTCAGTAGTGGTGCCTTTAACATGGAATACTGTCAGCCTGAAAAACACAAGAAAACGCATCGGTCAGACATATCCCAGTTCGAATGACTTAAGTTTAAAACCAATGTTTTCTTCCTAGCTAAAATAAATTGATGTCATTATCTCTTGATGCAAAGTAAACATCACATTATCAATTCCATGTAATGAACACCCATGTAAACCCCGCTTTATGTAGATAAAATTTAGGTTGAAGGGATAAATATATTTTTGTTTTCTATTTCATCTCCAAGACGTCAGACAACGACGACAGACAACAGCTATATAAGCTCACCCGGAGCGTTCACTTTTCCTCTGGTGAGCTATTTGTTTGCAGAAACTTCCATTGTAGATGTCAAGCTATTCTACATATCAGTATAAAGGTCCAACCAATGGGTTTTTATATGGGATTTTTATATAGAAATTCCCACTGGGGTTAAATTTTAAGAAAAATAAAAACCTTATTGCTTAATTTTAGACCGTAAAAGTATTTATTGAATCGAAATATTTCTTTTACCGTGATTTTAAGCCCTTTTTTATGAAGAGTTAGAAAAATCTCATGGGGGGGGGGGGGGGGGGTTTCTTCCCATGCCGACATTTTCGCATGGGAAAACAGTTACTATTATATATCAATATCATTGTTACAGTAGTATATGTACATATACCCAGTCAAAAAAGTAACTATACCAACTTCCGGGTAAATTCCAGTAGCTATCCGGCAGCCATTCAGCTAAGCGTGGTTGTAAACATGCGAATCGGACGTTTAGCTACAAAATGTATACATTTACATTTGTCCATACTGTTCTGCTCAAGAGTTGTCTTGCAATATGTGCCTAGATAGGTTTTGCAAGGAATTTGGCATTGCGCATGCGCAGATGATCTTTTTTTTGTCAGAGATGAAAGATCATGACCAATGATCATCGAAACTCACTTTACATTTCCAATATCTCATGATCTTGCCCTGTAGCGCCGCTTAGTGTTCGCTCGACGCTTAGTGTTCACCATGGACACTAAGCGTTGATGGTGAACACTAAGCGTCGCCACTGTGTTTTGCCAAATGAACACTAAGCGTCGATCATGTAGATCGGAATGCAGTATCAACCGCTAGTGTTCATTTTCTGGTATGAAAAAAAGTAATTTTGCCTTATAGCACGAATACTTCTTGATGTATGGACATAAAACTGCACTATTACGAGACAGTTCGACCCGACATTTGACAAGATAAACGAATGTCATCATGACCTATATTTCATGGTCCAGTGATTTTGCCTTATAACACGAATACCTTATGGTATATGAACATCATAACTTGGTATTATGAGTCAATATGGCCCGTTTTTGTCTTTAAAATAAATGACCTAGATTTATTTGGAGGTCAATCATTGTGTCACACGGAATTAATGATCCAGGTATGATGTTTCTCTGTCAAGTAGTATTCAAGATATAAGGCAAAAAAAAAAAAAAAAAAAAACATCTTACCGGCCCCGATAGCTCAGTTGGTAGAGTGTCCGCTCCGGGGAACGGGAGGTCTCGGGTTCGATCCCGGGCCGCGACACATACCAAAGTCGTTAAAAATGGTACTAGCTGCTCCTCGCTTGGCACTCAGATTTACGGGGTAGAGCTAGGACTGGTCGATCCAGTGTCAGGATAATGTGACTGGGTGTGGTATCATGTAATGTGTCTGGGACATGATTCTTCAGTGAGGCAGCACTTTAAACGTGAGCATTGAGCTCCCTGTCGCAACCAGACACCGTCGAGATATGACTGAAAAATTGTTGAAAGCGACGTTAAACCCGAATTCACACTCACACACACACACACATACACACACATAAGGCAAAATCACTGAACCATGAAATATATGTCACACTGACCTAGATATATTTGAGATCAATCATGGGGTCCTATGAAACAAATAATCGCAGGTATGACACGTCTCCATCAAATAGTATTGAAGATATAAGGCAAAATCACTGGACCGTAAAATGTAGGTCACCATGATTTTCACCCTTTCACACTTAAACCAATGTCGCATAGTTGGCTGTTGTATTATCAATTGAGTTTGTAACTTGTTAGCACAATTTTTTAAGGAGTCCTAGATTTTGACCCCTTATCCCCACCAAAGGCATGAAACCAGGGGTGTGTTCTTTTGGAATCTCAGAAGACACTCGCAGGTATTCTCAGAAGACAACCCCGGGAATCAAAGTTGTAAATATGAATGCTTTGTGATGAGTGATTGTTGAGATATAAGCATTTCAAAAACTTATATAAAGTTTTAGAGAGATGTTCCAGATTATGACCCCTAGCCCCAACCGAGGGCATGCACCCAGGGGTCTGTTCTCTTGGAACATAAGAAGACTCTCCCAGGTACTTAAGTCCAAAATATGAGTACTCTGTGATGCGTGACTGTTGAAATCGCAAACGCAAAAGCGGCCGACCGATGTGACAACAATAGCTCTCATTGTACTTCATTGTATTTGGCGAACTAATGACATGGTGAACAATAAGCGTTGAGATCGCACACAGTATCGACAGTCGCGACGCTTAGTGTCCATGGTGAACACTAAGCGTTGATGGTGAACACTAAGCGTTGCTACTTAGTGTCCATGGCGAACACTAAGCGTTGCAGTGGCAACACTTAGTGGTCGCCATCAACGCTTAGTGTCCATGGTGAACACTAAGCGTCGAGTGAACACTAAGCGTTGTTACATTGCCCTACAATCAAAGCTTTAATTTGTGAAATTCTCAGATTATCTCCCTTTCAATTAAAAATACAGCAATTTTCAAACTGTTGCTATATCTTTACTTGTCAAGTTTCTTTAAAAAGCGCCTTGTTGCCACCATTGCTGTTAATCATGATGGAAAATAATGTAGAAAATTCATGTAGCATGTAGCATTACCAATTGCAATTTTCTATGGAGTTTCAATTGAAATCAGCATTTTGCACACAACTTCAAAGAATGGGAGGCCTATACGCGATCGTCTGTTTCTCTTAGCGAATGGAATTAAAGTTACAAACCTTTTGTTAATAGACACACAGGGCATCTAATAAAAAGTTACATGTTTCAAAGTTTAGAAATCTTGCGCTAAGTGTAATTTTTATGGTGTTAAATCTTGGCCTTTGTAATGATTTATTCTGCGAAATTGTCACAGTGACCCCTTGGGTGTTTAAAACAATAGCCCAGGCTGGCAAGTTTACATGAACAAAAACAGTTTGGACTTTTACATGGTAAAATGAGTCCTCTAACTAAAACAAAACAAATTTTGTGTGTTTTTCATTTGTAGTAACTATGGTAACAGAAGCAATTTTATGTATAGGAACTTTTTTGACTCAGTATATATTGTTAAATTTGAAATATTCTAAAAGCTATATTGTAGGAAATTTCGTTTTCCTCATGAGAAGAAAACCCCATTGATTTTTCCCATGGGGATTTTGTTCGGAAGAATAAAAGTGCAGCCGTATTTAATGCTAGAATATAAACGCATTCGGATCTAGAAATACCTCTACACTGATGCCCCTTTGCATAAAAATCAAATAATACAATTGGAAAAAAAAAGCATACATACATACATATATACATAAATACATAAATACATACATACATACATACGTGTAACCGTTTGTACACATCTATCTTAACCCATATATGCCTAGTGGCCCTTTTTTGGGACGTTGGCAAACAGTGTAGACCCAGATCAGACGCCGCATAACGCGGCGTCTGATCTGGGTCTACACTGTTTGCTCAAAGAACATACATTTTTGTACAACTTACATTAAACAAAACAAATCTGACACCCCTATAATTGAAAATGGACAACTCCAAATTTATAAGATGGAAGATTCCATTGTCATATATGGGTTAATTTTATGTATACTTTGCACGATATGTATATGGAGTCGGAAGGGTAGGAGGAGCCGACAAAAAAAAAAAAAAAAAACAATTGGAAAAAAATCCCTCTGAGAAATCCCCAAAATTCAAATATCCTTGATTGTGACTTTATCTATGTACAAATGCCATTCTGATCGTGTTTCCCCTCCCGGGATAGCTCGGCTATATAGAACGATTTCCGTCGGGGACGGAAGTAAGGGCGAGGATTGTGGCCATGTAATTTTAAAAATCTATTTAAGCCCCCCAGTGCAATTCGTTTCCGCTGACCGTTCCAAAGCGGTTCTTCTGTCGCGGTTTATTTTATTATGGTTTGTCTTTGTGTGTTTGTGTCTCTTATCTTATTTTATTTTGGATAGCCTATTGGCCATTTTGTGAGAAAGTTACTGTCCTTTTGGCTTTCCGCTATTGATGTATGTAGATATTTGCTGACATTATGGTATGTTGTTTCATGTTTGTATTTCTTTCCCTTTGGTGGCTCTGATGGGAGCGGTGGGTTGATTGTATCGGTTCCTGATCATTGCCTCTACTTCTATTTTTATATCCCTTTTTTGAGAGTTGGTCCTTTCAAACATTTAAATCATGTAAGAGATTAGAGGGGATATCCTTAAAATATCAATCTTGATGAAACCTTTATCAGAATACCAAAAACAAAAATGATGGTATGTGAGTTTGTTATGCCTACAACTTCGCGTCTACAACTTCGGTTACGCTTTCCGAAACATGGCATTACTAAGGAACCGTGCATGCTTGTGTTCTGAAATTTCAAATGTTTAGTCCCCATAGCTGGCACGTATTTATTCACGCCTGGATTATGCCCCTTTGAAAAAAAAAATGAAAACTTGTCAGCAAAATATCTCACAAGCTTTTGAAGCTAAAGCCCTGGGACCTGGTGAATAGATTGCTACTGGTGAGTAGATGACCGGATAGACTTTTGAATTGCTTCCACGCAGAGCTGAATCCGGCCCGCACACTAGTACTGGTAAACCGCTTAGAGGATCTAAGCCTGTCCAGGAACCGCGGTGCGAGGCGGACCGTCCATGCAAATAAACCCTATTGGTTTCATTGGGCGACAGGGCTTGAGATGTCATTTCATCTCAATGTCGGGTAAAAGTCCCACAAAATTGGAAGCAACGTCTCCAAAATGACCTTTACAGTGTTGACGGGGACGTTAAACCTCAAATCAAACAAAAGACTTTTGAATAAATTCTGAAAATCACTTGTGTTATGGCCCTTTGTAAATGTGTACATAGAGGATCTTACATGAGTGCTTATGTATTATTGAATTTACGGGCCTCCGTGGCCTAGTGGATAACAGCGCTGACTCTTAGTCATTAGGTCTCTCACCGCCGTAGGTTCGAGCCCCGCCCGGGCCACGTGTGAGACGCCAAGTTCTGCAACGGAAGGTCAGGTGGTTTTTCTCCGGGTACCCCTGTTTTCGCCCACCTCTGATTAACGATCGGCTCGATATGAGTGAAATAATCTTGAACGGGCCGTAAAACCCATCCAAAAAAAAAAAAAAAAAAAAAAAATAATATTGAATTTATTAAACGAGTGGAGGTAAAGGGATAAAATGCGAGGCTTTGCCGAGCATTTTATCTCTTTTCCTCAACGAGTTTAATAAATTCAATAATACATGAGCACGAATGCAAGATTCTATTTATCATATGACATTTAAAGCGCATTTTATTCACGATTCTTTACAAAAATATCAATATTTCACCATTAGTAAACACGACGTCGTTAAGGACGTCGTACATGTAACGCTACGGGACGTATCTAGCTAATTTGCATATTTAATCCACTAGTGGATTATCGAATTTATTACATGGCGTTATTACACTCTCAGACGCGACGTCATATGATAAATTTGTATATTGCATGCTTCCTAACTTCATAACTTTTGAACCGTACATGCAAAGGTTTGGAAATGACATATATAGATTTCTCATGAAAAATAGCTAACATAGTTTTGTTCTCGTCAGGATTATGCCCCTTTCCTGAGTTATTGCCCTTTGGAAATATTTTATTCAGATCTTGCCACAACCCGGTTGAGAGCAAAAATGTACACTATAGAAAAGGCCAAAGTCACAAAGGGCCTTGACTCATGAAATATTTTCGGAATTGCACGACCCGCAGAAAAAGCGACCGACTGAAGTCGGTTGATTTTCTAAGAGTGCCCTAAAATCGACGTGTCATTCTGTCATTCGGTCATTCTGTCAGTCTGTCTGTCCGTAACCCGTTTGTGAAAATTGGTGGTAGTGACTTAACCGCTTGGAATATTTAAACAATTTTTGGCATACTGATAGATATCAATGAGATCTAACCAATGAACTTGCGAAATATTAAATTCCATTTAGTATAGCCTCGCCGAGGCGAAAAATGTGAACATTTTCGAACTGCTTCTCCTCGGAAACCGTTGGGCCGATTGAAGTCAAATTTCATATGGAGCCTCTATGGGATGGGGGAAACCAAAATTTGCTCATGGGGTCCAGGTCACATGACCAAAATGGCCGCCAAGCCATATATGGTCTGTCTGTCCGTCCGTAACCCGTTTGTGAAAATTGGTGATAGTGACTTAACCGCTTGGAATATTTAAACAATTTTTTGCATACTGATAGATATCAATGAGATCTAACCAGTGAACTTGCGAAATATTACATTCCATTTAGTATAGCCAGGCCGAAGCGAAAAATCCGTAACCCGTTTGTGAAAATTGGTGATAGTGACTTAACCGCTTGGAATATTTAAACAATATTTGGCATACTGATAGATATCCATGGGATCTAACCAATGAACTTGCGAAATATTACATTCCATTTAGTATAGCCTCGTCGAGGCGAAAAATGTGAAAATTTTCGAACTGCTTCTCCTCGGAAACCGTTGGGCCGATTGAAGTCAAATTTCATATGGAGCCTCTATGGGATGGGTCTAACAAAAATGTGCTCATGGGGTCCAGCTCAGATGACTAAAATGGCCGCCCAGCCATATATGGTCTGTCTGTCTGTCCGTCCGTAACCCTTTTGTGAAAATTGGTGATAGTGACTTAACCGTTTGGAATATTTAAACAATTTTGGCATACTGATAGATATCAATGAGATCTAACCAGTTAACTAGCGAAATATGACAATCCATTTAGTATAGCCTCGCAGAGGCGAAAAATGTGAAAATTTTCGAACTGCTTCTTCGCGGAAACCGTTGGGCCGATTGAAGTCAAATTTCATATGGAGCCTTTATGGGACGGGGGAAACCAAAGTTTGCTCATGGGGTCCAGGTCACATGACCAAAATGGCCGCCAAGCCATATATGGTAAAAAACCCTTCAAAAATAGTCTTCTCCAGAACCACTGGGCAGATTTCCACGAAACTTGATAACTGGCATATGTGACGTAGGCCCATCATAAATTGCTAAAATGGTGAACCTGGGTTGACCTTGACCTTCTTTGTGCCTAGGTCAAACTTTGACACATATGCTTTTGTATTGGAAAATGTGAGAATGCATTTTATCCTGCAAACGATTCAGAATACAGTACTAAAGTATAAGATATATTTTTGCTTCTTACGATAAGGCGCATTTATTGGGTCCATTTTAGGTCCAGGTCACATGACCAAAATGGCCGCCATACCCATATATGGTAACACTCATAAAGCTAAAAGCATTCGGCGGGTCGTGCACTTCAGCTGAAGCACTGGTTCAGTCAGAAGTCAATCCGGGTCATCAACTTTCAGCAACTTTCCGGGCTCTTCAAAATTTTCGAAGGGCTATAACTCTTGAAAGGGGCATAATCTTGACTATAAAAAAAACCTGCCGGCTGTTTTTTCATGAGGAATCCATATTTAAAATTTCAAAACCCTATTATACATTATTCTAAAGTTATGATTCTAAAACATACACGATACAAATATCCAACTTAAAAAGGTCCATAACTCATGAAGTATTTTTTGGAATTTTGTCAAAATTTAACCAGGTCATCTACTCATCACTACCAATCAATTCACCAATTTTCAAGACCCTAGCTCCAATGGGTTTTGAGATTTTTCGCTGACCAGATTTTATTAAAGAAAATCAAAAGACCATAACTCTTGAAAAGTTCCGAATGAGAAAAAATAAATGTCATTTTTTTTCATGAATACTCCAAGTATATGAAATCAATACATACTATTTCAAAACCCTAGCATACATAGGTCTAAAGGTATGCTATGCATCACAAAGCATACACTGTACAAATGCCCAAAGATATAAAGGGCCATAACCGATTAAATATTTTTTTTGGAATTCAGTCAAAAGTCAATTCTGTCATCTGCAAATCACCACCAATCTACTCGCCGACTTTCAAGGCTCTAGCTCTTATAAATTTTAAGATTTAGGGTATTTTGCTGACAAGATTTTATAAAAAACAAAAAAACAAAAAAACAAAAAAAAAAAAAAAACAAAGGCTTAAATCTTAAAAAGGAGAAAACATATGTGTCAGGTTTTTTTTCACGAGGACTCCATACGTGCAATTTCAAAAACCTAGCATAGTACATAGTTTTAAAGTTACGCTATGCACCCCAAAACATACACTATACGATTGCAATTGTAGCTATGTCGGATGCGCGTCTGACTGGTGATCAGGAAGACGGGTTCGTTACTTGCCGGTGTCGGCAGCAGTCTTTCGTGGAGATTGATCATGCAATCTGTTCTGCGGTCATTCTCTCCCTTCCGCTGATTCAAGAAGGGCAGTTGTCAGTTTCTGGCGAAAGAATGTGCACTGTACTGGTTGACCGCTTACGTATAAGCTTGCCCACGAAAATTGTGGACCGGCTCAAAAATGACCTAAAATAGTGTTGACTGGGCCGTTAAACTCCAAAACAAACAAATAAACTTAACGATTGACGAAAGTTCCAAAGGGCAATAACTCATGAAGTATTTTTTTTTTTTTGGAATTCAGTCAAAGGCTAATCAGGTCATGTACTTATCGCCACCAATCTATTTATCAACATTCAAGGCTGTAGCTCCAATCGTTTTTGAGATATTTTGCTGACAAGAGCTCATCAAATATTTTTCTAAGGACCATACCCCTTGACAGGGGCATAATCTCGTCAAAAAAAATAATACGCGAGTAGTATAGGGCGTCACTATGGGTACCAGATTATAGGTACCAGATTATAGGTACTAGTACCTATAATTTTGTTGGTACCTATAATCTGGTACCCATAGTGACGCCGCTTGATGTAAGCTTGACTAGGCTAGGTGCTGTATCGTGTGTTATGTGGGCTTTCGTGAAGGGTGACTGTTTACCTGGTACCCATAAATGTTTGGTACCTGAAATTTATGGGTACCTGAAATGTTTTTGTCAGGCCTAAGCTTGAAAATAACTTAGTTTTTTGGTGATCTTTCAAGTAGATCCATGTGTTTGTGTTGATTACCTTGGTCCCTATAAATCTTCTATTTCTGAAATTTATAGGGACAAAAGCTTTTGACTTAGCCTGAAAATAACTTACTCTCTGGAGTTTGTACAAGAACCTGGTACCCATAAATTCTGGGTACCTGAAATTTATGGGTACCAGGTACCTGAAAGTTCTGAGTGCCTATAAATTTTCAGTGACTGTTGGTACCCATAAAATCTGGGTACCTGAAATTTATGGGTACCAGGTACCTGAAAGTTCTGAGTACCCATAAATTTTCAGTGACTGTTGGTACCCATAAATTCTGGGTACCTGAAATTTATGGGTACCAGAATTTTTTTAATTTTGACATGGTAAAAGTGGACTTAGTCTTTTGTTGGAAATCTTTCAAGAATTCCAGGGATACCACAAGATGACATTATGTTGTTCTTGTATCTCAAGACTTCATAGTGTCATGATTATATATTGAGGCTGTCTAGTACCAAGTTTCTATGAGAAATAAAAATCTTGTATCTCAAGGCTTTATATTTCTTCATCAGTAGAAACTTGACTGTCAAGCGTCAAGTGTTTTGGCAAATATATTGAGGCTTGATAGTAGCAAACTTCTGGATATAGATCTTGTATCTCAAGATCTATTTTGTTTCATTAGTTTGACTATGAAGCGTCAGTGGATGTTAATTCTAGCCATCTCAAGTTTAGATACTACTACCCTCTTCGTCATGAAGAGGGGGTGAAAGACAAGAAAGATTGGTGAACAGTTTTAACTTTATTTGCCCCGCTAACTAACTTGATTACGATGAACAGAGGATTAGGACCGTCCCTCTGTCCTCGTTTACAATTTGAAACCTTAACGTTGTTGTGAAATCGGTTTTAATAATGTCTTTTGATTTGTCTGTGGCACAGTCTCTTCTTCCTCGTCATAGGTAGGTGAATCATATTCATCCAGTGTCTTCTCAAAGAGAAATCTGCGTTTCTTGATGGCACAGTCCATGGATTCGTCTGCATCGTAATCTTTCTCGTCCCTCAGTCGTTTTGCTGTGCTTATGATTTTCTTATGCACCGGATCTTTCTTCAGTGCTTCTGAATATCCAACCAATGTTCTGTAGAAGTTTACAAGCCCCTGTGTATATCTTGGTTTGAGTTCCTCATATGCCAAATTTTCAGCAGCTTCGGTGTCGATATCAGTATGTTCTGCCAAAGCTTCTTCCACGGTCTCATTGAATGTATCTTGTAAGGTTTCCTGGGTTTTCATAACCATTCGATCCCACGGTCTGTACTTAGATTTCATTTTTTTCTTTTTGGGTATCTCAACTTCGTCATCACTATCATCTTCTTCGGTGTATTCTTCAGAATCATTGGTATAGTCATATTTTCCAAATATATCTTCTCCTTTTCCCAAATTATAGCGTGGGCTTGAAGACGCTACACTTTCTTCGTCATCTGACATCTCTGTTTTATCCTCTTTACAAACACCACTGGATCTATGTCTTCTCAAACTGTCAGATCTTGCAAACTCTCGAAAACACTTATGGCATTGATATCTCCCCATGGATGTCAAATAATGAACTGATTTTTATTCAGTCTTGTCATTCCTTTTATACTCTTCCACAAAACTTTCTAACTTTCTGCACAATTTTCTGCAACTGTCTGTGACTGTTTGTCTTCACTTTTTCTTTTACGCTTGATATTCTTTAGTGGTAAAGACGTAGGTCTCCTGGGAGTATCAGGCCAGTGTTGTTTCATTTTTCTTCTTGGTTCAGCCAGACGACGTCTTTTCGGATGTCTTGTTTTCGCAAGTTGTTGGATTTCTGCGTTACATATTTTGCAGAATCTGGAGGGCCGTCCTTCCCTGAGCTTATTGCTGTGAACTGTGTTCAGTCTTTTCATCAAGTACCGCATCTGTCCATAACTTGTTTCGTATTTACTAGGGTTTTGTGTCACTGGTAACTTTTTGCATTTGACCATCTTTTTGCAGGATGTTTTTGTCTGTTTCTCTGAACTAACCATCTTATTTCCTTTCAGGAGTCTGATAAACTGACAAAGTTAGTATTAATGCAGAGTATTTATATCATGTTGAAAAAACTGTTTGTGTCTAAAGTGTAATTTAACCAAAGATTTTCCAGTCATAAAAGGTACACTTTTACCAGTGGCTGTTTTTATGCTGATATGAACTTGGTCAATGAAAGATTTGGCTACTGGCACATAGTGCAAATTTTTTAGTTCTGTATGAAAATAAGTAGAATACTTGGTATGATTAAATGGAACAATTCTCAAAATCGGTGCCTTCACATCACCAACATTTGTAAAATCTGCAATATCTGAATATATGAAAAACGTATCATGTGGAGCATTCAGGTCTGCATTAAAAATAAATGAATCTTTTTCATTCCCAATAGGTTTTCCGAATAGAGAAGGATTGAGCCCTAATAACTTTCCAAACTCTTTGGAAAATTGTAACCTAGTTTGTCTTTCATCTTGACAAATTATTTTCATGCGTTTAGAATTTTCATCAAACACAACTCCAATGCCAACATTTACATGTTCTAATAATCCGTTCTCAAACGCATTGATAGAAGATTGCATTTCTTGTGCCAAATGACTGGGAGAAACATAATTGCCAGGTGGAATGATCAGTTTAACTTTGTCACATGCATTAGTATTTCTACACATTTCAGTGACATTTTCGAAACCGTGTCTTCTTATGTAGCTTGGATCAAGAAAAACCAAATAGAAAAAGTTATTTTCTTCACTGATGTTCAGCACTTGTGCTGAAGTCATAATTTCTACTAATGCAACTTCCCAGTTTTCTTCATTGATATTAATTGGATGATCTAGTCTCACCGTAAAACTGTTTTGTTTGTTTGTTGGAAAAATGTCCAAGGAACTGTCACTTAGCAGTGTAAGGTAGAAGTCGTTCATTATTCAGGTGTGGCGTCTGATCAGGGCCCACAATGTTTAACAATGTCCCGCTGAATATTTATATACTTTCTTTTCTACAGAATGACAGTGTTTCAGTTGTGCATTTCAGTCATTTCTTAAGCAACACAAATTTAAAGTTACAATTATTATTCAATATCGTTATAAAAAAAGTTAGTTTTCTTTTTTCTTACTATTTATAATTATCGGAAAACCAATCTTTTTTCCGGGAATTGGCTACTTTCAAATTCAATGGATAAAAATCGCTATTGATCGATTTTCGGAAAATCCAATGACCTGACATTTAACGGGAATGCGGTACCTTCGATATATATTCATAGTTTGTTAGTTATGGCGATACTAATAAGAAAATGATAAAGTAAATAACCAAAGTTATATCTAGAGCTCCCTTAAGAACATGATTTAGCGTTTAAAACGCCTTTATAAATATCCACTCTGAGTATTTTGTCTTATTGGGTTTTTCCTAATAGGAATTCTCAAAATAGTAATGGATAAAAAATGATAAAAATCATTATCATTTTGCTATTTGTAGCTCAAATGGGGTCTAATATTTTTTTTTTCGAAATAAATATAATACAAGCTTATAAATTTATGCATCACTCATAGAACATAGTCTTTCTTTTCTTAAATTTAAAACAAAGATTTTCATTTGGACATTCAACAAAACCATTTTCTTATCAAATTGGTTTATGGTAGACTATATATACAAAGTGGTTTCTTGTTACCAACAGGCTAGTGCTCTAGCTTACTGGTGCCTGGTTTGTGATTTATGCATTGCGTGTTTTTCCGGCTTGGTCCAAAGATGCGAGATTATCGAATATATGCTTAAACAGAGTAGAAGGTAGCTACGCTCAGGCTACTTTAAGGGGATCCATGGACATTGGAAAGCCTCCGCTCTGGGAATCACTCTGGTCCATAGAGACATTCAGGTGGTTCTAAAGTGTATTCGAGATAATCTCAAATCGCAAGGAGTCCCAAGTTGCAGGGAAACCCATTAATGCAATTCACAACCACACTAGGGAGGTTGTTTGCCATCAGAGGTGGCATCTAATTCTCTTGTTCTTTTTTTCCATAAATAGCTTGGTCCTACCAAAGTTATCTTAAGTTAAATACCTGCCACCGATCAGGTAATAAGAGTCAAATTGTTCAATGTGTAGATGTGGAATCTCCTTATTGTGGATCCACATTCTCCGCATCACATCCACATTGGGCATTTTAAGCTGAGTCTTAGAAGCCAGAAAGGCCTGGTTGCAAAATTGCCGAATGTGTAGATGTGGACATGTGGAATCTCCACATTGTGGATCCACATTCTCCACATTACATCCACATTTGCTCCACATTACCTCCACAATTTCAATGTGGAGATGTGGAGGTTCCACAATTTCAATGTGGAGGTTACACAATTTCAATGTGTAGATGTGGACGTGTGGAATCTCCACATTGTGGATCCACATTCTCCACATCACATCTACAATGAGCATTTTAAGCTGAGTCTTAGAAGCCAGAAAGGTCTGGTTGCAAAATTGCCGAATGTGTAGATGTGGACATGTGGAATCTCCACATTGTGGATCCACATTCTCCACATTACATCCACATTTGCTGCACATTACCTCCACAATTTCAATGTGGAGATGTGGAGGTTCCACAATTTCAATGTGGAGGTTCCACAATTTCAATCTGGAGGTTCCACAATTTCAATGTGGAGATGTGGATGTTCCACAATTTCAATGTGGAGGTTCCACAATTTCAATGTGGAGATGTGGATGTTCCACAATTTCATTGTGGAGATGTGGAGATTATACATTTGTGATGTGGAGATGTGGTAGTGAAGAGTATATTACATACAAAATATATCTTGGCACTTTAGCTCAGTTGGTAGAGCGCCTGTCTGATAAGCAGGAGGTCATAGGTTCGAGCCCTATTCGTGCCAAACATTTTTTTCAAGACTAAGTTATTTCCAAAAGAACAACATAATGTCATCTTGTGGTATCCCTGGACCTCTTGAAAGATTTCCAACAAAAGACTAAGTCATTTTCAAGCTTGGTCCCTATAATTTCACCAAACATCAAATTTATAGGGACCAAGTCATTTTAGGCTTGGTCCCTATAAATTTCAAAAACTGAAGATTTATAGGGACCAAGGCAATCAACACAAACACATGGATCTACTTGAAAGATCACCAAAAAAAAACTAAGTTATTTTCAGGCTAAGTCAATTCAAACTTGGTCCCTATAAATTTCAGAAACTGAAGATTTATAGGGACCAAGGTAATCAACACAAAAACACTCAGTCCATCTCGGAAGGTATCCAGCTAACACACTATCGACCACCCCAAGACCCATTCTAGCCTAGTCAAGCTTACATCAAGCGGCGTCACTATGGGGACCAGATTATGGGGACCAACAAAATTATGAGGAAAAAAACTAAGTTATTTTCAAATTTAGCCTGAGAATCAAAAAGTTTCACGTTTCAAAAAATCTGGTACCCATAGTGACGCCCTATACTACTTACGCGTCAGCGATTATTTCATGAGGAATCAATATATGAAGTTTCAACAACCCTAGCGTACATGGTTCTAAAGTTATGTTATGCACAGAAAGCGCAACGAACGTACGGACGAACGGATGAATGTCCAAGAAGCAATATGCCCCTCGAACTTTTTCGAAGTTGGGGGCATAGAATACTTTGTGTTATGTCCCTTTGTAAATTTGGGTATTTTGTACATTGCATGCTTTTTGGCGCATAGTATAACTTTTTAACTGTGCATGCTAGGGTTTTGAAATTTCTTGTATGGACTCCGCGTGAATAAAAGGCCGACACATATTTTTTTTTATCTCGTCAGGATTATGCCCTTTTCCTTGAAATATCTTGATGATGAAATCTTGCCTGCAAAATATCTATTGCCCATTGAAGTTAGAGCTTGAAACGTGGTGAATATCGATGCTACTGATAAGTAGATGGTCTGATTATCTTTTGAATAGTTTATATATTATAAGGCCCTTTGTAAATTTTATCGTTTTGTAGATGATTGCATGCTTCCTCATGCATAGGATATATTTTGAACCGTGCATGATATGGTTTTAAAATTTCATATATGGATTCCTAATGAAGAAATAAACATAAGTTGTTGGTACTCGTTAGAACCGCCTCATTGAGGCGGTTCTAACGAGTACCCACAACCTATGTCTTGGAGCAGAAATAAGAAAAATATTGTTTACCCCCGTAAACCCCAGTTTTCTCTATATAAAGAGGGGTGTAAGGGGGTGTTCATTTCACGGACTTGTTCACGTGATGATATATGGATTCCTAATGAAGAAATGACTGAATCATATTTTTCACGACAGGACTGTGCCTCTTTTCTGAGTTATTTGCTTTGAATAAAAAATGATGAAATCTTGTCAGCAAACTATCTCAAAAACTGTTGATTTTCGCTTGCTTCAGCATTTCAGTTACTTCATGCTGTCGAGTCCTCATCGTTGTTTCATCCATGTAGTTGTTTGATTTTTATGTTCTGGGAGATGTAGCAGTGATGAGTTAGAAAGTCTTCATGCGGACTGAACCAGTTATTTGTCTTAACCACGACACGACAGAACCAATGGCGAGGATTATGACCATGTAAGTAGAAGATCTTACATGAGTGTTCATGTATTATTGAATTTATTAAACGAGTTGATGAGAAGGGATAAAATGCGAGGCTTTGCCGAGCATTTTATCCCTTTTCCTCAACGAGTTTAATAAAGTATTGATATAGAGGATATTACATGAGTGTTCATGTATTATTGAATTTATTAAACGAGTTGAGGAGAAGGGATAAAATGAGAGGCTTCGCCGAGCATTTTATCCCTTTTCCACAACGAGTTTAATAAATTCAATAATACATGAGCACGAATGCAAAATTCTATTTATCATATGACATTTAAAACGCATTTTATTCTCGATTGTTTACTAAAACATCAATATTCCACCATAAGTTATCGCTACGTCGTTAAGAACGTCGTACATGTAACGTTACGGGGCGTATCTAGCTAATTTGCATATTTAATCCACTAGTGGAGTATCGAAAATATTACATGGCGTTATTACACGCTCAGACGCGACGACATATGATAAAGTCAATTTAAGATCCCCCTCCACCCACTCCAATGAAATACATTTTGCTGTCCGTTCAAAGGTCTTTCGTCTGTCATGGTTTATTATTTGTTATAGCTTGTCTAAACATGTATGTATTGCTTATAACTGTTTATTTTCGAGAGCCGTTTGGCCATTTTGGGGAACAGTCACTGTCCTTTTGGTTATCCGCTAGTGATGTTTTTATTATGATTTAGTTACTGCCTGCTCTTGTTTCTTTCCCTTTGGTGTCTCTGATTGGTCGTGTGTGGTAATTGCATCGATTCCTGATCAATGCCCTCCCTTTTATTGTTTTTTTTGTCATTGTGTCATTCATCAAGTAATTTCGCATTGACCCAGTTACAGGTCCTCGGTCAGCTGCTTAGCCCTCCGCCTCAGGCAAATGCAGCAGACCTTGGATCTGTACCTGGGCCAATACGAAATTACTTGATTAATAAAATTATAATATTGTCACCATTGAATATGTCCTCATAAATGGATAAATTTTAACTCATCCTACATTCATAAAATAACATGGACACTGTCCTGAACTGCTTATGTAGTCTCTGTAGGGGTAGAAAATCGCTTAAGGTACAGTATAACCTTTGTCATTTATGTAACCAATTGTGTTTCTTTATATATTTCTATGTGTGTTACACGAAAAGAGAATAAAATAAAATGCGGCATATTAATTGACACAACACACTGTTTTACGTTTTACATCATTTTATTTTATCAACTTTACCAATCAAAGCAATTGTCTTTGAACAAACTTCGGTTAATATGAAATTGATTTTCAATAAAAAAAATCTCAATCCATGGAAGACATTTGACGATCATTTATAATGACAAAATCAAAACCAGTCCAGCTATTACAAGAAGAAACATCAACGCAGAGAGAATATCGCATACCATAGATTACCATTCCCTTTTATATAATATACAATGAATTACTTAAGCATTTCGTTGCTTCGTGTTTTATGGAGATTACAGATCTTGACAGTGTACCTGAAGTACTAATACTGTCATGTACGTTACCTTATAGACATATACTGAATCAGTCATTTTTTCTTATCTCTGTGCTATGATAGTTATAGAGAATACCAGTTTCGTGTCTTTTGATATCAAGTTTATCAGGCAAGGCTTTGAGAACGCTTGTAGAATCGCGAGGCTTGCCGAGCGATTCTACAAGCGTTCTCAAAGCCGAGCCTGATAAACTTGATATCAAATGACACGAATCTGGTATTCTATTTATCAGTTAATAACATTGTACACTCTTACATGTTTGCCAATTTTCCTAGCAGTCCAGTTCTAAGAAGTGCAATGTCACGTTGACCTGATAAAGCTCTCTTGTCCTGAGATAGCATATGTTTATCAGGTAAATGTGTTACAATGCAATTAACATAGGGGTGACTGATTAAACAGTTTTCTGATAAAAAATGTCAAACAAAGGGTTGTGTCGCATGAAATAACCCTCTCTCTCTCGTGTGTGCGCATGTTAAGGTTTCCATTATGCCTCAAACCATACATTCTATTTCAGAAATCTAAATTACCGCACCAAAATCCATATGATTTTTCGACTTAATGAAGGCCGTTCCGTTTCATATTAGAATATACCAGAATCTCCGGATACTACAAGAACACTATGCAAGTGCATTTCAGGATTAGATGGAACTGTAAAGATTAACAAACATCACGAAAACACGCCTATTTAATTTTGATCCCCCTTAAACCCAATTTTATATAGTAAAACTGGGGTATGCAGGGGTAAACCTTATTTTTCTTATGTCTGTTCTAAAATATAGATTGTGGCTACTCGTTAGAACCGCCTCGATGAGGCGGTTCTAACGAGTACTCACAATCTATATTTTGAGCAGAAATAAGTAAAATATCATACTTTTTCATCTGAAAATTTTCGCTTTTACCGCGGTAAAGTTTACAATGTATAAGTATAGGCATGTTTTCGTAATGCATATATCATATGCTCTATATATAAAAAAAATCTTCGCTGCTGCAATACTGTTCATTCGAGACCCAGTAAGAATTGCAATGTCAAATTTCCCACAATGCCCTTACGAGTATGTATTCAATAGGCCAAAACATCAGATGGAAATATCCAAAGAGACAGCAGTTGAAATACCAAAAAAATTTGACAGATGAAAAAAGGTATAAACATGGTTTCTATGTAAACATAGATATAATGTCCCATATTGTTTAAACTAAATCTAAAGTAAAGCAGTGCATATCTTATCAGAATCTTGAATTATATACAATAAGTGCATGTATATATAAAAATTTGACAATGCATTATACATAAACAAATGCCATAAAACATTTCTCTCAAACAGGCTTCAGCAGTTTGAAAATATTTGAAGTAGCAATGGACGTTGAAAATATAAAATAAGGAAGGATGATAATAGTGTATTTAATAAGGTCTATGGGAACGGGAGGTCACGAGTTCGATCCCGGGTCGCGACGTACCAAAGTCGTTAAAAATTGTACTAGCTGCTCCTCGCTTGGCACTTAGATTTACGGGGTAGAGCTAGGACTGGTCGACCCAGTGTCAGGATTATGTGACTGGGTGTGGTGTCATGTAATGTGTCTGGGACATGATACTTCAGTGAGGCAGCACTATAAAAGTGAGCATTGAGCTCCCTGTCGCAACCAGACACCGTCGTGATATGACTGAAAAAATGTTGAAAGCGACGTCAAACCCGAATTCACACACACAAATAAGGTCTATATTTTGTATGCTTTCAGGTGGACAAATGTGATACAGGCAAGTGGTGACATCATATTATAACGCAACAGTTGATATTTACATTTCACATGTATATAATGAAGATTAAGTTTAAATGTGAAAAGAATAAAGATGTTACAGTAATCATCATCTAATTTTATGTAAGTTTTCTACAAAATATTAGAACTGTTTTGAAGACTGATAGAAAACATCTATGTTTGATTTAGGTTTATACGTTATCATTTGTCTAGAATAAGGACTGAAATTAAAATGTATCATTTGAAAACAAACATTTTAAATTCTGAAATGTTTCGTCATACTTTATTTTTCTTCAACTTAATGTTAGAATTCTCTGGAAATATAAATGTTTATTTCATGTGATGAAATGAGAAACGTAAAGCCGCTGCTTATGGTACAGGGATGGCCCCCGCCCATAAGGGCTTGAAGAAATATTTGGGCTGACCGATGCTTCCCACAGAGCTGAATCCGGCCCGCACACTAGTACTGGTAAATCGCTTAGAGGATCTAAGCCTGTCCAGGAACCGCGGTGCGAGGTGGACCGTCCATGCTCATAAACCATATTGGTTTCATTGGGCGATAGAGCCTGAGATGTCATTTCATCTCAATGTCGGGTAAAAGTCCCACGAAATTGGAAGCAACGTCTCCAAAATGACTTTTACAGTGTTGACGGGGACGCTAAACCTCAAATCAAACAAACAAACAATATAGTACAGGGAATTTAAAAAATATCGAACATCTCGTGGGTACGGAACCCGGGAAGGGACATGATTTTTTTTATTTTATTAGTTGTGCGCACAAGATAATATCTTGTGCGGACAAGATATTATCTTGTGCGGACAACATATTATCTTGTGCGGACAAGATATTATCTTGTGCGGACAAGATATTATCTTGTCCGCACAACATAATAGCTTGTCCGCACAATCTTGTGCGGACAAGATATTATCTTGTCCGCACAACATAATAGCTTGTCCGCACAAGATATTATCTTGTGCGGACAAGATATTATCTTGTGCAGACAAGATATTATCTTGTCCGCACTAGATATTGAGTTGTGCGAACAAGTTATTATCTTGTCCGCACAAGATAATATCTTGTCTGCACAACATAGATCTTGTCTGCACAACAAGATATTATCTTGTCCGCACAAGATAATATCTTGTCCGCACAAGATAATATCATGTCCGCACAACTTAACAAGATCTATGTTGTGCAAACAAGATAATATGTTGTGCGAATAAGATAATATCTTGTGCGCACAAGATAATATGTTGTGCGAACAAGATCATATCTTGTCCGAACAAGATAATATCTTGTCCGCTCAAGATATTATCTTGTTCGCACAACATAATTAAAATAAAAAATCATGTCCCTTCCCGGGTTCCGTACGTGGGCGTTTTTTTTGTTTTTTTTTTTCGTAAAATATCCCATTGGATAAAAACCCTGCAGGAAATATTATAATTCGTATGAGAGCTGCCATATTCTTCTGCGAGCATTCTAACGTAAGGTATATTCATTTTGATTGTTAAAAACAGGATTTAATATTTAGAAATTTTCCTGTGGAATAATAATCCCTTCTATTTATATGGAATTTTAGTCCCGTGGGAGTGGAGAAAAATCGCGGGGGATATTTTAAAAATCTCGTGGTATTTATGTACTAAAACTAAAGCACTTGTTTGTTTGAATTGGAGTTTTACGGCCCATTCAGCACTATTTTAGGTCATTTTAGAGCCGGTCAGTTTACCTATCCACACTTTTCCTGGGCAGGCTCCTACCAGTACAGTGCACATTCGTTCGTCAGAAACTGACAACTCTCCTTCTTGAATCAGCGGAATGGAGAGAATCACCGTAGAAAAGATTTCATGATCAATCTCCACGAAAGAATGTTGCCGATCCCGGCAGGTATCGAACCCGCATCCTAGACGCGCATCCGACTGAGCTACCGAGGCCGGCGAAACTGTAATATATTTCTTCACCAAATATAATAGAAATAATAGAGAGACTAGCTGTGTTTGCCTAATTTCTGGTGAGGCAAAAATGAACCGGTGGCAGTAAAACATAGGTTATATTGACCTATATTTCTTTTGAGGTGAATTGTCGGGTCATACTAATGCAGATTCCTGAAGTATGATGACCATACATTTAATAGTCACAACAGAACTGAAATTGTGAATGGTTCAAATTGTTTTGTGCTGGACTACTCAGAGGAGTGGGATTCTTAGCTTCGGAATCTTATGGCACAAGCCTCTAGTGTACCACTACATCTAACCACAAAAATAGCGTATGCATATATACATTGACTGTTATAACAAAGGCTACAACAATAAGATAATCAAACTACGCATTGAATCTTATTCCCATACTTTCAAAAAAATATATAACCGCAATGACTTTAGCACCCAATTTCGTAAAATCATTCTTCGATATAAAAAGAATGGGTACAACATGGATATTATACGACCGACTGCATGCATGGTAGTTAACCCAATCACGGTTGGCAACTTTGCTTCCCTCTTTTATTGCACGCCGGTGGGTCAGGCCTCAGATTCTATGACGGTTCCAACGTAAAGGCTTATTGAGAATTAGAGAGATCTAATTCAAGGTAATGTTGGTTGGTGCCTGATGCTCTGGCTCTGATCGAGCCCATTGGAGTCTAACTGTTGGTTTTCTTTTGCTCCAGCATTTCAGTGGCTTCTTGCTGTCGCGTCCTCACCGTTGTCTCATCTCTGCGGTTCTTTGATTATTTGTGTTCACGGAGATGTTGCACTGATGAATTAGGAGGCCTTCATGCGGACTGAACAAATTATTTGTCTAAATCGCGACGGAAGTAAGGGCGAGGATTGTGGCCACGTAAAATCGATTTAAGTCCCCCAGTGGAAATCTTTCCACTGACCGTTCCAAGGCGGTTCTTCTGTGGCGATTTATTTATGTTGTTGTTTGTTACTTACTGTGTGTATCACTTGTGTCTTTTCATTTTGGATGGTCATATGGCCATTTTGTGGGAAAGTAACTGTCCTTATGGCCTTCCTTTGTTTAGGTTTCCATTATGGTCTGTCGCTTTGTGTTTGTGTTTCTTTCCCTTTGGTTTCTTTGATGGGTGGAGTAAGTTAATTGTATCGATTCCTGATCTTTGTTTAACTTCTACTTTACGATATAAGGCAAAAGTAGATATATGTATAAAACCTTGGCCACCAAATATTTCTGCCTTTCGCTACGTACCAAATGGTAATGGAGTAAGCGCCCCGCTAGATATGTTAGCATGACTCCCGTATCAACACCCATGCTTTTGTCCAGGAACATAATCAATAATAGTTTAAATGGTCATTTGAATATTCAAATATAAACGTGATGATCGTTTTAGAAGTTAAAAATCAATTTTCTAAATAATTTATCGTGCAGCACATGTATACTTGCGTTTGCAGTGAAGCGCTGGTAAAGTGGTAAAGCATCTGAATTGAGATCAAGCTGTCACATGTATCAATCACATCAAAATCGTCACGGTGTAACTGGTGTATGTCGGAGTAACAGGACTCTGCTTCTTCTTTTTCTTCTTTTTCTAAAGTTAGTGCCGTAGTACATTATTTTGACAACTTTGATATATAGTAAGTTTACATAGGCAACTTATAGGTTTATGCTTACAACACCTTAAAGGAGAGGATACATATAGGCTGAGCAATCATCCAAGCCTTTGATATGTGTATGTATATTTGTTGTACAGATGTATGTATTCATGACATGAAATTTTTAAATAAACAAATAAACAGATATTTCATCCTGAAATGTTCTGAAATTCCACAAGGCGTTCGGTGATAACTTAGGACTAAATTACGTGACCTACACTATGCTGATAGACACATGCCCTCAGTGACACCAGCCATTACGTAGCGAAGTTAAATATGCTAGCCTCGCAGCCAAGAAAGAGACCGATTGCCCAGCATGATTTGTACGGCAATTGCTGTCACATGTGGATGCTCTGTCTCTGGTCGGGCCCATCGATGTCTAACTGTTGGTTTTCTTTTGCTCCAGCATTTCAGTGGCTTCTTTTCGCTGTGGAGTCCTCACCGTTGTTTCATCTCTGTGGGTGTTTGATTTTTGTGTTCACGAAGATGTTGCACTGATCAGTTAGGAGGCCTTCATGCGGCCTGAACAAATTATTTGTTTTAATGGCGACGGAAGTTAGGGCGAGGATTGTGGCCACGTAAAATCGATTTAAGCCCCAATTGGAATTCGTTTCCGCTAGACAGTTCCAAAAACGGTTCTTCTGTCGCGTTTTATTTTTGTTATGGTTTGTCTTTGGGTGTTTGTGTCGCTTATATTATTTTATTTTGGATAGCTTATTGGCCATTTGTGGGAAAGTAACTGTCCTTTTGGCTATCCGCTATTGATGTTTCCATTAGGGCCTATTGTTTCTTGTTTGTGTTTCTTTCCCTTTGGTGTCTCTGATGGGAGCTGTGGGTTAATTGTATCGATTCATGATCATTGCCTCCACTTCTATTTTACTTAAAATTTTCGTTACCAAGAAAAGGTGGGGTTTGCCTTGCATTTCTGCTCAGAAGAAACCCTGAACGTGTCAGTATCCATTTAATTAAATACATGGGAGTCGCACTTCATCAATGCAAGAAGGAAGATTCAAGTTAATTTCCAAGTGAGGTTATCAATGCACGTTTAGATAAGGAAATAAAGAACATGAGGGATGGGGTTGTTTTGGACAATTGATGGTTTAGAGCATCAGTGAGCTGTTCCAAAGCTTGGAACACACCCAAGAGATTAATCTATTCCAATTCTGACACCAGATGTTACATGTGGGTATACGGCGTCCCGCAAACACGCAGGCTGACAAGACGACCAAGGGTGATCTCTGAAAGGTAAACGGGCAACTGTGGCGAAAGGCACAAGAAAGATGTTATATACAAGACATAAATTATTAACAATAACTATATACAACAATACCAACACTAAACACTACATTTATTTGCTTCTAAAACATTTCAATGCGCACGTCCCGAAGGCAGAACTGCGTTTTGTGCTCGGGCCGGTGACGTGAAAATTATTATAGAAGCAAATAACACAAAGTACACAAAATAAACCAACCAAAAAGAAAAGAAAATTCGCCGGCTTATAATAAATATAAGTCCATTTGGGGTGGACTACGTCGACGCGCTGGTTCACCCAGGTTTTACACGAAGAATCTATCACAGTCAACTATGTTGACATTTTCTTCTTGACACTTTCTTCTTTTTATTCCAAATCATAGGCGACCTCAGTATTGTTAGACATTCGTGACATTCTTTCAAAATGCCCTAAATACAGAGAACCAAAATCGTTTACTTGGAAACAGAATTCCAAATTAATTTTGGATTCTGTTTAAGAGTATGCACGGCGCCGGGCTAGGAAAGATGATGCGGAGTTTGACACCCTCCCCGAATGGGTTAAATCAGTAATGGCTTTGGTAAACAGAATATATAACAGTACTCAGCAGAATCATGTCTCGCCAACATTTGCCGGTGTTTGATGACCCAGATGTTGCTGCTGAGTTAGCTGAAATCCATCAGAGGTTTGTCGTTATTCCAGTTGACAAGGCGTCTAAAAGAAAAGCTAGGTTTGACACTATGACGGGCAACCCAACATATACTCTTTCTTCTTTGTCCAAAGATGATTCCGCGAAACCACCAATCGGTGATGCTTTTGTTTGGTATTTCCCTCACAGAGGACGATATTAACTTCCAAAGTTGTACTGGGTTCCTAAGCTTCACAAGAATCCGTACAAGCAGAAATATATCGCGGGTTCAACTAAGTGCTCAGCCAAGCCTCTTTCACAGATCCTAACACGAAGCCTTACTGCAGTTAAAGATGGCCTTCAGAAATATTGTGACATTGCATATGCCAGGAGTGGTGCGATTCAGATGTGGATCTTGAAAAACTGCAAGGAGCTTCTAGAAAATCTTCAGTCACAGTCTTTTCTCTCAGTAAACAGCATAAAATCGTTCGACTTCTTAACACTCTACACAACTATTCCTCATGATAAATTGAAATCTAAACTCAAGGAAATCCTTCCTCAAGAACGGTAACCGTCGCTACCAGTATGTTGTGCTTGGCTACAAAGACACACACTTCGTTCGAGATCACTCTGATGCACTTCAAAAGTACACTAATGCAGATTTCATAAAGATGCTAGGGCAATATTTCCATGGAGTTCAGTGGCCTAATATTTCAGCAAACAATTGACATACCAATGGGTACTAATTGTACACCGCTGCTTGCCGACTTGTTCTTGTACTCGTATGAGGCGGCGTTGGTACAAAGTCTCCTCAAAGCAGGCAAGAAACGCCTTGCACCACAAATCAATTTCAACTACAAATATATAGATGATTTATTCTCTCTGACAAATGCGAAATTTGCAGAGTACTTGGAATCCATCTATCCACGGGAACTTGAAATTAAGGAAACAACAGAGACTGCAACCTCCTCTTCGTACTTGGATTGATATTTCTATATTGATAACGGGAAGCTTACCACTAGGCTGTACGATAAACGAGATGACTTCAATTTTCCCAATGTTAACTTTCCCTTCTTTAATATCCCGTCAGCACCAACATACGGCGTTTACATTTCAAAGTCAATACGCTATGCTAGAGCCTGTTCCAAGTATCAGGACTTTATAGAACGTGGGAAGGTGCTCACTACCAGTTTGTTATGCCAGGGGTATCATAAAACCAAACTGGTATCAACACTAAAGAAGTTCTATGGGAGGCATCATGATCTTGTTGATTCTTACAATGTGGCCATTTCCAGATTTATTTTTGATGTCTTTGTCAATGGAAAGCCATAGGAAGACTTCCGAAATATCGGACATAGCCTTCTCGGAATTTACTCCTTTTCTTCGTTCAGATCGATAGGAATAGTTGGCGAAGCTTGCTTACCAAGTAATGCTTACTATCCTAGGACGCCTGGTAACACTATTCTGGAGTCCATGTCTGTTGATCTGAACATTAAAATTTGCCATTTCTCTATAGATTACTGATTTTGGATTACCGCTGTGTAACTACGACCTACACAACATTTAATCTCTGGATACTTGGATTATATCCTTGTCCAGTAAAATATGATTCGACTGGTCTGGACGGTCAGCAATCTGGGGTTGCCGGCCTCTGCGGGGTACTACTTCCCTGCGACCCGCCGTACCAATACCTGCTCCAAAAGACCCACATCAAGTCATCTCGAATAAAATGCCTGCAAATTACGATAATCAAATAAAAACGTACACACTACATCATGATCCCTGCCCCGGAGAAGTCATATTATGTTCATGCATATACCGTTATTGCGCATGCACCGTTCAGACAAACAGGCTGGTCAGTGCATGCGACAAATAACCGCGCAGCAGAACTCAACATGTCTGTGCAACAAAATATCAGCAACCAGCGCTTGAAACAACAATACTCAACATTAATGCTTCCTTCCTGAGCATTATAGATATCAATTATTGCCCACTATAAATGAGCATAATACTCATCAAATTCGAGCTCACTACATCAGCACAGGTAAGAGGCAATTGAACAGACCGCGCCTTTGCGCTACCCGGTCACTCGCCAATTACAGGGAACAAATAACAAAAACTCAATTTCATATCCTACTCCGCGACACGGCTCTCACAAATATAGTTATTCACAAATTCATTACATTAACAACAGCTAGAAACTAAAAACAGGAAGATTTTTATCTGTTATACACAACATGTAGAAGTATTTGATAGGGAACAAATGCCGAATCAAAATCATGAATTGATCTGCACTATTTGTCGTTCAATCCTAAGCTAAAATAATTTCCGTATTTGGTAGGCACAACGTCAGAACCGTCGCCGCGACGTCGATGACGTTGCTGACGTCATCTACCCCGCACAGGCCGTTATAACGTGTGGAAACCAAATACCCAAACTTACCATCCTTCGTAATGCAGTACTCACAAATCAAAATCACGTTATTTACATGTACATACATGTATAAACAGATTTCTTCAACAGAAACGGCATCATTACAAAAAATGAGCTCGTTATTCTTCTTGACCTTGAACAAAATTCTTCCTACACAACATGAACATGCTTGCAATACCAATTCATCACAACGGATTACCCGACAGGCTCTTGTCTAAGAGTCCGCCACGATGATGAAGTTATGGTTAAACCTGTCTTAAATTTTACATCCCCTCAACACCTGATTGTCATATAGAGACGGTATCTTGGTTTTCTAACAACAGGTAGTCAAAAGCTATGAATCAAGTGACCCGACGTTAATAAATATATTTTATAAAATGGGTCTATTAAAACTAAAATGAGTCCAGAATGAGCGAGTGTCCGGATTTTATGTCTCACCAACATCTAGGGTCATAAGGAGACAGGACCTCGATTTAAAGACTCATTCGAATTCGGGAGAAGCCTGGGATCGATCCTGCGATCCCTAGTTTATAAAGCGAGTAGCATAATCACTACACCACAGGGGCTTCTAAAGTGAATCCAGAATAGGGTTCAGAAAGTTGGCGTCTACTTGGAAGAAAACCCTTCCAAAACCTACAAGCATGTTCATACAAAATAATACTAAACATAGATTTAAACATGTACAATTCATATTTTCAAGTTCTGTGGTGTATTCCTTGCTTCCAAAGGATAACCCTTTTGTAGAGTATATTTAACGTCACTACAGCTGGTGTCTGGGAATGTGTGGCGGCCGTAAAAAGTCTCCCTGCCCTACATCATATTATAGTTTAAATTTTCTTGTCCTTTGGAATCACTGATTCCATTTTGGAATTTTGAAAAATGCTTGAGGGTCACTGATGGGGCCTAATTGGCCGAAGCTAGCTAGTCTGGTCCAGAGAATATGTACACTTTATATTTTCCAGTTCTGTGGTGTATTCCTTGCTGGCAAAGGATAACCCTTTTGTAGAACATATTTAACATACCGTCAAAGCTTTTGGCGTTTGACTCGGCACAATGTTGCGGGTATTCTTACACCTTTGACCTGCTGCTAATATTACGATCATTTTTCAGGGTATTCGTATCTACAAAGTAGAAGTAAAATAAAGATCAGGAATCGATACAATTAACTTACTCCATTTATCAAAGACACCAAAGGGAAAGAAACACATGAAGCGACCAGACCATAATGGAAACCTAAACAAAGGAAGGCCATAAGGACAGTTACTTTCCCACAAAATGGCAAAATGGCCATCCAAAATAAAAAGACACAAGTGATACACACAGTAAGTAACAAACAACAACATAAATAAACCGCCACAGAAGAACCGCCTTGGAACGGTCAGTGGAAAGAATTCCATTGTGGGGGGGGGGGGGGGGGGGGGCTTAAATCGATTTTACATGGCCATAGTCCTCGCCCTTACCTCTGTCGCAGTATACACTAATTTTGTTTAGTCCGCATGAAGGCTTCCTAACTCATCAGTGTAATCAGCCAATCAGATTACATAAAATAATGTGTCCTTTGAAATTCAAAATCTTAATAACATACAGTGTGGGTCCTGATCAGAAGCCATCTGATCTGGATCTACATTGTTTTGCAAAGGTGGGGGTTGTTGTGAACAGCAGGAAAAGGGTTAATTGAACTACCTGTCTTACTACCATAGAAACAGTTGTTTTATAATGCTATATTGCTTTTCGTCGCAACCTCTGGTCGGAGGGCTGTGCCTGGACGGGTTTGGTGCGGCTGATAGGCAGTGCAAACTGAGACTTGTCGGGCAGGGTGATGCAGAATCCTGTAGGGGTGCTCATGTATTGTTGGGTTCGTCATGCGAGTTGAGAAAAATGGATGAAAAGCAAGCATGCGTCGAGCATCTTTATGCAGGCTGCACCGACCTTTTATGCAGGCCTCCATGAGCATTTTGTGCCCTTTCCTCAATGAGCTTTAAAGTCTCATTAATGCATGTGCGCGAAATCAAGATTTTATTAAGCATATGGCATTAAAACGCATTTTTAGTAACGATCTTTCAATAAAATGTCATTATTCCGCCAACCGTCGACTCGACGTGTTAAGAACATTGTACGTGTATTGTTAAGGGCTGTATCTGTTTGGCCCACTGTTGGATTGCTGACTTATATTGTTGACAATATGTGGCGTTGTTGCTTTCTCAGGCGCAGCGTGGTATGATAAATATGCTTATCATAAACAAATGGCATCATAAAAACATGCCTATATGATTTTAAACTCCTCGAACCCCACTTTTACATAGTAAAACTGGGGTTTACAGGGGTAAACAGTATCTTCCTTATTTTGGCTCGGGGTTGTGGGTATTCAATAGAACCGCATCGTTGAGGCGGTTCTTTCGAGTACCCACAATCGATATTTTTGCGGAAATGAGAAAAAAATCTAAATTTTTCATCTTAAAATTTCCACTCTTCATTTTGTGGCTGGAAAAGTGACAATGTATATGTATAGGTGTGTTCTCGTGATGTCTTGATTTCGTTTTCAAAACAGGAAAAATAGAATGTTAAGATATTACAAGTGTAGGCATGGGACCTGTTTGTTTGTTCACCCTCATTATTAGAATGGTGATGTCACAACATTGTTATATATTTATGAATACTCTTTCCTCTGTTGCATTTGCGTTTTGGGTCTATAGGTTACTTAATTTGCTAGAGAAAGGATGAACTTATCTATATGCTCTTTCAATGTTAGAGGACTGGGTAACAATCAAAAACGCGAACAAATATTTACATGGTTAAAACAAAATGAGTACTCTATCTGTTTTCTCCAAGAGACCCACTCGAGAGCAGAAACCCGTGATTTATGGAAACAACAATGGGGATCAAATGCATATTTTAGTGGTAAAAGTACAAACAGCGAAGGCGTCGGCATCTTAATAAATCCTAATTTATCATGTACAATTGAAAACCATACTGAAATAGTAAGTGGTAGAATGCAATCACTAGATTTAACTATCAATGGAAAAACATTTAATCTTATTAATGTATATGGACCGAATAGGGATGACACTGCGTTTTTCACAAAACTTGAGAATTATTTGAATGAAAACGATGATAAAACATTTATTATAGGCGGTGATTTTAACACTGTATTAGATAATAAAATGGATAAGAAAAACGGTCGTCAAGACACACACAAACTTTGCAGACAAAAACTAAACACGATAATTGATGACTATAATCTAGTAGATATCTGGCGGAAAAAACACCCAAATTTAAAACAATACACTTGGCATTCGTCGCACAAACCTCCCATCTTCAGTATGTTTCCTCGGGCTTTCTTTGTCGGATCATTACAGGGTCACTGATGAGGCTTTATTAGCCGAAACTACGTAGTATGACCCATCTTCTTTCTTATGAATATTTTCATTGCTCTTAAAGGAACTCATTTTTGATTTTTATTTGCCTTCACTGCAGCTGGTGTTGTGCCGTGTGGCGGCCGTAAAACGTCTCCCCGTACATCAACCATAGTGCAGTTTATATTTTACTTTTGGTCCTTTGAGATCAGCGTGAATATTCTGAGAAATCGGAAATAAATTATTGGTTTAGACTCATATTCTAGACAGTTTTTTAATTATTTGGACCCCGTTTTTATTTATATCAGTCTTTGAATCGACTGCCTAGTCGAAATTCGCAAAATTGCAGTATGTTTCCTCGGGCGTTCTTTGTCGGATCATTACAGGGTCACTGATGAGGCTTTATTAGCCGAAACTACGTAGTATGACCCATCTTCTTTCTTATGAATATTTTCATTGCTCTTAAAGGAACTCATTTTTGATTTTTATTTGCCTTCACTGCAGCTGGTGTTGTGCCGTGTGGCGGCCGTAAAACGTCTCCCCGTACATCAACCATAGTGCAGTTTATATTTTACTTTTGGTCCTTTGAGATCAGCGTGAATATTCTGAGAAATCGGAAATAAATTATTGGTTTAGACTCATATTCTAGACAGTTTTTTAATTATTTGGACCCCGTTTTTATTTATATCAGTCTTTGAATCGACTGCCTAGTCGAAATTCGCAAAATTGCAGTATGTTTCCTCGGGCTTTCTTTGTCGGATCATTACAGGGTCACTGATGAGGCTTTATTAGCCGAAACTACGTAGTATGACCCATCTTCTTTCTTATGAATATTTTCATTGCTCTTAAAGGAACTCATTTTTGATTTTTGTTTGATTACTTTTTAATCTCAAACAATCTTATACATTCTACGCTATCTAGTGAACATAAGATAAGTTATAAATCAGATCATTCCATAGTTTTAATACATATCGATACAACAAACATAGCAAGAGGTCCTGGATATTTTAAGTTAAACAACAGCCTTCTTTTAGACACTAAATACCAAGATATTATTAAGAAAAGTATTGATGAAATAAGTTCTATTAACCGTGAGGCAAACCCAAATACCCTTTGGGAATTGATTAAAGGAACAGTCAGAAATGAGACAATCAAGTATGCAACAAGGAAAAAGAAAGATATGAATGAATCCGAAACAAAACTTAAGTCTGAAATTGAAACACTTACAAAAACATTAAGCGAAACACAGAATCAAACTGACATTGAAATCATTGCTGCCAACTTAGAACAGAAGAAACACGAACTGGAAAATATTATCGAGACAAAAATAAACGTTTAATATTAAGGTCAAAGGCAAACATAGTAGAAAACAGTGAACGCAACAGCAAATACTTTGCAAGTTTGGAAAAGAAACGATCAGAGATTAAAACAATTTCCAGACTGAATATAAATAATCATTATATAACGGAACAAAGAGAAATATTGAATGAAACAGAAACCTTTTATAAAAAATTATATTCAAAACAAGATCCTAGTTCTTCAACATATGATTTCTTTGATAACAATATTAAAAAGCTAAATGATATAGAAAGCAATCAATGTGAAGGAGCATTAACAGAAGAAGAATGTATTTTATCCCTTAGAGAAATGAAAAATAAAAAAAGTCCGGGATCTGATGGTCTAACCGTAGAGTTTTACAAAATGTTTTGGCACTCTATTAAAAAGTTTTATGTAAACTCACTAAATTATTCATATGAAAAACGACATCTTACAGAATTACAAAAACAAGGTATTATAACATTGATTCCAAAAGATCATAAAGATTTAACGTCGATTTCTAACTGGCGCCCAATAAGTTTACTCAATGTCGACTATAAAATAACAACTAAAGTAATAGCTAACAGAATTAAAAAAGTATTAATCAATATAATATACGAGTCTCAAACGGGCTTCATTAAAGGTAGATATATAGGCGAGAACATTAGACTCCTTTTTGAAGTCATTGATAAAATGGAAGAAGAAGGCAAACCAGGAATGATCTTTTTCTCTGACTTTGAAAAGGCCTTCGATAGTCTTGACCACCAGTATATGTTTAAATGTTTGAACCATTTCAATTTTGGAGAAAGCTTGCTTAAGTGGGTAAAACTTTTCTACAACGATGCAAAAAGTTGTGTGTCAAATAATGGTTATCTTTCTGGCTTTTTTCCGATACAACGTGGGGTCCGTCAAGGATGTCCACTAACACCCTATTTGTTTATAATCAGCATTGAACTACTTTCACATATGATTGGTTCTAACCCAGACATTATTGGCATAACTATTGCAGGAGCTGAATTCAAGAAATCTCTGTTTGCCGATGATGCGTCATTTATTTTAGATGGGTCACTGCAATCCTTCCAAACATTATTAAACATACTGGATAATTTCAGTTATATTTCGGGTTTAAGGTTAAATGCTGGAAAATGCCAAATATTAAAGATAAATGGATGGCTAAAAATGGCTAAAAATGATTTAATTTATTTCAAACACAGGAAATTTCAGTGGAGTTCGAAAGAAGCAACTGCTTTAGGAATGAAGTTTACTACTATAAAAGATAATGCTTTATCTATAAATCTAGAGCCAAAAATTAATGATTTTAAGAAGAGTTTGCAACAATGGCAACATAGAAATCTAACTTTGATGGGGAAAATAACTGTTGTTAAAAGCTATGCTCTTCCAAAACTCATATATGCACTATCGGCATTACCAACCCCTTCAACAGATAAGATCAAACAAATTGAGAATATTATGTATAAATTTATATGGGACGCAAAACCTGAAAAAATTAAAAGAGAAACATTGCTAAAAGATTACGAAAAGGGGGGTCTGAAAATGATTGACATAAAAACATTTATAGCATCTTTAAAAATTAGCTGGTTGAAACGAATTCTAGGAAACAATTCAAACAGATTATATACACATGTATATATGTCCAAACTGAAACCATATGGAGGAAAATTGTTTTTTGAGAGCAATTATTCAAAAAATGATATAGACACCATTATCCAAAACAACGACTTTTTCAAAGATATTCTCATAGAGTGGTGCAACTTAAATGAACACAACATTATAAATAGCTTTAGGAATGAAACAATATGGAACAATAGTAACATAAAAGCTGATGGACGTTCGATATTTTACGACAACTGGTATCAGAAAGAAATTAGGTATTTTAAAGATCTATATAATTATGCAGAAAAAAGATGCTACACATTTACAGAGCTTAAAGCGATATATGGACTACCTTGTGGTGATTTTTTAAAATATATGAGTTTATTGACCAGTATACCTAGCACATGGAAACAAAACATACGAAATGAAAACATGGATATTCCAATAGATGAACCACTTATTAAGCAGCTGCTACATACGAAACAAGGAAACAAATACATATATGATTATATACGCAATAAGCAACCCAATAGTGAAAAACGTTCAGAAGCAAAATGGAATGAATTATTTATCGGAGAAAATCTATGTTGGAAAAATATATATATTAATACAATAAAAACAACCAGCGATGTTAAATTACGAAATTTCCAATATAAATATCTACTACGCATCATACCAACAAATAAATATTTATTAAAATGCAACATAGCAACTTCATCTTTGTGTGATTTTTGCGTAATGGAAATAGAAACAGTCAACCATTTATTCTGGGAGTGTATATATTCTCAGCGATTTTGGAGTGAACTATCAATTTTTTAAAGCACTGCTCTATAGACCTCCCCTTCACATTAAAGACTATTACGTTTGGTATAACTTTTAACATCAGCAGAACCGAAACACAAATGAAGAATTTTATTATTTTAGCTGGAAAGTATTTTATCTTTAGAAACAAATATAATAAAACATTTCCTTCTTTCGATCATTTTAAATCCTTTTTAAGCTACAGATTGAAAATAGAAAGAGAAGTCTACTTTCTGAAAGACAAACTTACCCAGTTCTCACAAAAATGGAACAGTTTTATGACAAGGCTAAATAATGTTGACTAATCTGTAGGCACAAATCATATTTAAAGCGCAACAGAGCTTTCTTTCTTTCTAATTTACTCTATACTTTATCCTACCAAATTTATTATTTTCTATCTCTGTTATACTTTGCATTTGATATTATTATTTATTTATTTGTTTATTTATTTATGAACCTATTATTTTTTTATTTTTTTTTTTTATTTATTTATTTTATAAAAATTTCTGGCACTCCATGATATGTAGTATTAACTTAACGAATTAGAGAACATATATAGTGTATATAGATGTGGTATTGCTTAGATATTTGTATATTATACATAATTATGCTTATGTTAATGTTATACTATGTAAAATGTTTTGTCCAGAAATAAAAGTTAAATTACAAAAAAAAACTCATCAGTGTTATATCTCCGAGAACATACAAATCAAAAAAACTACAGAGATGAAACAAGGTTGAGGACTCGACAGCACACAACAATAGAATTCCTGGAGCAAAAGAAAACCAACAGTTAGATTCCGAGGGGCCCGACCAAAGACGGAGCATCAGGCGCCAACCAACATAAAGAATACTAAAATAAAATCCATTTATGTTTTTATGCTAGAACCGTCATATGATCTTAGGCCCGACCCACCGGTGTGCAATCAAAGAGGGAAGCATAGTTGCAAACCGTGATTGGGTTAACCACCATGCATGCAGTCTGTTTTACTCGTATAACATTTATGTTGTACCCAATCTTTATATATCGACGAACGAATTTACGAAATTGGGTACTAAAGTCATTACAGGCATGTATTTTTCTAAATTTATATACTAAGTCAGCATTGAATTCGGGTTCCGATAGGACTTGTTGCAGAAGTGTTTTAAGTCCAACATTGAATTTTGAAACCAAAGTAGAGGTAAAACAAAGATCAGGAATCGATACAATTAACTTACTCCACCCATCAAAGACACCAAAGGGAAAGAAACACAAACATTAAGCGACCAGACCATAATGGAAACCTAAACAAAGGAAGGCCATAAGGACAGTTACTTTCCCACAAAATGGCCATATGGCCATCCAAAATAAAAAGAAATTAGAGCTGTCAGTGAAACTGACTAGGGCCCCGGCAGCGCGATCAGAGGAGTAAAAATTTGTGGACGGACAGACGATCAGACAGACAGACGGACGGACAGAGTGATTACTATAGGGCACCCACACTTTCAGTGCGGGGCCCTAACAAGTGATACACACAGTAAGTAACAAACAACAACATAAATAAATCGCCACAGAAGAACCGCCTTGGAACGGTCAGTGGAAAGATTTCCACTGGGGGCTTAAATCGATTTTATGTGGCCACAATCCTCGCCCTTACTTCCGTCGCGATTTAGACAAATAAATTGTTCAGTCCGCATGAAGGCCTCCTAACTCATCAGTGCAACATCTCGGTGAACACAAATAATCAAAGAACCACAGAGGTGAGACAACGGTGAGGACTCGACAGCAAGAAACAACTGAAATGCTGGAGCAAAAGAAAACCAGCAGTTAGACTCCGATGGGCCCGACCAGAGACAGAGCATCAGGCACCAACCAACATTACCAAATCAGAATGACGTCTATAAAGCTTAGAAAAGGCTTTACGTAGTTTATGATACGAATACACACTACAGGACAATCATGCATACTCGTACTAGCTCGCTAAAATTGTGAGAAGTATGGATACTAGCCACAATTATAGTCTTCAGCAAATTTCAGGAGAACATTGATCGCCGTTACAATTGCATTTCCTTTGGGGGGGAAAATGATAAAACTTCCCTACAGACCAATGCAATAACTCCCGTCAGTACGCATATCCACAACATTGTGATTAGCATGAAAAATATATATGGCACTATTTGGCGCTTGGCGACTTTTAAGGCAAACTATATGAAAATCAGACTTATAGTGGCCAACTGTATGGCGAATAATTTCCCCACAAACCACCCATTCAACCATCGGATGATATATGCACGATTTGTTCGTGGAGTTGCATATTAAGACAACTATATTTCACTTACAATACTTTAGTAGCGCTGCTTTGCTATATACGTACTAAAATAATTTAGACGTACATAAGCACCAGATAGGTTTCCTATTCCATCTCGTAACAACTGCATATCACGTGATGATGACGTATCTCTCAACAATACATTATACGTACCTCGTTTTATTGCACTTCAATGTGGATGAACCAGCTGTTTTTCCTGGTGTCCTTAACACGAATTTCTAAACCCCTGGATTTCGAAGACACAAAGCCGTCGGATGCTGATATTCTAACGTAGAAATTTTTCTTCACCATATCCTCATAGATCAGGTTAACAATTGTTACGATTTTACCGGCTAAAATTAAACAAAACGACGATAACATAGAGCATACGGTTACACTTGTGACAGTGTAAAGGGAGAGTCGCTTCTTGCACATCAGATAAGGAAATCCATAGTTGTAACTAGGGTTAGAAATTATGTTCCAACCCTGATGTTCTTACCCAAAATCGAATATTATCGCGTATTTGTTAAATGCACTGGTTGAATACGACCTTAAATGCGCAGTTGTTAAGGATGACGCCACAGCACGTTACATAACGTCACTTAACATTCCAGTAGTGTCATCACAATATGGCGGACATCGGTAACCGAAGCGACTGCAGCAATAAAAATCCGTGTTAAGAAACGGAAGGTATGCAAGAAAAGGTATCCTATATGGGCGTGCGGGGCGGAAAGAAAAATCTGTCCCTCGCGATCACTGTCCGGCATCGCGTGACCCTCGGGACTGATTTCCATCCACCCCTCACACCAATATAAGATTCTTATAAGTATATATGGCATCGAAACGTTTTAACGTTATCCGGTCAGACGTCGCGTTATAATGAACCATACTTATAAGTTGAATTGAATCAAACAGAGATACACAATAAACGCAAGTCGAGACATATGGCTGGTGTGCTTTCCATCAGTTCTATTTTTAAAGATTGTTTTATGTGTGTGTGTGTGTGTGTGTGTGTGTGTGTGTGTGTGTGTGTGTGTGTGTGTGTGTGTGTGTGCGTGCGTGCGTGTGTGTGTGTGTGTGTGTGTGTTTTGTTATTATTGTTGTTGTTGCTTTTGTTTTCTTTCTTTAGCTCTGGAGCCAGTTGTTCAAAGCATTGTTAGCCTAACGAGCTCGTAAGTGGTCCAATTGTTAACTGTTCTAGTAAGAACAATATCAAGAATTTTGGTATTTTTGCTGAAAAAATGTGAGCAGCTTTTGCATTTGCAAAAGCTGCTCACATGTTTTGCAGCAAAAATATTTGTATATTTGTCAAAATTTTAACGATACGTTAACTAACGACGTCGTTAGTTTTGAACAACTGGCCCCTGGTTTTTGTCTAGCTCGTTCGTAGTGGATCGCCTAAGCAATATTCCTGTGAAATTTAAATTAAATTGGACCAAAGATTTAGAGTTTCCATTCATCGTGTTTACAATATTGTGAAATGAAAACCCCTTAAACACCAATGTATATAGAGAACACTATTTATCGTTCTGGCGATTATTAGAATAAAAATCAAAAATGTGTTCCTTTAAGAGCAATGAAAACATTCATAAGAAAGAAGATGGGTCATACTACGTAGTTTCGGCTAATAAAGCCTCATCAGTGACCCTGTAATGATCCGGCAAAGAAAGCCAGAGGAAACATACTGCAATTTTGCAAATTTCGAATAGGCAGTCGATACAAAGACTGATATAAATCAAAATGGGGTCCAAATAATAAAAATCCTGTCCAGAATATGAGTCTAAAACAATAATTTATTTCTGATTTCTCAGAATATTCACGCTGATCTCAAAGGACCAAAAGTAAAATATAAACTGCACTATGGTTGATGTACGGGGAGACGTTTTACCGCCGCCACACGGCACAACACCAGCCTCCTTTGTGTTGTGGGTAAGCTACTCATCTCAGGGATCGTAGGTCGGTATTACGAAAACATGCCTATACAAATACATAGTACATTTTATCGCCGAAAATACGAAGATTTTTAGATGAAAAATTGTTATATTTTTCTTATTTCTACTCAAAATATGGATTGTAGGGACACGTTAGAACCGCTTCATCGATGCAGTTCTAACGAGTACCCACAATCTACATTTCAGAGCAGAAATAATAAAAATAAGGCTCACCCCTGTAAACCCCAGTTTTACTATATAAAAGTGGGGTTCAAGGGGTCAAAATTACATAGGCGTGTTTTCGTGCTGGGGCGGGATCCCGGACTTCTCCAGACTTTCGGGTGAGTCTTTTAACCGAGCTCCCGTTTTCGTATGACCTAAGTTGTGGGTGGGACGTAAAATTCAAACACTCACTCACTCACTCTGGTGACCAGAGCGGAACCGTTTTAGCTTTTTCGGTAAAGCGTCGCTTAAACAAATTTCTCATGAAGTTTATATGAAATCCCTAAACGTCGACAACGTCTTTGACAATATGTTCTAGAAAGGGTTATCCTTTCGGAGCAAGGAATACACCACAGAACTGAAAAATATGGAGTGTATATGTTTTCTATGTTTTCTTTTGAATTTCTTTGGCGATAAAACCCTATTTAAACTAGTTTTACTGCCGATTTCAATATTCATTAGACTTTGGAGTGGATGTGCCTGATGCTGTGTCTATGGTCGGGCCCATCGAAGTCTAACTGTTGGTTTTCTTTTGCTCCAGCATTTCAGTGGTTTCTTGCTGTCGAGTCCTCACCGTTGTCTCACCTCTGTGGTTCTTTGACTATTTGTGTTCACCGAGATGTTGCACTGATGAGTTAGGAGGCCTTCATGTGGACTGAACAAATTATTTGTCTAAATCGCGACGGAAGTAAGGGCGATGACTGTGGCCATGTAAAATCGATTTAAGCCCCCCAGTGGAAATCTTTCCACTGACCGTTCCAATGCGGTTCTTCTGTGGCGATTTATTTATGTTGTTGTTTGTTACTTGCTGTGTGTACCACTTGTGTCTTTTTATTTTGGATGGCCATATGGCCATTTTGTGGGAAAGTAACTGTCCTTATGGCCTTCCTTTGTTTAGGTTTCCATTATTGTCTGGTCGCTTAATGTTTGTGTTTCTTTCCCTTTGATGTCTTTGGTGGGTGGAGTAAGTTAATTGTATCGATTCCTGATCTTTGTTTTACTTCTACTTTTCAATAACTGTCAAACCCCAGTCAATTTCAATAATGTTGCTACATCCTTTGATGGCCAAACTTCAGATTATGACACCACAAACTGACAAGTAGGCCTGTTTTGGCACATCAAGAGTGCAGATATCCAGTCAGATACAGTGCAGTTTCCGTCATCAGCACATGTCTATGTCAATCATCTGAACTACCCTTTTGACAAGCAAGGTAGGCAAAAAGCGGGAAATACTCATATTTCCCTGGACGGCGGGAATACAGGGAATTCCCAGGAAATACAGGGAATTCTCGAGAATTACTGGGAAATATAAATTTACATAGGTTGTACCAACTGAGACTGCTTAATATACCCCAACTACCTAGCTTTTTAAAAGCATATTTATTTCAAGTTAGTTCAAGCAGGGCTTAATAATTCCACTTGTTTGCTTGCAATGACAAAACAAAATGAAAGACAAGTGAAAAGTTTGTCTATTCCTTGCGATATTTACCAAAGTTTACATGCATTTAGTCATGTAGGACAAGTGAAATTTTGAAGAATTTTCTAGCCCTTTTTATATTGAATAACTTGAAAGATCTATAGTTCCTGGCCTTCATATAGAATGTACATGTACATGCATATAATTTATTTTCAAACAAGATTCTAAAATATTAGTTTTTTAACTGTCAGCTATTTCTCTTGTCTTGTAAATTTATACATGTAATTGTAATACCTATTAGGTGAGTATATGTAGATAATTTAAGAAAACTTTTATGCTTAAGTTAACTGTGTTCCTTTAATAACTGTCTCAAACAAACAATAAATTATTACACCTTTTAGCATTAGGAGCATAATTAGTTGACAAATTTGCAAACAAACCTTTTCTAGTGAAAACATCCTTAAAATTCGAACATCCAAAGAGTTGTTGTACAATGTAAATTCAAAAAATAAATTGAACCATGTGGTTTAGTGTTACACTAAATCATACAAAACACGTAGTACCATAAAAGAAGCTAAGTGATTCTGATTAGGGTCTGCACCATTTGCCCAGGCATGTCTGTCCCAAATTTTAGTATCATTATGGTATTTTATCTCCTTAAGCATATGAGTGATTATAAATAACTCTGCACCCTGCATAACAACAGATCACTTTTTATTTATGCTTGTGTTTGGTTGAGTAAAAGCAGACTTATGACATGTATGTTTGGGAAAGCATATTGCATAATAGCTAACTATTAATTATTTCAATTAAATTACACAAATATTAATAGTGTTTCTATTTGAAATAACTAAACAAAAATCATATTTCTCACTATTTCTCAGTATTTCCCACTTTTGCTAAAATTTGGAGTATTTCCCAGGACGGTAATTACCGGTAAATACCAATGAGAATTCCCGCCACCGGTTTTTACCGACCAACCTTGATGACGCGACAGCAATGCAAAGAAAGTGGAGCGTGTGATGTATATTTCTAGTACCCAGAATGTACCACTTTGATCCGCTATATTTGACTGAAAGTCTAATTAATAATGAAATCGATATCATGTTAACAGTGGTTTACACTCGTGGTCTTTTTAGCTTACTTGAGCACGAAGTTTTCATGGTGAGCTATTGTGATCAGTGAATGTCCGCCGTTCGTCATGCGTCGTGCGTCGTCCCGCGTCCTGCGTCCCTAGTCGCGCGTCAACAATTTGCTTTAAAAGATTACCCCTCCTAAACCATTCGGCCAACTTCATTTAAACTTCATAGGAGTGCTGCCTAGGTTGTTATGTGCCAAAATAGCAAAAATCGTTTCGCTCGGATAAACAAGATGTCTAAAAATAGAAAACTCTTTATCCGACTACTCTTCCCATACCTTTGGGCCAATTTTATTCAAACTTCATAGGAGTGTTGCTTAGAAGACCCTCTACTAAAATAGTTAAAATAAGTCTGCTCCGATGAGCGAGATGGCCATCAGAGCTAAGAATAGAAAAAATATTTATACAACTACTCCTCCCATACCCCTAGGTCAATTTCATTCAATCTTCATAGGAATGTTGCTTAGTTGACCCGCTACTAAAATAGCTAAAACGGTTTTGCTCCCATGAGAAAAATGGTCGCAAGAGCTAAAAAACGAAAATGTCGTAGATTTGCGTCAAATGCGAACGCCTAAACCCTTGGGCCAAATTGATTCAAACTTCATAGGAATGTTGCCCAGGTGACTCCCTACCAAAATAGCTAAAATCATTCTGCTCTGACAAACAACATGACCGCTATAGCTAAAGTAGAAAAAAATATTTAAACGACAACTCCTTTTTTGAAAAAAAAATAATTGTATTCTTTCAAACAATGAATTGGACACAAGTTATACAACTTTAGATAGTCCTCTCATTAAACATTTACAAAATTACTTTTAAATAGTACAGTGGTAGATATTACACGGTTTTAAGTAACTTAACACATGTTTTATGCTATAAGTGTCACGAACGATTGCGACCCGTTTGGGGTTTCGATACTCCAGAGATACACCTTCTCGGTGCGGAACGAATATGAATGATTTGCTGAGCATAGAAGTATTTGAAACAGAATCTTTTTTTCAACGGATACATATTCAATCGAATCTGTGGCTATCTCTAATGTTTTTAAGTACTACGAATATGATTCGTTTATTGATTTGTGTGTCAAATGTTGAGCTGCAGTACAGAAGTTAATCTAAGTTTATGACAGGTATGAAATTTAGAGCAATCCATCTATAAGTATCTGGCGTCGTTCTTCAAACAATCTGCATTCGAAGAAAAAGTGTTGTGCATTTTCAAATGTTGCGCCACATCTACATGAGGGTGTTTGTACTATGTTGACTTTATGAAGATCTAAACATAAATTACTGCTGTTATGGCGGACTTTAGTTAAAACCATATTAAGTTTTCTTTCTCCAATAGCTAAGAGGTTGCTATCCCTATCGTTTTTTTTCATTTTGTTTGATTCGAGGTTTAACGTCCCTGTCAACACTGTATATGTCATTTTGGAGACGTTGCTTCCAATTATGTGGGACTTTATCCGACATCGAGATGAAATGACATCTCAAGCCCAGCCGCCCAATGAATCCAATAGGGTTTATAAGCATGGGCAGCCCGACTCACACCGATTTGCCTGTGCAGGCTTAGACCCTCTAAGTGGTATACCAGTACTCATGTGCGGTCAGTTTCAGCTCTGCGTGGAAGTATCATGCAGCTCATCTATTTCTTCAAGCCCCGATGGGCACGGGCCAAATGGGGTTTTTTGTGGGGGTGGGCGGGGGTTTAATTTCAGTTTAAAATCGGTAATAGTTGCCGCATTTCGAACGGCTTTATCTACATCATTCAAAAGACGTAAGGTTGACGGGAACTGGGACGAATCGTATGAGCACAGCCTGGTAAAAGATATCTGGAAGTCTTGACAATTTCGAAGATTATAATTTGAATCACCATTTACACGGTTCGGCAGAAGATCAGATAAGTACGTCGGAGCATCATTTGTAACAATCTTAAACATAAGTGTGAGTTTCTTCTTCTGCCTTGTATCTTCTAACGTATCCCAATCGGTTTCGTAATATAAGGAATTATTTGATGAGAACATTGGTAAAATAGAAGTAAAGGCAATGATCAGGAATCGATACAATTAACCGACAGCTCCCATCAGAGACACCAAAGGGAAAGAAACACAAACATGAAGCAACAGACCCCAACGGAAACACCAACAGCGGAAAGCCAAAAGGACAGTTACATTCCCACAAAATGGCCAAAAGGCTATCCAAAATAAAATAATATAAGCGACACAAACACCCAAAGACAAACCATAATAAAAATAAACCGCGACAGAAGAACCGCCTTGGAACGGTCAGCGGAAACGAATTCCACCGGGGGCTTAAATCGATTTTACGTGACCACAATCCTCGCCCTTACTTCCGTCGCGATTAAGACAAATAATTGGTTAATTGCATTTGTTCTAACCGGTTTGATTCGGTCTGATTAAAGTCGTCCCAAACCTCGCTAGCATACACTCAAAGTGGTCTGATATAAGTCAAATATACTTTATTTAGGGTTTCCTTTGAGTATCTATATTTCAATTTTCTGAGAAATGATACTTGTTTTGCAGCTGATAGAATTATTAGATCTACATGGGCTGACCATTTGTTACTTGATGATAAGATTATTCTTAGATGTTTGTGTGTTTCAACGATTTTTAAAATGGTGTCGTCCATAACCAGTTAGATATCATAGTCAAAATGTATGTTTGTTGTAATCATTACTATAGTCTTTAATGCATTAACTAATACTAGCCAAACTTCAGCCCAATTACTAAGTTTTTTTTAAATCATCAGTTTTTTTCTTTCTATTACAGCAGGCTCAGAGATGGAAAAAACTAAGGGAAGTGTTGTCCGCAAAAAGACTTGCTAGTCCTGTTAGTTCATTCGCGATGTCATTTATATATATAAGAAACAAAATTGGCCCAGAGACCAATCCTTGGGGAACACCAGCTGTTATATTTTCGAATGAAGAACAAGTATTGTTTATAGATACTTTTTAATGCCTCATATAAAGATCATTTTCAAACCATTCCAGGAGATCTCCTCTTATTCTATATTTTTCTAGTTTGAGTATTAAACCACGATGCCATACTCTGTCGAAGCCTTTTGATATATCACAAAATTCTTGACAGTTAATTTCGTGTTTCTCAAGTGCAAACCATGTGTGATGAACTACTTCTATTAAGTGGTGCACTGTCGAATGCTCTGGTAGAAACCCTGACTGGTATTTATATATCAGAGAAGTTGAAACTAAATGATTATGTACATGTTTGAACACGACTCTTTCGAACGATTTACCTACATAACTTATCAAAGTTATAGGTCTATAGTTACAAACTTTATTTTTTTTCTCCTGTTGTATAGACTGGCATAGCAATTGCCGATTTCCAATGCTAGGGTACATACTTTTTCGTAAGGATAAATTGAATAGTTTACACAAAAGAGCGGCTACTGTTCTACGTGTGCTTTTTTAGCATTCCCTGGCTTATGCTATCAGGGCCACAACTTTGTTTACATTGAGAGAGCTTAATATATCTATTATTACAGACTCAGTAATATCAGTGCTGTTTATTTGAGTATTTGTTCTGCTATCAAAAGGATGTAGTTATATATTTCTGTCGTCTACAGAAGAAAATTGAGCAGGAATACTCGTTTAATGTAACTGCTTTTTCTGTGTCCGTAAATGCATATGTACCCTCGGGTCTTTTTAGAGGTGGAATAACTGAGCTGCTGTTACTCTTCTCAATAAATCTTCCCATTATTTGCCAAAATGTTTTGCTATCCATTTCATTGTTAGTAATCATATCTTCAAGGTTATTGTTGTAATTGTCTTTTGCATTTTTTTTCATATTATTTACGTGGTTTCTTTGCTTTATATACCGTTTGATATCATCATCTTTTTGTGTTTGAAGTGTCTTTTTCGTAATCGGTCTCATAGACGAATATTGTATCTTAGTTCTGATGTGAACCAGAGTTTGTCGTTCGGTCGTATAAGAACTTTATTAAAGGGTACACATGTTTTACAAAAAACTAGTGAAAATATTTGTACAATTTTCACTGCATTCATCAACTGATAACTCAGAATTAATTTCTATTTTCCGATCATATTGCTGTATTAGGTTATTCAGTTTGTCAAAGTCAGCGTTTTTGTAATTCCAAACACCCCTATGATAACACTGAGATAGACGTATAGGTATTTGTAAGTTTGCGAATGTTGCTTTATGATCGATTATTTCATTATCCTCTGGTATTGTTCCTGATTCCGATATGAGGCATGTATCGCCTACAAGAATTGGATCTATAAGCGTCGACGAATTTCGAGTGATGCGAGTGGGTTCATTAATTATATTTGTAAGACTAAACATAGATAAACAGTCTCTTAGCTGCACATTTATGAGAGGTAAGCTATCAATATCAATGTCCCCAGCTAGTACCACATGAGACGTGTAATAAAGAGCAGTTTCTATGCTTACTTGTAGTTCGGAGACAAACGTCGAGTATGAGGCTATGAAAACAGCATAGAAGAACATTAAATTTCTTCAGAATTATCTCGACCAATATTGTTTCAAGCCCCAGATTTTCTATGTCTTCTCGCCTGTTATATCTTAGTAAGCTAGACATGTATATTATTACCCCACCTTCATGACGGGTTCTATCTATGCGAATGGGTGGGTCAAAACCTTGAAACTTTAAAGACGCAGAGTCAAGAGTATTGTCTAAGTGTGTCTTTTTTTTTTTTTTTGGTTTGGGTTTTACGGCCCTTTCAAGATTATTTCACTCATATCGAGCCGATCGTTAATCATAGGTGGGCGAAAACCGTCTAAGTGTGTCTTATTGAAACAAAGAATACAATATTCGTCTGCTATATCATTCAAATATTCTGTTTTATAACGGATACTTCTCGTGTTTAAGTGAAATATATCTAGAGATTTTATGTCGGTTATATCTGGCCCTTGATTTCGTTCCACATCCATACAGGCAAGTAGTAATACGATTTTGTAGACCGCATATGCATCATTTTGGGGCGATAGTCCCAGAGGATTGCAGAGTGATTTTGGCACTACTTTTTGCATTAATGCACACGACCTAATCACCACCAAGAGACACCGTGAGACATATAGCGCAATATTCGAAACGGTTTCAAAAGTTCCTCATTAAATGAAACAGCTGATGGAAATAAATATTATAACTTGAAAGTTTTATATATTTATCCATAAAGCTTACCGTGACAGGGATTCACTGAGGTATTCACAGTGTTATAAACGTGAATGCAAACAATATAGACTTGTTGATAGCTTACCTCTCATAAATGTTTCCAAAGGCAACCTTTTAGCTTTTATTTATACGCCATTCAGCGTCTTTTTATAAATCAGTACAATTAGCCCATTTTTCAGCTCATTTTGTACCGGAACTCCCAAAACTGGCACATGGCAAACAGCGCGGGCCCAGATCAGTATCCACAGGACGCGGGGTCTCATTAGGGTATACACTGCATGTTTGCGAAACGTTCAGCATTTTCCGGATATATTTTAAAGAAGCCACAACCAGACATCCCTAAATTTTGAAATGGACTAGTTTCATACTGATATATGGTTGATGATTCCATTCAGTACAAAACAGGTTAAAAGTACGCAGTGCGGGTCGATTATGTAATTCTTTGTGTCATTAACCCATATAAGACAATTGATATCTCCCAGTTAAGAAGTTTGGAATGGTCCATGTCCAATTGTACGGGTGCCAGGTTTGTATTGTTAGCAGTAAATTTTGCAAAAATTGTATGTACTTTCAGCAAACAGTTTAGACACAGATGAAACGCCAGATATTGCGACGTCCAATCTTGGTCTGCAATGTTTGCAAATGTCCCCACAAAAGGCTGCTAGGCATACATGGGTTAATGGGGGTGTTTATATCAATAACGAGGAAGTCATACCTAATGGTTAAGTGTTAGCCCCCTTGGTTTGTGAAATGCCTCGGTAAGTCAGTCGGATGCGCGACCGACTAATGATCAGGAGGACGCGGGTTCGATACCGGGTGGGCAAAATATTTCTTGGAGATTGATCATGAAATCTTTTCCACGGTGATTATTGCCCTTTTGCTGGTTCACGAAGGGCAGTTGGAAGTGTCTTGTTTGGTTGTTTGTATTGGATTTAAAGGCCCAGTCAACACTATTTAGGTTATTTTTAGCCTCTCAGTTTACCTATCAACCCGTTTCCTGTACAGGCTTTTCACTTCTATTTTTTATACGAAAGCGGTTAACCAGTACAGTGCACATTCTTTCGCCAGAGACTGACAACTGCCTTTCTTGAGTCAGCGGAAGGGAAAGAATGACAATAGAAAACATTTCATGATCAATCTCCACGAAAGAATGCTGCCAACCCCGGCAGGTATCGAACCCGCGTCTTCCTGATCACAAGTCAGACGCGCATCCGACTGAGCTACCGAGGCCTGCTGGAAGGTTCTGGTGAACGAATGTGCACTGTACTGATTTACCATTTATGTAGGAGAAGTGTCGCTAGGTAAACTGACCAGCTCAAAAATGACCTGAAAAGTGTTGACTTGGTCACACCAATATAAATTTATTCAGCTTGAGTACTTGCTAGTAACGATTAAGAAATATAAACATTTTTTTTCGAAAATTTAAAATAATTAAAAGAAACAAGAACAACAGTGAACAACAACAGTCCTAGATTTTGACCTCTAGCCCCACCCCTTCCCCACTCCCAGGTATGAACCCAGGGGTGTGTTGTCTTGGAATCCCAGAAGACACTCCCAGGAATCCAAGTTGTAAAATATGAATGCTTTGTGATAAGTGTCTGTTGAGACATAAGCATTTCAAAAACTTTAACACAGTTTTACAGGGTTGTTCTAGTTTTAGACCCATAGACACAACCCGGGGCATAACCCAGGAGTCTGTTTTCTTTGAACGTCGGAAGACCCTCCCAGGTACTTAAATTCCAAATATGAGTGCTCTGTGATGAGTAACTGTTGAGATATAAGCATTTGACGCAGTGTGACGGGAACGCAAACGCACACGCACACGCAAATCCGCACATCCGAGGTGACAACAATAGCTCTCCATGTACTTCGTACAGGCGAGCTGAAAACAATCGGTGGACAAACAGCCTCTTTATATCAGGCGAAGTGCATGTATATGACTTCTGTAAAGGTTTATGCTATGAAAAAATATGAAATTACCCAAAGCAATTAAAACATAGAGTGATCAAATTTTCTAGACCAGATTAGCTAGTTTCGCCAAAGTAGGCCTCATAAGGCACCTTCCCATATATTCAAGCCCCACTTGAACAAGTAAAGGGATCATTATTAGTTTTTCATAAATAACATTTATAAGATTCCATAGAAGCTGTCTGGATATCTTCGATGGACCAGACAAATGTTATTGCAATGAGATATTGCAACCTCACCAGTTTTCGAACTCGTCCAAACTTTTATCCCTGACTTACCTGTATGTTAGTTTCAGGAAGATCTGATCAAAACTGAAGGGGCGGTGGTGATGAAAAGGTCGAAAATAAACAGCCAAGCAGGTGACTTAACTGTGATTAATTGACTGACATTGCTAGTTTTCGAAATCATCTGAGCTTTATCCCTGACTTACTTACATATCTGTTTCAAGAAGATCCGACGAAAACTGAAGGAGTTTCGGTAAAACAAAGCATTTTCTGCAATCAAAGGGCCATAACTATATGATAAATAGGCTGACCATGTCAGTTCTCGTACTCATCCAAGCTTTTATCCCTCACTTACTTACATTGAAGTTTTGAGAAGATCCGATAAAAAATTGAAGTAGCTATGGTGATGACAAAAGCATAGATAGGCATTTTGTGTAATCAAGGGGCGTGGGGGGGGGGGGGGGGCATAGCTCTCTGAAATATAGACCGGCCTCGCCAATTTTTGAACCCAGCCAAGTTTTTATCCCTTACTTACTTACATGTAATCTTCAAAACGATCCGATGAAAACTGAAGGGGTTATTGTGATGACAATGTCAAAAATAGGCATTTTCAGCAGTAAAGGGGACGTAATTCTACGATAGATCGGCCAACCTCGTCAGTTTTCGAACTTGTCCGAGCTTTTACCCCTGACTGTAATCAAGGGGGACGTTACTCTCTGAAAGGTAGGCCGACCTCAATTGTTTAACTCAGACAAGGCTTTAATCCTTACTTACTTACATAAAAGTTTCAAAAAGATGCGACGAAAACTGAAGGGGCTATGGTGATGACAAGGTAAAAAAAAGGATTTTCAGCAATAAGGGGACGTACATCTACTAAAGATAGGCCAACCTCGTCTGTTTTTGAACTCATCCAAGCTTTTAGCCCTGACTTACTTGTTTAGAAGTTTCAAGAAGATCAGATCAAAATCTAAGGGGCTAAGGTGACGACAAGGTCAATAATAAGCATTTTCAGCAAAGTAGGGGACATAACTCCGTGCTTAATTGACCGACATTGCTAGTTTTCGAACTCATCCGAGCTTTTTACCCTCAATTACATATATGTAAGTTTCAGTGAAATCCGATCAAAACTGAAGGGTCTACAGTGATGACAGGGTCAAAAATAGGCATTTTTAGCAATCAATGGGACGTAACTCTATAATTAATGGGCCGACTCGGCCTGTTTTCGAACTCATCCGAGCTTTTATCCCCAGCCACCTTACATATAAGTTTGAGAAAGATACGATCGAAACTGAAGTGCTATGGTGATGACAAGCATTTTTCCATTGTAAGTCTATGGGACCATGTGGTTGCCAAAGCTCCCAGTGTTTTCAATCGACTTCGAAAAAAAAGGCTAATGTCATCAAAGTCCAACCAGAGTCATGGTACAGATGAGAAATGGTTGAAATCAGCCTGCAGGTTGCAGAGATAAAAATGGTCAAATGTCTGTACGGACTGACGACGGACAACTTACCTAGTTGAGCTAAAAATATCACCGTTTTTTTATTCATATGGAAGTTTTCGTCTTTTCGGCGGTAAAATTTACAATGTATATGTATAAGCGGGAAATGGCTATGCATGTGAGATCCGCTTTACACTAAATAGATAACTTACTTAAAGGATCACAATTGAAGAAGTCCTCGCCGACCCCAAATTCATCGCCATCATCCCATTCAAATGAAAATGTGATGGCATTGTGTTCGTCGTCTTCCGCTTCCGCCGTATACACTATATAACCGATCCCAGAGTTTTCATAAACAACAATCACTGTGTCTTCACCAGGTTTAATCAGTCTTGGGGGAGTGTTCAGATCTGCAGAACATTAGGAAGGTACAAGTACAAACCATCCTCATACTTTACGACTATTGATGCAACACGATTTGAAGATGTATCCCTAAATGTATAGATTTTGTATAAAATGACCATTTTTTCTACATTTGATCACTGTCTTCACTTCTATTTTGTTTGGACACAACTTGGTTGTTCAACTGGCATGTTTAGGACTGATTATATTTTTTTTTTGCATTTTATCGAGTTTACACATCGACAAAAGCAACAAAAAATGATAATTTATTCCTTATGATTACAACTTTCTCATCAGAATGTTAAAAATGCCATCAAAATGTAATCTTTTTTTTACAGGAATTCTTTCGAAAGGCAAGAATGGACTTACCAACGGCCACGGCGGATTGATTATTTAATTGGAAGCTGTCGTCTTTGAAAGAACCCCCCCCCCACACACACACACACAAAAAAAAAATAAATAAATAAAATAAAGTTTTAAATACAATGAAAAAGGCTTTACGTTTTAAATGGTTCTCCATCTTTTAATCCAACGCTGTTGATATCGCTTCATAAGCCATGACGTAATGCACGGGTTCTAAACGTGCTCTTTGACGTCACGTTATATTACTACCTCTCGGTATGTGAAACAGATCTGCGATTCTTGCTCATGGAATTTATAAATTATATAACTTTTATCAGTCGCAGTTAATTCGATTAGCCAAAGTGTGTAGTCATGTAATAGGGTTATCGGTACCGTAAACTATGCAAAGCCTTTTCAAATTTTTAAAGACTTCATTCTGATTTAATTTCAAAATTCACTATTGGACTTAAATCTCTTCTGCAACAAGGTCTATCGGAACCCGAGTTTTATGGTGACTTAGTATATAAATTTCAGAAAAATATATAACCGCAATGACTTCAGCACCCAATTTGTAAAATAATTCTTCAATATAAAAAGATTGGGGTACAACATAAATGTTATACGATAGACTGCATGCATGGTAGTTAACACAGTCACGATTGGCAACTTTGCTAACCACGGTAATTTCACGCCGGTGGGTCAGGCCTCAGATTCTACGACGGTTCCAGCGTAAAGGCTTACTGAGAATTAGAGAGATCTAATTCAATTTAATGTTGGTTGGTGCCTGATGCTCTGTCTCTGGTTGGGCCCGTCGGAGTCTATCTGTTGGTTTTCTTTTGCTCTAGCATTTCAGTGGTTTCTTGCTGTCGAGTCCTCACCCTTGTTTTATCTTTTTGTTTGATTTTTTTTTTGTATTCACGGAGATGTTGCACTGATGAGTTAGGAGGCCTTCATGCGGACTGAACAAATTATTTGTCTAAATCGCGAAGGAAGTAAGGGCGAGGATTGTGGCCACGTAAAATCCATTTAAGCCCCCCCCCCCCCCCCCCCAGTGGAATTCGTTTCACTGACCGTTCCAAGGCGTCTTATCATAATGAACAAGAATATATATGGTTTAGGGGTGGGGATTTAAACAGTTTCTGAGATATATGGCCTTTTGTGAAGTGGAGGGGTGGGACAAGGCCCCAGCGCATCCCTGAGGACCCCCAGGTTGGTGTCAATGAATGTGTCTTATCATAAGAAGCAAGAATATATATGGTTAAGGAGCGGGGATCTGTAAGGTTTCCGAGATATTGGGTTTTTTATGAAATGGAGGGGGTGGGGCATGGCCCCGGCGCATCCCGGGGACTCCCAGGTTGATGTCACTGAATGGGTCTTATCATAAGAAACAAGAATATATATGGTTTAGGGGTGGAGACCTGAATGGTTTCCGAGATATTGGGCCTTTTATTAAGTGGAGGGGGTGTGGCATGACCCCGGCGCATCCCTGAGGACCCCCAGGTTGGTGTTACTGAATGCGTCTTATCAATAGGAACAAGAATATATATGATTTAGGGGTCGGGATCTGAATGGTTTCTGAGATATATGGCTTTTTATGAAGTGGAGGGGGTGAGGCATGGCCCCGGCACAACCTGGGGGACCCTCAGGTTGGCATAAAACCATATGGCTGAGAGAAGTTTACTCAAGAAACATTTCGATTAAAACTTTTGTCAAAATATCTGCAATGACTTGGCAGTAAATGCCATTTTTTCAATTTTCCCCATTATAAGTCTTTGGAAACTCTAAGTTGCCATAGCAACCAAACTAATAAGCCGATTTTCATACAAAACACAAACTTTCAATCCCCCAGCCCTAGGGTGCTACAGATAAGATTTGGGCCCAATCGGCCCAGTGGCTTCAGAGGAGAAGATGTTTAAAAGTGTTGACGCCAGATATACGACATACGACATACGACGACGACAACGACGGACAACTGCCTATCCTATAAGCACCCCCGGAGCCTTCGGCTCTAGTGAGCTAAAAACACAAACTTTCAATCCCCCAGGCCAAGGATGCTACAGATAAAATTTTGGCCCAGTCGGCCCAGTGGCTTCAGAGGAGATGTCGTTTGAAAAAGTTGACGCAGGCACTGCAGACGACGACGCATAACTGCCTATCCTATAAGCTCCTCCGGAGCCTTCGGCTCTGGTGAGCTAAAAACACAAAACCTGTAAAGGCATATATGGTGAATATTTCCATAAACTCTCAGCCTCATAGAACATACGGTCTTTGAGGAATGATTTTTGAAAGTATTTTTTCTATTTTTTTTTTTTTATTTTCGTTTCCCTGGCAACGAATAGAAATGAGCAGTAGGCCCAAAATCATACGGCAGACAGTAAATAACCTAAGGAACACTTCTATGACAGTTAAGTGAAAATATCTGCAAAGCCTTGGCAGTTAAGGCCATTTTTCAATTTTCCCAATTATAAGTATATGGAAAATCTAAGTTGTCATAGCAACCAAACTTAAGAGCCAAATTTCATAAAAACACAAAATTTGTAAAGGCAAATATGATGAATATTTCCATAGACTCTCAGCCTCATAGAGCATACGGTTTCTGAGGAGATGATTTTTAAAGTTTTTTTTTTCTTTTTTTTTCTATTTTGGTTTCCATGGCAACCAGCCAAAATAAGCAATAGGCCTAAAATCATATGACAGATGGAAGATTGCTTAAGGAACATTTCTATGAAAGTTGTGTCAAAATGTCTGCAAAGGCTTGGCAGTTAATGCCATTTTTCTATTTTCTCTATTATAAGTCTATGGAAATTCTCAACCAATCGCAACCAACCTCAAGAGCCGAATTTCACAAAAAACACAAAACCTGTAAAGGCAAATATGGTAAATATTATCAGAATGTCTCTGCCTCCTAGAGCATATGGTTTCTGAGGAGATGATTTTTTAAGTACTTTTTTTTTTTCTATTTTTTTTTTTTTTTTTGCATTTTGGTTTCTATGGCAATCAATAAAATTTGGGCCGAATCGGCCCAGTGCTTTCAGAGGTGATGTCGTTTGAAAGTGTTGACGCAGACGCAGACGACGACGGACAACTGCCTATCCAATTAGCTCCCCCGGAGCCTTCGGCTCTGGTGAGCTAAAAACCAATACCGACAAAGAAAATTCATTATTTGCACTTGCATTCGAGAGTCATAACTCCACGTGACAGGTGGTTGTGTCATTTTTGTTTTCAAATTGTTTCGAAATCAATCGTTTTAAAAGGATTGACATGCAGGAATATCCTATCAAAACTAAAGGAAGTTTATCATTGAAGGCTTTTAACAGCCAATAACCATGTAAAACACAGCGTGAAAAGAAGGACTAGATCATCACTCTATGAATTAGTGGTGAAAAACAGGTTGAGATCAGCATGCAGACCAGTCAAAGGTGGCACAGGCGGAATGACAGGATGAACTGATGGACAGAAAGAGAACCTCATGATCAACAAACTTGCCAGCTAACAAAATAGAAGTGAAGGCAATGATCAGGAATCGATTCAGTTAACCCACAGATCCCATCAGAGACACCGAATGGGAAGACACACAAACATGAAATAACTAGACCCTAATAGAAACACCAATAGCGGAAACTATGGGCCTGCACTCTTTGCCAAGGTACCCCTTTAGGTTTTTCCCGCACACAGTGCGTTAAGAGTCTGCCCTTATCCATCTTATATGCAAGCTTCAGGCTGGTCCAATCAAAACTAATTGGACATAACTAAGACCAATAGGCGACAAGGCAAGTTTTCCAACCCGTCCGTATATTAGTTCAATTCACAAACTGCATAACAAACACGGTAGATCCAGATCAGATTCCGTCTTCAGAAGTCGTCTGATCTGCAGCTTCAGTTTTTGCAAATGCAGTGGTTGTCTTATTCAGCAGAATAAAGTGCTAGTAGGTACACTTGGCAAGTTTTCAAACTCATCCGAGCTTTAATGCCAAGTCTACCTATATGTAAGTTTCATGAAGAGTCATGCTGTATGATGAAAATTGTGAATATATGCAATTTTTTCAACAATCACGGGGGATGGTCATTATCAGAAAGAGTCGAACACATCTGAGCTGTTATCACGTCTACTTATAACTGGGTTTAAGAAGCTTTAAAATACAATCAAAAGTGATACTCATATATTGATTACAATTTCGAAAATAGTTATTTTCAGCAACCAAGGGTACATAGGTTTATGACTGTACGGTCAACATTGCCAGTATTCAAACAAATATGAGCTTTCACCCCCAGCCTAATTTCTGGCAGATCCGATCAAATCCAAAGACGATATGCTGATGACAATGTCGAAAATATCTCTTTTTTAGGAGGAAAGGGGATGACGAGGAAAGCTTCATATTGACCAAGCCGTTTTCGAACTCATCCAAGCTGTATTCCCAGCCTACTTATGTGTAAGTTTCAGCTAGACCTGATCAAAACTGACGGAGCTACGTTATGACAATGTCGAAAATATGCGTTTTTCAGCAATGAAGTGGAAAAATAGACCAACTTTGCCAGTTTAAAAACTCATCCGAGCATTTAATCTCAGCCTGTGAAAGTTTTAGCAAGAGTCTATCAAAACTGAAGGGGCTTTGGTCAAAAATAGGCATTTTCGTCAATCAAGGGCGGCATAACTCTGTGATAAAAAAACGACCTTGCGTTTTTCGAACTCGTCCAAGATTCTGTCTCCAGTCCAGCCTACTTAGGAAGATCCGATTGAAACTGAAGACGTCATCAAATGACAAGGTCGAAAATGTAATATGTTGTTATCAATTAAGGAGATATAACTCGAGGAGTATTATGCTGATTTGGGCAGTTTTCGAACACATCAAAGCTTGATGAGTTAGGAGGCCTTCATGCGGACTGAACAAATTATTTGTATAATCGCCACGGAAGTAAGGGCGAGGATTGTTGCCACGTAAAATCGATTTAAGCCCCCACCCCCCTCCCCCCGTGGAATTCGTTTCCGCTGATCGTTCCAAGGCGGTTCTTCCGTCGCGTTTTATTTTTGTTATGGTTTGTCTTTAGGTGTTTGTGTCGCTTGTGTTATTTTATTTTGGATAGCCTATTGGCCATTTTGTGGGAAAGTAACTGTCCTTTTTGCTTTCCGCTGTTCGTGTTTCCATTAGGGTCTGTTGTTTCATGTTTGTGTGTCTTTCCCTTTGGTGTCTCTGATGGGAGATGTGGGTTGATTGTATCGATTCCTGATCATTGCCTCCACTTCTATTTAAATGTATGTATGTTTCAGGAAGATCCAATCAAAGCTGATTTACATTTATTGATGACAGGATCGAAGTCTGTTGTGCATAGGCTAGGATGCAGATAAGCTATTTTCATCCTAATATGATAGTCTTTCGGAGATTTTGAACACATCCGTTTGACATAGTGCATTCTTTCATATCTCCAAAATGGCTACTTTTCCGACGGAAATTTGTGATTTTTTTTCTTATTTTTACTCAAAACATAGGTGGTAGGTGCTCGTTAGAAGTACCCACAACCTGGGTCTAGGAAATTATGTATACCCCTGTAAAACCCAGTTTTTCCATATAAGCTTGGGTTTAGAGGGGTTTTCATTTCGCGGATTTGTTATCATGATGAATTTGAGAATCCGTGGTCTTGAAAATGAGGAGGAAGAAGGAAAATTTTATTTAAGAAATAGATCAGCTCTAACTGTGATTTGTTGAGTAATAAATCACAGTTTGGAGGTCAGTTGTAAAGTAGACAAATCACGAGCGCGTAGCGCGCGTGATTTGTCTACTTACAACTGACCGACAAACTGTGATTTATTGCTCAACGAATCACAAACTAGAGCTGATCTATTTCGATTCTAACAGGCTGAAAATCGGCAATAATGCTGTTGTTTCCTTCAAAATCTCACAACTTTTCGCCATTGATAGAAGAAATCCCGCTAAAATTATCGACTGAAACACATTCATTTATATCCTTTTCTAACGTTTTCGATGCAAAAAAATGACGTTACTCCGTCTAACGTCAAGGAAATCGACTAGTTACGTCATAAATTTGCTGTTTTTAATGACGTCACTCGTCACGCTCTTCCTTGTCGTGATTTGTTGTATAATAAAACACAGTTATTTTTGATTGCCTATATAGGCTCGCTGTGTTAGAATTAAATTTCCAGTAGGCACAAATGCCCCTGAGGATACAAAATATGTACATAGTGGCATATATGACAGTGTTGTGGGTAATTGCAACAACAAACATCTATAAAACTGATAATAATTTGGCAAATGACAGACATAATACTGCTCTAATGATTGAGAGCGGAGAAAGTGTATAAAAAAATTATCCAGATCATAATGTTAAGAAGTTCTTGTAATGAACACACCTCAAAACCCCACTTTAAAGAGAAAACTGTGGCTTACAAGGGTATACATTACTTCGCTTATTTCCACTCTAAAACATAGGGCGTGGGTACCCGCCAGGACCGGCTTTATGAGGCGGCTCTGACAAGCTCCCAAAACCCACGCTACGAGTTTGAAAAGATAAATATCATAAATTTTATCAGAAAAGTGGCCTATTTGGGATATGAAAGCATTTTCTATGTTGCATTGGTGTATGTCGTAATGTTAATACTCCGACAGCATCTATAGTTCGAACAAATTGACCTGAGACTGGTGAACTCTATTAGCATAATTTCACAACCGACTGAATGCATGTATTTATCTCCGTCGTCTCCCGAAATGGCGATATTGGTATTCAACACATAGAGGTCGGTAAAAAGGTCGCAATTCACGTGATGCCGAAAATTCACGAGAAGTTTACGAAGGCTGACGTATTAGGCGATAACATTGACAAATTTATTCCATGCATAAAGGTTAGTCTCAGGTCAAATTGTTCGAACTATACCTGAATACGAGTACATATCTATCTAATCGTACCTGGTCCTGCACCAAACACCCAATTATTTACAAGAAAGAAAAGGCGTGTCGGTACAACCAAGAAAGGATACATTATATATAATACTCACCTGCACAAACAGCGCTCTTATCGAAACGAAACACTTGACGGTGACAGTAAGCTGAGTGTTTAGTAAAACATTAAGAATGCAACATACAAATTAACATGTCATTTAAAGATTACCCAAAAGACGAATTCACTAAAATAATTTAAATTAAATATAACCTTTTCATTCCTTGTGTAAGAAATAAGAACTTACGTTGATCATCTCCACCCAACCCAACACCCATCTCAGCGACTTGCACGTGCTATAGGCAAAAGTACCAAAACGACACCGCCAAGCCCAAAGAACATGTGGCGGAATCCAATCTCCAAACAACATGCCCTCTGCGCCGAGAACAGTGCGTGTCGAAACGCCCACTGTGTAGTAGCAAATACAGAGGGGGTCGTGTGTGTGTGTGTGTGTGGGGGGGGGGGGGGGGGGTTGATAACAAATTTATTGGACTGAAAAGCGATAATATTGAGTATGTGTCAACGTTTAATTAATTCAATAATATAATGTCACCAGATTTCACAAATAATTAATATTAGAGGAAAATACCTTATAATGTCAGTTTTCATTGGATCAACCAAAATATTTGCATTATTACAAATCTATAGAAAATACTATATCTGCACAGACAGGCTACAACGTGTATATAATAATTCAGAACGAAATTTAAAAGCATGAAATCCATGACACTTAATTTACGAATAGGGTTTTATTATTAGGATTAATCAGTTCAACAAATATATGCATGTTTGGTCTTTTCCAATAATATTTTGAAGTACATTTTTATCTCAGGTACAGGCACATGTTACATTCAAGAACAAAATGAAACTCATCTTTTAGCACACTGCTAAAAGATATTTTCTTTCATCTACCCGACTCAACTTCTAATCTATGTGTAGACATTTTAATCCGTTAAATGCTTGACTAAATTTGCGGACATTAACTTTATCTTAATAAAGTTGAAATTGAAATTTGGCGACATACCTGTGAAAAATAGCTCTTGTTGACGTTTCTAACCTCGTTTGCCAGTTTCGAATAAAAGTATCTGTCAGACGTTGTTTCTACAGTGATATAAATGCATCGTAGTTCCCGACCCCCTGCTGTAACCAAACTTCGTGAAAGCCTACTGCTGATAAAGTTGTCTTACAAGTGACCCAAAATTCTTTGTATTAGGATGTGCTTCAATATCTGTTAACATCAATTTATAAACTTAATTAATGTATTTATTTTCAGATGTCATCAGAATTTTAAACCAGTATTTTATTATACCTAAATGCCGCTGGCTAATCGGACTTCCTAGTTTTCCATATACAAAATCATTTTGAGTAGACTTTTAAACCCCAAGAAGTGACTTACAATATTGTAGGTGGACCCTTTCAAAAGAACTAGCCTGTATAAAACCCCATGCTTCAGAACCAAAATTTAAGATTGGAGTGATCAGTATATCGGAAAGATCAAGTTTATGCTTATGAGGTATATAAATGTGAACTTATATAAGTATTTGTTAAGTTTGAAAATAGCTTTCTGAGACCTGCAAGCGTGTTCTGTGTCTCTGTAAATGCCCCGCCAACTGTAAATACTATACCCAAATACTTAAAGGTTTTCACAATCTCTATTGGGTTTTCATTATAGTGAAATGCCATATCTCCTTTCCTAAAGACCATTATTTTAGTTTTTGAAACGTTCACGGTTAATTCCCAATGTACACAATATTCTGAGAGTACATCAAGGCTCTTTTGCAACTGTTCTGCACTGTCTGTAAAAATTACTATGCCATCAGCATATAATAACATAAACAACTTAAACGTGCTGATATCTAAGTAGAAGTAAAACAAACATCAGGAATCGATACAATTAACTTACTCCACCCATCAAAGACACCAAAGGGAAAGAAACACAAACATTAAGCGACCAGACCATAATGGAAACCTAAACAAAGGAAGGAATAATGGAAACCTAAACCTTCTATGCCACATTCAATGAAAGCTTCTTCTTATTCATTCAAAAATAATGAAAAAAGAAGGGAGATTGACCCGCACCTTGACGGACCCCAAGGTAACAATAAAACTCGTTCCCTATTTTATTACCAAATTTGACTTGAGACTTGTCTGTCTGTGGTCGGGCCCATCGGAATCTAACTGTTGGTTTTCTTTTGCTCCAGCATTTCAGTGGGTTCCTGCTGTCGAGTCCTCACCGTTGTCTCACCTCTGTGGTTCTTTGATTTTTTGTGTTCACGGAGATGTTGCACTGATGAGTTAGGAGGCCATCATGCGGACTGAACAAATTATTTGTCTAAATCGCGACGGAAGTAAGGGCGAGGATTGTGGCCACGTAAAATCGATTTAGGCCCCCAAGTGGAAATCTTCCCACTGACCGTTCCAAGGCGGTTCTTCAGTGGCGGTTTATTTATGTTGTTGTTTGTTACTTACTGTGTGTATCACTTGTGTCTTTTTATTTTGGATGGCCATATGGCCATTTTGTGGGAAAGTAAATGTCCTTATGGCCTTCCTTTGTTTAGGTTTCCATTATGGTCTGGTCGCTTAATGTTTGTGTTTCTTTCCCTTTGGTGTCTTTGATGGGTGGAGTAAGTTAATTGTATCGATTCCTGATCTTTGTTTTACTTCTACTTTGACAGCTGAGAACATGGACATAATTAAATTAAGAATTCCCCCCCCCCCCATCAACCCGTATTTTATCATTTCATACCAAAGATTTTCTCTTACTGCATAATCGAAAGCCTTAGTAAAATCGACAAAGGCACAATAAAGCTTATTTCTTTGATTTACAAAATGTAAAATTAAATAAATATTATCAATGGTAATCATGCCTGGTCTGAAACCTGCCTGTGCCTCAATAAGAATGTCATAGTTTTCAGACAATTCAGTTAATCTGTTGTTTAGCAATCGTGTAAAACGTTTACCAATTACACCGAAAAGAGTAATGCTCCTGTTGTTCTCTACATCTCCAAGACTTCCTTTTTTATGCAATGGCGCAATGAATCCTTTAGACCAATCTTCAGGCAAGTAACAGATATCAAAAATATTATTAAAAGGTTTACACAATATTGGTGCTAAAAGGTGTACTAAAACCTCATTAATAAATATATCAGGCCCTCCTGATTTACTTAATTAAAATTGTTTATGGCGTTCAAAACCTCATCTTGTGACAATTCATTGTTTAAGTCCTAAAAATGACTATAGTCAACACAGTAAAAAATGGTTAAAATAAGAAGGAAACAACTCTACCCTGCGTTTCTTTTTCCTTTCAGTATATTTTTTTCTGAATTTATATACTAAATAACCATAACATTCGGGTTCCGATAGACCTTGTTGCAGAAGAGATTTAAGTCCATTATTGAAGTTTGGAATTTGTTTGTTTGATTTGAGGTTTAACGTCCCCGTCAACACTGTAAAGGTCATTTGGAGACGTTGTTTTCAATTATGTGGGACTTTTACCCGACATTGAGATGAAATGACATCTCAAGCCCTGTCGCCCAATGAAACCAATACGATTTATAAGCATCGACGGTCCGACTCGCACCGCTTTGCCTGGGCAGGCTTAGATCCTCTAAGCGGTTTACCAGTACTCGTGCGTTGGTCGGTTTCAGCTCTGCGTGGAAGCAGCATGCAGCCCATTTATTTCTTCAAGCCCAGAGTGGCGGGGGCTGTCCCGTCTATCGCTCCCGGGGACAAAGAAATATACATTTTTACAAATTAAGGGGGCGTAACTATATGACTGATAGACAAACCTTGCCAGTTTTCGAATTCACCAGAGCTTTTATCCCCGGCCAACTGATAGGTAAGTTTCAGAAAGATCCGATCAAAACAGAAGGCGCTACGATGAAGACAAGCATTATCCCACTGTAAGTCTATGGGAAATTGTGGTTGCCATAGCAACCAGAGTTTTAATTCAATTTCAATATAATGCTTATGTCACCAATGCCCTACCAGAGGCATGCTACAGATGAGAAATGATTGAGATCCACCAGCAGGCTGCGGGACTGCAGAGATATAACAGGTTCAATATAAATCATCAGTTCAACCAATATATCTTGGCAAGTTATACAAATGACAAGATATGTTTGTCGTCTGCACGCTGTATGTTTTCACTAACAATAAATCTATCAAAACCATCGACAGAACTGTTGTGAATTATGAAAATTTGTAGAATTGCAAGTCTGGCATAGAGCTTTTCAAATGCATTAAAGCTTGTATACACCTATTTATGTTTTAATGTCTTTCTTTTTAACTACATGAAGGTTGCATGAAATTATAAATGTGCACGCTTACATTTTGATTTCGCTCTGGGTTACGTAGTATTTCCTAATTATTGGACATATTAGGACGATTATGAGATTTTAACCCATTTTGTAATAATCAGAATCGCCCTTCTTACACAAAGTAGGAGTTTATTTTAAAATTGAAGGGGTTAGTGCAAGAAGGTACCTAAGTCCATTTTTGGAAAAATCTAAGATATTGTTATTTTCAGATATATCATACCAAGACCTACAATATGATATATAGTTTGATATGCTTTATTTCTTTATTGACATTAAAAATGACAGTTACATTGAATCTTTGGAAGGGTCCTAAGTCCAACGTCGAATCTTTGGTGCAAGAAGGGGCCTAAGTCCATTTTTACCACAAACAACTTCGAGTTATCGATGTATGTGTTGTTCATTTGTTTCAGCTCTTTGTTTTAAGAAACTTTTAAAGAGTCTACAAAAGATAAAATATACATATTCAATAAAATGTAATAGGTTTTTGCTCTAAATAGAGAAAACTATGTCCTTTAAATAATGGACTTAGGCCCCTTCTTGCATAAACAACCATGGACTTAGGCCCCTTCTTGCATAAACACATTATTGAAATTAATGAATATCTGCAATATACTTCGGACTATTTATGCCATCTTTACACCATTTCATATCAAAGAATATATCAACAGAACTATTTATTTAAAATAAGAAACACAAAATATGAAATTTTTGCAAAATACTTTGTTTTTCGCGTTTTTCTCAAAATAATGAAAATGTGACTTAGGTACCTTCTTGCACTAACCCCTTCAATTTAGGGATGACCGGTTGGGTTAATTTTGCAATTTATTTGGTAAACGGCTGACCATATTTGAAAACAGTGTATGTTCTGATCTGACGCCGCTTTCTGGTCTTGGCCAGCAATGTTTGTTAGTACTACGTTTTTGTGGCTTTCGGAATTATATGAATTAAATGCTTGTGCTGGCGACATTTGTATTCTTACCCGCGAGTTTGCATTGCTTTTCATACATCACGAAAACATGCCTATATAATTTTGACCCCCTTGAGCCTCACTTTTATATAGTAAAACAGGGATTTGCAGAGGTAAACCTTATTTTTCTTATTTCTGCTCTAAAATATAGATTGTGGCTACTCCTTAGAAACGCCTCGATGAGGCAGTTCTAACGAGTACCAATGAGGCGGTTCTAACAAGTACCAACAATCTATATTTGAGCAGAAATAAGAAAAATACCATAACTTTTCATCTTAAAATATTCTTTGTTTTCGGCGGTAAAATTTACTGTGTATTTGTATAGGCGTGTTTTCGTAATGTATTTCGACAAAGCCAATAAACGTTGTATAAGGTATAACTGGTGCAATTTGACATGAGACTGACGTTTATGCAAAAAATAAATTAGTCAATGTTATCGCATAATAGGTCGGTTTTCGTAATTTTCTGGTGAATTTTCGTCATCTCGTGAATTGCGACCCATTTACCGGCCTCAATATATTGAATAACAATATCGACCTCTTCGGAAAACGGCGAAGATAAATATATGCATTCAGTCGGGTGTAAAATGATGGTTATAGAGGACGTCATTTTCATGTCAAATTGCACTAGCTATACCTTAAACACTTAAAAACGCGCCCGCCCATCGGGGCAAGGAGAAATAGATTAAACTGCATGGTGCTTCCGCTCAGAGCTGAAACTCACCGAACTTGTGTACTCAAAAGCATAGAGAGTCATAATCTGCCCAGGAAATATGTTGCAATTCGGACCGTTCCACATAGGCTTGTTGCTTCTTTGGTCGGTGGGGCTTGAGATGCATTTAGTTTCAGCGGTGGGTAAAAATCCATCCAAGTCGGAAGCAAAGTTTCAAAAATGACCAACCTAAATATAGCTGACGTGGACTTAAGAACCAAACACTTTAAACACAAATATACGACGTATACGGTTTAATTGGGAAAATGCAAATTTAATAATGCAAGTCTAATATTTGGCTGGACCTGGTTGTTAGGAAAGCAATCTTGAAGTCTTAACAAAACGTAAACAATGCTACCAATAGATATACTATAAAAACATGTTCCTTACCTGAGTTTCGTTTCCTTGCTTCAACGTTTGGCGAGTCATCAACATTCGGCGGTTCTCTGATTTGTAGTTTTTCTCCAGCTTGTGGTGCTTCTTCCGGTTTGGAATATACTACAGGTTGTGTCGTTTCTCTAGCCTGTAAACCATGTTTACTTTGCTGAACTCTTCTTGGCGATATGATTTGAAAAAAAATCTAATCTTACGCTCTTTTCCGTTTTGACCATCCGAAATGAAAGCGACGACATGAAGCACATGATTATAACCAGAAATGAAGGTTGACCAATCAGTTTGAAAGCCATGATGTTTTCAACTGAAAGTAAATTGGTGAGAAACAGTTTATTCTTTTGACCCTGTTATAGGAACATATACGTTTGTAAATATACACAGTGTAGCTCCTAAAATAAAGCCTCAAGTTCAGCCGTCTCATCAGGATCTACACCGTCGTGAATTGTGATTAATAACAGGATTTTAAAATTACCAACATTTTGTGGAGTACATTTCGAAATTAAAAGTTATTGTTTACGCGAAACTAATAAGTGAGACTTTATTTATTTTCTCTGATATATATTTCGAAGCTGTGGTATGTGTTGCAGGATGAGATCTCTTTAAGTATGTGTTTGATTTGATTCTTTTTACTACAATTTTTGTTTTCTAATACTAACACTCCTTGTGCATTCATTATTGTGTCTTATGATGACATTTCTCTTTATGTCAACTTGGTGGGTTGTTTTTAATACATTTCATTTCTATCATTTAACATTGAATTCTAACATTCGATAGTTTCTGAGATATTTTGCTGTCAAGTTTTCATCCAAATTATTTCAAAGGGCCACGACTCAGAAAAAGGCATACTCCTGACGAGACAAAAATACGTGTGAGCTGTTGAGGAATTCATATATGAAACTTCAAAACGCTGGTACGCTTGGTGCTAAAGTTATGATATGAATTCTATGTTCAATTTGCCATATTAATGGTTATCTTTGTACATATACTCCTAGGTCAGACTGGAGACTGAAGCTCTAAATGACCAGTTTACTGCCACGAGTCAATTAAAAAACGACCGCTAAATCTAAAACAGAAGTAAATGCAATGATATAATAAAGTATGTATCCTACTGTTTGTATGGTAAGAAGTCCATGCGTATATATCACCAAAACAGAATCAGGTGATATTCATTGCCAAACAAAAGGCAATATGGCCGTCAGTCGATTTTTGGCCATATTCCATGCTGAAAATGCTATTCTTCCTCAAAAACATGTAAAAGCATCCATTCCTGGGCTTCTAACTATCTTCGATACGGACAAACATCGGAACATTCGGATGATATATTTTGATATTGGTAGCGGGATAAAGCAAAATGCAAGACTAAATGTTACTTTTAACGACAACTAGAAATGGTGTTTGTAAAACACTATGCCCCTCAACCATATGCTTGCCCCTAAATGCCAAATTTTTCAAAGGGCCATAACTGAAAGACAAGATTTCATCCTACTTTTTTAATTTTTTTTTCAGAAGTTAATAAGTTTGTCTTCTTATCACTACGAATCCATTCATCATTTTCAAGGCTCTTGCTTTTATAGTTTTAGGCATTTTGCTGACAAGATTTCATCCATTTTTTGTTCAAAAGAGCATAACTCAGAAAAGGGGCATAATTCTGAGAAAAAGATAAATGCATGTAAGCTTTTTTTTCATGAGGAATCCCTTTACGAAATTTCAAACCCTTGCATATATGAAATTTAAAACTCTAGCGTATATGGTTCCAACGTTATGCTATGCATCGCAAAACATGTAATATTCAAGTGCCCAAAGTTGCAAAGAGCAATACCTCATTAAGTATTGTTCGGAATTTCTTCAAAATTTAATCAGGCCATCTACTTATCACTAACAACCCACACTTCCAACTTTCAAGGAGCAAGCTTAAATAGTTTTTGACATATTTTACTGACAAGATTTCATCCAACTTTTTTTCAGAGGGCATATTTCTGACAGGAAAAAGATACGTATCATCCGATTTTTTATGAGTAATACATATATGAAATTTCAAAACCCTAGCAGGTATGATTCTAGAGTTATGCTATGCAACACAGAGCCTGCAATGTACAAATGCCCAAAGTAAAAAAAGGCTGAAGTATTTTCCAGAAGTTCTTCAAATGTGAATCAGCTACACACCACTAGTAATCCACTCATCAACTTTCAGTGGTTTAGCATCGACAGTTTCTGAGATATTTTGCTGTCAAGTTTTCATCCAAATTATTTCAAAGGGCCACGACTCAGAAAAAGGCATAATCCTGACGAGACAAAAATACGTGTGAGCTGTTAAGGAATTCATATATGAAATTTCAAAACGCTGGTACGCTTGGTGCCAACGTTATGATATGCATCACAAAGCATGCAATGTACAAATGGCCAAAGTTACATTGGGCCATAACTCCTGAAGTAATTTATGGAATTTCTTCAAACGTTAATCAGGACATCTACTTATAACTAGCAATCCACTCATCAACTTTCAAAGCTCTTGCTTTAATAGTTGTTTTTTTTTTTTCAAATATTTTGCTGACGTTTTATCCAAATTTTTTCAAAGGGCCAGAAGTCAGGAAAGGGGCATAGTCCAGATGGTAAAAAATATGGGTCAGTTATTTTTGTTATTAGGAATACATATAATATGCTATTTTAAACCCTAGCATACATGGTTCGTATGTTATGCTATGCATTAAGGGGCGTAACGAACAGACGGATGCAAGCATGGACGCAAAAACCTCCTAGAAGCAATTAACCCGTCCAACTGAGCATAATTTAAATTCTCTCAATGGCTTCCATGGTTATTATCCTAACAAAATTAAAATTGCTTTTAGCATCTGACACTTGTGATACTTTTATTTTGATCAGGCAGTTCTTTATCAATATAAGTCACCCCTGAGTGAAGAAGACTATTCCATCACTTTGAAGTGGACACTTCCATCACTTTGAAGTGGACACTTCCATCACTTTGAAGTGGACACTTCCATCATTAATGTTGGTAGATCCATAGTCAATCAATATCTTTTCTTCACAATCACTAACAGAAACACACATAGGATAGATCATGATGAGACGGCTCATTATGAGACATCTCATCTGGATCTACACTGTTTGTATAGGGGCATAATATGGATGAGGAAAAAATAAGCGTAAGCTATTTTTCTATGAGGATTTCTTATATGAACTTTCAAAATTCTAGCAGACACGGTTCTAAAGTCATGCTATACATCACCAAGCATACAATATACAAATGCTCAAAGTGACAAAGGGCAATAACTCACAATGTATTTTTTGGAATTTAGTCAAATGTAAATCATGCGAAGTATTTCTTTGGAATTTATTCAAAAGCTAAACAGGTTATCTACTCATCAAAACCAACCTATCCAAAAACTTTCAAGGCTCTAGATCTAATATTGTTTTAGATATTTTGCTGACCAGATTTTATAAAAAAAATCATTGGACAATAACTCTTGAAAAAGAGCTAAATCCGGATAAGAAAAAATGCACGTCGGCTATTTTCCATGATGAATTCATATATGAAATTTAAAACCCTAGCATACACGGTTCTATAGTTATACCATGCATCACAAAACATACAATTTACAAATACCCAAAGTGACAAAGGACCATAGCTCACAAAGTTTTATTCGGAATTTAGTAAAATGTCAATCAGGTCATCTACTCATCACTGCCAATCTATTCACTAATTCTTAGGCTTTAGCTCGAACAGTTATGAGATATTTTGTTGACAATATTTTATCACAACTTTTCCAAAGCGCAATTACTCTTGCAAGGGACTTAATCAGGGTGAATAAAAAAATCATGTGTCAGCTATTGTTCAATGAGGAATTCGTATATGCAATTTCAAAACCCTAGTATACACGGTTTTAAAGTAATGCTACAATGTACAAAAATACCCAAAGTGACATAGGGCCATATCTCATGAAGTATTTTTTTATCACATGACGTCGAGTTTGAGAGTGTAATAATGCCATGTAATATTTTTTCAATAATCCACGAGTGGATTAAATATGCAAATGAGCTAGATACGTCCCGTAGCGTTACATGTACGACGTTCTTAACGACGTCGCACTTACTAATGGCGGAATATTGACATCTTTGTAAACAATGTTTAAAATGTCATATGATAAATAGAATATTGCATCTGTGCTCATGTATCATTGATTTTATTAAACTCGTTGAGGAAAAGGGATAAAATGCTCGGCAGCACAGCTTCGCATTTTATCCCTTTTCCTCAACTCGTTTAATAAATTTAATAATACACAAGCATTCATGTAAAATTTTCTTTTGAATTTAGTCAAAAGTTCAGCTGGTGATCTACTCATTACCACCAATCTATTAACAAACATTCAAGGCTCTAGCTCGTATAGTTTTTGAGATATTTTGCTGACAAGATTTAATCAGGTTTTTATTTTCAAAGGGCAATAGCTCTTGAAAGAGGTATAATCCAGATTAGAAGAAACATATACATCAGCTATTTTTCCAGGAGGAAATTTCAAAACTCCAGCAAACACAGTTTTAAGTTATGTTTTGCATCAGACGCAAACTATGTACAAATACGCAAAGTGACACAGGGGAATAACTCACGAAGTTTTTTGTTTTTTTTTGGAATTTAGTCAAAAAATAATCAGGTCATCTCAGGTCATCTACTCATACAACCAATCTATTCACCAACTTTTAAAGCTCTAGTTCCAAACGATTTTCAGATAGTTTGCTAAAAAATGTTCAAAGGGCAATTACTCTTGAAAGGGGCATAATCCAGATTAGAAAATATACGCTTCAGCTATTTTTCAAAACCCTAGGCGGCACGGTTCTAGAGTTATGCTATGCACCACAAATCATACAATGCACAAATACCCAAAGTGACACAGGACCATAACTCATGAAATATTTTATCCGAATTTTGTCAAAAGTTAATCAGGTCATCACCATCCATCAATACACCAACATTCAAGGCTCTAGCTCCGATCGTTGTTGATATTTTGCTGACTAATTTAATCATTTTTTTTTCAAATGGCATAATCCCGAAGAGAAAAAATACGCAACAGCTATTTTTCAATGAGGAAATCATAGCTGAATACACAGTTCTAAAGTTATGCTATGTATCATAAAGCATACAATGTTCAATTACACAAAGTAACAAAGGGTCATAACTCATGAAGAAACTTTCGGAATTTAGTCACAAGTTAATCAGGTCATCTACCCATCATCACCAATCTATTTACCAACTTGACAGGTTCTAGCTCCAATAGGTTTGAGGTACTTTGCTGAAAGATTTTATAAAAAAAAATTTCAAAGGGCAATGACTCTTGAAAGGGGCACAATCCGGATAAGAAATACAAAAGCACCGCAAGTGTTTGCTATGCACGTCTGTTTTATCATACGTAACTAAGGACAGTTAGGCCCCCGCACATCGGTGCTTGAAGAAATATATGGGCTGCATGATGCTTCCACGCAGAGCTGAAACCAACCCGCACACGAGTACTGGTAAACCGCTTAGAGGATCTAAAAAGTAGAAGTAAAACAAAGATCAGGAATCGATACAATTAACTTACTCCACCCATCAAAGACACCAAAGGGAAAGAAACACAAACATTAAGCGACCAAACCATAATGGAAACCTTAACAAAGGAAGGCCATAAGGACAGTTACTTTCCCACAAAATGGCCATATGGCCATCCAAAATAAAAAGACACAAGTGATACACACAGTAAGTAACAAACAACGCTATAAATAAACCGCCACTGAAGAACCGCCTTGGAACGGTCAGTGGAATGACTTCCACTGGGGGGCTTAAATCGATTTTACGTGGCCACAATCCTCGCCCTTACTTCCGTCGCGATTGAGACAAATAATTTGTTCAGTCCGCATGAAGGCCTCCTAACTCATCAGTGCAACATCTCCGTGAACACAAAAAATCAAAGAACCACAGAGGTGAGACAACGGTGAGGACTCGACAGCAAGAAACCACTGAAATGCTGGAGCAAAAGAAAACCAACAGTTAGACTCCGATGGACCCGACCAGAGACAGAGCATCAGGCACCAACCAACATTACCTTGAATTAGATATCTCTAATTCTCAATAAGCCTTTACGTTGGAGCCGTCATAGAATCTGAGGCCTGACCCACCTGTGTGCAATTAAAGAGGGAAGCAAAGTTGCCAACCGTGATTGGGTTAACTACCATGCATGCAGTCTGTCGTATAACATCCGTGTTTTACCCAATCTTTTTTATATCGAAGAATGATTTTACGAAATTGGGTGCTGAAGTCATTGCGGTTATATATTTTTCTGAATTTATATACTAAGTCACCATAAAATTCGGGTTCCGATAGACCTTGTTGCAGAAGAGACAATATTGAATTTTGAAATTAAATCAGAATGGCGCCTATAAAATTTTGAAAAGGCTTTGCGTAGTTTATGGTACCTATAACCCTGATTAAGGAGTTTAGCCGTTAATAATTTATTACGAGTGTTGAAGTCAGTTACATGACTACACACTCTAGCAAATCGAATTAATTGCGAAATATAAACGCCATAGGATGGCGCACGAGGAACATCACCATCCAAAAAAGGAAAATTTACAATCTCAAAATCAAAGTCATCGCGTTTATCATAAATTTTGCACGAAACAAATCCATCTACAATAGATAGATGTAAATCCAAAAACAGGGCCTCGGTATCAAAAGAATTTGCTTTATTTAACTGAAGTTCTGGGGGGTAAATCCGACTGATCAAACCATCGAAATAGGTATTATCAATATTTAATAAATCATCTAAATATCTAGAAGTGGAGCTAAAAGCTTCAATAATTTCAGATTGATTATCAATGGAAAGCGACAACATGAAGTCTCTTTCATAACAATACAAAAACAGATCAGTTACAAGAGGTGCGCAATTCGTACCAATCGGAATACCCACAATTTGTCTAAATAACTTAGTACCGAATCTAATATAAAATATTGCCAAGTAGAAAGGTGAGGGCATCACACACTTTCTGACATGACCAAAGTGTATAATTCTTATGCTCTTTAGAAGTGAAAATGCATTTCTGACATTACATGCAAGATAGAGAGAATCTTCTCTGTGAAAAGCCCATTCAATTAAATCATTAAGCTTTTCTTTTATAAGATTATGAGGAAGTGTAGTGTAAAGAGTGGAAAAATCGAAAGTAGACAGACTTGAAGCACGCAAATGTCTGGATTTCAATTTAATTAAAACCTCATTCGAATTTTTTATAGACCAAAACAGATTTCTTCCTGATCTTTCAAAGACTTTATCACAATATTTAATCACATGCGTTTTAATAGCAGTAAGACAGGAAGTTAATAATTTAGAAAGTTCAGTGGTAGAGCAAGAGCTATAATTTGCAATAAACCGTGCTTTGTAAGGTCTTTTATGAAGTTTTGGTAACCAGTATAGCGTAGTAAGCTTGTCTTGGCCTTCGTTAACACACACAGCAAACTTGGTGGCTGAATGACAAACATGTTTATCTACTATAGCTCTCTCTTCAGCTAAAGGGTGAAGTCCATAGGCCTTAGTACCACCAAGCTCCTGCTTAAGCGTGTTAACATAGTGGAGCCGTCACACAACGACGACGTTGTTAGCGGCCTTGTCTGCAGGGGCCAAAACAAACTTCTTATGAAATTCTTGAATACCTAGTTTAAGATGACGTAAAGACGTCTTGGGCTTAGGAGGTAATAAGTTAGTATTTTGAGAATAGAAAGAAATGCGTTTATTCACTAGTTTTAAAATGCTAAGTTTCCAGTCCTTAAGGGCTTTGTGCTCAACATACTCTCGCTGACACCATCGATTACCGAATTCATTCAAGGAAGCAGCGATTTCATCTCTACATTTACTGAAATCAATTTTAGAAGGAAACCGATATTTCGGTCCTTTAGAAATTATATTCCTTATCCTAGAATCAGGAATAATTTTCAAATTGCCAGTAATTACATGACCAGCAGCAGGATAGCAATACTTTGAGTTTTTACAATCACATGAATCAGGAGTATTAGTACCAATATCAAGATCTGAAACAAGTTTATTGGAATTAAATATGATAGATCTAACAGGTTTGTTATATTTATAGCAAATTATAGGTGTTTCAGTATTTTGAAAATAAGCAGGAATGGAAGAAAGCACCGATCTCTCACGGAAGATACTGGGCAAATCTATAAAATCCATACCCTTATTAATGAAGGATATTTTGAAGAAATGGCGTTTATGATTAATTTCAGAATCAATGTAAGGACGGAGAGTATGCTGAGTATGGCCTCTAGTTAAGAGAGCCGCATCATATAACTGATGAGAACTATCGTAGAATTTATTCGCCTCGGTGTCCAGAAGACGTAACACAGAAACAGGTAATGAACTTAAAAATGTCAGCATAGAGTGGCGTCCATGATTTAATAATATAATTGACAGTCACTTCAGTCTAGTATTATTTCGTTTAAACGCACGTGATTTACGTTTAAAGTTACCATTTTTCCTGGTGCCGTGAGATCTAGGTCTGCGTTTTCGACATTCCAGGAGCGAGAAAATATCAAAGTCCGGCATTCTGGAAATATTACCCTCATGATAAATGTTGTCATTAAATCCCAGTGGAAAAGGGGTCTGTAAAAATTTAATCCATTTCAGTTCAGCTTCATGTCTTTTGATTATTTTGAATCTAGATGTAGAATTTGCATCGTAATAAAGTTTTTCCACTGGTTGTATAACAATGTTATTTACAGAATGACCTGTACGTCGAAAGTGACGGTACAAGAAAGTGTCAGTTTTCTTAGGCTTACTCATTCTACGATAATGTTCGTTCAATCTAGTTTTAAGCATGCGATTAGTTTGACCGACGTACTGCATATTACAGTTTGCAGCACGTCATGTAATTAGATCTACCTATCTATCTTCTGATACTGCGTCGGTCACATTTGATCATTACCGCAGGTGTATATTACATACACTCCAGATAAATTAAATCTGTAGACTGTCATGTCAAATCAGACATGTTAACTACAGAGAAGCGTCTACCGTTTACAGATGAAGTAACGGTAGACGCAGTGCTTAAATGCGAACAACATCTGCACCTCTTGGCATTGCACTTAGAAATACTAGGATACATTCCACTTCTTTTCCGCGGATTAGTATATTTTCGAAGGATGGGCGATTTGAGTGGAGATAGTCTTATACGAAGACCACTCCCAAAAACATTGGTATTGCCTGCTCCATTGAGATTAACTGAAGCGACAGAAGACAAATTTAAGGGTCTAACCGATACCGAAGGCAACACAGTATTAAAGTTCTTAATAGAATGGGGAATCCGTACAGAAGAAGCAGAGTGTAACCTAAGGGGTGATATTGATATTTTAAATGTATTTGTGATACTCATGTGGGTTTAGAAGGTTTTGATACCGTCTAAACCTAAGCGATCTTCATACCGGTCATTATTTAAAACAGCATATAAAATTACTGAATATAATTCCTTCGAATAGAAGGAAGGTACAACCAAAGCCAACAAAACATCTAAGTCTACTTAAAGTTCAGGGATGTCAAACAAGCAGTTGTTATACAACGAGGAACGAACATCGGTTTAATAATGACCTTCAACAGGTATCTAAAGGATGTCAATTGATGGAACAGTGAAAAGCAATTGCATAAGCAATCCCTGAGGATAGGAAAAATAAGAGCATTAAATGTATGTACGGGGAGACCAGGCAAAGCGGTGCTAGTCGGACCGTAAACTATTTTGGTTTCATTGGGCGACAGGGCTTGAGATGTCATTTCATCTCAATGTCGGGTAGAAGTCCCACAAAATTGGAATCAGCGTATCCAAACTGACCATTACAGTGTTGACGGGGACGTTAAACCTAAAATCAAACAAACATTCAAAGGAAAATTAATCAATGAAACTGCATGAGAGCTTTATGGAACTTGGTCAGAATGTAGCTGTTGTAATGATACAAATATGGGCCATGTTTTACGAGCCTGGGCCAAATACTTTTGGAAATATGGCCAAGGTCAAGCGGTTTTGTTAAATTTTCGACATACTGTCAAAGTTCACAGGTCAAAACGTTTGATACCAATGGAAATGTCCTGCTCCAAGAAATAAACACGTGAACGTGAACGTTTGAAAGCACTATTGTTTGTGGTATTTAAATGAGGGACCAACACGTTTTCTTGAAATGTGTTTGTTTTTCGTATGTCACAAAGGGAGGTAAATCTGTCATGTTTCATGATAGAGTTATGGAGCTTAGTCAGAATGCAGCTCTTGTGATTATACAGATCTGTGTCAAGTTTCATAAGGCTAGGGCAGATGCTTTTGGAAATTTGACCAAGGTTACAGTTTTTGGTTACATTTTCGAAGACCAAGGTCACAGGTTAAAATGCTTTTTATGAATGGAATGGTCTAGTCCATAGTTCATGTGAAGTCCATGTGAAGTATGAAAGGCTTAATTGTAAGTGATATTTAAATGAGTGACAAAAACGTATTTTTAAACGGAGAGAAAATGGGAGATAATTCAGCCAAATTGCATGATAAAGAAATGAAACTTGAACAGAATGTAGCTCTTGAAAAGATGAGAACGTGTGTGAAGTTTCATGGCGGTAGGCAAAGAAATTTAGAAAAATAAATTAAAATATTTGGTAAACTTTTCGAAAAATAGGTCAAAGTTCGATGATCAAGGTCACAGGTCAAAATGTTTGTTATGGCTTGTCTTTGAGTGTCTGTATCGTTTGTATTTTTTGTTTTGGATAGCAAGTTGACCATTTTGTGGGAAGGTAATTGTCCTTTTTGATATTCCCTATTGATGTTTTCCCTTTAGGTGTAGTCATTTCCTGTTTGTGCTTCTTTCCCTTAGGTGTCTCTGGTGGGAGCTTGCGTTAATTGTATCGATTCCTGATCATTGCCTTCACAACTATTTTATATCAATGGACAGGTCTAGTCCCAAGGAACATCCATGTGAAGTTTGAAGGCTTTCTTGTAAGTGGTATTAAAATGAGTGACAAAAGCGTTCAAAAACGGAGAGAAAAGGGAAGATAATTCAGCCAAATTGCATGGAAGAGTTATGAAGCTTGGATACAATGTAGCTCTTGTGATGGTTGGTATGTGTTTGAAGTTTCATGAAGGAAGGCCAAGTACTTTTGGGAATATGATCAAGGTTAAATGTTTGAGTTATATTTTCGAGAAACGGTCAAAGTTCAAAGGTCAAAGGACACGGGTCAAAAGATCTGGTATCAAAGGAAAGGTCGTGTCCCAAGAAATATTCATGTGAAGTTTTGAAAGTTCTGTTATTAATAATATTGAAATGAGAAGAAAAATGTGATTAAGAAAAAAATAGAAAAGGGGAGATAATTCAGCCAAAATCAAAAATACAGACATGGTCCCTACACCGAAATGTAGTTCTTGTGGTGGTGAGTATGTGTATGAAGTTTCTTGAGGCTTGTTCAAATACTTTTGAAGTTATAGCCAAGGTTAAGTTTTTTAAGAAATACGCTCGAACGTTTTCTAAAAAAAAGAGTTTTTCTAAAAAAAAAAAAAAAAAAAAAAAAAAAAAAATACAGACGAGCTAAAATACACATCAGATATTTTTTCTTGAGAAATCAATATATGAAAATCCAAAACCTTAACATACACGGTTCTTGAGATATGCCTATGTATCAAAAGCGTAACGGACGGACGGACACACGGACGAACGACCCAGAAGCAATATGCCCCTGAAACTTCTTTGAATTTGGGGACAGTAAAAGATAGCAATACCGATTTACTAAATATTCCCTTTTGGAATATTCCGATGATGTGCAATAGATCATCTTTCATCATTGGAATGTTCCTATACCAGGTCTTGACTCTGATCAGAACGAACTCTGACTGTGAAATAACTTTTTGCAGTCAATATCTTGTATCGGAACAGTCCGATAATGTAGGCAGCAAAGCTTTCATCATCAGAATGTTCCGATACCAGATCTTGAATCTGTTTAGTATTAATACGGATTGCAAACTAGCTGTTACAGGGTCCAGATCTGGTATCGGAACATTCCTATGATGTAGGCAGCAAACCTTTCTTCATCGGAATGTTCCGATACCAGATCTTGAATCTCACCAGAACTAACACTGATTGTAAAATAACTTGTGCAGTGTCAAGATCTGGTGTCAAAACATTCTGATGATGTAGGCGGTAAAATTTTCATCATCGGAATGTTCCGAGACCAGATCTTGAATTTCACTAGAAAAACACTGCTTATAAAATGACTTTGTAGAGTCAATATCTGGTATCGGAACATTCCGATTATGTGGCAGCATAATCTATCATCATCGGAACTGTCCGATATCGAATCTTGAATCTCACCAGAACACGCACTGATTGTAAAATAACTTTTGCAGAATCAAGATCTGGTATCATTTAGGCTGCAAACGTTTCATCATCGGAATGTTCAGATACCAGATATTAAATTTGATCCGAACTAACATTTATTGTAAAACAACTTTTGCAGAGTCAAGATCTGGTATAGGAGAATTCCGATAAAGTAGGCAGCAAACATTTCATCATCTGAATGTGCCGATACCAGGCCTTGACTCTGATCAGAACTTACTCTGACTGTAAAATAACTTTTATCAGTCAAGATCCTGTAGCGGAACAGTACGATGATGTAGGCAGCAAACCTTTCATAATCGGAATATTCCGATACCAGATTTTGAATTTGATCAGAACATTGAATGTAAAATTACTTTTGCAGAGTCAAGGTCTGGCATCGGAAAATTCCGATGATATAAGCAGCAAACCTTTCACCATCGGAATTGTTCCAAAACCAGGGAACAAATATTCCAATGTGATCAAGATACCTTTATTTGATAAACGCTCTGGTATAGTTCCATGACAACTAAAGCAAAATTGTGTCCTCCAGAGGGTGAAAAAGGTTTCCAAAAATTTGACCTGGTGTGAGACCTTGATTTTGACTTGGCATATATTCAACATCATCAAGACAAACCAGGATAGCTCCACCATTTCAGTTGCGTCTTGCTGTCGAGTCCACACCGTTGCTTAATCTCTTTGGTTGTTTGATTTTTGTGTTCACGGAGATGTTGCACTGATGAGGTAGGAGGCCTTCATGCGGACTGAACAAATTATTTGTCTTAATCGCGACGGAAGTAATGGCGAGGATTGTGGCCACGTAAAATCGCTTTAAGCTCCCCACCACACCCACACCCCAATTCGTTTCCACTGACCGTTCCCAGGCGGTTCTTCTGCCGCGGTTTATTTTTGTTATGGTTTGTCTTTGGGTGTTTGTGTCGTTTTTATTATTTTATTTTGGATAGCCTATTGGCCATTTTGTGGGAAAGTAACTGTCCTTTTGGCTTTCCGCTGTTGGTGTTTCCATTGGGGTCTGTTGCTTCATGTTTGTGTTTCTTTCCCTTCGGTGTCTCGGATGGGAGCTGATGGTTAATTGTATCGATTTCTGATCATTGCCTCCTTTTCTATTACTCACTAGATTTGAAAATTGAAGTAAAAATGGTGTCCATGGGAAATAGTTGAATTTTATCATACTTTCTATTGAGACTTTCCAAAAAAAGGAGTTATATTTATGTAAACTTTCAACTGTTTATCTTTCATAGTTCTGAGAAATCTGTCACAACAGTTCTCATGAATGGAAAAAAAAGTCAAAATCTTACATGTGACATTAATCCAAGTGTTCTGGGCCCTTGGTCACTATTCTGCCGCTTAACCTTTTTTACCTTCATTACGAAAACACACCTATACAAATTCATTGCCAATTTTTTGGCCAAAAATTAGAAATTTTAAGATGAAAAAGTGTGATATTTTTCTTATTTCTGCTCAAAACATAGATTGCGGGGACTCGATAGAACCGCCTCGACGAGGCGGTTCTATCGAGTACCCACAATCTATGTTTTTGAGCAGAAATAAGAAAAATAATGTATACCCCCTAAAACCCCAGTTTTACTATATTAGAGAGAGGTTCAAGGGGGTCAAAATTATATAGGCATGTTTTCTTGAGGAGAGGCCAAATGCAGTATCACTTTCATCATAGTTGGACCACAAACATAAAAGTCTTTGAGAAAATGCATTCTAAAATTTGAACCTATCAAGGAACATAGCTCCAAGAGTTATGCACCCTTGTTCACTATTCTGCTTCTACACATTCCTTACTGTAGTATGGACACAAACCCTAAAGTTATAAAGCAAACTGTGTTTTGTTTTTGTTAGAAAAATCTTTAAACAACAACTCCAAGTGTTAAGGAGGAGTTAGCATTTAAATCAAATTGTTGACGTAGTACAACGCACAACAGACATTGACCGATCACAAAAGCTCACCATGAACACTTCGTGTTCAGGTGAGCTAAAATTTATAGTTTTTGTTGCAAACAAAAATCACCACACTGAGGCAATTGTAATAAGTATCCACAATGACAGTAATGAATCATGGAGAATATAACCTTTTTATCACTCCTCTATAGGAAACCATGTACATTTCTTCAAGTCAGTGGAAGCCTCCGTTGTGTAGTGGTTACGCTACTCGCCTTGTAAACCAGGGGTCGCAGAATCGATCCCGGGCTTCTCCAGACTTTCGGATTTGTCTTTAAACCGAGGTCCCGTCTCCGTATGACCTTAGCTGTTGGTGGGACGTAAAACTCAAAACACTGACTGACTGACTCTTCAAGTCAGCTTTAGATGTTAATATAGGCAATTTTAACTAAATAAATATATAAATAGATGGTGAATACGTGTCAGCAGCAGCACTGATTTAAGATCACAAGCTGCTTTATACTGGCATGTCGCTGTTGAGTTGTGATCTACAGCTACTCATCTCTGTCTGTCTCTGACCATCCTTCATCTTCGGCTGTAATACATGTCCCTCGACTGATTGGCCACGCCTTACAGCAGCCAGTTTTGTGCTGTGGCTACGTACTGGCATTTCCTGTGTATTAATATAGCTCTCGCCTTGCAACTGTACTATAACCATGACTTCTGGCTCAAAGCAGGTAAAGTTACAAACTTGCTGAGTGTGTGTGTAGGCTGTTTGATTCTTAACTGTATGTCCATATCCAAAGTTTCCCTTTGATGGCTTGATATGACACAGTTCAAACAGATACATTTATTATTTGTCACTACCTCCTCCCTCATGTGTCAACAAAAACTGTATGAGTGAATGAAACTGCGTTCACAACTGTTAATTTCCACCAGCCTATTCTAGTGTGATAACGAAGAAGCTTGTCCTGTAGATTATAACACAGTCACACTGTACCAAGAGACACCTTTAAGTCCTATTTATATTATCCCTCCTGCAGTCATGATTTTGTACTATCCATCTGATTTGAACAGAGTACTTGTACATGATGTGATACAAATCTGGAAAAGCACAGGAAATATAAAACTGGACTGGATAGACATGCTTACGTTGAAAGTGTGTATAGACAGCCGGCTAATTGATCAACAAATTTAGACACAGAAAATCCATAAATAGCTAGCTGTCGACAGACTATACCGTAATTATCCAAAGAACTGATACAGACAGGCCTAAGCAAACAATGCTGACTCAGATCAGGCGATGCAGTCTGACCATGGCCAACACTGTTTGCCATTCCGGCTGCATTTTTGACCCCTTGCTTGATTGTAAAACAAAATCGCTAAAATTATAGGACAATTACAGCAATTTCTGATGATGTCATTTTTTTTAGGATATTTACGATATATATATGTAGTTCCAAATAATGTAAATATTCCACAATATGGGTTATAAATACTTATAAATACTTTCTCCAATCATTACAACAGGCACCTGACACATAGATACTATCTGTGTTTGGGACTATCAAGAAGGCCCTTAGAGAGATATGTTCCCAAATCTTCAAAACACAGAATTTAGTGAAGATATTGGCAAAAGTTCCTGTAAACGCTAGCCTTCTTTATTAGCAGTCAGTGAACAATACTATGATGCATCAGGTGTCAGATCTTTACCACATATGTTCCTCATTACGCAAACACGCCTATACAAATACATTGCCGCCTTTATCGCCGAAAAAATGAGAATTTTATGATGAAAAATTGTGACATTTTTCTTATTTCTGCTCTGAAAAATAGGTTGTGGGCAATGGTTAGAACCGCCTCATCGAGGCGGTTCTAACGAGTACCCACAATCTTTATTTTAGAGCAGAAATAAGAAAAATAATGTATACCCCCGGAAACCCGAGTTTTACTATATAAAAGTGGGGTTCAAGGGGGTCAAAATTATATAGGCGTGTTTTAGTGATGTATTAGCACACTTCAATGGTCATTTCAAGAAGAAGTTTAATAAGGGCACACTGCTGTCTACTTTATGCATTATAGGGGTTATTTGACTGTTAAGACTATTCGATTACTTGTAGATGCCTAGGTTAAACAGAATACACGTAGTATGCATTAGGCAGTCGTGTTTCGGAAAATTGGGGACATCAAGGTAAATTGAAACTGTATATGTATTTTCAATGGTATCCAGATTTTATTTATTTATGATGTTGTTTGTTTATTTATTTATGTTGTTTATTTGTGGCGACTTATTGATGTTGTTGTTTGTTACTTACTGTGTGTATCACTTGTGTCTTTTTATTTTGGATGGCCATATGGCCATTTTGTGGGAAAGTAACTGCCCTTATGGCCTTCCTTTGTTTTGGTTTCCATTATGGTCTGTTCGCTTAATGTTTGTGTTTCTTTCCCTTTGGTGTCTTTGATGGGTGGAGTAAGTTAATTATATCGATTCCTGATCTTTGTTTTAGTTCTACTTTTTTATCATAGTTGTAAATTGAAAGCAGGAAAACAAGTATGCGATAAATAAACATATAATGTTTGGAACTTCTTGTATTTATATTGTTTCAGGCTGTGTCATTAAGTAGTATAATATTTAGAAGAAAAAAATTACACATGTTTTATTTTGTTCATAATGCAGGCTGGAACAGGATATGCATTAACTGCATATGCACTATTCATCTCCTTGACCGTCAGTCGACCATTGCTACCAAATGTATACCTGTAAAGTGGAGATATCATTAACCGCAGTATGAAATATTAGTTTAAAATCAGTAAAAAGATGGCTGGCCAATAGTTTTAGTACTGTTTCGCCACTTTTGGGACATTTGCATTCACATAAAATTGCATTGTAACACCCCAGACGTCTAGATCGAAACCGATCATGTAGCTGACAAAAACTTAAATAAAAACATCGTTAATCATCTTGCTGAAAGTGTCAGCCAGTTACATGCCAAATGCTACCTTAACTAACACAAGTCCTGAAATATTCTACAATGTCCGAACAAGAAGAGTGCTCTCCGGACAAAATGTCCGGACTGCAATTTGGCCTAGTAGAAACAATAAGACGTCCTTTAAAATGTTGTTGGATGACCATCCTGTAAAACTTCCCGGGTCCTTTGGGGAAAGATTGCTGAAACACTCACTAGATTTATACGTGTTTTTCATTTTAGATACAATACACACTGCGTGATACTGTGGTAGCCCTACATTATCTATGAATGGTTTGTTTGATGTGCTCTGTGAGCAAGCTGCTTCAGTGTCTATAGTCGTGGTTGTCATTCAACCCTTCATCAACATTCCATATTTTTATTCACAATTATTATGAAGGAAGAAGCATACACAGTCTTTCTATTGCTAACTCATAATCCTTTATAAAACTTCAATGTGTTACAGATGAAAAAATTCCTTATCACCTTTACCCGGCCGGGGATCGAACCCGGTCCACAGGCGTGACAGGCTAACACTCTACCGTGTCGCAATAAAAGCCGGCTTGTACCGCCAGGCAGTACAAGTGTGCTATATTCATATACACTATGACAAATGGATCATGAATTATTTCAAAACTGACTTCATACATGATATATACGTATGTGTTGAACAATAACGATTTAACCCTTTGTCAGATTGTAGATGTTTTGATGGTAATTATATGTGTGACGTTTTCTGAGAGTAGGGCGAAAACTTTTGATGTTATGACCGAGGTTAAGTATTTTTGGTTTAGATGTGGCAAACACACGGACAAAAGCAATTTAGATACGGCCATTTGTCAGAATACATAATATAGGATTTGTGATGGTATATATATGTGTGGATTTTCATGAGAGTAGGGCAAATGCTTTCGAAGTTATGACTCAGAAGTTTTTTTTGGTGAATGTGATACAAACACGCGGACAAAAGAAATATAGTTTTGGTCCCTTGCCAGTATGTAGGTCTTGTGATGATAAGTATGTGTGTGAAATTTTATGAGAGTAGGGCAAATACTTTTCAAGTTATGATCGATAAGTTTTTTTAGCTCACCTGGGCCGAAGGCTCCAGGGGAGCTTATAGTATAGTGGGTCCTCCGTCGTCCGTCCGTCGTCCGTCGTCCGTCGTCCGTCCACACTTTTGAGCAGCTATATCTCTGTATCCTGCAGGCTGATCTCAATCATTTCTCATCTGTAGCATGCCTCTGGTGGGGCATTGATGACATAAACTTTTTTTCGAAATCGCTCTTAAACTTTGGTTCCTATGGCAACCACAAGGTCCCATAGACTTAATATGGGAAAATGCTTGTCATCACCGTAGCGCCTTCAGTTTTGATCAGATCTTCCTGAAACTTATATGTAAGGTGGCTGGGGATAAAAACTCGGATGAGTTCGAAAACCGGCCAAGTCAGCCCATTTATCATAGAGTTACATCCCTTTGATTGCTGAAAATGCCGATTTTTGACCTTGTCATCACGGTAGCCCCTTCGGTTTTGATCGGATCTTTCTGAAACTTATATGTAAGATGGCTGGGGATAAACCTCGGATGAGTTCGAAAACCGGCCAAGTCAGCCCATTTTTAATAGACTTACGTCCCTTTGATTGCTGAAAATGCCGATTTTTGACCTTGTCATCACGGTAGCCCCTTCAGTTTTGATCGGATCTTTCTGAAACTTATATGTAAGGTGGCTGGGGATAAAACCTTGGATGAGTTCGAAAACCGGCCAAGTAGGCCCATTTATCATAGAGTTACGTCCCTTTGATTGCTGAAGATGCCGATTTTTGACTTTGTCATCACTGTAGCCCCTTCGGTTTTGATCGGATCTTTTTGAAACTTATATGTAAGGTGGCTGAGGATAAAAACTCGGATAAGTTTGAATACTGGCCAAGTCGGCCCATTTATCATAGAGTAACGTCCCTTTGATTGCTGAAAAACGCCGACTTTCGACCTTGTCATCAAGGTAGCCCCTTCAGTTTTGATCGGATCTTTCTGAAACTCATATGTAAGGTGGCTGGGGATAAAACCTCGGATGAGTTCGAAAAATTGGCAAGTCGGCCCATTTATCATAGAGTTACGCCCCTTTAATTTCTGAAAATGCCCTTTTTTGACCTTGTTTTCACGGTAGCCCCTTCCGTTGTGACCGGATCTTTCTGAAACTTATATGTAAGGTGGCTGGGGATAAAACCTCGGATGAGTTCGAAAACCGGCCAAGTCAGCCCATTTTTCATAGACTTACGTCCCTTTGATTGCTGAAAATGCCGATTTTTGACCTTGTCATCACTGTAGCCCCTTCGGTTTTGATCGGATCTTTCTGAAACTTATATGTAAGGTGGCTGGGGATAAAACCTTGGAAGAGTTCGAAAACCGGCCAAGTCGACCCATTTATCATACTGTTACATCCCTTTGATTGATGAAAATGCCAATTTTTGACCTTGTCATCACTGTAGCCCCTTCAGTTTTGATCGTATCTTTCTGAAACTAATATGTAAGGTGGCCGGGGATAAAAACTCGGATGAGTTCGAAAACCGGCCAAGTCGGCCTATTTATCATAGATCCCTTTGATTGCTGAAAATGCCGATTTTTGACCTTGTCATCACGGTAGCCCCTTCAGTTTTGATCGTATCTTTCTGAAACTTATATGTTAGGTGGCTGGGGATCAAACCTCGGATGAGTTCGAAAACCGGCTAAGTCAGCCCATTTTTCATAGTCTTACGTCCCTTTGATTGCTGAAAATGCCGATTTTGACCTTGTCATCACTGTAGCCCCTTCGGTTTTGATCGGATCGTTTTGAAACTTATATGTAAGGTGGCTGAGGATAAAAACTCGGATAAGTTTGAATACCGGCCAAGTCGGCCCATTTATCATAGAGTCACGTCCCTTTGATTGCTGAAAAACGCCGACTTTCGACCTTGTCATCACTGTAGCCACTTCAGTTTTGATCGTATCTTTCTGAAACTTATATGTAAGGTGGCTGGGGATAAAACCTCAGATGAGTTCGAATACCGGCCAAGTCGGCACATTTATCATAGAGTGCCTTTGATTGCTGAAAATGCCTATTTTCGACCTTGTCATCACTGCTGCCCCTTCAGTTTTGAACGGATCTTCATGAAACTTACAAAAAAGAAAGTCAGGCAGAAAGCTTGGTGGAGTTTGAAAACTCTTGTTTTTGAACTTGTCATCACCATAGCCACTTCAGTTTAGATCGGATCTTCTTAGCAAGTCAGGAATAAAAGCTTGAATGAGTTTGAAAACCGGTGAGGTCAGCCTGTTTATCATAGAGTTACATTCTACTTGATTTGCAGAAAATGCTTACCCTGTCATCACCATGTCCTCCCATAAAGCCTTCAGGAAAGGTTGGCACTTCCTTAAACTTTGAATTTGTTAGCTCAGGTGAGCGATACAGGACCAAGCTAGCTAGCAATATAGTTTTGGCCTCTTGTCAGAATATAGGTCTTGTGATGATAAGTTTGTCTATGAACTTTTGATGTTATGGCCGAGAAAATGTGAGGTTAAGGTGCGACAAACACATGCACAAAAGCAATTGTTTTGGCCCCATGTCAGAATGTATGTCTTGTGGTGGTAAATTTGTGTGTGACGTTTGATGAAAAGAGGGCAAATACTTTTGATGTTATGACCGAGGTCTGTTTAAAATGCAACAAACACATGGGAAAAATTAATATAGTTTTGGCCTCTTGTCAGAATGTAGGTCTTGTGTTCACTGATGTGTTAGGCGGCTTTCATGCGGACTGAACAAATTATTTGTCTTAATCGCGAGGGAAGTAAGGACGAGGATTGTGGCCATGTAAAATCGAGTTAAGACCCCCAGTGGAATTCGTTTCCGCTGACCGTTCCAAGGCGGTTCTTCCGTCGCGGTTTATATTGATTTTTGTTATGGTTTGTCTTTGGGTGTTTGTGTCGCTTATAATATTTCATTTTGGATAGCCTATCGGCCATTTTGTGGGAAAGTAACTGTCCTTTTGGCTTGCCGCTGTTGATGTTCCCATTAGGGTCTGTTGTTTCGTGTTTGTGTTTCTTTCCATTTGGTGTCTCTGATGGGAGCTGTGGGTTAATTGTATCGATTCCTGATCATTACCTCCACTTCTATCTTGTGTTGATAAGTTTGTGTGTGGAGTTTCATTAGAAGAGGCACGGTTTTGGGGGGAAGGTGCGACAAAAACATGGAGAAAAACAATCTAGCTATGATCCTTTGTCATAAGTTATGTCTTGTGATGGCATGTTCATGAGAGTAGGGCAAAGTTTTCCGAAGTAATGACCAAGAAGTTTTATGGTTAAGGCATGACAAACACATGGATAAAATCAATATAGTTTCGGCCCTTTAATTGGCAGAATGCAGGTCTTGAGAAGGTAAGTATGTGTGTGAAGTTTATGAGAGTAGGTCAAATACTTTTGAATTATCACCGAGGTTAAGTTTGTTTTGTTTAGGCGACTTTTGATGACAACCCGTTATCACTAGCCTGTGAGGCTGCAGACAACCAGCTCATAACAAAACCTGAATTTAATGGCTTTTCACTCTTAATTGATAAGATATCCTGTATGAATTTTTCTTTTCTATAAACCCTTTTTTGTGGGATTTCTTGTTGTTGTTTTTTTTTTCAATTAGGTTTAACGTCCCCGTCAACACTATTGATAGTAGAAGTAAAACAAAGACGTCATTCTGGAGACGCTGCTTCCAATTTTGTGGGATTTTTACCCGACTTTGAGATGAAATGACAACGCAAGCCCAGCCGCCTAATGAAACCGAAATGCTTCATATGCATTGGACGGTCTGACTCAATCCACTTTGCCTAGAACTAGGGGTCATACCTCTGTGATCAAATGGCCCACTTCGCCAGTTTTTGAACCCGTCCGAGCTGTTATCCAAGCCTATTTATAATATAAGTTTCAGAAAATTACGATCACATCACGTGAACAAGTCCGTGAAATGAAGACCCCCCTATTCCCCACTTTATATACAGAAAACTGCGGTTTACGGGGGTATACATTATTTTTCTTATTTTTGCTCAAAGACATTGGTTGTGGGTACTCGTTAGAACCGCATCGATGAGGCGGTTCTAACGAGCACCTAAAACCAATGTTTGGAACGTAAATAAGAAAAATATTATACGTTTTTCAGGAAAATTACCGTGGTGACAAGCATTTTTCCTTTGTAAGTGTATGGGACATTGTTGTTGCCATAGCAATCAAAGTTTTTATTTGATTTTGATATATAAAAAAAGGCTTATGTCATCAACCTCCCAAAATATGCATGCTGCAGATGATATTATAACTGATCAAAGAAGGTGATGGACGGACGACAGATTGATGACTATATTTTTTGTTTTTGAGGGGTTTTGGTTTAACGGCCTTTTCAAGATTATTTCACTCATATCGAACCGAACCTTAATCAGAGGAGGGCGAAAACGCATTGTTGATAAAATATTAAACATTGATTTAGACATCAGCTGTGATGATTGTGTAACAGATGTTATGTGTGATCATTGGACAAAGGTAAACATGTGTAAGTAAAAGGAATATATCTCTGTAAGTGGAGTGTATAAAACTAAATGTGTGAAATCAGTGGTTGGGAAAGTCAAAAGTGTCGGAAGTAATAGTAAACCGCTTAGAGAGGCTCTAAACCTGTCCAGGCAAAATACCTTAAATGGTGCGAGTCGGACCGTCTTTGCACATAACACATTTGGTTTCATTTGGCGGTAGGGCTTGAAAAGTCATTTCATCTCAATGTTGGCTTAAATATGTAGCACAAAGTGTCATATCAATCGACTCGATTGTGATTGCATTGTACCATTTCGGAAAGAAAATTCCATTGATATCTCATCATTAAAGCCGTTAAGGACTTCGGAAACTATGGGGGGGTTTATGCCTCAATTTTGAAAGCTTCTGCAAGCGTCTGTAGTGTGTATATATGGAATTGACCTAATGTATATTAAAAACTGACGTATGTCGAACATCATGGCATTTACCAAATGTAGAAGGATGGCACACTAGTAGAAAAATTCCACATTGAAGTGGGCGGGGGTGATAATTTTTGAAAAAAAATATAAGGTAAAAAAATGACAATTCCATGTTTCATTTTCAAGTTGATATCAAGTTAGGGCTATTACAACTCAAAATTTTAACATATAGTGCTATGCACACATAAAACGCAGGTGCACTACTTCAATGCATTTTACACCAGGAGGTACAGTGCTGATCACAAATGGACACACCTGTACATAAATAATAATATTAAATATACACCTGTTATTTATAGAAGACAGGTAGCCTGCTCATTCTGGTATAACATACCTGTATTCTGTATGTACACTATATATGCTCAGCCAGGCATAAATATGTCCTTAGTTTCAAAATAAACCCTACTGTATAATGTTACAGTATAGTTCCAAATCCTGTGAAGTTTTTCAAAGACAGCGCTAAGCATGCATGTTGGTTTTTAGGATTTTTCACAGCCCCCCCCCCCCCCCCCCCTTGCCCAAACACGACAGTTGGTCAGAGGATGTATAAGTTAAAAATACAAATGTATGCCAAATTGTTTTATTGGGCAAGGGGGGGAACATATACTTATTTAAAAGTTTCTGTTTCCTATGCAACTTTATAGAAACTTGACTCAATTAAGCCAAAAATCAACAAAATTAATATTTGAGCTGTAGACCAAAATGCATATCATAATAGAACAAAGTGTTACCTTTAAGTTGCCTCTGTGATGAGTTCGTTTGGTTAAATTTGAGAATTTTATAATTTCCGGGGCAAATGTCTTAACAAAGTTTCCGAAGTCCTTTATAAAATAACTAGAATACACGAATACTGAATTTGCAGTATCAAGTGCCGGTTGTCTGTTTTTTTTTTTTTTTTTTTTTTTGTTTTTGTTTTTTTGTTGAATTCCATATATTGAATATCAAAACTGACGTGGAAACAGGTGTAGAATTTAACAATGTACACACAGTGTTGAATTTGGCCATGACTGATCTGTGAGGACAGCCTTAGCGAAATTATAAACCGACAAGCACAATCGGCAAAAAGACTGGTCTTCTTTATACATAGCACCCTCCTTTCCAACATCAAGAACAACACATTATTATTATAATTATTATTATTATTATTATTATTATTTCTTTTCATTATAAATATTGTTATTGTTAGATGTGCTTTCCTACAAACAATATTTGCTAGTGTTTATCCACTTTACTTTCATCACATTAATAAAAATTATAATAATAATAGTTAAAGAAGTGGTAGTAGTACACTGTTATACGCAGTAGTAGTAGAAGTAGTAGTAGTAGTAGTTGTGGGAGCAGTAGAAAGATAAAATTAATATTTTCCATCATTTAGATTATTATTATTATTATTATTATTATTATTATTATCATTGTGGTACTGAGTTGTAGTAGCGGGAGTAGTAGTAAGAGTATATTTATTATTGTCATCGTTTTTATTTTTAAGATTACTATTTTCGTTATTATAAGAAGTATCATCAGCAGTAGTGTTTTGTTTGTTTATATTGAGATTTTATGTTCCGGACAACCTTGTTAAGGTCATTTTGGAGACGTTGCTTCCAATTTGTGAGACTTTTACCCAAATTGAGATGAAATGGCATTTCAAGCCCTGCAGCCTAAACAAACCAAATAGGTTTGTTTTGGAGACGTTGCTTCCAATTTGTGAGACTTTTACCCGAATTGAGATGAAATGGCATTTAAAGCCCTGCAGCCCAAACAAACCAAACAGGCTCTTAAAGGAACTCGTTTTTGATTTTCATTTGCCTTCATTGCAGCTTATGTTGTGCCGTGTGGCGGCCGTAAAACGTCTCCCCGTACATCAACCATAGTGCAGTTTATATTTTATTTTTGGTCCTTTGAGATCAGCGTGAATATTCTGAGAAATCAGAAATAAATTATTGGTTCAGACTCATATTCTAGACAGGTTTTTAATTATTTTGATCCCATTTAGATTTATATCAGTCTTTGAATCGACTGCCTATTCGAAATTCGCAAAATTGCAGTATGTTTCCTCTGGCTTTCTTTGTCGGATCATTACCGGGTCACTGATGAGGCTTTTTTAGTCGAAACTTCGTAGTATGACCCATCTTCTTTCTTATGAATGTTTTCATTGCCCTTGAAGGAACTCATTTTTGATTTTTATTTGCCTTCATTGCAGCTGGTGTTGTGCCGCGTGGCGGCCGTAAAACGTCTCCCCGTACGTCAGTCATAGTGCAGTTTATTTTTGGTCCTTTGAGATCAGCGTGAATATTCTGAGAAATCAGAAAAAAATATTGGTTCAGACTCATATTCTAGACAGGTTTTTAATTATTTTGATCCCATTTAGATTTATATCTGTCTTTGAATCGACTGCCTATTCGAAATTCGCAAAATTGCAGTATGTTTCCTCTGGCTTTCTTTGCCGGATCATTACAGGGTCACTGATGAGGCTTTATTAGCCGAAACTACGTTGTATGACCCATCGTCTTTCTTTTGAATGTTTTCATTGCTCTTAAAGGAACTAATTTTTTATTTTTATTTGCCTTCATTGCAGCTGGTGTTGTGCCGTGTGGCGGTCGTAAAACGTCTCCCCGGACATCAACCATAGTGCAGTTTATATTTTATTTTTGGTCCTTTGAGATCAGCGTGAATATTCTGAGAAATCAGAAATAAATTATTGGTTTAGACTCATATTCTAGCCAGGTTTTTAATTATTTTGATCCCATTTAGATTTATATCAGTCTTTGATTCTGATTTAATTTCAAAATTCACTATTGGACTTAAATCTCTTCTGCAACAAGGTCTATCGAAACCCGAATTTTATGGTGACTTAGTATATAAATTCAGAAAAATATATAACCGCAATGACTTCAGCACCCAATTTCGTAAAATCATTCTTCGATATAAAAAGATTGGGTACAACATGGATACTATACGACAGACTGCATGCATCGTAGTTAACCCAATCACGGTTGGCAACTTTGCTTCCCTCTTTAATTCCACGCCGGTGGGTCAGGCCTCAGATTCTATGACGGCTCCAACGTAAAGGCTTATTGAAAATTAAAGAGATAATGTTGGTTGGTGCCTGATGCTCTGTCTCTGGTCGGGCTCATCGGAGTCTAACTGTTGGTTTTCTGTTGCTCCAGCATTTCAGTGGTTTCTTGCTGTCGAGTCCTCACCGTTGTCTCACCTCTGTGGTTCTTTGATTTCTGTGTTCACGGAGATGTTGCACTGATGAGTTAGGAGGCCTTCATGCGGACTGAACAAATCATTTGTCTAAATCGCGACGGAAGTAAGGGCGAGGATTGTGGCCACGTAAAATCGATTTAAGCCCCCCAGTGGAAATCTTCCACTGACCGTTCCAATGCGGCTCTTCTTCGGCGATTTATTTATGTTGTTGTTTGTTACTTACTGTGTGTATCACTTGTGTCTTTTAATTTTGGATGGCCATATGGCCATTTTGTGGGAAAGTAACTGTCCATATGGCCTTCCTTTGTTTAGGTTTCCATTATGGTCTGGTCGCTTAATGTTTGTATTTCTTTCCCTTTGGTGTCTTTTATGGATGGAGTAAGTTAATTGTATCAATTCCTGATCTTTGTTTTACTTCTACTTTGAATCAACTGCCTATTCGAAATTCGCAAAATTGCAGTATGTTTCCTCTGGCTTTCATTGCCGGATCATTATAGGGTCACTGATGAGGCTTTATTAGCCGAAACTACGTAGTATGACCCATCTTCTTTCTTATAAATGTTTTCATTGCACTTAAAGAAACTCATTTTTGATTTTTATTTGCCTTCATTGCAGCTGGTGTTGTGCCGTGTGGCGGCCGTAAAACGTCTCCCCGTACGTCAACCATAGTGCAGTTTATATTTTATTTTTGGTCCTTTGAGATCAGCGTGAATATTCTGAGAAATCAGAAATAAATTATTGGTTCAGACTCATATTCTAGACAGGTTTTTAATTATTTTGATCCCATTTAAATTTATATCAGTCTTTGAATCGACTGCCTATTCGAAATTCGCAAAATTACAGTATGTTTCCTCTGGCTTTCTTTGCCGGATCATTACAGGGTCACTGATGAGGCTTTATCAGCCGAAACTACGTAGTATGACCCATCTTCTTTCTTATGAATGTTTTCATTGCTCTAGAATGAACTCATTTTTTATTTTTATTTGCCTTCATTGCAGCTGGTGTTGTGCCGTGTGGCGGCCGTAAAACGTCTCCCCGTACGTCAACCATAGTGCAGTTTATATTTTATTTTTGGTCATTTGAGATCAGCGTGAATATTCTGAGAAATCAGAAATAAAGTATAGGTTCAGACTCATATTCTAGACAGGTTTTTAATTATTTTGATCCCATTTAGATTTATATCAGTCTTTGAATCGACTGCCTATTCGAAATTCGCAAAATTGCAGTATGTTTCCTCTGGCTTTCTTTGCCGGATCATTACAGGGTCACTGATGAAGCTTTATTAGCCGAAACTACGTAGTAAGACACATCTTCTTTCTTTTGAATGTTTTCATTGCTTTTAAAGGAACTCATTTTTGTTTTTTATTTGCCTTCATTGCAGCTGGTGTTGTGCCGTGTGGCGGCCGTAAAACGTCTCCCCGTACATCAACCATAGTGCAGTTTATATTTTATTTTTGGTCCTTTGAGATCAGCGTGAATATTCTGAGAAATCAGAAATAAATTATTGGTTCAGACTCATATTCTAGACAGGTTTTTAATTATTTTGATCCCATTTAGATTTATATCAGTCTTTGTATCGACTGCCTATTCGGAATTCGCAAAATTGCAGTATGTTTCCTCTGGCTTTCTTTGCCGGATCATTACAGGGTCACTGATGAGGCTTTATTAGCCGAAACTACGTAGTATGACCCATCTTCTTTCTTACGAATGTTTTCATTGCTCTTACAGGAACTCATTTTTGATTTTTATTTGCCTTCATTGCAGCTGGTGTTGTGCCGTGTGGCGGCCGTAAAACGTCTCCCCGTACATCAACCATAGTGCAGTTTATATTTTATTTTTGGTCCTTTGAGATCAGCGTGAATATTCTGAGAAATCAGAAATAAATTATTGGTTCAGACTCATATTCTAGACAGGTTTTTAATTATTTTGATCCCATTTAGATTTATATCAGTCTTTGAATCGACTGCCTATTCGAAATTCGCAAAATTGCAGTATGTTTCCACTGGCTTTCTTTGCCGGATCATTACAGGGTCACTGATGAGGCGTTATTAGCCGAAACTACGTAGTATGACACATCTTCTTTCTTTTGAATGTTTTCATTGCTCTTAAAGAAACTCATTTTTGATTTTTATTTGCCTTCATTGCAGCTGGTGTTGTGCCGTGTGGCGGCCGTAAAACGTCTCCCCGTTCATTAAACATAGTGCAGTTTATATTTCATTTTTGGTCCTTTGAGATCAGCGTGAACATTCTGAGAAATCAGAAATAAATTATACGTTCAGACTCATATTCTAGACAGGTTTTTAATTATTTTGATCCCATTTAGATTTATATCAGTCTTTGAATCGACTGCCTATTCGAAATTCGCAAAATTGCAGTATGTTTCCTCTGGCTTTCTTTGCCGGATCATTACAGGGTCACTGATGAGGCTTTATTAGCCGAAACTACGTAGTATGACCCATCTTCTTTCTTATGAATGTTTTCATTGCTCTTAAAGGAACTCAGTTTTGATTTTTATTTGCCTTCATTGCAGCTGGTGTTGTGCCGTGTGGCGGCCGTAAAACGTCTCCCCGTACATCAACCATAGTGCAGTTTATATTTTATTTTTGGTCCTTTGAGATCAGCGTGAATATTCTGAGAAATCAGAAATAAATTATTGGTTCAGACTCATATTCTAGAAAGGTTTTTAATTATTTTGATCCCATTTAGATTTATAGCAGTCTTTGAATCGACTGCCTATTCGAAATTCGCAAAATTGCAGTATGTTTCCTCTGGCTGTCTTTGCCGGATCATTACAGGGTCACTGATGAGGCTTTATTAGCCGAAACTTCGTAGTATGACCCATCTTCTTTCTTTTGAATGTTTACATTGCTCTTAAAGGAACTCATTTTTTATTTTTATTATATACAGGGACGGTCCGACTCACATCACTTTCACAATTGTTTCATCTCTGTGGTTGTTTGATTTTTTTTGTTCTCGGAGAGTAAGGAGGCCTTCATGCGGACTACACAATCCGTTTGTCTAAATCGCGACGAAAGTAAGGGCACAGATTACAGCCGCGTAAGATTGATTTAAGCACTCTCACCCACAAACGCACCAACACCACTCAGTGGAATTCATTTCACTGACCGTTCCAAGGCGGTGCATCTGTCGCGGATTATTTTTGTTATGGTTTGCATTTGAGCATGTGCATCGCTTATATTTTTGTGGGTTTGTTTTGGATAGCGAATTGGCCATTTTGTTGGAAAGTAACTGTCCTTTTGGCTTTCCGCTATCGGTGTGTCCATTAAAGTCTAGTTATTTCATGTTTGTGTTTCTTTCCCTTTCGTGGTTCTGATGGGAGCTGTGGGTTAATTGTATCGATTCCTGATCATTGTATCCACGTCTATTAAGATGAAATGTTTGGTGTTTAATGGCCTTTCACTACTATTTAGGTCAATATTGCTTCCGCTGACTTAAGAAGGGCAGTTTTTATTTTCTGGCGAAAGAATGTGCACTGTCCTGATTATAAACTTACCTTTAAGGCTGTCCAGGAAAAGTTTATTAATACTGATTAAGGTTGTCTTGGTCTTGAAATTTAAAACAATCGAACAAATCGCCTTTAGAAATAGTACATAGACAAAACTGGCATGTCGCAAAATGGCAAGTGATGCGTGTCCAGATCATATATCTTCAGCTGCATGGGTATATATAACTGCCCCACCTGTCAATGTGTTTTCCCCACAACTATTAAGAATTTTTGCCTTGTTAGTTTATCTACGAGGGATATTCGAAAAGAATTGCTTATTGTCCTCTAGATCGATATAGACGTGGGCCACGATCAAAACCAATACATACTTGTATAGAGCTATTCAATATCTACACAATGGTGTATTAACGTACATGTTAGACTTAGTGTGAGACATTAAATTTGCCATTTGAAAAAAACGCAGTCATTGACCTCTGCAGTAAAACGGGTTGGTAGAAGCGTCGACTGAAAAGGTGAAATACGGGCTTACATCAAAGCTTGCTCGAAACTTGGCTGTTCTTCGAAGAAGCTGATGACTGATTTATCTACTGCTTTTGGACCTTCTTGTGTGTCTTATGACACAGTTCGGCGGTGGAAAAAGAAATTTGAGTCTAGTGTAGAGTCCATTACAAATGCACCGAAATCAGGTAGGCAAAAATCTGCATCTCGTAAAGAAATCGTTTCCAAAATAAAGGCAATCATTGAAGGATGCCAGATTTACAGTTCGTGATATTGCACGAAGGCAGGCATATCACTATCAAAGGTTCACCTTATTTTGAAGAAGCATGTGAAAGTCAGAAAGACTTCTGCTAGATGGGAGCCACATCTGTTGACTGACGAGCAAAACAGGAAACGGGTTAAAGTGACCAAAATGCTGCTTCAAATGTTTCCAAAATATCACAAAAAGCAGTTTGCCAATGTCGTCACAGGTGATGAAACCTAGGTCCATTATTTTGAGCCTGTCAGAAAGGTTAGCAATAAGACTTAGTACTGAAGAAACTGAAAAAAGTATTATCAGAAACGACGCCCTTCCACTGGTTTTAAACATGTCCGTCTTCTGCATGACAATGCAACCGCTCATACTCTGCAATAGTTACGGCGTTTTTGAAGAAGGAAAAATATTTTTTTGTCTGACCCCCCCCCCCCCACCCCACCCCGTTTTCCCCAGACCTTGCCCAATGTGATTTCTTTTTGTTTCCGAAATTGAAATCATTCCTCGCTGGGCGGAAATACCATTCCCGACCGGCACTTGGATATTGGATCTGCCATTCATAAGTACGTTATTACTGAGCCCAAATCAGCGTACCGTGACGCCTTCAAGAGGTGGATACATCGGCTGAAATTTCGCATTTCTAGCCACGGGGAGTACTTCGAGGGCATGGATTGAGCACTTTTGGGCTAACTTGAAGTTTGAAGTCTCCAGATAGAAATAAGCAATTCTTTTCGAACATCCCTCGTATCAGTTTATTAATCACGGACAAGATGTTAATATCCAGGTAAAATTTTATTTATAGCCAAACTATAATGCATATTGTTGTGACATCAGACTGCTGTTTAAAGAGTGAGCTAAATCTGTAACACATGGACTAGTTTCATCTACTGGAACAATGGCAAACAGTGTAGACCATGATATAATGCCGCAGCTAAAGCTCAGATCAGGGTTTACATTTATTTGCCTTACCCTTATACTAGGAAATTATTTGAATTGCTTAAGATGCAATATAGTCTGCAAGCATCAAAGAATGTTTCTTTTTCATGACAAGATTTGTTGTGTTTTTTTTTTTTTTTTGTTTTTTTTTTCGTTTTTTTTTGTTTTTTTTGTTTTTTGTTTTTTTTAATTTATGCAAGAATATATAACCAACCATTCTCAGCATAAATATCTCTACTGCACTGATGCGTAATTTGGTGATCCTTAATATATGTAACTTAATATATAAGTTACATCCAAGTTATCCAAGAGTTTTTCTCACCCAGTTTGTTAAAATATGTTTCCATATAACACAAACTCACAAGTGGCCTACCCATTTTTTTTCACATATTCATTACAAACAGACTGAGAATTTTGTCGCAAAAAATAAAAAATGGTTTTCATATTTCTGCTCTAAACATAGATTGTTTAGGTGGTTCTCACGAGTACCCACAACATATTTTTGTTTGATTGTACTTGAGTCAATAGGTCAACACTATTTGGATCATATCGAGCCGATCAGTTAACATATCCACTCGGTTTTCAGTCGCGATTAATTTGTGTTATGGTTTGTCTCTGAGTGTGTGTATCCCTTATATATTTTGTTTTTCTGATATTTAAATAAATTTGTTCTATTCTTGAAGAGTGTGCACATATAAGCCACACAAATAAACACATACAAGTCAAAAAGGCAAACAGTCCTGATTTATATGCATATGAAACATGCAGTTTTATGTCTTTAGAGAGAGATGGGTCTAAGTTGTGGATATTCAGAGTAGAACAGTACATTTTCTGTTATATTTATATTGCTAAAATGGTGATATAATGTTTACAAATCTAAAACATGGGCATTTAAAATTATTGTGCAAAAATAAATCTAGCAAAAGAAAAAAAGAGTTTACAGCAACAGGGTATTTCAGCTCATTATGTTTACAAATAAAAATCAAAAATGAGTTCCTTCAAGAGCAATGAAAACATTCATAAGAAAGAAGATGGGTCATACTACGTAGTTTCGGCTAATAAAGCCTCATCAGTGACCCTGTAATGATCCGGCAAAGAAAGCCAGAGGAAACATACTGCAATTTTGCGAATTCCGAATAGGCAGTCGATACAAAGACTGATATAAATCAAAATTGGGTCCAAATAATTAAAAACTTGTCTAGAATATGAGTCTAAACCAATAATTTATTTGTGATTACTCAGAATATTCACGCTGATCTCAAAGGACCAAAAGTAAAATATAAACTGCACTATGGTTGATGTACGGGGAGACGTTTTACGGCCGCCACACGGCACAACACCAGCTGCAGTGAAGGCAAATAAAAAGCTGTGAAATAAACAAAACAGAAGTGAAGGCAATGATCAAGAATCGATACAATTAGCCCACAGTTCCCATCAATGACATCAAAGAGACATGAAATAACTAGACCCTAAACGAAATGCATTGCCTTAGTAACATAATTATTTTGTTTATGTTTTTTCTTTCTGAAATGATGTGTGCAAAAATTTGCTGAGTGACAATTTGTAATTTTTTTATGCTATATCAGTTTGCCATGCATCTAGTCTCCAGATATTTTAATAAAGTTCTTTTATCTGGTTAAATTCACGAGGGGATTTTAATTTTCCTTTGCCCGGGGGGGTAACATATCATGGTGTATCATAGCATGATATGTTTATCTTCTAATTTCTCGGCCATTTCACTTTGGCATTAATTAGTTATTTCTCTGGGCCATTTCACTTGGGCATTAATTAGTAATTCTTAACGCCAGTTTCTCTGACCCTATGTGTGGTCTGTTCCTAATCCCCTCTTTGAGCCGTAATAGAGTTGAAATGTTTGGACAGCTGGAAGCATGACGCTATATATAAAGGGATGACTCATTAGTGATAGGTTATTCAAAATTAACATTCAAATTGAAGGACATTAACAGTTATGAATGCAATATCATTCACTCATACATTTTTGTTGACACATGAGGGAGGAGGTTATGACAACAAATAACTGTATCTGTTTGAACTGTGTCATATCAAACCATCAAAGGAAAAGTTGTCTTTGGACAGGGACATAAAGTTAAGAATTAAACAGCCTACACACACACTCATCAAGATTGTAACCTTTCCTACTTTGGGTCAGTAGTCATCAGTATAGTACAGGTGCCAGGTGAGAACTGCATTAATACATAAAAAATACCATTCAGTAGCCACATTCCAAAACTGATTGCTGTAAGATGGTGACCAATCAGCCCAGGGGCCTGTATTACAACCAAAGATAAAGGATGGTCAGAGACACACAAGGGAGAGCAGAGGTAGAGCACAACTTAACAGCAAGGCAGCTTGTGAACTTAAATAAGTGCTGCTGCTGACATCTATTCACCATTTATTTAGTTTAATTGCTTATATTAATTCTGATATGTTTGCCAATGGAACGCCATAGGAAGACTTCCAAAATCTCGGGCATTCCCTTCTCGGCATTTACTCCTTTTCTTCGTTCGGGTCGATGGGCATGGTGGGCGAAGCTTGCTTACCAAGTAATGCTTACTATCCTCGGACGCCTGATTACACTCTTCTGGAGTCCATGTCTGTTGATCTGAACATTGATATTTGCCATTTTGTCTATTGATTAATGATTTTGGATTAACGCTTTGATACTAAGACCTAAACTACTTATATTGATATCTAAAGCTGACTTGAACAAAATTACATGGTTTCCTATAGAGGACAGATAAAAATGTTCTATTCTCAATGATTCATTACTGTCATTGTGGAGACTTAATTCAATGCCTGAGCGAGGTGATTTTTGTTTCTAACAAGAAAGAAGGAAAATAATCCATTTTAGCCTCTATCAAAATAGCTAAAATCGTCCCGCTCCAATGAACAAGATGGCCACCAGAGCAAAACATATCAAAAAAATCTCATTACGATAACACACCCGTGCGATATAGTGCAATTTTTACATCTCCAAAATGGCTACTTTTCTGACGAAAATCTGTGATATTTTTCTTATTTATACTGCAAACATAGGTTGTGGGTACTCGTTAGAACCGCCTCATTGAGGCGGTTCTAACGAGTACCCACAACCTACGTCCTGGAGCAGAAATAAGAAAAATAGTGTTTACCCCCGTAAACCCCAGTTTTCTCTATATAAAGTGGGGTGTAAGGGTGTGTTCGGACTTGTTCACGTGATGTTCAAACAACAACTCCTGATATACACCTGTCACGCCAATTTCATTCAAACGTTATGTTAATGAGGTGACCTTATACCAAAATAGCTAAAATGATTCTGCTCTGATGAGCAAAATGGCCGCAAGAGCTAAAAAGAGAAATTGCCAATAATGTTAGCCCCACGTTTAACAAATAGGGCTATAAAGGATTTGTCATGGCCTTTTCTGTCATTCCATGACTCTGTGATTCAGGGCTGCAAAATTAAAATCCATTTTGCTTAATAACCTTTATATTGTTGTCCAACTATGGCGACACTTATACTACAGTAAGGAAGGTGCAGTAGCAGAAAAGTGATTAAGGGCGCATAACGCCTGGAATTATGTCCCTTGATAGTTTACAAATTTTATAATGCATTTTGCTAAAAAAAAACTTTACGTTTGTGGTCCAAGTATGACGAAAACTTACGTTTGTGGTCCAAGTATGATGAAACCTATACTACATTTGGACTCTAAGGTCCCTTGGAGTTATTTCCCATGTTTGGTTGTCAAATTTTGCCATTGTGACAGATTTCTAAGAACTATGACAGATAGCAAGCTGAAAGTTTGTAAAACATGATTCAAACATTTTGGAAAGTGTCAACATGCACAATAGAAAAGTGCGATCAAATTCAACTATTTCTGGAGGACAGCATTTTTACTTCAATTTTCGAAAACCTAGTGAAAACCTTTGTTTGTATTGATGCTGATGAATATATATGCCAAGTCAAAAAAAGGTTTGACACCAGGTCAAATTATTTGAAACCTTTTTCACCCTCTGGAGGACACAGTTGTGCTTTAGTTGTCATGAAACTATACCAGAACTTTGTCAAATAATGGTATCTTGATGATACTGGAATATGGGTTCCTTCACTTCAAAAATAGGTCACTAGAGGTTAAATTTAGTTGTAACCTTGTCCACCCTGTATATGCCAGAGTTGTTTACCTCAATCTCCGTGAAAATTAACCAAAATATTTTGACTTATGATACTGTGATCGAATTTGAATATGGGTCATATAGGATCAAAAGCTATGTCACTAAGTTAGATTTTTTACACTTCATGATCTTGACCCTACACATCTCATTTTAAGTTAATATCACCGTGATCAGATGTAAGATATGGTATCTGAACGTTCTGATGATGAAAGATTTGCTGCCTACATCATAGGAAAGTTCTGATACCATATCTTGACTCCGCAAAAGTTATTCTACAATAAGTGTTAGTTCGGATCAAATTCAATATCTGGTATCGGAACATTCCGATGATGAAATATTTGCTTTCTACATACTCGAAATGTTTCGATACAAGATCGTGGCCCTTCAAAAGTTATTTTACAACCAGTGTAAGTTCTCATCAAATTCAGATTTGGGACAGTCCGATGATGAAAGATTTGCTGCTTGCATCATCGGAATGTCCGATACAAGATCTTGACGCTGCAAACGTTATTTTACAATTAGTGTTAGTTCAGATCGAATTCAATATCTGGTATCTTAACATTCTGATGATGAAAGGTTTGCTGCCTACAACATCGGAATGTTCCTATACCAAATCTTGACTCTGCAAAAGCTATCCTACAATCATTGTAATTTCTAATTAGATCCAAAATTTGATATCGGAACATTTGGATGATGAAATGTTTGCTGCCTACATCATCGGAATGTTCCGATTACAGATCTCGACTCTGCTAAATTTATTTTACAATAGGTGTTAGTTGGGATCAAATCCAATATCTGGTATCGGAACATTCCGATAATGAACGATTTGCTCCCTACATCATCGGAATGTTCCGATACCAGATCTTGACTCTGCAATAGTTATCTTACAATCAGTGTTAGTTCTCATCAAATTCAAGATCTGGTATCGGAACATTCCGATGATGAAATATTTGCTGCCTAAATCATCGAAATGTTCCGATACCAGATCTTGACTCTGCAAAATTTAGTTTACAATAAGTGTTAGTTCGGATCAAATTTAATATCTGGTATCGTAACATTCCGACGATAAAAGATTTGCTCCCTACATCATCGGAATGTTCCGATACCAGATCTTGACTCTGCAAAGGTTATTTTACAATCAGTTTTAGTTCTCATCAAATTCAATATCTGGTATCGTAACATTCCGACGATGAAAAATATGTTCCCTATATCATCGGAATGTTCCGATACCAGATCTTGACTCTGCAAAGGTTATTTTACAATCAGTGTTAGTTCTCATCAAATTCAGGATCTGGTATCGGAACATTCATTCCGATGATGGACGGTTTGCCGCCTGCAACATCGGAATGTTCCTATACCAGATCACGATTCTGCAAAGGTTATTTTACAATCAGAGTTAGTTCTATTCAGATGCAAGGTCTGATATCGGGACATTCCAATGATGAAAGGTTTGCTGCCTACATCATCAGAATACTCAGACACCAGATCTTTACACTGCACAAGTTATTGTACAATCGGTGCTAGTTGTGGTCTGATTCAACATTTTGTATCAGAACGTTCCGATGCTGAAAGATTTGCTGCCTACATTATCAGAATACTCAAACACCAGGTCTTGACACTGCACGAGTTATTGTACAATCGGTGCTAGTTCTGGTCTGATTCAACATTTGGTATCAGAACGTTCCGATTCTGAAAGATTTGCTGCCTACATCATCGGAATATTACGATTCCAGATCTTGACTCAGCAAAATCAGTTCCTTGTTCCTGATTTGTTTTTATTTTGCTATGAGAGAGAATTTGAGATATCTTTATCACGCGAAAATCAGGCTGACATTATTGAAGCGTTCAATTCTTCCTGTAGGTATCTGGACGATGTATTGAATATTGATGACCCTCACTTTGATCATATGGTTAAGGACATATATCCTGCCGAATTTCAATAAAAAACACAAGGCTAATTCTTCCGATACCGAGGCGCCGTTTCTGGATTTCAATTATCAATAGATAATGGAATTATTTCGTCATAACTTTATGACGAACGGGATTATTTTGATTTCGATAGTGTTAGTTTCCCGTTTCTAGAAGGTGATGTCCCCAGACATCCTTCTTATGGAGTGTACATTTCGCATCGTATTCGTTTCGCTAGTGCTTCTACTAATGTTAACGATTTCAACAATCGTAACTTGTTCTTGACTGATAAACTCTTAAAACAAGGCTATCGGTATCACAATCTGCTCAAAGCATTTTCGAAGTTTTTCCATAGACATTATGAGTTGATTGGAAAATATAATGTCAGCTTGAAGACATTCTGCAATAAGGGGTGTCGCAACCTGTATTTTATGGAGATTTGCTCTATAAATTCAAGAAAATTTTAGGCAAATCTATTTTTTCGGAGAAATTCAAAAAGACTATAATTCAATATAAAAAAAAATTGGGTACAGTTTGGAAATCATGAGACTGACCGTACGTATGTTTGTCGACCGAATTACGGTAGATAACCATGCTGGACACTTTGATTTCACGGCGGCGGGTCAGGCTTAAGATTCAATGACGGCTTGTTAAACGAGGCCCGGAGCTATGTCTGTCGCTGGGCACATCGTGGTTTAACTTATGATTTTTCTTAGCTCTGGCCAACAGTGTAAGGGGGGTCGGCTAGCGGCCCTCATATTTGCTTCGTCTGATTTGTGTATCTTTGCTTCATCTCAGTGTTTGAATTTGATTTATGTCTCTGTGATGATGCACCGATTGAGTTAGACAATCATTATGCAAACCGAATATTGAATGTTTATTGTTGGGAATAACACCCTAACATAGGGCGAAGATCCGGCCGCCCAAAGGCCCAGTGGCATATGCTGCTGACCGTTCTAAGAGGATAGCTTTGGTGTTTGTCTTTTGCCGTTATATTTGTTTATATCTGCGAATTTGTTGTAGTTTGTGTTTAGGTCATGTCAGAAATTCATCAGGATAGATATTCCATAGATCACGGAGAATTTTCTCGTTAATATCCAATAAATTTTGATTTACTTTGACAGTTTCGTCTTCACGTTGACAAGACGTTATCAGACTGTGACCTTGAAATTGGTGACGTCACAGGTTCTGTTCTCTGCTGGACTGGTTACTGACAGCAAACAAAGACCTGTGAATGGGGCTGAGCTGGTAGGCCCTCTGGTACCTGTTCATCACTGGGTGTTCTTACGTATCTGCAGGGCCTCCTTGATGTGTCTCAGGCGCTGATTGTCAATGACCCTGACCCCCTCCCTGTCAATTACATGGTTGGCACGAGCCATATGATCAGTCACTGCACAGTTCATTACAATTTCTTGCATGGTATTTTGTACACACAGCCACAAATGTTCTCACTATCTACTTTGTCTTTTGGGTGGACCAGAGATTGACGTAAGGTATCGTAAGGTCTCATGGCACTAACGATGTTGTCCTTCTTCAGTACTCTGGCAACCGCTTCTGAGATTTGTTTTAAGATAAGGTAACACTACCATCCCTTTGTTCTTGGACTCTGCCACTTAGTTTTCCCCTCTCTTGTTAGTCGTACCGTTTGATTTCACCACCTTATTCACTGGTCATGTTGGATATCCACACTATTTTAAGCTGATGTTATGTGGTATTTCTCCTATTTCCATGCAAAAATTGCAACATGGTATATGTGGGAGAGACAGGATGCAAGCTAGGAACAAGAATAGCTGAGCACAAAAAGACTCACAGCACAGCCCCAAATTTTCAAGAGGGCAGGCGTAGAACCTAAGAAACTGTAATGAACAAAAGTGCAGTGACTGATCATACGGCTCGTGCCAACCATCACGAAAACACGCCTAAATAATTTCGACCCCCTTGAACCCCACTGTTATATAGTAAAACTGGGGTTTCCGGGGGTATACCTTATTTTTCTTATTTCTGCTCTAAAATATAGATTGTGGGTACTCGTTAGAACCGCCTCGAGTTCAGCAAGGGAACCCATTTTAGCAGCTTTGGTAAAAGGTCACTCTAGGAACATTTCAGTAAAATTATTTCGAAATCTAGCCACTGGCCTAGGAGAAGCTGTCATCTAAAGGTATTTTCTATTTTTAACTCTGGTGGCCATTTTGTTCATTGGAATAAAACCATTTTCGCAAGTTTGGATGAGGAACATTTCTGCAAAAATATGGCAGTCATTTTGTTTAGCAAAGCAGAACCGTTCTAGCAATTTTGGTACAGGGTAAGCCAAGGACTGTCCCTGTGAAATTATTTCGAAATCAGGCCACTGGCCTAGGAGGAGATGTCGTTTAAAGGTTTTTCTATTTTTAGCTCTGGTGGCCAATTTGTTCAGCGGAGTAGAACCATTTTAGCAATTTTGGTAGAGGGTCACACTGGGAACATTTCTGTAAAATGATTTTGAAATCGGGCCATTGGCTTAGGAGCAGATATCGTTTAAAGATTCCTCTATTTTTATGTCTGGTGGCCATTTTGTTCAGCAGAGCAGAAAACATTTTAGCAATTTTGGTAGAGGGTCACCCAAGGAACATTTCTATGCAATTATTTTGGAATCAGGACATTGGCCTAGGAGGAGATGTCGTTTAAAAGTTTTTTCTATTTTTAGCTCTGGCGGCTATTTTGTTCAGCAAAACAATACCGTTTTAGCAATTTTGGTAGATGGTCAGACAAGGACCCTCTCTTTGAAATTATTTTGAAATCGGGCCATTGGCCTAGGAGGAGATGTGATATAAAAGTTTTTTTTCTATTTTTAGCTCTGGCGGCCATTTTGTTCAGCCATGCAGAACCATTTTAGCAATTTTGGTAGAGGGTCACCCGAGGAATATTTCTGTGAAACGATTTTGAAATCCGGCCATTGGCTTAGGAGGAGATAACGTTTTAAGGTTTTTCTATTTTTAGATGTGGCGGCCATTTTGTTCAGCAGAGCGGAACCATTTTAGCATTTTTTGAAGAGGGTCACGCAAGGAACATTTCTGTGAAATAAGTTGGAAATCTGGACATTGCCCTAGGAGGAGATGTCGTTTAAAGGTTTTTCTATTTTTAGCTATGGCAGCCATTTTGTTCAGCGGAGCAGAACCATTTTAGCAATTTTGGTAGAGGGTCACCAGAGGAACATTTCTGTGAAATGATTTTGAAATCCAGCCATTTGCCTAGGAGGAGATGTCATTTAAAGAAATTGTTGACGGACAGACGGACGATGTTCTCACGGATGTATACTTACGTGGCTATTTTTGGCAGGATTGATACTTAAGTGACTACTTTTAGCCACAGAAAAGAAGTATTTTCGGTGTCTAACGGAATAAATCCCATAGACTTACATTGATTCTGTCCATTTACATGGCCACCTAACTATACATTTGTTGGTGCGGACAGACGGACGGACAAAATCGATCACAATAGCTCGCCTTGAGCACTTCGTGCTCAGGTGAGCTAAAAACTATAAGAGCTTCAGCCTTGAAAGATTATGAATAGATTGGTGGATATGAGTAGATAATCTGATTAAATTTTGACTAAACTCTGAAAAATACTTCATGAGTTATTACCCATTGTCGCTTTGGGTATTTGTACATTGTACCTCTATATGCTTTGTGATGCATAGCATAACTTTAGAACCGCGTATGCAAGGGTTTTGAAATTTCATATATGGATTCCTCATGGAAAATTAGGGGATGCGTATTTTGTCTCATCCGGATTGTGCCCCTTTCAAGAGTTATTGCCCTTTGATTGTTTTTTTTTTTGTTTTTTTTTTTGGATAAAATCTTTTCAGCAAAATATCTCAAAAACTATAGGAGCTAGAGTCGTGTGTTTCTTCAAACACGCATGCAAACACGCATGCATGCACACACACACACACACACACACACACACACACACACACACACACACACACACACACACACACACATGCATGCATGCAGACTTACGCATGTATGCAGGCATGCAAAAACATGCACACATGCAATCATGCAAAATGTACACATGCATACATGCATGCACAATCATGCATGCATTCCATATTCACATGCATACACACATGCTTGCATACATGCATACATGCACACATACATGCATACATGCACACACACGTATGCAGGTATGCATGCACATATACATGCATTTTTATTTTTTGAAACCGATTTTCAGCTTTCCTGGAAAGTGGAGGTTTGTGGTGTGTGGGAATGTGTGGCGGCGGTAAAACGTCTCCCTACCCTACATCATAGTGTAGATTATATTTTCTTGTCCTTTGGGATCATTGATTCCAATGTGGAATTTTGAAAATATCTGGGGGTCACAGATGAGACCTAATTGGCCGAAACTAGCTAGTCTGGCCCAGAAAACATGTACACTCCATATATTTCAGTTCTGTGGTGTATTTCTTGCTTCCAATGGATAACCCTTTTATAGAACATATTTGGTAACCGGGGGTATTTTTAACGTTATTCACTTCCTTCATTTATTTGCCAAATTATATACGTTTTGGCACTTAGGTTTCAAGAACACTGGTCTTGAAAACTGTATCTACGATTTTTATTTTCCTGCGTGGTTTTTGTTTATGAAGCTTTTGGTCAGTGTGTCTAATTCCGGTACATAAAATTAAATTAGCTACAGCTTTCTTAACAGAGGCGTTAAAGAATACGTTTTTTAAAGGGCTTTCCTATTGATGGTTCTGCTGCTGCTAAATAAGTTCTGAATACTTTTATTATTACTATAATTATTATTATTATTATTATTATTAATGACATCCTTTGGAAGAAAAGAATACACCAAACAAACGAAAATAGCAGACTCGACTTTGTTGAGTCTGTTCTTGACAAGTACTGAAATGTGCAACATTGGCCACGCCGTCTAGCGCCTGCTTAAGCAGAACTCTATTTTCGAATTGATTCGAAATGAATTCAATGATCCCAAAGGACCATAAATTATAATCGCACTATGATGTACGGCGAGACATTTTACGGCCGCCACACGGCACAACACAAGCTATAGTGAAGAAGAATACACCAAAACCAAAGAGCTGTTAAAGCTGTTAGACAAACAGATGAATCCATTAATGTAAATCATGGCTAAAGTTTGTAATTATAACAAATATATCATTGAAATAGATGAAACAAAATAAGTAGCATACAATCTGTCCTTTAATGTGATATAGAGGATCTTACATGAGTGCTCATGTATTATTGAATTTATTAAACGAGTTGAGGAAAAGGAATAAAATGCGAGGCTTTGCCGAGCATTTTATCCCTTTTCCTCAACTCGTTTAATAAATTCAAAAACGAATGCAAGATTCTATTTATCATATGACATTTAAAACGAAGTTTATTCACGATTGTTTACAAAAATGTCAATATTCCGCCATTAGTAAACGCGACGTCGTTAAGGACGTCGTACATGTAACGTTACGGAACGTATCTTGCTAATTTGCATATTAAATCCACTAGTGGATTATCGAATTTATTACATGGCGTTATTACACTCTCAGACGCGACGTCATATGATAAATGACAATAGAAAATACGCTAAATAATAGTGGAGAAGATATCATTTGAAGATGACTACTGTCGTAAAGTGTAGCCTTTGAGTAACAAGGGTTCGATTCGGCAGCAATAAGGTTTGGGAGGGACGGTATTGTTTTTTTTTTCCTTTGAAAACATTCTGACTGTCTTCTATTTCTTGTACTCGTCTTGGAATAAATATGAATCGCCTGCCTGAAATCGCAAGCATTATTTTCCTCGAAAGCATAAATGAAGAATAAAACTGTCATTGTCTATAAACATTTAAATGGAGCTTCAAGAGCTAGATATGTTGATAATGTAATATGCATTTGACATTGTATGTGCGTGTGGGTATGCGTTGTGCGTGTGTGCGGCTATATTAAAAAACTAATGTCCGATTATGCAAACAAATGTTAGCGGGTCCCGGCACCAATTTATGTGGCGGAACACATAAAAGCATACATTGTTGTTTCGGTTTCAGAACTTTGACTGATGAAGATTAAATATCAGAAAGGCCTCTTTGTCACTTACGCCTTAATTGTAACCACTGGGTCGGTATCTCTGCTGGTGGACGATTCGTTCGTCCCCGAGGGCAACATCAGCTCCGTATCAGTTCTGTAGTGCTGAGGTTGATACTGCGGTGTTGACGTCAGTGCTCAAGTACTGATTAAAATAACTATATCATATCTTTAATTTTTGCAGTATAAAATTCTACTTTTTCTAAAACTAAGACTGACTTGTCAGGTAAGACATGTATCTTTGCGGATTTGGTTGCAACTTTTTCTTTTTGTTATATTTTAAATTTTGCAAGTCTCGCTACTTTGGACATCTCCTTCCTGATGCCCGGGACTTCCGTGGAGGGTGAGTCATGTTTGCTGATGTCGAGTCTTAACGTAGGTTTTGTTGTGCGCTGGCCCATATATGTTTAGGTTTTTTTCAGATTCGTATTTCTTTATTTACCGAATTATTATTATTGGTAACATATTAGTGGGGTTACGTTTACAGCAATTTATTTATTTATTTATGCATTTACATTTTTATCTTTATTATTTACTATTTCACGGCCCATTTAAGATTATTCCACTTACATTGAGCCGAAATAATCTGAGAGCCACGCAGGCCCATTTTTATGTTTTTATTTATTTGTATCAAGCACGACCCCATGTGTATCCGTTGTAGTAGAAAATGTCACTGTAAGATTATTTAGTAGTAAATTTATTTATTTATTTATTTATTTATTTATTTATTTATTTATTTATTTATTTATTAAGCCATCGATGCTGTGGGGTGTGTAATGTGTTAGGTACCTCTGCTGTCTTTGAAAGACATTGCTAATGTTTGTGACGTCGTGCCGTATTGTCATGACGTTATGGAATTGATGCCTCAAAAATTGGAAAGCCATATTGGAAAGTCATGTAAATGTAGACTGCAGTGTCCATATAACCCAGATGAAGAGGGGAGACCCTCGAAAATTTGATAAAGAGTTGAAGTAAAACAAGTGGTTGGTTATTATTATTTCCGCATGGGAAATAAATCTACAATTGAATAATATTAATACATAGAATACATAAATGACATATAAAATAAAACAAACATTAAGCATAAATATTTTTAGACAAATTCATGGTGATTCCGTGACACTGCAGAATCAAACACGTGTTACTCAATAAAACACCAACTTAATCAAGGCTATATTTTCCCAGTGTATTTGTGTGCGCTAAAACATTGGTTTAAGAACTCCTCAGAACAGTCACAAGACTGATTTTATGACCAACCGCAATCAATGTAAATCGTAAAAATAAGAAAGTATTGTTATGGAAAATGCGATTTCTAAAAATGTGTAGAGACAAGATAGAATACACATGGATACGTAACATATAGAGGATATTTGATTTTATTTCAGTGTAAACTGTAAAAATCAAATTTTCTATTTCTTACATGCTTCAAAGCGGCAATATTAAGCTTCAATAATCGCGTCTCTCACCCTCAGAGAAAAATAACTTTGTTCCTGGTCGTTTCGCGTCAATTTAGTGGTGCCCAACGTATTTACTGGGTATAATATTGGGTGTAAACTGAAATTTGGCACCTGAGAAATAGCCTGGGATGGAATTTTTATGAATGGTTACTAAAATAATTGAGATGTTAGTTTCCCAAAGAAGGTGCGGAGAGATCTAACGTCGCGCAACAAAATATGTGACGTCAGCGTCAACCATGACGTCATTTACGCGTCCTCGTGACGTGTGAACAAGCTTAGCGTCAATTCTAATCCAGTTCATTAATTTTCAATCATCTGACGATGGAAAAACTGGCAAAAGAATTAGATTTGGAAAAAAAGTAGTCCCAAACAGTGAAAAGTAAAATTGATATCAGTCACTGTTTGAAACAGTGACAATATCGTTTTCTATTTCACTGAGAAATCTCTATATTTCACTGAAAAACATGTAAGAAGTACCTATGCGAAAAATATATATAAACCTTACCTTTTACGCTTTTTCAAATTTTCGGCCCTTGGCCTTCTTCAGGAATCTATTAATTCATCGAACAACTAAGTGACGTCCATCTTGTGATGCTGACAGGAAGAAAGTAATGATGATCTGCCGTAGCCAGGGACGACGTCGTATCACTTCCTTAAAGATGCAGACAATTTGGCGTAACGTCAGAAGACACGACGTCATCTCCCGCCAAAACTCGGGAAAGCACCATCACCAGCAGCCCACAGCATCACAAGAGGACCAGGCAAACTCACAACCATGTTATGAACTTACATTATAGAAAACACTCAGATAAATAAATAAATAAACAAATAACAGAATAAATAAATGTTTCTTTCCTGTTGGTGTCTCTGATGGGAGCTGTGAGTTAATTGTATCGAATCATGAACATTGCCTCTACTTCTATTTTGAATAAGAGTCTACAATCAACCATATTTAGACATAATAACCCACTGTCAAACGCTGGTGGACATAACACCCTACTATCCACTGTAGGTGGACATAATAGTCCTCGTCCTATAATATGCTTAGTGCTACGACCGCGTGTGCTAAGGTACCCCGATACCAAGGATCGAACGAATCCTATGTCTGATCTTATATATCGGGGAGTATCATCCGTCATGTCATTCAGCAACTCCACGTCAACCATTCTACACCAAAATACCTGGAAACAATGGCGCACATCTAACAAAACAGCTTACATAATACAATACACCACAATGCAAACCCTGTCCCCAAGAACTCTGAATACGTCAAACATGTATATTCCTTATTGCGTTCGCGCTGACTAGACAATCAGGCTGCTCCGCACATGAGACAATAATCGCACCGCTAAACACAGCTTAATTGAGATGTATATACTAACGAACTGCTTGAAACAAGATACTCAACATTTTCGTTCCCTCACTGAGCACTAATGAAATCGATTTCATGCTCACTATTTCAGAGCTATGCACAGTCCCATTCGTGTTCATCTCAACAGCAGATACAAGAGGCAACTGTTCCGACTGCGAGTTTGCGCCTTCCGATTATTCGCCAACTACAGAGCACAACCTGACACCCCTAAATTTAGAAATGGACTCCTGCTGTATTATAAGGAGATTCCATTTGGTACAAAAAGGGTTATGTTATGCAACAGATATAATCAGATGTCCGGCAGTACTAATGGAGCGATTGTTTGTAATCTTCATATAGCTATAGGCAAGTTTTGCATGTGGTTGGTAGTTATTTAGAAAATCAGGCTTAAATATTATAGTAGTTCAAATAGGGCTTGAATGTATTGGGGGCACTAATGAGGCCTAATGTGACGAAACTAGCTAAATTGAACCAGAAAATTTGTATAGTCGACGTTTTTCATGTCTGTGATATATATCTTGTTTCCAAAGCAGAAATCTTTACAGAAGACATGGACTACAACTGATACTGAGGGACTCTTTGGTCACTAAAACTGTGTGCATTGTAGTTTTTATTAATCTCGATTTTACCCCAAAAATATTTATATTTCTTTATCATATCTTGCAAGTTTTTCAGTTATATAAATTTATAAATGTTTACAAGAACATCAGAAACAAAGCAGTCAGAATGTGTTGCAAATAGTTTCTAAAGTGGTCTCTTTCACTATCTCCTTTATTAACAAAGTATCAATAAAATAGTTGTCACTTGATTCTCTATTACCTATGACAACTTAGATAACCTAGGTAGAATCATTGAGGGATAAGAACAATTATGTCCTAGGACGAATCGTCCCTGATGTGTGACAATGTGGGGCGAAACGGCTCTAACACAAAACGTCCTATTACCGCGGTAGTCACGGGTTTTACCATCCCCGCCATTTTTAGACTGGTCTCTCCTTAAAACCCTACTCGTTCGATTGTGCATGCACTAAAACATCAGCCAGTTTTATGTCGTCAAAGAAATGCGATAAGTTATCTTTTGTAATCAAAATTATTTATTGATTGAAACACCCCAAAAATGGCATTCCTAACAAACATTATCGAACCTAACTCTGCATACATGTATACTCGGCGGAAAAAGTTCTGCACGGATAATAACAAACATTAAGCATAAATATCCATCGGGTTCATGTCTTGTGACATGGATGGCCAAGGAAGCACTACGACATTCTGGTTGTTCAAAAATGCCGTGTATGAAGTGCCGTGTCATGCCTGGCATTATCTTGCTGTAAACTTATGCCAGGATGAGCTCGAATATACGTAACAACCACTGGCTGCAAGACGTTGTTAACGTAACGCCTCGTCCCCTGGCAGTGTCGAAGAAGACGATGTCAGTCTTTCCGCTGTTGTGGATGCCACCCCTAACCATTGCACTGATACCTCCCCATCGATCGCGTTTGATCACGCATGCGTCTGTAAAACGCTCACTCCGACGTCGATGGGCACGCGCCCAGTTCAAGCGTCTGGTCCGATGGTATTGAGTGAGTCTTGTTCCAACGTATGGACGTCGGCTCTGAATCCAAACAGCACGTAGACGTCTCCTCACGGTAAAGGCGCTGATTGGACGTCCTCCACGGCCGATTGTGTTTCTTGCTGTGCTGTTAGGTACAGCACATCGGTTCCGTTAGGACGTCACTCTCGGACGCACAGTCCTTTGACTATCCGCAACTGTGCCTGTTTGCATATGACGATGACGTAGGCGCCGAACAGTGTGTTAATGAACATTAAAAGCATGTTCTACTCTTGTAGCTGGTTCTCCGGCTTCGAGACGTCCCAGTGCATGCAGCCGTTGCTCCCTTGTTAGTCTCATACCGGCGTCAGACTATGACATTTTTTAAGGCGTTTCGTTGATCTATCGTTTGACTTCGTAAGAAAGGAAATAACTTTTGAAAACGTATTTACATGTACGCAGTGCAAACGAAAAACGTGAGATCGAATCTCAATACGGTCACGATTGACTTGATAAGGTGTAAAAAAAATCAAGAGTTCAAGCTGGTGGCATAGTTGATTAACTTGTAAGGCTGAATTAAATTTTCTTTTAAGAATCCGTAGTTTAGGGAAAAAAAATCTGACCCGTGCAGAACTTTTGCCACCGAGTATATTTTCGAATACTGTGCACATTTAATCTATCTTGTACTGAATGAAGATCATTTCAAAATTTAGTGATTTCAGGTTTTGCTTTCTTCAGAAATTATTTGGAAAATAGCTAATCTGTTTGCAAATAGCGAAGGCCCTGATCAGACGTCACAGAATGCGGCATTTGATCTGGACCTGCACTGTTTACCAATTACCCGTTTTGGTGTTTCTAGTACAAAATGGGAATTCGGCAGTAAGCAAAATAGAAGTATAGACAATGAGTTCACTCTTCTTATCACGAAAACACGCCTATATAATTTTGACGCCCTTGAACCCCACTTTTATATAGTAAAACTGGGGTTTCCGGGGGTATACATTATTTTTCTTATTTCTGCTCTAAAATATAGATTATGGGTACTCGTTAGAACCGCCTCGATGAGGAAAATATCACAATTTTTCATAAAAAAAAAATCATTTTTTCGGCGATAAAGGTGGCAATGTATTTGTATAGGCGTGTTTGCGTAATGTTATCACTATGGGGCGATGAAAAAGAAAACCGAACAATATCTACTGCATTATTCTGTTATTGAGCCGACAAACACAATTTACATAACATTGCGAAAACACGCCTATACCAATACATTGTAAACTTTACCTAAAAAAATGAATATTTTAAGATGAAAAATTGTGATATTATTCTTATTTATGCTCAAAATATAGATTGTGGGTACTCGTTAGAACAGCCACGTCGAGGCGGTTCTAAGGAGTACCCACAATCTATATTTTCGACGAGGCTGTTCTAACGAGTACCCACAATCTATATTTTAGAGCAGAAATAAGAAAAATAAGGTTCACCCCTGTAAACCCCAGTTTTACTATATAAAAGGGGGGTCAAGGGGGGTCAAAATTATATAGGCCTGTTTTCGTGATGATGTTAAAAACGTGCTACCTTCCTATTTGGCAGCAGTAACGTTAGAACGGACCTGTCGACGTCTATGACATCATTCTCACAGTTTTGATCGCCCCAATGCGTGACGACCAAAACATAAACTAATCAATCTCAACATTAATCGTGCCGTGCGTACTGCTCTCGGAAGATAAGGCAGGTTTTACAGGTTGAACCGTTATCATTAGCTTACCCATCATTGGTTGGCAAGACAGACAGAACCTTTATACTTACCATTACCGAAGCGTCGTTACCCTTTGGCAATAGTGGACAATGCTTAATAACAAAACATTCGCTGACGTCACTCTCAACTTATCCTCCGACAACAGTACAATAAATATAATGCATACACCCATAACATGATTGAAATCGTTAAAAATACCTGACAGTTTAATAATTTCTACTATAGTCGTTCAAAACGCAGTGAGACGTGACTGCACTTTTAATTTTGGACTCGTCCATATTTTAGGTAAATCGCCTTTAATTGTTATTTTTACACTTGGCGATAGCTACCATCCTATTCTTAATCTTATGTAACATAGAAGTATAGTCGAGAGGGTCTACTAACGCGTCTGCCAACATGGAGGTCTAGGGTTCAAGTCTTGGGGGAGGTTTTTATTTATGTATCATTACTTTTTTTTTACTTTTCCTAAACATTTTTCGTAAATGTGATCACGGGTTTACCGCGTAAATCATAAAAGTGGGTCACACAAGATATTGGTTTGTTTGTTTGATTGGCGGTTTATCGTCCCCGTCCATTTTGGAGACGTGCTACCAATTCTGTTGTGTTCTACCAAACATTGAGATGACATCACAAAAAGACATCTTTATAATTTTGACATCCCCAAACCCGACTTTCATGTGGTAAAACTTGGGTTTATAGGGGTAAACAATATTTTCTTTATACCTGCTCTAATAAATAGATTGTGGATACTCGTTAGAACTGCTTCGTCGAGGCGGTCTAACGAGTGCCCACAATCTATGTTTGGAACAAAATAAGAAATAAATATTGTAAATTTCCATCAAGATTTTGCGTTCTTTTGGTGGTAAATATTTCCGATATTTTTGTATAGGCATGCTTTTGTAATGAAATGAAATCTCAAACCCTGCCCTCCTAAAACGGCCCCCGCCCATAGGGGCTTTAAGAAATATATGGGCTGCATGATGCTTCCCCCAGAGCTGAATCCGGCTCGCACACTAGTACTGGTAAACCGCTTAGAGGATCTAAGCTTTCCAGCAACCGCAGTGCGAGGCGGACCGTCCATGCTAATAAACCCTATTGGTTTCATTGGGCGACAGGGCTTGAGATGTCATTTCATCTCAATGTCGGGAAAAAGTCCCACAAAATTGGAAGCAACGTCTCCAAAAAGACATTTACAGTATTGACGGGAACGTTAAACCTCAAATCAAACAAAACTGCCATCCTAATGAATCCAAAAGGGGTTATATGAAAGAACGGGCCAACTCACAACACTTTGCCTGCCGGGCAGCATTAGATTTACTAAGCGATTTACCATTATTCATGTGCGATCAATTTTAGCTCTGTTAAAAAGCATCGTACAGCCCGATCTGTTTCTCAAAACCCCGATGGACGTGGTCCATCACACTACGATGTATATATTCATCTTATTGGAAAATGAAACGAGCGCAAAGGAATCGTTGTGGCTCGGATTCTAGTAAAAGTATCAAAAATGTTACTCAGATGGATACCATCATGATATACTGTCAGTGAAGGCGAAGCTGCTTGTTTGAATGCTTTGTTGAAATGTATCTGAACATTATAAAATGTAATAAAATATAATTGTTTAAAATAAAAAGGGAACCAAAAGATAAAATATGAAAAATACAAATACAGGAACTAACTATTTACATTAGAAATTAAGCAAATAAAGATGAAAATTAAAAAGAAAATAATAAAGAAAAAAATGAATGTCACTGGGACTTGAACCCTACTCGGCTAAAAGGTTCTAGCTTGACTCGCAGTGCTAATTTAAGCGTTACGCGAAACCGCTGAGCCAAGACTTTTACATGCTGGCAATGTCAAAACATTTATCTGTCTATCTAAAACCAAGTGTAAATGTTGTCCGAAACCTGCTTCCCCTAAAAAATGGAATAGTCTTGTCACGCTTAATCTTTGAACTCTCAAAGGTCGTTGTTGAACTATATCGCCATGAACTTGCTTGGATAAATAGAGAATACCAGGTGAGTGTCTTTTGATGTCAAGTTTATCAGGCAATGCTTCGAGAACGCTTGTAGAATCACGAGGCTTGCCGAGCGATTCTTCATGCGTTCTCGAAGCCGAGCCTGATAAACTTGATATCAAATGATACGAATCTTGTATTCTATTTATCAGTTTATCCCCTTGTACACCCTTAAATTAGCAATTTACTATCAGTTATTGATGGTCCTCAGTGCGTCCCAGCATTCTGGCGGTCGATTTATTTAGTATCAGCTGACCATATTGTTCCGATGATTTTTTTCATGTATTTTCCATTTTTCTCAGTAGCAATAACTTTTTTTGTCATTTTTTCAGTGGTCCGGTTCATTCAAAAAAGTGCAATGTCACGTTGACGTGATAAAGCTCACTTGTCCTGAGATAGCGTATTTTTATCAGGTCAATGCGTTACAATGCAATATATAAAGGGGGTAACTGATAATTAAGGCATCAATGCCTGAGCCAGTCAGCTCGCATTGAATATGAAGGTTTTGATCACCCCGTCTGTTTGAGATTAATGTTCCGTCAACATCTATGGTTATACAGAGACTAGACTACGGTCTAGGAACAACCAAAAGTTTAGAGCCCCGGGATCGAACACACGACGTCTGGATTACGAAGCTTGTAGCTCAACAACTACAGAACAGGCTTAAAATGGGATATACTTACACGCGAAAACCCCACAGACAGACTTTATGGCCTTCCTTTGTTTAGGTTTCCATTATGGTCTGGTCGCATGATGTTTGTGTTTCTTTCCCTTTGGTGTCTTAGGTGGATGGAGTATTACTAAGTTAATTGTATCGATTCCTGAAATTTGTTTTACTTCTACTTTAAAATGATTTAGACATAAAAAGCATATTCATACAATGAAACGTATATTCATTTCACAAATCGTCAAGGCCTCACATTTTTCGGTGGAGAAATACTGAGATCTTTAGAAAATAGAAATTTAGGCAATGATCAAGAATCGATACAATTAACCCACAACTCCCAGAAGAGACACCAAAGGGAAAGAAACAGTAACGTGGAATAACTAGACCTAAATGGAAACACCAACAGCGAAAAGCCAAAAGGCTAATTGGCTATCAAAAAAAAAGAATATAAGCGATACACACACACACAAAGACAAATCATAACACAAATAAACCGCGACAGAAGAACCGCTTTTGAACGGTGAGTGTAACGAGTACCACTGGGGGAGGAGGGGTGGTAAATCGACTTTACGCGGCTGACATCCTCGCCCTTTTTTCACTTTTTGTAGTTGTTATGCTACTCGTCTTGTAAACCAGGGGCCGCAGGATCGATCCCGGGCTTCTCCAGAACTCTGATGAGCCTTTGGACCGAGATCCCGTCTCCGTATGACCTTAGCTGTTAATGAGACGTAAAACTAAAACACTCAATCACACTAACTGACATCTAGTATGTGTGCGCAACTTTGATGTTACTGAAACATCAGAAAATTCTAGAACATTTATATCTGACGTCCGTGCATGAATGCACGAATATGCCGACACGATAAACGTAAACAAACTACAAATACAGGCAAAAATCATTATATTTTCTCTGCCTGTTATAACCATCTTCTTAGACCTAGTCCACATTAAAAATGATTCTTCAGTAGAGTCATTCCTCTTATAACAACTAATCTTCTTTCCATCATGTGTACTACCCTTTATGTTTCTACTGTCCTGGCCAACATGCATAAATAAAACCTTTTCATGGGTTTAACAAAATAGAAGTCAAGACAATGATCAGAAATCGATACAATTAACCCACATCTCCCAGCAGAGACACCAAAGGGAAAGAAACACAAATATAAAATAACAAGGAAACATCGCTAGTGGAAAGCCTAGGGAAAGTAACATTCCCACAAAATGCCCATTCGCTATCCAAAACAAACACATATAAGCGACACACACATTTAGAGACGAACTAGAATTTTTTGTTCTACAAAAACACAGATGTCACCCACCTTTTTGAACTCTGATTATGGGCTTGCCATTGGAGGTATTGACCTGGGTCTTATGAGCAACACATTTCTGCAAAATAACTTTAAAAAGTTCAGAGAGAACAAAAGAAAGTTATTGGCCGTACACACACAAAAAAAGCCCTTTTTTACCTTTGAATAATACTTAAATTTGCACAGATATAATATTTGGACAGGATGAAGAACTGATTCGGTTTTGTTGACCTTGACCTTCTTTTCAAGGTCACAGCTGTTCTAAATAGGTCAAATTTAGGTTGTGTGCTGTATATCTCAGGAACTACTGTGTGGATTTTAATCAAATTACATGTAGCACTGATATAACATTTGGACAGGATGAAAAACTGATTACGTTTTGGTGACCTTGACCTTGTATTTTCAAGGTCACAGCCGTGCTAAATGGGTCAAATTTAGGCCAAATTTAGGTTGTGTGCGGTATATCTCATTTACTACACTGCGGGTTTTAATTAAATTTGCGCAGGTATAAGATTGGGGCAGGATGAAGAACTGATTAGGTTTTGGTGAGCTTGACCTTATTTTCAAGGTCACAGCCATGTTAAATAGGTCAAATCTATGCCAAATTTTGGCTGTGTGCAGTATATCTCAAGAACTACTGGGTAGATTTTAATCATATTTGGAGGGATATAACATTAGGACAGGATGAAGAACTGATTAAGTTTGGTCACCTAATCTTATTCGTGCTAAATATGCCAAATTTAGGCCAAATTTAGGTTGTGTACATTATATCTGGATTTTAATAAAATTTGCATGGACATAACGTTTGGACAGGATGAAGAACTAATTGGGTTTTGGTTACCTTGACCTTATTTTCAATGAGGACCCAAGTTTTAATGACTTTCAACTATTTATCAGTACCAAAGTTCATAGTCACTCAGGTGAGAGAAAGGGAACCAAATAATACACAGGGCTCAGGGGAGCGATCAGGACCTCATGGTCCTCTTGTTTTCTCTATCATATAATCTTCTCTTCAGATCTATCCTCTGAAACTGTACATAAAACCTGTCTTGTCTTTGTATAATCTTCACCTTCTTTTCCAGCATGTAAATAGTTTGTCAAAAATCAACTTATTCACTTTTCAGAGGCCCCCGCCCATAGATTGCTTGAAGAAATATATGGGCTGTATGATGCTTCCACGCAGAGCTGAATCCGGCCCGCACACTAGTACTGGTAAACCGCTTAGAGGATCTAAGCCTGTCCAGGAACCGCGGTGCGAGGCGGACCGTCCATGCTAATAAGCCCTATTGGTTTCATTGGGCGACAGGGCTTGAGATGTCATTTCATCTCAATGTCGGGTAAAAGTCCCACAAAATTGGAAGCAACGTCTCCAAAATGACCTTTACAGTGTTGACGGGGACGTTAAACCTCAAATCAACCAACCAACCAATTCACTTTTCAGTTGATTTCTATAAAAAAAACTATGTTTTCGTTTTGTTTTCATCCTGATTATATTAATCATATTTAAGCCCCCGCCCAAAGGGGCCTGAAGAAATATATGGGCTGCATGATGCTTCCACGCAGAGCTGAATCCGGCCCGCACACTAGTACTGGTAAACCGCTTAGATGATCTAAGCCTGTCCAGGAACCGCAGTGCGAGGCGGACCGTCCATGGTAATAAACCCTATTGGTTTCATTGGGCGACAGGGCTTGAGATGTCATTTCATCTCAATGTCGGGTAAAAGTCCCACAAAATTGGAAGCAACGTCTCCAAAATGACCTTTACAGTGTTGACGGGGACGTTAAACATCAAATCAAACAAAACAAATATTAATCAGATTTATCATTCTTTTTCATTCTGTTCATGCCATTTAAAATATTTCACTCAAACTTTAAGAATCTTAAAAAAAAAACAATAACAGCACTGCGCTGTTGTAGCTATACCAATAAACATACAATGTTTCTATCTCTATTATTATGATTGTTATTTTCTAAAATTATTATTATTGTTAACACTACCATTATTATCTTATATCATATGTTGTCTTAGTGTTGAAAGTAAGACTTGTGACCAGTCTTCTTCCTCTGAACCTTAAGCAGCGTGTGTTCCTGCATGGAAACCTGCATAGGCATGCTCCATTTGCAGCATTAGTCAAATGGCCAATATCAAGCGGCAAAAATAACGAGCAGTATTGAATCATTTATCGCTATTGAGCAAAATATAGAAATCACGATTTGCAGTTTTCAAATACATTTTCAGCTCAATTTTCGTCTAGCCTTTTAAATTTCAAAAACAGGCAGTGCTTCATTTTCTATGGTAGGGCACCGGCAGCCCAACGCGATTTGCTCTTGTTGGAAAAACCGCCACGATTTGCAGCCCAGAAGCAAAACCAAAACGAACGAACGAACCCACATTTTGGATCGCACCCTTTCTTGATTTGATATTGAGATTTATTCGCAAAGAAAGGATTTTGTGTCCAGTTCATTGACATGATATCCAACGGTGTACATGTAGATCATGGCGAGACAGCTCGTTACGTCCCGTTTCAATAAGCACCGATCTGAATAGTTGAAATGTTGAAAAAGCGTATGTACGTAGATTTATGTGACCGATAAAATTGGGCTAACAACCCTTTACTGACTTACAAGTCACGTTTATTCCGTACTTTAAATGAACAGTGAAGACACCGATCATACGCCGCATTGTGTGGCCTCTGAGACGATTTAATTTTTTGATTAAACTAGAGCTTTCACTAAAGGTGATGAATACCCCCACAAAAACTGCCTTGATAGAACAACAGCGGCATTTTGCACTTTTTTCACTTGAAAGGGGCCATAACTGTAGAAAATTGACGAATTGTAGTGGAAACCGAACGTGACCTGTATTTTATGATGTTACATCAGTGTACCAAAAATTATAAAAAATCGTTGAAGCGGTTTTTGAGTTATCGTCTGGAAACCAAATCAACAGACCGACCGACCGACAGACCGACAGACCGACAAGCTCAATCCTATATACACCCCCCCCCCCAAATATCATTTGTATAATAGGCTTCAGAACCCATGAATTTCAATACCGCACGTTTTTATACGCATTTTGAGAGATGAATCTGTCAAAGTCGGCGTCTGATCAGGCTCTACTCTGGTATCTTAGAAAAGAGACGTCAATATTTCCTTCTTTCTTTCTTTTATTTTTTGTTTGGGAGTGGGGGGTGGAGGGGGACTTTTTCTTTGTCAAATTTAGTATGAAATCTTTTTCGACATTGCTACATTGTATTTTAATATTCTGGGTAGTTGTCAACAAAAGTTTGGTGACCTGGTTTATTTAATCCATTTGGTACCGGAAACCCCAAAACGGGTACCCTGGAAAACAGCGCAAGCCCAGATCAGACGCCACAGAACGCGGCGTCTGATCAGGGCCTACACTGTTTGCAAAACGTTCAGCTATTTTCCAAATGAATTTTGAAGAAAACAACCTGACACCCCTAAATTTTGAAATGGATCCCTGCTTTATATAAGGAGGACGATTCCATTTGTTAACACTGACACAGTTTGTAATTACGCCTCAACATAAAACATTCTCACAACTTTCAGTACTTTCATTGCACCTGATAACCCTTTTTGTACCGAATGGAATCTTCCTCCTTATATAAAGCAGGAGTTCATTTCAAAATATAGGGGTGTCAGGTTGTGGTTTCTTCATAATTAATTTAGAAAACGGCTGAATTTTCTGCAAACAGTGCAGGCCATGATCAGACGCCGCGTTCTGTGGCGTCTGATCTGGGCCTGCACAATTTGCCACGGTACCCGTTTAGGGGTTTCCAGTCTGAAATGGGTTACAATCGACCCAAAGTTAGTAAATGACAGAATCAGAAATAGTGCTGTTGTCCACGTGAGTATCCCTGATTTGGGGAAACCAAGGTTATGGTTATTAATAGAAAATTGTCGGACTATTTTTATCGATGTTACATGCAGGTCAGAGTGCTGCGTGTTGCTGGACGCCTTTAGCAAACGGTGTATACCCAAATCATACGCCGCAAAATGCGGCGTCTGCTCAGCCGGCTGCTCGGGGTCTACACTGTTTGCTTCAAATACTGGTATTTAGGTATACCTCTCAGCTGTCTTTCTTCTTTATAGGAGCTTTTTTCGTGACGTACTTCCGGTTCTAAAAATAGAACGGGAAAAGCCCTGGCCGTCATCTGTCGTATTGCTTCAAAGGCAGTGGGACAGATAAAGTGTCAATTACAGCGCAAAACAGTGGATTTTTTTAACTTTTGGGGAATTCTTATGTAAGATAATGGGAGAAACACCGATATGCTGCCAGATGTGAAATTTCGCATTACGAAAATGATATATTGTACATACGATCTCTCTCTCTCTCTCTCTCTCTCTCTCTCTCTCTCTCTCTCTCTCTCTCTCTCTCTCTCTCTCTCTCTCTCTCTCTCTCTCTCTCTCTCAGCGCTCCAACAATTAGAGAGGGCAGGCAAATGTAAATTACAGTTTGTCGTTAAATGACGCTACGTCAACTGACATGTAGCGTGTCAACAACGTCGTGTCTACATCAAACCAATTTCAAAGCGATGCATTAAATTTGACATTGCAACGTCGATGGAACGTCGTAACATTTCGTTGGCGATAATACGGCGTTGCTTAATAAAATGTCATTTGCCCAGTGCTCGGACCCATCAAGACTCGGTCGGATTGGAACATTAAATTCAAAACAAACGTAGAACACCCTTTCAGAGCATAAGAATGTTAAACACTCCTTCGCAAGAGCCAGATTTTATAGTAAAATCTGGAAGATTTGTAGATTGGTTCAACCTGCCCAGCCCTTAGGTCTACATTAACCCATTTGGTACCGGAAACCCCCAAAGGGGTAAGTGACAAACAGAACAGGCCCAGATCAGATGCTGCAGGGCCTACATTGTTTGCAAAAAGTTCAGTCATTTCCCAAATAAATTTTGAATAAAACACAACCTGACACCCCTAAATTTTGAAAATGACTCCTGCTATATATAAGGAAGAAGATTCCATTTGGTACAAAAAGGGTTATGGGCTTCTTGGATACAGGGATCAGTCAAACCATCTCAACGGCCACGTGCCATTGAAGTGAGTTGGAGTGGTTTTCGACGGCATGACGTCGAGCCAACGTTGACTCGACGCCCGTATGTAAGTCCACTTATTTGTTTGTTTTTCTTTTTCCGACTGTCAGTATGTTTATTTGTCTGTCTAACAGTCCGTCCGTTCGTCTGTTAGTCAGTCATTCAGTCAGTCGGTCTGTGTGTCGTCTGTCTGTCTACTGTCAGTCAACCACCCCCTCTCTCTCTGTCTGTCTCTCTCTCTCTCTCTCATGCCAACGGTCATGTGACAATGAAGTGAGTTGGAGGAGTGGGTGTACACGGCATCAGAATCAGAATTGTTACTGGTGACACGTCGTGACATGAAGTCGAACCAACATTGACTCTACGCCCCTCCGTCAGTCCACTCATTAGTTTATTTCGACTGTCAGTATGGGCATTTAAAATGCACATGTAGACAGATCGTTGGACAGATTTCTCAAGATAGATAGATAGATGGATGGATGGATGGATGGATAGATAGATAGATAGATAGATAGATAGATAGATAGATAGATAGATAGATAGATAGATAGATAGATAGATAGGTAGGTAGGTAGGTAGGTAGGTAGGTAGGTAGGTAGATAGATAGATAGATAGATAGATAGATAGATAGATAGATAGATAGATAGATAGATAGATAGATAGATAGATAGATAGATAGATAGATAGATAGATAGATAGATAGATAGATAGATAGATAGATAGATAGCGAATAAAACGAAAGTTACGTAAAAATTTATTTTGTGAATAACGGTATCTCAAGCCATTGACATGGGTCATTCGCGAAAAGATTTTCGTCAATTAAAAACGGATTTAGGATAAATGAATTTCGGTAATGAAAGTAAAATATCGTTCTTTCCTTCTCGTGGCATTATTTCAATGAAAACGGGTACATTTTCTCTGAAAATGTATGAATATTGTTAGCATTTTAAGTTCCGCCAATACTTTTGAATAGCGATGGCCGTTTCAATTGACGGCCAGTACTTCGCGCATGCGCAAGAATGACGTCATAAACGGAATTCCTAAAACCTCCTATAGTATCGAACGGGAGTACGGGTTTGATATTTGTATTGATTTCAGTTAGTACGGTCCTGATATTTCATTTGGGAATTTCTCAAAATTAAAATTGAGTGATTGAAACAGATTAGGTATTGCATCTATGTATGTTTTAATGGATGGCAGAATTCTTATATAGAGTTTCAAATTATCCCTTTCGAGTCCAACGTATATTACTGCGTAATAATTGTTATTCCTTACAACTCTAAAGCCCAGTACAGATGCTTATGCAAACAGTGTAGATCCGGGTATGATGGCCCTGAGCCATCTCATCGGGATATTTTCTTACCGTTCAGCTGGACGCTCTTTTTAGTAGAATGGATGTGCTCAACTTCAGTGATGGAAAATTCGTCAGCCTCGATAGCGCAGTGGTTAACGCGTTCGACTCATGATCGAGATGTTGTGCGCTCGAATCCGGTACAATGTACCCGGTATCGAGGTGTGTCCTTGAGCAAGACACATAATGACACTGCCTCACTCCATCCAGGTGTAAATGGGTAGCAGTGGTGTATTAGTCGCTGCCTCTCTCTCGCGCGCGTGAAAACATCCGGAATGAGCGTTCGAGAGCGATTAATATGAGCTTGAAGCTTACATCGCAATCGAACTAAAATAAATTAGTATAAACTAAATTCAAATGTGAGAGGGGTTTGAGGATATAAATAAATCAAAGCACTGACAGCACTGACTGGGCGATTGTCTCTGAGTCCAGGCTGGGAAGAACGGGTACTAGAACTGTTTCGGTATATCTTTAAGTTATTGTACTTAATGTAAACAGTGACGAACGTGATCAGACGCCACGTTATGTGGCGTCTGATCTGGGTCTACACTGTTTGCCAAACCCAACATATGATTCCAGTCTAGATTTTACAGATAACTGTCTAACATATACGCAAAACTCTGACCTCAGAGTGGAACAAATAGCACGGTATTTTTGTGGGTCGATTGTCAGTCGACCCAAAGTTACTAAGCAGAAAAGCTCCTCAGTGCTTACATGTAAGTCTACATGACCATGACTGACTTGTCGGAAAACCTTTTTTTTATAGAATATAGCCGCAGTGAGGTCAGAGTGTTGCGTTAGAGGGTTATCTTGGAATCATATGTTAAGTTTTGCAAACAGTGTAGACCAAGACCAGAGGCCAAAGAACGCGGAGTCTAATCAAGATCTACAATATTTGCTTAATCCCGGAATTTCAGGGTTAAACGAAAGAGTTTAAATCACAGTCCAGGACTATTTCTTCCATATATTCAGACCCACCAGTACTCTTGGTGCTTCGATTTATATAGAGAATACCAGGTTCGTGTCTTTTGATATCAAGTTTATCAGGCAAGGCTTCGAGAACGCTTGTAGAATCGCGAGGCTTGCGAGCGATTCTACATGCATTCTCGAATCGAGCCTGATAAAGTTGATATCAAATGACACGAATCTGGTATTCTATTTATCAGTTTATCAGATTAACGATTTTGGATTAACGCTTTGGTACTACGACCTAAACTACTTTATCCCCCTGTAAACTCTTAAAATATGAAATTTACGATCAGTTATCGATTGTCTTAAGTGCGTTCCAACATTCCAGCGCGGAATATAATGTGTCAGTATATTAATTATCAGCTGACCGTTATTTTTTTTATGTAATCTTTCCAATTTTTCTAGTAATAATAACTTTTTAGCTAGTTTGCCGGCAGTCAGCTGCATTCATAAAAGTGCAATGTTACGATGACGTGATAAAGCTCACTTGTCCTGAGATAGCATATCTTTATCAGGTCAATGCGTTACAATGCATTGTATATAGGGGATAACTGATAAATAGAACCTACAGGGTACTGGACTTTCAGAACATCTCATTAAACTGCGCGCGGATGTACGGGCTGATCTGCAGCGAACAGCGACAACATGGTTTCTAATCACTACACGAGTTTTAAACTGTCTTGAAACAATAGGTACTGTCGATGTTTGTTTGTTTGATTTGATTTGAGGTTTAACGTCCCCGTCAACACTGTAAAGGTCATTTTGGAGACGTTGCTTCCAATTTTGTGGGACTTTTACCCGGCATTGAGATGAAATGACATCTCAAGCCTTGTCGCCCAATCAAACCAATAAGGTTTATTAGCATGGACGGTCCGCCTCGCACCGCGGTTCCTGGACAGGCTTAGTTCCTCTTAGCGGTTTACCAGTACTAGTGTGCAGGCCGGATTCAGCATTGCGTGGAAGCATCATGCAGCCCATATATTTCTTCAAGCCCCTACGGGCGGGGGCCGCTACTGTCGATGTACAGTCTGCGATGGCTGATCAGTACTTTTGTTTTTCGCAATTGATAACCTCACAAAAACAGGTGTTCGTATATCATTTCACCCTCGTTATGCAGATTTATGATCGAACTGAAATAGTATAGCATAAATGGTGTATAAATTAAAGAATCTGTAAAATTAACGATTTCATTTACAATTTACAAGGCAACTCCTTCAAAAATAGTTTTGTCTCCCGTATGCCAAGCTCTTAAATGTGAAGAGCAAATTCTTGCCTTCAAGAGTAGACCCTTTTTTCCATGGGACAGGGTTGATGGAAAAAAACAAACAGGAAGTACCAAAAATTGTCTCCCTTTGAAAAATGGCGGAAAATCTGACAGGTGTAATTGAAATTTGCAGGTCAAATGCCTCAAATATAGCCGTGACTAAAACAGTCTGTATCCCCGAGACTTCATCACGAAAACACGCCTATATAATTTTGACCCCCTCGAACCCCACTTTTATAAAGTAAAACTGGGGTTTGCAGGGGTAGAACTTATTTTTCTTATTTCTGCTCTAAAACATAAATTGTGTGTACTCGGTAGAACCCCCTCGATGAGGCGGTTCTAACGAGTACCCACAGTCTATATTTTGAGCAGAAATAAGAAAAAAAATTCTGCTCTAAAACATAGATTGTGGGTACTCGTTAGAACCGCCTCGATGAGGCGGTTCTAACGAGTACCCACAGTCTATATTTTGAGCAGGAATAAGAAAAATATCGTATTTTTTCATCTTAAAATCATATTTTTTTCGGCGATAAGGTGGCAATGTATTTGTATAGGCGTGTTTTCGTAATGTGAAAGCATCGGAGCTGAACCAGCGCATGACAAACCCGCAGGAAGACTTGTATGACTAGCTTGCACATCCAAGCCATTGTTTGCTATAGTCACCTTGTTTTGTTTGATATTAGGTTTAACGTCCCCGTCAACACTGTAAAGGTCATTTTGGAGACGTTGCTTCCAATTTTGTGGGACTTTTACCCGACATTGAGATGAAATGACATCTCAAGCCCTGTCGCCCAATGAAACCAATAGGGTTTATTAGCATGGACGGTCCGCCTCGCACCGGGGTTCCTGGACAGGCATAGATCCTCTAAACGGTTTACCAGTACTAGAGTGCGGGCCAGAATCAGCTCTGCGTGGAAGCATCATGCAGCCCATATATTTCTTCAAGCCTCTATGGGCGGGAGCCCGTTCTATAGTCACCCGAGTATACAGGGAGAGCTGGGCAAAAACTGTTACCATGCTTGGTATATATACAGTCTTATACATTACAAATTGTGCCTATTCAAATGCATTGTAAACTTTACCGCCGAAAAAAAAAAAAAAAAAAAAAAAAAAAACGAAAATTTTAAGATGAAAAATGTTGATATTTTTCTTATTTCTGCTCAAAATAAGGAAAATAAGCTTTAACCTGTAACCCCAATATTACAATATAAAAGTGAGGTTCAATGGATCAAAATTATGTAGGCATGTTTGCGTGATGAAGAGTCGTACCAGCCTGTGGGCTGAGTGACAGTGACTACACAGGTCTTATTGTAAGTCTCATAATTATGTAATACTGTGAAATAGGTGATACCTAAACTGCAACCAACCATCTTATTGCGGGCTATATATAAAATCAGATTTATTATGAGATCACAGCCCCAGCCTAAGAGCGACATTTCCCATCGCCATAACGAATTTATTGTGAGGGTGAGGTCAATTTTTAACCGAGGGCTATAATTTGAATAGCTTTGGTAGAGGTCCCGCCGGTGAAGCTACATATATATAAACCTGGGCCTTCTGGTTTCAGTTTTTTTACGAACTTTTCCCCATTTTGTTGCCATGACAACCAGAGTTCTGCATGCTATGGAATTGTTTGAAAAGTTGTGAAAGAAGACCACCCATAGATTATTTCTGCCAAGTTTGGTTAGGATCTGTGCATTGGTATAGGAGGAGGAATCATTCAAATAAATTGTGAACGCAGTCAGACACGGATGGACAACACCACGGACGGTAACCGATCACAGTAGCATCCCCACGCTTCCTGAGCCTTTGGCTCAGGTCAGCTAAACAAAAGGGCCATGATGGCCCTGGATCGCTCACCTGATCCACACTGTACAAATGAAACGGTAGGTAATATAATACGGTGGAGAATTTTAATTAACAGTGACCCGGGACATTGCTGTGACATTCTATCAAAATCAATCTAGCTGTTTGTGAGTAGGTCATTTTAAGGTTTGGATATTTTAGCTCTTATGGCTATCATGTTCATTTGATAAAATCCACCCATAAATGAAGGCACTAAAGCCATAACAAGTTTTCTTTTTCTTCTAAAAACCGCCACTGTGACAGTAGCCATCAGTGCAGAACCCTGAATGTTGATCTTGCTTCAGAATATTTTCATACCTAACAGTTGTGTGAAGTAACAACAAAATCCATCGATAAATCTAGGTGCTAGCCAGAGCCATTAAAGAGTGTTTTTTTTTTTTTTTTTTTTTGTTTTCTGAAAACAACCACAGTGACCTTGGTTTAAGCCCAGGGACCTGAATGTCGAACTTTTCTTCATATATAACTACGCATTGCAGAAATATTTAGCAAATCGATCGAACCTAATGCAAACTTGATATGTCAAATTGTCATCACGAAACCACGCCTATATAATTTTGACCCCCTTGAACCCCACTTTTATATAGTAAAACTGGGTTTCCGGGGGTATACCCTATTTTTCTTATTTCTGTTCTAAAATATTGATTGTGGGTACTCGTTAGAACCGCCTCGCTGAGGCGGTTCTAACGAGTGCCCACAATCTTTATTTGGAGCAGAAATAAGAAAAAAATCACAGTTTTTCATTATACAATTTTTATTTTTTTCGGCGATAAAGGTGGCAATGTATTTGTAATGGCGTGTTTGCGTAATGGTGACGTGAGCCGTGTGTGAATGAGGGTATTTTTAGACGGAAATTTACAGTCATTATAGTCTGTTTCATAAACACGACGAGAGCGATCAAAAGGTATGCTCAGCTGTTTGCGGTCAGTTTCAGATCATGCAGCTAAATCTATTTCTCCAAGCCCTAAGTATAAGAAGTTTAAATCTAAAATGATTATGACGATGAATGTGCCAATTTATTTTTTTCAGCTATCGCCAGATTTAATGCTACATGTAAATGTTGACAGCCATTGACAGAATCCACAAAAGCTCCCTGTTGATATACACGAGCATAAAAAGCTCTGACAAGATCGGCATTATGCGCAGGCTATAATCAGATAGGGACCTTTTAAGCACCAACAACTTTACGTTTCGATTGTTTGTCAATCGACCCAAAGATACTGAGCATAAAAACGCTTCAGTTCTGAAGTCCATGTGACTATCACTGATTTGTATGGAACCCATTTAACTTATGTATAGAAAAAAGTAGCGTTAATTTTATCGCAGTAGGTTATCAATAGAATCTGGACTGGAACCATGGGTCGGGCTTGACAAATGTCGTAGACCCAACTCAGACGCCGCAGAACGCGACGTCTTATCAGGGTCTGGACTCTTTGCTCACAGTACAGGAAATAAGGATCAGACGACTCTTAACGCAGCGTCTGATCAGGATCTACACTTTTTGCTTAAACACTTGAATTTAAGGGTTAAACAAAACATTTTAAGTCCAGGACTATTTTCCCAGCCTACACTCTTAGACAATGGACCCACCGATATTCAATGCTTTGATTTTTCATCAGAATGTTGATTAAGTACCATTCAGAAAAGTTTTTAGATTAATTTTGTCATACACTGTTGCCACGAATCCGGCTGAAAGAGCCATGCAAACCGAACTTGAAAATCTTAGCAAGTGCTCTAATGACTACATGTATATCTTTCACTCTCTTGCTCTGTCTCTCTCTCTCTCTCTCTCCTCTCTCTCTCTCTCTCTCTCTCTCCTCTCTCTCTCTCTCTCTCTCTCTCTCTCTCTCTCTCTCTCTCTCTCTCTCTCTCTCTCTCTCTCTCTCTCTCTCTCTCTCTCTGTCTCTCTCTCTCTCTCTCTCTCTCTCTCTCTCAGTCAATTGCCTTGCAACCTAGTCTTCTGTCGAGACAAGACAATCAACGAATGAGCACACTGTTTCTCGCTAAAAGAGTGAGTGAGTGTTAGAGTTTAACATTTCGCCAACATATAAGGTCATACGGAGACGGGGCCTCGATTTAAAGACTCATCCGAAAGTCTGGAGAAGCCTGGGATCGATCCTGCGACCCCTGGTTTACAAGGCAAGAAGCTTAACCACTGCACCACGGAGGCTTCTATCTGGCTATAACGAAGACAGTATGTATGATAGATAACATAAGTAGTCTCAGACGCTATCTTTTGTTCGACAAATTACTGTCATGGCATTGAGCGTAGAGGAAAATCAGATTCTCCGTCACTGACACCGAGCTTTTGACGATCTGGATTTATTAAACCATAAGTAGCCCTAAGTCCATTGTTTGCTCAAAGGAAGTTGAAAGCTTCAGGTACCTTAACTAGAAGTATGGTGAGCTAGTTTACACTCACATTCTGACCATTTCATGAAGACGAAGACTAGGCATATCTTTGAATTCCTACATTCTGTTATTGTTAGGAGCAAATCTAAGGCAAATTGCTGCCTTGGTTAAATTGCATAGCAGTTACACAGTTTCATGGACCATTTCGAGATCATAACATGATAATCTTTATGACCTACTATGACCTACGTTTCATCTTGCAACAACATATCAATCATTGTTATGCTTTAATAGGTCCTTCAACACTTGAAATTTTATCAGTTATTTTCTTATGTTTAGTTCGTAATTAACATATGGCGGGAACTACCCTCTAATCAGAATACTGGTCTGTTGCTGAAATTTTGTTAACAAATCACAGACCTTGTTTACAAATAGCGGGTGTTTCAATCTATCCGCCGTGCCCATGAGCCCATATAAAAGTTTCTTTTTGGCCTCTACACGGGCCAAAACGCGGAATATTTCTTAAAATCACAACTCGCTAGGCATCTTCTATCAGTGATTGCATCTAAAATGGTTCATGAAGATCTCGTTGACATTAAGGTCCACACAGAGAGAATGGCCGTAGAAAAGGGTCCATGTTCATTATCCACGACACCAGCAGGCATCGAACCTCGTCGTCCTGATCGCCAGTCAGACGCGCATCCGACTGAGCTACCGAAGCCGGCCGATAAGTGTTGACTACTCGATAATGAGTGTAACTTTACCGAATTCATTGCGACAGATGTGCATTCGTATGTGTTGCTGGACCCAAAAATTATTAAAAGCAAAATAGATGGGAAGCCTAAATGAGAACTTGTGACCTAAAATATCTAGTATATGGACCAAATCCCGCTAAAATGTATGTCACATGTTTAACCATTTCCTCTTGGATATTTTTGGTTCTGCTTTTACGGTCCTTTTAAAATCATTTCACATATCAAGGTGATCCTTAATCAGAGTCGGGCGAAACCGGGAGTACTCGAAAAAAAAAAACCTTCCGTTGCAGAACTTGGCGTTTCACATGTGATTCGAGTGGGGCTCGAATCACAGTGGTTAAAGACCCAAAAATTAAGGGTCAGCTCCCTTACCCATCAAGCCAGGAAGGCCCGGTTAATCACTTGGGCATAGTGTCACTGTTTATATCTGCTATCCAGCACAATTTGAAGATGTAACTCTGTTTACCGCAGTCATAATAGCATACTGAAGATTGTCTTTAACTACAGCTCGAAGTTCGCTTGTGTGAAGAAGTTGTTTGATGTACTGAAAACACATTTCCACAGGGGTTAATGTGGGCGCGAAAACAGGCGTGAACCCGTATTCAATTACTGTTTGTCCAAACATTACAACCATAATGTGTTCGGCTCGGTAAAGACCAACAAAATGGAAGCCACGCCTCCAAAATGACCTACATGGTGTTGAAGGGGACGTTAAACCTCAAAAACAAACAAAACAAACGGTGTATAGCACAGTTGTCTATTCTAACAAGGTCCTCTAGATTTAAACAGTCACATATTTCTATTATTGTCAAATGAATACACGGCCTCGTGAAAAAAAATCCAAAACCGTATCTGTATTGCTTGCCCCACCCACAATATTTGCGTGGGGGATGGGCACCGGGCTTAATGAAATAGATGGGCTGCATGATGCTTTCACGCAGAGCTGAAACCGACCACATACGAGTACTGGAACAGCTTTGAGGATCTAAGCCTGTCCAGGCAAAGTGATGCGAGTTGGACCGTCCATGCATGTACACCCTCTTTGTTTCATTGGGTGGCAGGTCTTGAGATGTCTTTCCATCTCAGTGTCGGGTACAAGTCGCACAAAATTGGAAGCAAGTCTCAGAATGACCTAAAAAGTGTTGACGGGGACGATTAACCTCAAATTAAACAATACTTGCGTACCCCAATAAGCTAATAGAGCTGTCTGCCCGCGGAGAAATTCAACGGCTTATTCCCCCTTTTGCGAATGTCCATAATAATGGATGACAACAAGCGACAGTCCGCCCCGCCCATCGGGGCTTGGAGAAAATGAAGTAAAAATATGGATCAGGGAGATAATTCAATTCGAAAACAGACAGATTTGTCATTCTTGCACGCGACACTCTGCACCTTACTGTTCTTTAACCCTAACATGTATCATTAAAATATTTCAAACGGTTGCGAAGTTATGCTCCGGAAAGGAAATGATGACGCCTGCCCGTAGAATTCAGTGCTGAGCGATGTGGATAAAGTCTCTTGCTCAAGGAAACTATACTTGGCGCTTGTGAGGATCGAACTGGATACCTCTTGAGCTCAAACCCGATGCTTTACCACTGCACCACAGCGCTCAAATACGATTTGACATATTGACCTACATTTTGACCCTACAAAACCAACATTCAAACTTGTCCAAGATACTGTAAATATGATCATTCTGAGCAAGATTGATGATGATTGGGCCAATACTATGGCCTCAAGAGAGGTCGCAAGTTTTCCCATCATTTCACCTATTGACCTACTTTCTGACCTAAAATAACTCATATTCAAATTTATCCGAGATATCGTCGTGATGATCATTCCGAGCAAGTTTGATGATAATTGGACCAAAACTGCAGCATTTGCTGTGTTCTATGATTTTACTTACTGATCTACTTTTGGACCCGAAATGGCCCTTGTTCGAACTTGACCAAGAAATGGTCAAGATGATCATTCTGAACAAGTTTGAAGATAAGTAGTACAGGATGCAGGTATTGCGAGATTTTATAGCGAGATTTATAGCCAGATTTTTATAGCGAGATTTTTGGGTGAGTTTCTCGCTGTAGTTTCTCACTATAAATTTCGCTATAAAATCTCGCTATACCTGTACCTCTGTATCTAAGCTTGACTAGGCTAGTTTTGGGTGAGTTTCTCGCTATACAATCTCACTATACCTGCACCGCTGTATCTTAGCTTGACTAGGCTAGTTTTGGGTGTGTTTCTCGCTATAAAATCTAGCTATACCTGCACCTCTTTATCTAAGCTTGACTAGGCTAGTTTTGGGTGAGTTTCTCGCTATAAAATCTAGCTATACCTGCACCTTTGTATCTTAGCTTGACGAGGCTAGTTTTGGGTGAGTTTCTCGCTACAAAATCTCGCTATACCTGCACCTCTGTATCTTAGCTTGACTAGGCTAGTTTTGGGTGAGTTTATCGCTATATAATCTCGTTATACCTGCACCTCTGTATCTAAATATGTTCTATAAAAGGGTTATCCTTTGGAAGCAAGGAATACACCACAGAAGTGAAACATATGGAGTGTACATGTTTTCTGGGCCAGACTAGCTAGTTTCGGCCAATCAGGCCTCATCAGTGACCCTCAGATATTTTCAAAATTCCACAATGGAATCAATGATCCCAAAGGACAAGAAAATATAATCTACACTATGATGTAGGGCAGGGAGACGTTTTACCGCCTCTGCACATTCCCACAAACCAGCTGTAGTGAAGTTAAATATGTTCTATAAAAGGGTTATCCTTTGGAAGCAAGGAATACACCACAGAAGTGAAACATATGGAGTGTACATGTTTTCTGGGCCAGACTAGCTAGTTTCGGCCAATCAGGCCTCATCAGTGACCCTCAGATATTTTCGAAATTCCACAATGGAATCAATGATCCCAAAGGACAAGAAAATATAATCTACACTATGATGTAGGGCAGGGAGACGTTTTACCGCCGCCACACATTCCCACACACCAGCTGTAGTGAAGTTAAATATGTTCTATAAAAGGGTTATCCTTTGGAAGCAAGGAATACACCACAGAAGTGAAACATATGGAGTGTACATGTTTTCTGGGCCAGACTAGCTAGTTTCGGCCAATCAGGCCTCATCAGTAACCCTCAGATATTTTCAAAATTCCACAATGGAATCAATAATCCCAAAGGACAAGGAAATATTATCTACACTATGATGTAGGGCAAGGAGACGTTTTACCGCCGCCACACATTCCCATACACCAGCTGCAGTGCAGATAAATATGTTCTATAAAAGGGTTATCCTTTGGAAGCAAGGAATACACCACAGAAGTGAAACATATGGAGTGTACATGTTTTCTGGGCCAGACTAGCTAGTTTCGGCCAATCAGGCCTCATCAGTGACCCTCAGATATTTTCAAAATTCCAAAATGGAATCAATGATCCCAAAGGACAAGAAAATATAATCTACACTATGATGTTGGGCAGGACTGGGATAGTTTGAGGGTGAGTTTCTCGCCATAAGTTCTTGCTTTAATTTCTCGCCAGAATTTCTCGTTATAATTTCTCGCCAAAGTTTCTCGTTATAAGTTCTTACCAAAGGTGTCACCTCTTTATCTAAGCGTGACGAGTTGGACTAATGTTTTGAAATGAGGTGCTGTAAATTTTCAGTTTTTCAGGGGAGTATAACGCCTTTAAGAAAAACTTAGTCTCTGGTGTTGGAAATGTTTGTGTGATTAACTTTCAAGGGGTCAAGGGACACCACAAGATTACATTATATTGTTCTTGTATTCCAAGACTTCTTAGTGTCATTTTCATATATTGAGGTTCTCTAGAGCAAGTTACTATTCTTGTATCTCAAGATTTTATTTCTTCCTCAATGGAAAGTTGACTGTCAAGCGTCAAGTGTTTTTGCAAATATATTGAGGTGTCTCTGATGGGAGCTGTGGGCTAATTGTATCGATTCCTGGTCATTGCCTTCACTTCTATTTTAGTGCAAACATAAATAGATCCTGTATCTCAAGATCTATTTTTTGTTTCATGAGTACTAAGAATTTTGACTATGAAGCGTCAATTTGGTGGTTATTATTTCTAGCGATCTCTAGTTTAGATACTACTACCTCTTCGTAAGAAGAGATGGTGAAAGGATAAGAAAGATTGGTGAACAGTTTTAATTTTATTTACCCCGCTAACTAACTTGATTACTTGATGAACAGAGGATTAGGGCTGTCCCTCTGTCACCGTTTACAATTTGAAGCCTTTTCACATTTACAACATTAAATACATGGGGTATTTTTGTTATAAACAATGTGTATTTCTTAAACATTTACAAACATGAATTCTATGTTTGTAAAGAAACTTTGGATTTGGCATGTCATTTTGTGTCCAGATCACTTTGTCATAATTAGCACTGAACCATCTGTCGATGCCTCTATCATTTTGGTATAAGTCCTCTCCTGTACCGCATTGTTCACCACGAATAGCTTTCTTCAAGTCTAGTCCTTTTTCAAGTTATTTAATAGTGTAAATACACCACATTCCCCAATTTTTACTTCATGGACTTTGTAATGGTTCTATATTTTGAATCCAACTTCTGGAATTTCTCTTAATGAAAGGTTGAATTACTGTCCTTCTGGTGGCATTCCATAGGAATCAAAGTAGATGGCTTGATGGCCTCTGAAGTATAAGGCAACCCAATGTTCTCCTGGTTCATCTGAATTGTCCATGTTTATGATATTGGCTTTCATGTCTAGAGGTTTCTTCTCTGGTAAGAGATCTTTAATAAACACATCTCCATTTACAGACATATGGTACAGAATTCTCCTCAGTTCATGTGTGTCTATATTAGATATCGTTTTCTGTGGGTGGTAATTTGTTTGTTTGTTTGATTTGAGGTTTAACGTCCCCGTCAACACTGTAAAGGTCATTTTGGAGACGTTGCTTCCAATTTTGTGGGACTTTTACCCGACATTGAGATGAAATGACATCTCAAGCCCTGTCGCCCAATTAAACCAATAGGGTTTATTAACATGGACGGTTCGCCTCGCACCGCGGTTCCTGGACAGGCTTAGATCCTCTAAGCGGTTTACCAGTATTAGTGTGCGGGCAGAATTCAGCTCTGCGTGGAAGCATCATGCAGCCAATATATTTCTTTAAGCCCCTATGGGCGGGGGTTTGTGGATGGTTATGTCTCCGATGGAGTAGCTTCAATTAATTTTTGTTTCCAAATGTCTCACCACTCCCTGCACAGGAGCTTGACTTATTACTATTAAAGGGTTCATCTCTACGTTTCTATGTAATAGAAACGAAGGACGGACACTGTTTCAGAGATCCGTTGATTTTCATGCGAAAATCTCAAAATCTACATATTGCTCAGTTGAAATGCAATATTGCTTACGTTAATGAATAAATGGTCAACCTTCTGCCGCCTCTTATTGAACTGCTTTGTCATATAATTCACCGTAAAGTGTGTGTTTCTTAAAAATATCCCCATCGCTCAGTTGCTGGTTACGCCGCCATTTTGTTTTCGCCAGGAAAATCGCATTTATTTTTTATAGCGCTTTGACGGTTTTCTTGGGTTGTTTTAGACCAATCAGATAACGCGTATGGACTCGCTCCGAGTAATCAAACATGGCGACGTAGCCGGTAACTGTGCGAAGGGCAAATTATAAAGAAACAGACGGGTTGTCGTGGATTAAAGAGTAGTGAAGTACTATTAGATACAGCGGAAATTATATTGCACATTAATTAAATGTGTAAACGCAGCATTTCGACGGAGCAATATGTAGATGTTGAGATTTTCTACTGAAAATCATCGGAACTCTGAAACAGTGCCCGTCCTTTGTTTCTATTATATAGAAACGTAAGGACAACCCCTTTAAATTATATTACGCCAAGCTCCTATGACTCCGTGTAGTCAGGCTTTCTTCCGTATCGATTATGACTGTTTTTCAGGAACATCCAGTTTTAATAGGCTTCGACTTTTTCAGATGGTGTTAATTGGTCTTATCCTATCTTAGAACTGTATTCTTTTCTTCTTTGTTTTGATGGTACTTCATCCAGGAGCAACTCGTCCCAATTTTGGACGACATCGTAAATGTTGAGATTATTCAGGGCATGGACATGTATGGCATAGTCTGTTATACATTCATTTGGTTTTGTCCACAAGCACAACTCATGGTATTTCTGACTGAGATGATTTGTTCTACAACCTTGACACTGGCGACGGGCATAGTCAAATATAGCTGCCCTCAAGTTGATCCTCAAGGCTTGTATAATGGTATCTTTAATCCATTTTTGTCGTCCCAGTGTTTCATTATCTTCTGATGTCCCCTCAAATTCTTTTTGAAGCATGTCATTTCCAGATGAAGTTGAATCTGACCATAATAGATAATCCTTCAGTTTTTCTTCAATATAGTATCCACTATGCACCTTTTGTTTTTCAGTAGTCTGTGATTACTTCTCTGAGTCCGTTAATTTCTCTCAGATTATCAAATTCAGCATGTTGAGCAATGCTCTGAGTCAAATTGTTTGTGATTGCTGGTAGAAGTTGTACATTTATCACTGACAGTTTGGCTATATCGAGTTTTAGTACTACAGGGTAACTCTCATCAGCAATGATACACAAATGAGGACAAGCTCTGTTGAGTTTGATTTCAATTCCATTTGGAATATATTTGTCTTGCATTGCTAGATCTAAACGTAATCGCCCCATAAGTTCCAAAGATTTACTTTCTGCTACAGCTGTCTTTCAATCTATTAAGTGCTGATCATCACCCAGGTTCGTCTTCATACCAGAATTATTCAGCTTGTAACTGATTGTCTTTGACATCTGCTCCAAAGGAAAATAAGTTTTCCATGTTCGCTCTGTAGCCTAAGGGATATGTATCCATATTACTTGTCACCAGTTTATTATTCAGGTACAAATCGATGCTACTGAACATACTGTGAAAGAAGTTGTTGACAGGGGCGAGTTTTTTATACTCAATATTACTTCCATCTGGTTTCAGAATTCTACATTTCAGATTAAGATACGTTTGAGAAAAAATATTCTATCGCAAATGGTTCAAAAGTTATGATAGAGTAGGTAAGAGGTCTAGGTCACAGGTCAAAATATTTTTGTTTGCGTGGGATGCCCTTGTCACAAGGAGCCTATATCCCCAATATGAAGGCTCTATTTCAAATGGTTCAAAAGTTATTGCAAAGAACATCAAAGGGTAAGCTCAAAGGTCATTTTTAATGGGTTTGGGGCCCTTGTCAGAATGAACATACATGCCAAATATAAAGTCTCTATCTCCAATGGTTAAAAAGTTATTATCAAAGTATGCCACATGTCATGGTCACAGGACAAAATGTTTGTATGGATGGGAAGCCTTTGTCACAGGGAACATACATGCAAAATATGAAGGGTCTATCTCAAATGGTTCAAAAGTTATGATAACGTAGGTCAAAGGTCAAGGTCACAGGTCAATTTTTATATCAGTGGTAAGCCATTGTCACAAGGACCCTACATACCAAATATAAAAGCTTTATCTCAAATGGTTAAACAGTTATGACAAAGCAGGGCAAAGGTCAAGGACACAGATCCAAAAGCCCTTGTCACAAGGAACGTACATGCCAAATATGAAGGCTTTATGTCAAATGGTTCAAAAGTTATGACCAAGTAGGTCAAAGGACAAGTCAAAGGTTATTGTGTGGGTGGGAAGTCCTTGTCATATGCCCAATATGAAGGATCTATCTCAAAAAGTTATGATAAAGTAGGTCACAGGTCAAAATTGCTGCATGAGTGGGAAGCCCTTGTCACAAGGAACATTTAGCCAAATATGAAGGCTCTATCTTAAATGTTTCAAAAGTTATGATCATGTAGGTCAAAGGTCAAGTTCCCAGGTCAAATTTGTGTATGGGTGGGAAGTCCATGTCACAAGAAACATGCCGGCCAAATATGAAGGTTTCATCTCAAATGGTTCAAAAGTAATGATAAAGTAGGTCACATGTCAAGGTCACAGGTCATTCTTTATATGAATAGTAAGCCGTTGTCACAAGAAACCTACATGCCAAATATGAAGGCTCTATCTCAAATGATTCAACATTTATGATAAAGTAGGTAAAAGGGCAAAGTCATTGGTCAAAAGTTTGGTATGGGTGGTATGGTCAAGGTCACAGACCATCTTTATATGAATAGGAAGCCCTTGTTACAAGGAACAGACGTGCTAAATATGAAGGCTCAATCTCAAATGGTTCAAACATTATAAAAAATAGGTCGCAGGTCAAGCTCAAGGGTCAATTTGTATGTGTTGGAAGCCCTGGTCAAAAGGTACCTACATGCCGAATAGGAAGACACTATTTCAAACGGGTCAAAAGTTATGACGAAATGACCTAATGATCGCATTTTGATTCGACTTGACCCATATTCGAATTAGACATGGATATTGCCAAGATGATTATCAGATCTAGATGTATGATAATTGGGCCAAAACTGTGGCCTAAAGAGTTTTCACAAGGTTTTCTGTGAGTTGATCTTCTGACCTACTTTTTAATCCGACATAAACTACATTCAAACTTGACCAAGAAAAAGTCAAGATGATCATTCTGAGCAAGTTTGATGATGATCGGAACACAACTGTAGTCTCTAGTGTGTTCGCAAGGTTTTTCTATGATTTCACCTACTGGCCTACTTTTTGACCCAACACGATCCATATTCGAACTTGTCCGAGATTTTGTCAAGATGATCATTCTGAGCACGGTTGATGATGATTGGACCAAAACTGTGGCCTCTAGTGTATTCAATGATTTGACCTACTGATCTACTTGTTTGACTCGACATGACCCATGTTCGAGTTTAACCGAGATATTCCTGAGGACGGTTGGTGATGATAGGACTAAAACTGTGGCCCCCAGTGTGTCCACAAGGTTTTACTATGATTTGACCTAATGACCTATTTTTGACCCGACCTCATCCATATTCGAACTTGAGCGATATATTGTCAAGATGATCATTCTGAGCTAGATTGATGACTATATTATGTGTTTACAAGAAAAGTTTACGCACGGACGACGCACAACGGACGACGCACGACGCACGACGACGCCGGACATCTCACCATCATCCTTATTATCAATATCTACAACAACAGCAGCTGGCCCCCGCCAATCGGGGCTTGCAGAAATATATGGGCTGCACGATGCTTCCACGCAGAGCTAAATCCAACCCGCACTCGAGTACTGCTAAACCGCTTAGAGGATCTAAGCCTGTCCAGCCAAAGCGGTGCGAGTCGGACCGTCCATGCTTATAAACCCTATAGGATTCATTGGGCGACAGGGCTTGAGATGTCATTTCATCTCAACGTCGGTCAAAAGTCCCACAAAATTGGTAGCAAGGTCCAAAATGACCTTTACAGTGTTGACGGGGACGTTAAACCTCAAATCAAACAAACAAAATAACAACAGCAGCATCAACATTACCGCCTTCAACATCGCAATCGTCGTCGTCGTCATTACATATTATGTATATACATCTCCCAAGAAAAACAACTACTTTCAGAGTAAAAATCATCAAATTACAAACATAATATTTACTTCTTTTCAACTCTCCAATTTTGAACGAAACAGTGAACGATTAAGAAATGTGATCTTTAATTATATGCTCAGTTTATTCCGCGTGAAGCAAGCATGTTCGCCCTGCGAATACGCAGATCAGCCTGTGCATCAACGCCGACTGATCTTAGTATTAGCTGTGCGCTGTGCTGATCACAGTTGGACTTCTTCATACTGACAGAGATTGTATGTTTTGTACACACTGAGCTGACACTTCGCTGTTTACATATACTCAAACATCCCATTCTCCTTGCCGCGGACCGTTTGAATATTGTTATTCATTTTCGTTTTGTTTGTTGCTGTTTTCAAACATTCAAGTCAAGTAAAAGGTACGGAGTTATATATTTTTCAGTAAGGTAACGAATCCATTGTTTTCTTTCTGGCCTTTGTCTTCTTTCTTTCCTTAGTAAAAACAAGTGACTACGCATTTGTTTAACACCTCTTAGAGCCTAAAGTCGGTTCTTATCAACGTTAATGGCATCAAAGTACTGAAAGTACTGAGGAAAGTTGATTTATGAGAAATAATTATTATGGTAACAATACCAGTCGTAGATCAAGCAGTTATCTAGACATTTTGTGAGGGTTAAAAATTCGACAAAGAAAATAAAAATGATTCATCGATTGTTTTGAGTTTAACGACAGGTCAACCCTTGTGGATCATTTTGTCTTCTCCAAGAAAAATGGGGGGGAAGATATAGAAGAGAGAGCAGAGGAGATGAAAGTGAGGGACTGTAGAAACAGAAGAAATATCAACACTCACCATCTACCGTTACCTGCTGCAAGGAGAGCAGGCTTTGCCCAAAAGTAAGTCAGTATCAGCTGGACTCCCCAGTGACACAAGATACGCATCACCTGTGCCTCACCCAACTACCCCCATGAAGAAAAAAAGGAAGAAACAGAGAAAGATAAACTTGTCTGCTAATTTCTTCATGGTTTCTAAATTAGCTCAATGCATTTTGTGCTGTTCCCAGTCTGCTAATAATCTTACAGAGAAGTTCTCCTAGCGGGCACATGTCGTCTTAGCAGCGTCGCATCAACGTTGGGTTGATACGACGATGCACATACGTTGTGCAGCCGCTTGGAGCTATGTTCCTTCGAGTGTCGGGACATAAAAAGGAGAATAACTTGGACGAAAATAATAAAAAAAGATCATTTTTAAACCATTTGATTTAGACATTATAACCCTGATCAGACGCCGCGTTTAGTGAACTCCGACTACCCAAGGCGACTTAAAATACGTTTATTCCAAATAAAAACATTAACCCATAAATGCCAATTATTTCAATACTGGGACATTCGGAAACAGTTAAGACAGATAAGAGGCCACAGAATGTAGCGTCTGATCGGTGTCTTCACTATTTGCTAAAAGGACGGAACTGGATGTAAAACTCACAGCTATCAAAATTATTCAAGTTGTAATTAGAGCTCTCGAAAGCATGTGAATAACTGCGTTTGATGTCGGTCAGTTATGGGTTACTTAGTCGGTTACTGTTAATCACAGAGAAGCGACCGGTGCAGACGCCTAGGTAGAAATACACTGTATCTATGCCAACCTTGTAGAGCCTACGGCACGTAGCTAGCACGTCTCGCCAGAATTTACATGTTCACTGTTTAATTGCCATCATGTGAGTGAACTAATCAGAAATCCCTTTCTATAAGAATATATTTAAAGCGAGAAGAGTCCTGTTCAGAAACTCAGGGATGAAAGAGTAAACATAAATATCGGAAAGTATTGTTTTCTGTTCAGAATATGTCTTTTTGAGCCAATTCATATTCAATCCGAGTAAAGTCTCGAAAAATAAGTGTTTGAAGAGTGTTGGGTGATTTTTTTATGTGGGGTAGATGAGTGTTTGGCAGCTGAGAGGAAGTTGTTATTCTCTATTCCCCAGGACATAATAGATAAATTGAGATTGAGTCACATTAACCCTTTTTGTACCAAATTGAATCTTCCTCCTTATATATAGCAAGAGTTATAGTCTGCTTATAATCTTACAGAGAAGTTTATAGTCTGCTAATAATCTTACAGAGAAGTTCTCCTAGCGGGCACATTTCGTCTTAGCAACGTCGCATCAACGTCCGCAACGTCACTGATGAGGCCTAATTGGCCGAAACTAGCTAGTCTGGCCCAAAAAACATATACATTCCATATTTTTCAGTTCTGTGGTGTATTCCTTGGTTCCAAAGGATAGCCCTTTTATAGAACATATTTAACTTCACTACAGCTGGTGTGTGGAAATGTGTGGCGGCGGTAAAACGTCTCCCCGGCCTACATCATAGTGTAGATTTTCTTGTCCTTTGGGATCATTGATTCCATTGTGGAATTTTAAAAATATCTGAGGGTCACTTATGAGGCCTAATTGGACGAAACTAGCTAGTCTGGCCCAGAAAACATATACACTCCATATTTTTCAGTTCTGTGGTGTATTCCTTGCTTCCAAAGGATAACCCTTTTATAGAACATATTTCATTTCAAAATTTAGGGGTGTCAGGTTGTGTTTTCTTCAAAATTGATTTGGAAAATGGCTGAACATTTTGCAAATAGTGTAGGCCCTGATCAGACGCCGCGTTCTGCGGTGTCTGATCTGGGCCGGCACTGTTTGCCACGGTACCCGTTTAGGGGTTTCTAGTCTTAAATGGGTTAAGCGCAGAGGCACTTAGGATAATATACAACTCAATGTTTGATTGGGATCACTTTTTACTGAAAATTTAAAATTTTATGACAGAATTTGTACTCCTATTATGCCGTAAATTCCACATAAAATTGACATGACAGTAAAAATTTTATTAGCTAACCTTCTTTAAAATTTAGCAAAATTATAAAAATAAGTAAATGATAAATATTTCTCATAATTAACTTTTTTTTCACAAATCTGAGAGACAGTTGGAATTTGGATAAAACCATATTGTTTGCTTTGTAAGCCAGATTACAGTTTCTAATTTACTTAGGCACCTGGTCCTCAAGGATCATAAAAGAATTGCTAAAACATATTTAATCATAATTTCCTCATGAGAAGGAAATATCGAAACCATATTGTGACAACAAATGTCTAGAATCAAACACTGAGACAGATTATAATTGATATGGATATTTGTTGTTTAATACAAATCTGTTCTTATTGTTATCCTTGATGACCATGGCTAGGGAGAGGATAAATGCCTAAACTGGTAGCTTTCCTCTTACAGTCATATTGTAGTGACTTTATGCATGACAGGCAGGAATTTGCCGTCTTTATTCTGGATTTACCAGTGTTTAAAGTGGACATATTATGTTACACTGGACTTTGTCGTGTTGATAGTTAAAGGACATTTATTCAAGAAAGGATCAGCCTTCTAACATGTTGACTGGATAACCAGTTCGGACATCATTTCACATTAATATTGGGAAAACTGTGTATGTTTATTATTTTATGTTGGTGAACTTGCTTAAATACAGAAAAATACAAATTAAACAACTGTTTTGGTAAGCGGCGTTCCTCATAATTTTCATAAGGACTTTTGCGCCCTTTATTTAGTACGTAATGACTGGTGGAGAATCCGGGCAACGATCCCGGTACCTCTCGCACGCTTGAAAATTTACTGTAGGCTGTTTCAGACTGGTTCCAGCACCCTTAATCTTTTTGGTCTTAGGGGGTGGTTTACCACAGTCTGAACTGGCCTTACACTGTCCACTGGTTCCATCTTTTGGGACACTATATTGTTATTTGGAATTTCATACTGGTTATTTCTGATTTTAATCGATTCACTTCCACAGAATGTTCTTTTCGAATTCTTTCATTATTGTCTATTTCCCTGATAAATTGTTCGCTTTATTCTCTGTTTTCTTCTTTCAAGTTCAAAATAAAGCTTTCTTATTCATGTTGCTCTCTTATTTTCTGGTATATCTCCTTTTGCAGATTCGAAATTTCGATTTTCGAAGAGCTCAGTTTGTTTTCTTGCTGAGACATGCAATCTCTTAGTTTGGTAATTTCACCTTCTGATTCTTTTAGGCTGGAATAAGCGTTGCTCACATCCTTTTTCAAAACAGTAATTTCTGAATTTAGGTTCAAAATATCTCCCTGAAGTTTAGCCTCTTGACTCGAATCAGAATTTTGATCAGGAAGATGGTTTGGCATCAGACTCAAAAGTTCATCATTTTCTACAGGATAAAATGGGAATGATCTGCAGATAGAGTTCCGTACCTTGAATGCTCCCAGTCTGTCCTGATCCCGCTGTTTACGCTTTTGGCTTTTCCTCCTTTTATCGTTGTTATTTGACATGTGAGGATAGGCTTTTGTTAGTATTGTCAGATACAGAATTACTGGAAGCACATGATTAGTCCACATTCCACTGTAGAAGTTTCTGCTGAAACGGCGTTCCATAGTTTTCACACAAGTTTTGGGAACTCTCGCTTAGCTACTTATGAAAGGTACTTGAAGTTCACGTACCCCTGTGTTCTCCACCAGATATTACGCACTACTGAGAAGAGCGCCAAAGTTCTCAAGAAAGGGTGCCTTCTGATCTTACCGTGCACAACCAATGTTGCCACAGATGTGCAAGCCTTTACTCGTTCCATCAGCCTAACCACTGTCCTGCAAAGAACCTTGTGTGTGAAAACTGTTCGAAACGGGGACATCACTCACTAAGTTGCTTGCATATTTGCAAAGGTTGTGGTGTAAAGGGCCGTTTGTATCACAAGCCTGTGGACTGTGTTGCACGAGAAAGGAACTGTGCTTACTGTAATGTCAGGGGGCACAAGTGTGTTTTAAAAGGCGTTATGACAAAGAAGGCTTTTAAAGTAAGTCATTTTAACCAAGAAAAGCTGTCATGTACATTCACAAGTATGAAAAAATTCCTCTCTACACCAAATCCATATTTTTGAAATGAAGTTCTTTGTTTATGGCAAAATTCCTCATATTTGATGCACATTAATCAGAATGTTTCATATAATTGCCATATTCATATTACTGTCAATGCATCATTGAATTTTGAAAAGAAATGTACATATATAGATATAATGTCATCCTTAAATTTTGGGGACCAAATTCTTCAAAGTAGGGGAGAGTTATTATGCCGTAAATTCCACATAACATTGACATGGCAGTAAAACTTTTATTTGCTAAACTTCTTTAAAATTTAGCAAAATTATAAAAATAAATAAATGATAAAATATTTCTCATAATTAACTTTTTGCACAAATCTATGACACAGTTGGAATTTGGATAAAACCATATTGTTTGCTTTGTAAGCTCTAAGCGGTTTACCAGAACTTGTGAGCGGTCGGTTTCAGCTCTGCGTGGAAGCATCATGCAGCCCATCTATTTCTTCAAGCCCCAATGGGCGGGGGCCTGGTCCCTAAGGTATCAGAGCAATTGAAGCTTGACTGGTCGTATACGTGCTCTCTTGCAAGAATCATGTATGCCCTAGCGTATGGGTCCGTTTTGAACGGCATATGAGACGTCAAAACTTCCAAACTCTTTCTAATATCAGTGACCCTCGTTCTCTTATACATCCCTTCAGAGAGCAGGAAAGCATACGCCTCATTTTCCTTTCTGTTTTATCGAGGCTTTTCATCATAGCGCAGATTATATTTTCTAGTCCTTTGGGATCATTGAGTTTATTTAGAATCATTTTGAAAATAGAGTTCTGCTTAAGCCGGTCCTAGGGGGCGTGGCCGGTGTAGCACATTTCAGTATTGGTCATGATAAGACTCAATAAAACCGAGTCTGCTATTTCCGTTTATTTGGTGTATTCTTTGCTTCCAAGGGATCTAACTATTCAGAACTTATTTCATTGTCGCCAAGATCGTCCGAAGCAGCTATCCCTAGGGCCATCTGCGCTAACCGTCTCTTATATAATATGTCGAGCTCATGTAATCGAAACATGACTTTATCCCGTTCACGTCTCCAAGTGAAATGTTCAGCTGTGAAATAGGACTTTACGAAAGCCTCTTGTACTGTAAGACTTGAAACGATATAATTCTCCCAGCACATCGTTTGCCTTCTCGACGGGGATGGATCTTAGTAGTGCACTGGGTTTTGCCGTTTGTTAGCTGAGCTTCTCAATTTATCAAGGTGTACAAAGACCTCCCGATGAACGGCCAGCCTGTGTGACAGAGGTATATGTTTCGCTGTGTCTTCATTTTCCGGCTTCAAACGTGTACTTGGAAAAGCATAAGATCTTAGCCCCCCCCCCCCCCCCTACTCATTACTATTTGATTGCCCTTCTTCGTTATTCGCTGCAGACCGATGGGTGCATCCAGGTGGAGTTCGGCACGTAGGGGCTTAAAGACCTCCTCGCCCAACTCACATACTTTATAATACCCATCAGGTACCACCTTGTGCTGTACGCATTTAAGACCTCCTTGGTGCCTCGGATATTGAGCCACTGGCTGTACTAGCTCTCAAAGGGCAAGCTCCAGTGCTACCCCCAACCCGCGGGAACAGAAAGGGTCCCGGCCAGGAGGCCTGGCTGTTAATTTGAAACGTCGTTTAGGGTAACATATCGATCAAGGTATGATATAAAGGCGTCTTTGTTAAAAAATGCTGCGAAATATCGGGCGGGCGGCAATTCCAAAGAGAAACCGCTGCTTTCTCTGACCGACCAACAGATAAGGGTTGATAACAAGGGAGGTCACTTTCAAGCCTCGTTCCCAGATGTCTTCACCCAATACCAGAACCCCGCTCACCGGTACTGCCGTCGCGACTTCGAGCGGAATGTTGCGTCACGAGGGAGAACCACCTCAAACAATACACCCGCTCCCCAGAGGTCTCTACACATTACACACCTATTAAATCACTAAAGGACTTCTTTAGGAACTGCGCGTCGCCCGTCCTGGGACAAATCCTATTCGCGGTATGAGAACGCATTCGTTGCAAGAGCCTACATGCGGCTCTGCGCTGAGTTCGGAGTGGCACCTGACACTGACTTTCGGCAGACGTTAGACCGTGGATACCAAGAGCTCGGCTTATAAAGCACGTCCATGGATCCATCGGTAAATATAGGATGGAGCATCAGGCAGAGGGCCCGTTCTTCCAGTCAAACGATGCCATCCGCCATAGCCGTGACATCTCACGAGCCTGGACAACCTTCATCCTTGACAACTCCAAACGGCTTCATTTAAGCTGGACCGGCCCCGATGGCTCAGTTGGTAGAGTGTAGAGAACGGGAGGTCACGGGTTCGATCCCGGGCCGCGACATACCAAAGTCGTTAAAAATGGTACTAGCTGCTCCTCCCTTGGCACTCACATTTACGGGGTAAAGCTAGGACTGGTCGACCCAGTGTCAGGATAATGTGACTGGGTGTGGTATCATGTAATGTGTGGGGGACATGATACTTCAGTGAGGCAGCACTATAAAAGTGAGTATTGAGCTCCCTGTCGCGACCAGACACAGTCGTGATATGACTGAAAAATTGTTGAAAGCGACGTTAAACCCTAATTCACATACACACATCATTTAAGCTGGCGTGGAGCGCCTCAATGACAATATACGGAAATATGTTTAGGCCATCCTGGGGGTCGCAAGCCACGGCACTCGAACATTCTGAGACGGGGTTCGACGCTCAAATGCAGATCCTGGCCAAGGTCGAAGATGCAATTGACTCTCCCGTCGACATCCCGCCAAGCATCGCACACTATCAGAAAATGTTCCAGTATGCATCAACCCCACCTGGACTTCGTCTTTGGGTCAGGCTCTAACTGTCACCCAGCGACATGGCACTCCACCCGGGCAATATCCAAGGCTACAACATGAGATTGTGATAGTTGAATCTAACGTAGTCATCGTCCACAATCCAGATATTAACGAGTCGGAAGAGATCAGCCATCAAGGCGATAAGACATTCGAATTACAAAATCGCCCGACAACCGGGACTGCTCACAATGGGCCACAGACACGGCATGTCTGCTACCCCTGTGCCAGTTAACGAGGAACAGCCAGCACCAGAGTTCCAGAGGAACAGCCACATCAACGTAGGAAGGCAATGACCTATGATGAAGAAAAGGTAGCCCTCAATGCTGGTTGAATCGCCCTCGGCCTATTGGCGATTTTGGGTGTCGACGAGACGACGGCCCGACAGGCCATAACCAGTCCCGAGTAGCCATAAGAAGCATGATCCTCACAGCAATAGCAAAACCCATATACCTTTTTGCAAGCCAGGTCGCAGTTTTACCTATTGTATGCAAGAGCCAAGAGACGATTGAGATTATTATGCCGGCAGGGCCGCAGCAGCCTTGTCAGCTAAATTAGCCAGGGCACGCCTAAGAGCCTGTAGCTGTTTTTTACCCATTCTTTCAAACCGCTCTTGTCGGATGGCTTGGGAGCCGGCGACTGGGTGCCCTGCGCTTCTCCGCCACTGCGAGCAAGGACGAGAGTGCTTATCGCCGTGCCGATTGTTGTGAGAATTGAGGCGACGTTTATTCCTTACGCGAATGCGCTCAGTCAACATAATGTCTTCATGACGGAAATCTGCAAATCTGGGACTGGAGAGCTGCTCTTTTCGTAAAGAGGACTTCAAGCCTTGTCTGTCTTTCAAGTTCGTTGTCGGACAGCTTGACCTCAAGCTCTCTAATTCGGTCTCGAACCCCTTGTTGACATTCGGGATGGTATGTTTTCGTCAGTTTTTTATGCATCCGAGCAAAGTGCTTTTCAACTTGGGAATTTTTCATCGTCGGCCTTCGACAGCTTCGCCAGGTTGTTTGCTTACTCGTTTCTCTCTCTCTCTCTCTCTCTCTCTCTCTCTCTCTCTCTCTCTCTCTCTCTCTCTCTCTCTCTCTCTCTCTCTCTCCATTGATTGCCTTTTCGAGCCTGGTAAGCTCTCTTTTGGCTTGGGTGACCAAAACGGTGTCCATCGGCGGATTAATTATTGTTGATAAGGCGGCACCGACTTTCTTTGTGCTTAGATGTGCGCCGCAGAGGTCCTGCATTGAGATGCTTTCAATATTGGTCGGGAGGGCCTAACCTATTTGCTGGAGTGTTTTCACAGCGGAACTACTTAAACCTCAATACGTGATTTTCCAGTGGTGTAACCAATGAGCCCCGGTGATCTCCGAAGTTCATATGTGCCAACTTCTCCATATCTTATGGCCAGTGTTGATAGGGCCAAACACCGGAATCCTCCCCGCGTTACAGCAACAGAGATCTTATTGTCGACCGCGTTGCAGCAACAGAGATCTTTTTCTTCTCTGCTGTCCAGAAGAGTGTTTTGACGTCGGCATCAATCCCAAACTGGCTATAGTCGATCCTCCCTTCGGGGCGAAACACGTAGGCATGGGTGACTTCGTGGAAGAAAGTATCAACGAGGCGCTTCTTCTGGTCCTAAAGTTCTTTCTGTCTTAACTCGCCTTGCTGGTTCTGCAAATTTTCGCCAGACGTGTTAACCTCTTGTTGGACAGTCAGCGGTGGCTCGATAGGGGTGTCGGAGAGGTGGAAACTATAATCATTGTGTTTCTTGTGTATCTGTAGGCGCACGCTCTCAAGGAATTTTTTTTTGTTTGTTTGTTTTGTTTTGTTTTTTTTTGCGTCTTCGCCAAGGGGGTAATCGGTAGGCACGTCCATCTGCCTACCCCGCAGAAAGTTGCCTGTCGCTCGGGTCGGGGCAGACGAAACACAAGTCGCGGGGTTTTGGTTTGCCTCTCGCGAGGTTGTCGTCCCGGGGTTGTGGTTGGCCTCTCGCGAAGTTGTTGTCACGGGGCTGGGGTTGGGCTCTCGCGGGGTCGTCGTTTCGGGGCTTGGGTTGACCTCTCGCGCTGCGGTCGCTGGACAGATATAGCAGCGGTTCTGGGACTACCTTCGTATGTCTGTTTGGTTATCGCAATGGGCTCATCCCGATTATTTCTTAGAACTTCATGGGCTGTCTCGGGCATATGCTTTTCAGCAAGAAGCTGGTCGGTGTATTCATCTATGGTAGCCCTGTCCTGTTGGGTGTCGACAGAGTATACCAGTTGCAAAGACATATCAAAACCGAAATATTCGGTCGGGTATGCTAGCTGCAAAAAAAACAATCTAAACTAATTACATGTATTTGGTATACCGGCTGCAAAAAACAAAAAAAAAAAAAAAAAAAAACCATAACGAGTACCCACAATCTATGTTATAGAGCAGAAATAAAAAATAAGGTTTACCCCTGTAAACCCTAGTTTTACTGAATACAAGTGGGGTCCAAGGGGGTCAAAATTATATAGGCATGTATGCGTGATGTCAAATGCCCTGGCTCGCGTATCCAGAGTTTCATTTGCTCATTCTTACACCCATACCTGCAACAAAGACGCAGTTTGTTTATAACCCGCGCTCCGCATTCCGGACAGGGCAATGTACGAGACCCTTTCGCAATCGAGTCAAATGAACTTTACATACTAAACAAGACAGCTCCTACAACAGTGCTTCGTAGAACAAAGGGTTAGTAACTCGCATGTGTGTTGGCCCTTAGGCATTTTACAGGTATTCTGCTTACTGTATACTGTGTCAATCAACCCTCTAATAGAAAGTTTACATGCCGTGTGGTTGGGGGCCCGCCAGGGTAGAAGTGGAGGCAATGATCAGGAATCGATACAATTAACCCACAGCTCCCATCAGAGACACCAAAGGGAAAGAAACACAAACACGAAACAAAAGACCCTAATGGAAACATCAATAGCGAAAAGCCAAAACCATAAAAAAGGCCAACAGGCTATCCAAAATAAAATAATATAAGCGACACAAACGCTCAAGACAAACCATAACAAAAATAAACCGCGACAGAAGAACAAGCCTGGTAAGCTGTGGGTGTCCACACTCTCCTCAATTATTTATGTTCGTCGAGACCATATGAGCCAGCGCACGACAAAACCTACAATTATACACCTGCGCCCATCGAAGACTCAGATCAGCCTGCACATCCATATAGTCTAACAAGAGACTTCTCTTTCTGCATTAAGGAGCATTGTGTCCATAGCTATCCTTAGAGCACACAACGATGACTCTGATCAGAGTCTTCGTTGGGCGTACATGTCTTATTGTAGGTTTTGTCATGCGCTGGCTCATATGGCTTTATATGTGGCAATATCGAAAGTGGTCGAGAACCGGAACAGAGGCTGGGAGCCTCCACAGGTGGTTGGGTGGCTTCTAGAGGGAGGCTGGAATAGGGACAGGGGGGGGGGAATCTCGGTTGGTGGGTCGGCTTTTAGAGATAAGTGGTCCAGAACCCCTATTCTATAGTACTGCCATAATCAAAGTTTATAGTCTACCAATGGCGCCAAGAGGAAGAGTAACGATGAAAAAAAAAAACAGGAGATAAACGACAAACAGTACAGCCACCAGCTTCCTCTTCGTCTCAAAAGGTGATTTCGGAGTGAAACAGGCACATGTAATGAAAATTAAATACAAGCACATGCAAGATGAAAAGCCCTGTCGACAATCCGACAAAAATACATTGAAAATAATCAACGTCACGGTCAGTAGCGAGAACTACTGTGGTACATGTATGTACGGAACCCGCTAGATACTGGAACAGAAATGTCCCTTCCTGGGTTCAGTAAGTATGCATCCAAACGTCACTCTAGGTTCTAAACCTTAGGCACACTGCTTACATAAATATATATGTACCCGAATAAGAGTTCAAAGGATAAGCTTTTTCTTACAAATTTACTTTCAGTTGAAAACATCATGGCGTTCAAATTGATTTGGCAATCTTCATTTCTGGTTACAAGCATATGCTTCATGCCGTTGCTTTCATTTCCGCTGGACATAAAGGGGCTTGACAACGTACAAGAAGGCGAAAGTCTTAGAATAGAAATAATAGAAGTTTTACAAGACAAAACGCTACCTTACATACAGTCGGGAGGAACGCCACAAACTGCAGAAACTTTAGAAACTGTAGAAGCACCTGCACTGGATAGGGAAACCTCGCAGATCGGAGTACCTTCACATGTTGGCGACTCGCCAGAAGATGAAGCATCGAAACGTTTCTCAGGTAAGGAATTTTAACTCACCTGGTCCGAAGGCTCTAGGGAGCTTATAGGATGATAGTGCATCCGTCGTCCGTACGTCGTCCGTCCACACTTTAGATATCTCTGTAGCCTGAAGGCTGATCGCTATCATTGTGCATCCGTAGCATGCTTCTGATGGGGCATTGATGACATAAGTTTTTTTTTATAATTTTTTTTATCCAAATCGAATGAAAACTTTGGTTGCGATGGCAACTGCAAGACCCATAGACAAACAATTGGAAAATACTTGCCTTAAGGTTTGTTTCGATCTTCCTGAAACTTATATGTAGTGTGGCTGGGTATAAAAACTCGGATGAGTTAAAAAAAAATGACTAAGTCGGTCCGTTTATCATAGAGTTACGGCCTCTTGATGACTATTTTTTTTATCTTGCCATCACCCTAACCCCTTCCGTTTTGCTTGGATCTTCCTGAATCTTACATATACATGTAAGTAATAAGGATTAAAAGCTCGGATGAGTTTGAAACCTAGCAATGGAGTTATGTCCCCTGCTTTGCTAAAAATGCTTATTTGTGACATTGACAAGTAAGTCAGAGATTAAAGCTAGGAAGAGTTCGAAAACTTGTGTGGTCGGCCTGTTTATCATAGAATTACGCCCCTTTGTTTGCAGAAAATGCCTTTGTTTGACCTTTCGAAAAAATTGAACTGGCGATGTCAGCCTGTTACTCGTAGAGTTACGTCCCTTTGATCGATAAATATGCTCGATTTGGACCCTGACATCACTGCAACCTGCAGGCTGATCACAATCCCTTCTCATCTATAGCATGACATAAGCGTTTCATCGAAATCGAATGAAAACTGTGGTTACTATGGCAACAAAAAAGTCCCATAAACATTAATGACACTTACATATAAGTAAGTCAGGGTTAAGAGCTCGGATGAGCTCGAAAACTAGAGATGTCGGTCAATTGGTTATGGAGTTATGGCCCCTAGTTTGCTGAAAACCCTCGTTTTCGACATTATCATTACCGTTTCCCCATTCTGTTTTGATCGGATCTTCTTAAACTTACATACAAATAAGTCAGGGGTAAAAGCTCGAATGAGTTCGAATATCAGTGAGGACGGCCTATTTATCATAGAGTTACGTCCCTTCTATAGCAGAAAATGCCTATGTTTGAACTTGTCATCACCATTCTCCTTCAGTGTTTATCCGACCTTCTTGAAACTTACATAGAAGTAAGGCTGGGATAAAAGCTCGGATGAGTTCGAAAACTAGAGATGTTAGCCTCTTACTCGTGGAATTCCAAAGGATCCAACTATTCAGAACTTATTTATCTTCACTGCAGCTGGTGTTTTTACCTGTTTTACCTGTTGTCGACACCAATGTTAGTCTCTCTGACTTCTTGAGGTGCATTTCGATATTGTCCTTCAGATGGACCTGCTCGATAGCATGCAGCTTCAAACTTGGTAGGGTTATTCTTCCAATGATTGTTCAAGCGACTTTTGAACCGTGTTGTGCCGTGTGGCGGCCATAAAATGTCTCCGCGTACATCATCGTTGAGCTGATTATATTTGCTGGTCCTTTGGAATAATTGATTTTAGTCAGGATTATAGTGAAAATAGAGTTCTGCTTAAGCCGGTGCTAGAGGGCGTGGACGGTGTTCAACATTTCAGAGTGAGTGAGTGTTTTAGTTTTACGTCTCACCAACAGCGAAGGTCATATGGAGACGGAACCTCGATTTAAAGACTCATTCGAAAGTCTGGAGAAGCCCGGGATCGATCCTGCGACCCCTGGTTTACAAGGCGAGTAGCATAACCACTACACCACGGAGGCTTCTCCCACATTTCAGAACTGGCCATGAACAGACTCAATAAAGCCGAGTCCGAGTCTGCTATATTTGTTTATTTATTTAGTGGTTTCTTCGCTCTCCAAAGGATACATATTACGTACCTTTGGTTGCTGAACATACCCATTTCGTACTCTGACATCACCGCAACATTCAGACTGATCTCAAGCATTACTGAAATGATAAAACTCGGATGAGGTCGACAACTGTCTAAGTGGTCCCATTAACCCATTTAGTACCAGACATCCCACAATGGGTACCCTGACAAACAGTGCAGGCCCCAGATCAGACGCCACAGAACGTGGCGTCTCTGTTTGCTAAACGTTTAGCTATTTACCAAATAATTTTTAAGAGAACACAACCTGACACCCCTTAATTTCAAAATGGACTCCTGCCATAAATATGGAGGAAGTTTGTTTGATTTGAGGTTTAACGTCCCCGTCAGCATTGCAGATGTCATTTTGGAGACGTTGCTTCCAATTTTGTGTGGCTTGTACCCGACATTGAGATAAAATGACTTCTCAAGCCCTGTCGCCCAATGAAACCAATAGGGTCTATATGCATGGACGGTCCGACTCGCACCGCTTTGACTTAGCAGGCTTAGATCATCTAAGCGGTTTACCAGTACTTGTGTGCTGTCGGTTTCAGCTCTGCGTGGAAGCATCATGCAGCCCATTTATTTCTTCAGGCTCCGATGGGCATATGGAGGAAGAGTCCATTTTGTACAAAAGGGGTTAATCATAGAGATACGTCCCCTTGATTGCTGAAAATGCCCATTTGTGACCTTGTCATCACCGTAGAACCCTCAGTCTTTATAGGATATTCCTGAAACGTACAGATTAAGTAAGGCCATCCTTTAAAAAATCTTGGTTTGCTGTGCTCCTACCTACCCACACAGATTGCCCCTACCCCCCAAAAAAATTATTGCCATCTGAGGAAGTGAGACGCCAAGTTCTGCAACGGAAGGTCAGGTGGTTTTTCTCAGGGTACTCCGGTTTTCGCCCACTTCTGATTAACGATCGGCTCGATATGCGATATGAGTGAAATAATCTTGAAAGGGCCGTAAAACCATAAAAAAAAAAAAAAAATACCATTCGAGGAAAAGATTTTTTTTTTTAAATTCTGATTAAACTCAAATTTAACACACTAAGCAAAATTTTCAAGAAGATGACATTCTTGTTTTTTTTTTTTTTTTTTTTTTTTGGCTGTTTTACTTTATTTTTTTTCAGAGAAAAGCAGGCTTGACATTTCATTTGAATGGTCTGCCTAGCATCAGGCTTGACATTTCATTTGAATGTTCTGCCTAGCATCAGGCTTGACATTTCATTTGAATGGTCTGCCTAGTATCAGGCTTGACATTTCGTTTGAATGGTCTGCCTAGCATCAGGCTTGACATTTCATTTGAATGGTCTGCCTAGCATCAGGCTTGACATTTCGTTTGAATGGTCTGCCTAGCATCAGGTTTGACATTTCATTTGAATGGTCTGCCTATTATCAGGCTTGACATTTCATTTGAATGGTCTGCCTAGCATCAGGCTTGACATTTCGTTTGAATGGTCTGCCTAGTATCAGGCTTGACATTTCGTTTGAATGGTCTGCCTAGCAGACCATTCAAATAAAATGTCAAACCTAATTTTCTCTGAAAAATCAGAAAAAAAGTATTTGAAATGATGTTTCCGGTTGTTGTATGGTACTTTAAGGGTCAAATATCTTTTCAGATCTAAAAAAGACCTACCTCCCTACCCACCTCACATGATGGGTAGGAGGAGCACAGCAAACAAAAAGATTTTTCAGGATGGCTCGGGTAAGTTGGAATACTAGCTATATATACTATATACTTTATTGAGAAGACTCCGTCGTAAACATGACATCGAGCTGCATTTCAATAGAAGTATCAAAACATGGCAATATATTTTCACAGATTACATATAAAGCATTTAAATAATCGGATATAGCAATGTCTGTCGATTACTCATTGAGTTATATCCATTATTTTGCTGAAAATGCTCAGATTTGACCTTGTTATCACCACAACCCCTTCCGTTTTATTGTACCTGCTGAAACTGTTTTGTTTGTTTGTTTGATTTGAGGTTTAACGTCCCCGTCAACACTGTAAAGGTCATTTTGGAGACGTTGCTTCCAATTTTGTGGGACTTTATCCCGACATCGAGGTGAAATGACATCTCAAGCCCTGTCGCCCAATGAAACCAATAGGGTTTATAAGCATGGACGGTCCGCCTCGCACCGCGGTTCCTGGACAGGCTTAGATCCTCTAAGCGGTTTACCAGTAATAGTGTGCGGGCCGGATTCAGCTCTGCGTGGAAGCATCATGCAGTCCATATAGTTCTTTAAGCCCCTATGGGCGGGGGCTAAAACCTGCTGAAACTGACTTATAAGTAAGTCAAGGTTAAAGTTTGGATGAGTTTAAAACTTGTTATGTCAGCCTATTACTCGTACAGTTACGCCCCTTTGATTGAAAATGTCCATTTTGGACTCTGGCATTCCATTGATTGCTGAAAATGTCTATTTGTGACCTTGTCACTAGCGTCACAGACTTTCGGATGAGTCTTTAAACCGAGGTCCCGTCTCCGTATGACCTTAGCTGTTGGTGGGACGTAAAACTCGAACACTCACTCACTCACTCACTAAGATCTACATGTATTTGAAACTGACTTATATGTAAGTCAGGGATAAAAGCTTGGATGAGTTTGAAAACTGTTTATGCCACTCTATTACTCGTACATTTACGTCCTTTTGATAGATGAAAATGCCCATTTTGGACCCTGACATCACCATAGGTCCTTTAGCTTGTAATCAAATCTTTCTGAAACTAACACATACGTAGGCTGGGGATAACATCTTGGATTATTTGAAAACTGGCGAGGTTGGCCTATGTGTCAAAGAATTGTGTCCCTTTGATTGCTGAAAAAAAGCCTATTTTTGGCATTGTCATCGCCATAAGTCCTGAAGTTTTGATTGGGTCGTCATGAAACTTACATATACGTATTGCTGGGATAAACGTCTGACTGTTGGCACATTTTTGTCCCCCTATTGAAGTGGATAGGGCTATATTGTTTTAGGTGCGGATCACGTTTGCGTTGACGCTAGGATCGGCGTAGCCAGTTTGTAGCACTATATCTCTTGAGCAACACCAGGATGAGGGAAAACACGTTAGGGTATGTTGGCCTTGACCTTATTTTCAAGTGCACATGCTATCACAAACTGTCCGATTCAGGTAAAAATGGCTTGTCTGCACTCTATCTTACTAACGAATTGAATAATTTTGTTCAAACTTGGTGCAATACATCATTAATAAATGCCGCAGATTTGATTAGAATTTCGTGACATTGACCTTATTTTCAAGGGCACAGGCTCCAAAGACTCTCAATTTTTGATTGTTTGCACATTACTTCATGAGCAAATCGATGAAATTTTGTCAAACTTGACACACTATATCATTGCAACCAACCAAAGATTTGATCAGATTTTGGTGACATTGACCTTAGGGCTTATCCACCCCCCCCCCCCCCCCTTTAAAAATACTGTCAATTTAGTCTTGTCTGGACCCTATTTAATGAACGATTTGATTACCTTTGATCAAACTTGGTACAATATATCATTACAACATATCGCAAATATGGTTAGATTTTGGTTACTTAGACCTAGACCTCGACGTCGAAAAACGGGAATCGAACGGTGTGTACTACTCATTACGAAAATACGCCTATAGAAATACATTGTATACTTTACTGCCGAAAAATTGACAAATTTAAGATGAAAAATTGTGATATTTTTCTTATTTCTGCTCAAAATATAGATTGTGGGTACTCTCAAGAACCGCCTCATCGAGGCGGTTCTAACGAGTACCCACAACCTATATTTTAGAGCAGAAATAAGAAAAATAAGGTTTACCCCTGTAAACCCCAGTTTTACTATATAAGCGTAGGGTTCAAGGGGGTTAAAATTATATTGGCGTGTTTTCGTGATGGTTTTGATAAACTAATATGATAAACTCACTCGAGTACGAAGTTTGTGATGCTCATATATAGTTTGCTGATGTTGGCTCGGTGGGGGACGCCTATAAGTTCCCTGGTAGGCGTCTGTTGCCTGATGCCCCCAGTTGACTTGTCTCATGAGCTACGTCGGTCGATGTGTACTCGGAAGGGGATGTGCTGTGTTTGCCGGGTCTTGTCCGTCATCCGTTTCGGTTTCAAAACTTTGGGGTTTAGACACACGGATGAAGATTAAATATCAGAAAGGCCTTTGTGTCACTATTTGGTATAGTTACGCATTAATTAACACTGTTTAATGTATCTGCTCAGATCTATAGAAAATAATAACTATCCTGTCCATTTTAAAATGCCAACAATAGAGCAGGACAAATTTCTCACGCAAGGGTGTTAAGCATAAGAAAAAAATATATTACCTCGGGGTTAGATCAATTATCAGATTAAAATGAGAAGAGATACTTCAGGATCTGATCGAACCACAACCAAAAGCCTATCAGAAACATCAAACGTAAAGAAGGGAAATGTTTGTAACAGACATATTTTTGACCCCATCCCCCGCCCATCGGTGCTTGGAGAAATAGATGGGCTGCATGATGCTTCTACGAAAAGATGAAACTGACCACTCATGAGTACTGGTAAACCGCTTACATGTAGGACTGAGCCTGCCCAAGCAACGTAGTCTGAGTCAGACACTCCAATGCATATAAGCCTTTTAGGTTTCATTGTGCAGCAGGGCTTGAGATGTCATTTCATTTCAATGTCGAGGAAAAGTCCCACAAAATTGAAAGAAATGTCTCCAACATAACTTAAATAGTGTTGACAGGGACATAAAACCCCAGTTCAGTTCAAACAAACATACGTTTTTTAAGGTGAATGGATACACCTTCAGGGGAGGCAACTCCTACAAAAGAATGTTTTGTTTCCCATGTCAACAGGGATCAACTCTTAAAGCATAGAATTTGCTCCTGAGGAGCAAATTCTTTCCATTAAGAGTAAACCGCTTTGTCCTTGAGATGAAATGACATCTCAAGCCCTACCGCCCATAGAAACCGCTCGTGTTTAGGGAGCAGCCCGACTCGAGTACTGGTGAACAGCTTATGTCTAAGCCTGCCCAGGGAAAGTGATACGAGTCGTACCGCTCCTTAACCTCTAGCGGTTTCTATGGGCGGTAGGGCTTGAGATGTCATCTCAGTGTCGGGTAAAACCCCCACACAATCGGAAGCAACGTCTCCAAAATAACCTTAATAGTGTTGACGGGGACGTAAAACCTCAACTCAAACAAAAAAGAGGGTTATGGTGACAAGGGGTTGTGGGGGAAGGGGGACAACAGGTTGTATGTGAACAGGCTCAGTCTGTCAATGAATCATGGTGACAAGGGGTTGTGCAAGGGGTTTTATTCTTAAAATAGCAGTATGTACTTGTGTCATATTTTTATTGCAACACAACAATGAGTTGGGAACTAGTTAACTGTTTAAGTCTTCTTTAACCCTGCGAATTGGTAGGACAAGTAGGTGGAAACTCTTCATCAAGCGTTGCCAAAAGGCAACATAGCTTGTCTATAGAGGCCTAAGTTGAACAAGTTATACATGCATACATGCAAGGGTGCGTTTGTGAATGTATGCATGTGTGTGCATGCATGCATGCCTGAATGTGTGCATGCGTACATGCATGCCTGAATGTGTGCATGCATACATGCATGTGTGAGTGTGTGTTCATGCATTTGTACACGCATGCGTGCATGCATGTGTGCATTCATGCCTGAGTGTGTGTGAAGACAAAATAAATGTGTGTATGCATGCATGTGTGCATACATACATGCATGAGAGTGTGCATGTTTGCACATGCGCATCCTTGCATGCATGCATGGGTGTTCATGCATGCATGTGCACATGTGTATTTGCATGCATGTAGATGAGTATATGTGCGTGCGAGTGTGTATGTGCATGTGTAAATGAGTGTGTGGATGCATGCATGTGTGTGTATGCACACATGCATGTCTGAGTGCATGCATGCATGTGTGTTCATGCATGCAACATGTGTGTGTGTGTGTGTGTGTGTGTGTGTGTGTGTGTGTGTGTGTGTGTGTGTGTGTGTGTGTGTGTGTGTGTGTGTGTGTGTGTGTGTGAATACATGAATGTGTGCATGTATGAATGCAGCATGTGTGTGTGCATGCATGTATGCATGGGTCTGTGAATGCATGTAAGTGCACATGCATGCTTGAGTTTGTGCATGCATGGGTATGTGCGTGCATGCATGCCTGTGAGTAATTGTGTGTGCACGCATGCATGCATGTTTGTACATTCAAGCATGCATGCATGCATGCATGCCTGTTTTCATTTGTGGGTACATGCATGTTTGTGTGAATGCATGTATGCATGCATGTGTGTGCATGCATGTTTGTGTGCCTGCATGCATGTGGCTTTGTTTGCATGTGTGAACGCATGTGTGCATGCAAGTATGCAAGTGTGATTGCATGCATTGCGTGAGTGATGCACATGTGGATGGATGCATGCATGTCTGTGTGTGTACTTGCATGTATGCATGCATGCGCGCGCGCACGCGCGCGTGCGTGATTGTGTGCTTGTGTGGAACAAATGCAATGTCCCAACCCTGTAACAACTGTTTTGTGTGTGTGTGTGCAGGGTGAGGGGGCGGGGGTGGGGTATGATTTTTTTATGCGTTTTAAAAGCAAAAGATAGAAAGAAAAAATGTTCCCCGACCGGGATTTGAACTCAAAGCTCTTTGACTGATAATCCTAGGCTCTACCTCTTACACTACAGAGGCTAAAAGTAAATTGACTATTGTTTTACTTCTATTAATTAACATAGGGTAATACAGAAGCCTCTAGAGTGTTAATAAGGTTGTCTATGATTTGACCTACTTGTTGACCCGAGATTACCCATTTTCGAACTTGTCCAAGATATTGTCTGAGCAAGTTTGAGGATTATTGCACCAAAACTCTGGCCTCTAGAGTGTTAACAAGGTTTTTCTAAGATTTTACCTACTGACCTACTTTTTGACCTGACTTGACCCATATTCGAACTTGACCGAGATAATGTCAGGATGCTCATTCTGAGCAAGTTTGAGGATTATTGGACAAAACTGTGGCCACTAGAGTGTTAACAAGGTTTTTCTATGATTTGACCTACTGACCTACTTCTTGATCCGACGTAAACCCTATACGAACCTGACCGAGATATTGTCATGATAATCATTCTAAAGACGTTTGATGATGATTGGATCAAAACTGTGGCCTCTAGAGTGTTAACAAGGAAAGTTTACGTACAAAAGACGCACGACGAACGACGAGGGCCACAAAAGTTCACCATGAGGTGAGCTAAAAACAAACCATGAGACAGAGTTTGTAGAAAAGCGAACAGGAAGTCCCGAAAGTTCTCTCCCACTGAAAAATGGTGGGAAAAAAATCTTCAAGGTGTATCTTTAAGACTTTGCTTAGCGCAAATGCCCGAAGACACATTTTCAAACGTATATCACCACGAAAACACGCCAATACAAATACATTGTAACCTTAAACGCCGAAAAAATGAAAATTTCAGGATAAAAAATTATGATTTCTTTCTTATTTCTGCTCAAAATATAGATTGTAGGTACTCGTTAGAACCGCCCCATCGAGGCAGTTCTAACGAAAACCCACTGTCTATATTTTAGAACAGAAATAAGACAAATAAGGTTTACCCCTGCAAACCCCAGTTTTACTATATAAAATGGGTTCAAGTGGGTCAGATTTATGTAGGCGTGTTTTGGTGATGTCCTGACGTGTATCTTTGCAGTCACCAGGCCTTCCACCCGCCATGTTGCCCCCAAAGATGCAGTGAAACTTATCTACGAAGAGACCAACGACGTTCTCAGGGTTTTCCTTGAGAGTCAAATAAGGGACGCCGTACCCTACACTGAACACGAAAAGCGAAATTATACGCCTAGAAACAACTACCTACTAGCTACGGAAGGTAAGAAAAGTGTTGCACATCCGGTACTATCTAGAAAAACCGTTTTTTTTTTGGTTGTTATTGTTGTTTTTTTTTGTAAGAAAATATCTTCTTTCACTACCTATTCTGAGCCCAATAAAATGAACATTTTTTTTTGTTTCGGGAAAAGTATTTTCTGAAAAGCATATAAAAGACACAAAAAGAGAATACAGATTTAACCTTAAAGGTGCATTATTGAGCCGTCGGGTCTCAACCAATTAAAAGCGTTCAAGTAGAGTTATCATTTGGAATCTACTGATGCCAATACAACTTCAGAACTTTGTGCAAATCGTATTTTTTCATTTGTGTTGCCACATGACCTAGGGCCAAGGTATGACGTAACCTAACGCGACAAAGTTCTTCTGTGGCGGTTTATTTATGTTGTTGTTTGTTACGTACTTGGTGTATCACTTGTGTCTTTTTATTTTGGATGGCCATATGGCCATTTTGTGGGAAAGTAACTGTCCTTATGGCCTTCCTTTGTTTAGGTTTCCATTATGGTCTGGTCGCTTAATGTTTGTGTTTCTTTCCCTTTGGTGTCTTTAATGGGTGGAGTAAGTTAATTGTATCGATTCCTGATCTTTGTTTTACTTATACTTTAACCATGATCGTATAGTTTTACATAATGAAAGTGAGTACTTCGCAAATAATTAAAGTAAAAAATGTTCAGTTTGTTTTATTTTTATTTTCTGAGTAAGTTAAACCGGTCAATCTATTATTAGTTTCAATGTTACATAAGTATAACACATCAAAAATCGAAAGCTTTGAGACAGGTAGTGTTTAAGACTAGATATAGCCCGATATACTGAACACGTCTGCTACATAGCTGAAAACCTGACTGACTTGACATGAAAATCTGGATGTTTTATACGTTTCAGAGCATTCCACAGGCTTTTGTTCTCACGTTAACACAAGTTTTGTTTATATCAAACGTCCATCATTAACTAAAATGTTAAACGTATCTCAGCACCTGCAGACCATGTAAGCCCACACATGTAGGGTACTATTCACTCAGACAATGCCTAATATTGCCCCCAAGATTGGCATAAACGGAAACATGCACCCCTACGATTGACGTTTTGTAGATATATTTCAGGTTTTATGTAAACTGCACTTGTTTTTCTCCCGCCAAAGTATATGAATAACAGCACAATTTATCTACGTAATGCATAACTGAGAGGACATTTTATTTAAATGTCAGCGGATTTGAATAGGATCCAAATAAACAATCTGTATGTATATTGTAGCTTCGGTGCAAGTTGCTATTTTATAGAAAGAATGTGTTAAAAAAGTGAAAGGTCACAACCTTTCAATTTTCTAACAGTAAAATATTATAATGTTTCATAGCCCAATCAACATAATCCCAAATACATTTATTACCCATTCAACAGCATATTGGTCATATGAAGCTCTTACTACTCATCAACGTTGTTTCAACGATTCATGCAACATGCCTGTGTAACAAAAGTGCGTTTTTGCAATCCGTCAACACTATTTGGATCATTAAGATCACACACCCACGTAACTACGTTACACAACTCCCATTTTTTATCAAATTAATTTTCTTAATAAAATTAAATAAACATACATTTATATACATGTGTCCAGTTGATCATGTCTTCCTTAACATTTTTTTAAAGAAGTTAGTTTATCATACAAGAAATTCTGCATGAGCTGAGTTAATCTTATATGACCATATAGGATAGATATGCATAAACTGCAACAATCCTATATGAAGCAATTAATGAATATTTAAAATAACTATCAATGGTAGTATTGATAGTTAGCAAACAAGTTCAGTTATCCTAAAATCAACATGTTAAAATTATTTAAAAACAATATCTAATGTCATTTAGTCCAATAGCTTAAAAGTTTTTTCACTTCCTTGAAGTGAATGTTTTCTGAAGCTTTAAGCCTTCAGTCCATTTTACAATAGTTAATCTTTAAGATATATAAACAACTTAAGAAAACAATTTAACCACATTTTTAGAGTTTATTGTTCACTGTTTAGCACTTTACTCGTTGTTCGTTGTTTTTTTTTTTTTTTGTTGCATTGGAATCGTGGGAATTCTATTGGTTTATACTCATTAATTTTAGTTCGATTGCGACGGAAGCTTCAAGCTTGTTTAATCGCTCTCGAACACTCATTCCGGATGTTTTCACGCGCGCGCGAGAGAGGCAGTGACTATTGTACCACTGCTACCCATTTACACCTGGGTGTTGTGAGGCAGTGTCAGCACGTGTCTTGCCCAAGGACACACCACGATACCGGGTGCCGGATTCGAACGCACAACCACTATTCATGAGTACCAATAAGCTGTCATCATGCGACGAACGTTGAGTACACTGGTTTACTATCAGGTACATTGGAACAGGAGGAGATCTTCTCGATTGTTCATAGGACTTCGTCATTACCGACATGTCATCTTTGTTGATGACTGGAATGAATATAAAATAGGTGCGTTCAATAACTCTACTTGTCGTTTACGATCAGTCTTCACCTTCAGCTTAACCTTAAGGGTTTAACCCAGGACGTACGTATACTATAATAAAGTTAATAAACTTAAATGTCACGTTACTAGTTTTCAGCATCAGCATGACCTTTAGGATCATACCTAGGACTTCTGATTAATTATAGTATAAACAATGAAATTTTCGCAAGATCCAATTATTTTTTCTTCTATATAGTTCTTTTCTCCATGCCAACATGGCATCCGTCTGTCTAAGGGGTTGTGTTTGATCCCCGGGCTCACTATGGACGTCCCTATTCTCCATTATGACAGGCATCTCAATATCAACATCAGCTTTTTGCACAGGTGATTGTGTCATCCCTGCCACACAGTCATGTGCATTGACCCACTTTGTACAAATTATTCGCCTCTGACATAAATTACATCTAGGTCTAAGACAGATAATTATAGATAATACTATGATTAGTGAAACAATGATAGCAAATGCAATTTTCCAAGTGTTTATTGTTTTTATGATCAACCTTGACTTTATCATAACTATTGACATTATATAAGAAACTTTCCATAGGAATCTCTTTTAATATGTTCTATAAAAGGGTTATCCTTTGGAAGCAAGGAATACACCACACAACTAAAAAATATGGAGTGTACATGTTTTCTGGGCCAGACTAGCTAGTTTCGGCCAATTAGGCCTCATCAGTGACCCTCAGATATTTTCAAAATTCCACAATGGAATCAATGATCCCAAAGGACAAGAAAATATAATTTACACTATGATGTAGGGCAGGGAGGGATGGAATATTTATAGGCTCTAACTTTTTCATGTGCGTTTTGGAACTCCTCCAAATGTCTAAGTATGAAATATTATGTAAGTTTAAAAGAGCTTTTTAGGGACCAGATACATCAAAAATACTGGTCTTGCCAAAATATTCTGGCAGGTGCAAATATTTGCTAGTTGCCTTACATGTGTTATTCAACTGAATTATACTAAATGGAGTATCACTTTTGATAATCATGATCTTGGATTTACAAACTTTGGCAACTCAATGTAAATGTTAGTGGAACATCTGTAACAATGACCCAGACACCTGATGTTATGTGATCTAGTTAACGGTAATCTTTGATTTAAAGCTATTGTTTGTTTACAAAGCAATTTGATATCTTGTAAAACCTGCATGTATAAGGCAATGACACAAAACTTATTGGCATTGGTTTGGTAAAAGTCTGTTTCGGGATTACAAAACTGTAGATGGTCGCTGTTGCACATTTGATACCCATCTTCTGAGAGAAGTGGAAATTTTGTTCTTTCTCTTGATACCATTAGTAAATCGCTTTCCAGTTCGTATTTTCCCAATGCATTCGAAGAAGATGTACCGTTTAATTTGTGTTGTATTGGGAGTGGCAAATTATAAATCTTAAACACATTATATTCCTCTCTTGTGTTTATTAATGGTATACTTATCACAATGCGAATTTCATTGTCTTGTAAATAAGTTACACAAGTCAGTGTCTTATAAAAGAACCAAATATTATTTCTAGGCTTCCTTGGGAGTTCAAAATTATTCGGTAACTTTGATTCAAATTCTAAAAGTGGTTCTTTCATTTTTTAGGAGAAATAATACTTGTGGATAAGTGATGCATCGACAACATGTTTAGTTCAGACTTATATTTTTCAAGATAGAATGCCGCGTCTTGAATGATCGATTATATTTCCTCAAGGATTAACTGAAACTGTAAGTGTGTATGTATAAATTGTTCAAGTCTTGTAAATTTTCTATCAAAAGCTTCTTGTAACCCAAAGCTTCTGAACCACTACGGTTAAATCCACTATGGAACGTCTGTTTACTGCTACTTGCAACAGTGTTAAGTTTAATACTGATAAACTCACATCCCGGTCATGTATAATTATCTCCTGATTACTGGCTAAGCTTTTTATATTTCTATTGATGTTATCAAGGTCACTTTCTGAGACTGTGCCAAATAATGTGCTCATTAACTGTCCAATTATTGGAATGAGTGACCTTTGGTTTCTCTGATTGGTCACAGATAATACTTGATATTCTTCAAAATTATTATAAACTGACCTATACATGTCGGTCAGTATGTAAACTTCTACATTAAAACTTTGAAATGTCTGGACATACCCTGTTAAGTTTGATTCTCTATAACAGTTATGGATTGTTTCTATTATTTCATCTGTGCGTTCAAGGTCAATTTTATTTGGTTGATTAAAGCCTTAAATGGTCTTAAATCATGGACAAAGGTGATGAACCAATGGGCATCATTATTATAAACTTCATTTGTCTTTTGGAAAATTACATTTTCTGAGGTGAACAAAGAAAATGACAAGCCAATGCACAATAACAATATGAATGCAGTGTATCTAGCATTCATCTGAAAGCAAATGAAACACTAAATCATTCCTTAAAAGAACTAAAACGAGGGCTTATGTCTACAGCATATTTGTAATTAACCTCAATAGCTGCGTAACGTCAGTCTTTTTACGACACTGTTCTTGTCGGTCTCTACAAGCCCTAACCTTCTTATTTGGTTATAAATTATTAGTTGACATTTCTTCTTCTGTAATATTCACATCATGGTCAACTATATATGTACTGTCTGAAGCATTGATGTCGGTGTCAGCCGAGAATGGATTTTCATCAGAGTATGTCTCATCATTACAATCATTGGTCTCGTCCGAAACCTCACCATTACCAGGTGTTGCTCTTTGAACTTTATCCCTATACTTCAATCTTTTTGCTTATTCCATCTTAGGAATGTCACTTTCATTTTCTGAATTCTCCCTTTCATGTCTATATTTTTTAGCTAGTTTTGTCAAAGGTATATTTTCAGAAGAGTCCGAGTCTAACAATGAATCTGAATCAGACGATTGTGGAGGAATGACATATGCAGCATCCCTTAACTTTCTATCTTTCTCATTTTTAGAAACTTGCCATTCTTCTGTGTCAGCTAATCACAACATTTCAGCATGCACAGTAGATGTTGAGCCATCTCACTGATTTTTAATGACACAGGTAACTGGACATTTTCTTTCTAAAATTCTGTAAAAAGGTTTCCAGTTTAGATCAAGTTTACCTTTTCTTTGATTATTTGTATAATAAACAGGGTCACCAATCTTAAACTCGACCTGTTTTCTACCCATGTCTGCATATTTTGCTTTACGTTTCTTCGCTTACTTTAAATGATTTCTCACTGAAAAGAAAGACTTATGCTGTTCCTGTAAGGCAATTTCATGCATTTTATCACCAAGATATTTTCTCCTAGGTTTTAGAATATTATCAATCGGTAAGACAACATCTCTGTTATAGAGTAAATAGAATGGAGATAATTTTGAAGACTCACTAATGTTGAAACGAATGGCTGCTAAAGCTTGATTCAAAAACAAATCCCAAGTTTGTTGATTATCAGCTACCTTTTTAGATAACACACCATGTACTGTCTATGGAACCTTGCAACTTTAGCATTACTCTGAGGATGATAAACACTTGTCACAACATGATTAATATTCACGTGTGCCAAACATTCCTCCGTAACTTTGTTTACATTTTCTGTCCAGTTTATCTGATACAATTTGTAAAGGACGACCGAACCGTGGGAATATTTCTTCTAATAATAAATGGGATAAAGTATCAGCAGTTTTATCTGGAACAGCAAAAGCTTCTTGCCAACCACTAAACCAATCTACAAAAGCTATTTTATATTTATTACCAGTCAAAGAAGTTGGATAAGGACCAGAAAGATCAACACTTTTTTTTTTGCCATTGGATATGGTGGAATATCCGTTTCTTGCAATGGCTGTCCTATCTTTTGTAAAGACCTTGTTTGACAAACTGAACATTCAGAAATATATATGTTCAGATCTTTAAACAAATTTGGAGAAGAGTATTTTCTACGAATAGATTCAAATGTTTTTTAATACTCATATGACAATAAGATCATGGTATTGAGTGACAACAAATGTTTTAAGATGTTTTGGAATAAATAATCTAAAGATAGGGTCATCGTTCACATTGGAAATATAGTATACTAAATATTCTAACAAGAGATAATGTTTCTGTACAGGCTTGCTTTCTTTGCCATTTTGAATCATTGACCTAATTTCTGAGATTCCATCATCCCTAGTTTGTTCAAGCTTCATATCAAAACCATTTTTCGTGAAATCAGAAAAGTCTCATTTTTCCAAAGATTCATCGTCTGGTAAGTTACAGCTCGCATAAGTTTTTGGTTCAAACTGATTTGAATTGAGACATTAATCTCAAACAAGTTATCATTCACATCAATGGTAGTCTGATCCTCGTCTTCACAGCACTGAAATTCAAAGTCTGTCCTTTCACTGACATTGCCTGGATGTCTTGAAAGCAAGTCAGCACAAGTGTTCGTGGCGCCCTCTATGTATTCAATATAACATATATACCCAGTCAAACTCAGAGCCCAAAGCTGAATCTTTTTATTTTGCATTAGGGGCTCAAGAAGATATTTGAGAGGCTTATGATATGTTTTCATAATAAACTGTGTATTGTGTAGATAATAGTCTAATTTCTGAAGTGCGAAATGAATAGCATAAGCTTCATTTTCTTCTACCGACCACTTACATGGAGATTTACTTAGTTAATGTGACAAATAGTAAATAGGTTTTTCATCACCTTCATGATCTTGTGTAAGGCATGCCCCTATTCAAGTATCACTAGAATCCGTGTATAGAACATAAGGTTGGTTTGAATCTGGATAAACAAGAAATGGAACAACCGTTAAACTTTCTTTCAAAAATTCAAAAGCTTTTTGGTGAATCTTTGGCCATTTGAAATGAGCATATTTTCTTGTCAAGGCAATAATTGGTTCTGCGATCTGAGAAAAGTTTGGAATAAATCTTATGTAATAAGAACACATACCAATAAAAGATCGAACTTCCCTTACACAAGCTTCTACTTTCTTTTGATCCGGCTTGATTCCATCTTCATTAATAATAAAGCCAAGGTAATTTGTTTCAGTTTAAAGAAAAACCATGTTTCTTTAATTCTAATTTCAATTTATGCTGTCTCAACTTCCCAAAGATTATATCTAAATGCTCAATATATTCTTCTAAAGTTGAACTGAAAACCAAGATGACATCTAGATGAGCAGTTGCAAAGTCATTACAACCTTGTAAGACGATTGACATCAGTTCCTGAAATATCACAGGAGCGTTTAAAAAGCCAAAGGGCATGACATTAAATTCAAATAACCCTTTGTGACATGTGAAAAGTAGAAGTAAAACAAAGATCAGGAATCGATACAATTAACTTACTCCACCCATCAAACACACCAAAGGGAAAGAAACACAAACATTAAGCGACCAGACCATAATGGAAACCTAAACAAAGGAAGGCCATAAGGAGAGTTACTTTCCCACAAAATGGCCATATGGCCATCCAAAATATAAAGACACAAGTGATACACACAGTAAGTAACAAACAACACAATAAATAAACCGCCACAGAAGAACCGCCTTGGAACGGTCAGTGGAATGATTTCCACTGGGGGGGGGGGGCTTAAATCGATTTTACGTGGCCACAATCCTCGCCCTTACTTCCGTCGCGATTTAGACAAATAATTTGTTCAGTCCGCATGAAGGCCTCCTAACTCATCAATGCAACATCTCCGTGAACACAAAAATCAAAGAACCACAGAGGTGAGACAAAGGTGAGGACTCGACAGCAAGAAACCACTGAAATACTGGAGCAAAAGAAAACCATCAGTTAGACTCCGATGGGCCCGACCAGAGACAGAGCATCAGGCACCAACCAACATTACCTTGAATTAGATCTCTCTAATTCTCAATAAGCCTTTACGTTGGAGCCGTCATAGAATCTGAGGCCTGGCCCACCGGCGTTTTCTCTTTATCCTTCTCATTCATGGCTACTTGTCAATAACCACTTTTTAAATCCAAAGAAGTGAAGTATTTTGACTTACCTAACAATGCCAAGATGTCATGTATCAAAGGTAAAGGATAAGAGGTTTAGTTATTTTGTTTCTTTTTCTAAAATCAACACATAATCTTTTACTACCATCCTTCATGTCGACTATCACTACAGGAAATGACAAAGGGGATCTAGATTTTTTAATAACATTTGCATCTAACATTTCATCCAATGTCTTTTCTATAACTTCTCTTTTTTAATTTGGGTTTTGTACGGTCTCATTTTAATCTCCTGTATCAATTTGCATCTATACTGTATCAATGTCTCCTAATTCAGAGTCTTTGCTTGCAAATAAATCTTGATTATGTTATATCACATTTTCAATTTGTGGCATATACTTGTTTGAAACATCTAAGTCCTTTAAATCCAAGCTTGTTTTGTTTTTGTTATTTTGAATAACAGAGTTAATAGATGACAAATCATTGTTTTGAATAACTGAAATTCTTGTTAAAATACCATGCCGATAAATTTTAATCAATTTATTTGCGTTGTTAACAATCAAGAGTGGCACAGATCTATTTTATTTAATGTTGAAACTGTGTTTATAACTTGTAACCCTGGTTGATTCACAAGAAAACCTTTATCTATTTGAGACATTTCATATGTTTGACCTACTAATAAATCAGGGTTTTCTCTGACCTTGCCATAACATATTTTTGATGATTGAGGTTGAATGACAGTTGTTGTTTTTATTCGTACAGTTAGAGCAATATGAATGTCTTCTTCTAAATTAACATAAGGTTTTTCCATATATCCCAAGACATTTTAAATCTAAATAAATTCTTACATTGTTGTTTTTCAGCCAATCCAAACCAAGTATAAGATTCCTATTCAAATCTCTGATCACATAGAACTCCTGGGACATTTCGGTTCCACCGATACAAAATTGCACAGTAATACACCCATCACAATTTAATTCAGTGCCATTGAGTCAGTGCTGACTGCAAACAAACCTTTCTGTTGTGCAGCTTAGGTTAGTCTTTAACTGTTCATATATGCGGCGGAGCATTAATGAGCATTCTGCCCCTGTGTCAACAAGAGTTCCATACTTTTGTTTACCCATCCTAATTATACAAGAATTTGGATTAACTGAGATATTGACCCTAAAATTTTGTGTTGTAGACTTTTCACTCTTTACATTGACCTCACGATGTAAAGCGGGTCTTAGTTTTCCTGATGTCCTAACCTTTTTTCTTTTGTTTGGCTGCGACCGTGTCCCATTGGTGGTCTGCTTCTTAAAGTTTCTGCCCTACACTCCCTAGAAATATGACCTTCTCGGCCACAGTTCAAGCATTTTATTTTTCTGGTTACTGTCTCATTTACCCTGTGTTTTTGTTGTAGGTATTTACGGAAATAACGACCTCTAGAGTGGTCAACCTCCATGGGCTCATAAGAATGTTTTGTATGTGACATAGAAACACGAGACCTTAAGTTATTTTCATTTGTGCAGATTGCTATGGTCCCCTGCAACGTGTCTGGTTGATCTCTTAAGATTAAGTTTCAAATGATCAAGTTGTAACCAATCTACGAAAATGTCAATGAGCTGTCTTTCTACTGCCTCACCCTCTAAATTACCATATGCGTCTTCAGTTAAAGATAAAATTCTTTCAGCATATGTCTGTATGTTTTCTCCATGCTTCTGTCTGACAGACCTTAACATGGCGAAAGCCAACTGTGCGTCTGTTATATCAGTTGCCGTTTAAGTTGATCCGAAATGTTAAGAGGGATAATCTGCATGTAACTATGAATGAATCCACTGACAGAACCACCGGATGACTGGTTTGCTATCAGTCGTTTTCTAGCATCAGGTAAGTAAGTGAGAGTAGCATATTTTTCTATTGATTTGATCCATTCTTTGTAATTTTTGGGGTTCTCATCAAACTTCACTACAGTACTCGAAATACCTTGGGTAAATAATGCATGAGAAACACTTGCTATTTCCAACTGTAAATTTTGAAAGGCTTGAGCCACTGGGTCCTGAGGCGCTTGCTGTTGACCCTCACCTTGACATTGTCATTGACCAACAGCCATCATTGTATCAATTTAGTTAATTTTAATTAAACTTAATTAAATATTAAAAATAAAAAGTTTAAATACTCATGGGTCAATACACACAACATAGAAAGCAAAAGTAAAAGGCCTACCTGGCTTGGTACTGTGTTTTCCTGTGATCCGACTATTGTCCTTTATTGAATTTTTCACTGGTCAGCGCACAGCACAGTCTATCAAGGTCACTAGGCAACCAAATCACCCTATGACGTAACCTAACGCCACAAAGTGGGGTTGAAACATGATCGTTTAGTTTTACATAATGAAAGTAAGTACTTCGCAAATAATCAAATTCAAAAACTGTTCAATTTTTTCCTTTTTATTGTCTGACCAAGTTAAACTGGTCTATTAAGTATTAGTTCCAATGTTACATAATTATAGCACATCGAAAATCGAAAGCTTTGAGATAGATAGTGTTGAGGACTAGATCTAGCCTGATATACTGAACACGTCTGCTTTTTATTTATATGTCAGCGGATTTGAATAGGATCCAAATAAACAATCTGCATGTATATTGTAGCTTCGGTGTAGGTTGATATTTTTTAGAAAGAATGAATTAAAATATGTGAAAGGTAAAATCCTTTCAATTTTCTAACGGTAAAAGCTTGTAATGTTTCATAGCCCAATCAACCCCATATACATTTATTACACATTCAACAGCATATTGGTCATATGAAGTTCTTACTACTCATCAACGTTGTTTCAACCATTCATGCAACATGCATGTGTAACAAAAGTGAATCTTTTACAATCCGTCAACACTATTTGGATCATTAAGATCACACGCACAGTAACTAGGTTTCAAAGGTTTTCTGAATGAACCTGGACTTTAGCATTCAAAGACATTCATTTTATTTACTCATATGCCATAGACCGCATTGTTTCTACATAAAAAATTCGTTGTTTTACCCTTTTTCCCCATTTAGGTCCCTGTCATCATCTTTCCAAACTCAGGTACTCAGTTTGTAAAAATTTGGGCCTGGTGGCCATTTCGGTCATGTAACTGGGACATTAAAACAAACTTTCATTCACAGACTGTCAGAAGGCTACATATGTAGTTCATTTGAATGTGGAAAAATGATTTCAGAGGAAATGTCCTTTTTAATGTTAATGGACTGCAGTCAAAGCGAACATGGGCCAAGGTCGCTGAATGACTTTGACCTTAAGTATTCATAGACATCCTTTAATCAAGTCATTCACCATAATATTTTTCGAAAAATGAATTGACCAAATTTGACTTATTCGTAAAATATGTTACGGTCAACCAAGCTTCATTATTTTTGCACATGTGGTAGTACCCTGTCACTAGATGTTTTTTACAAAGTGCCAATTCAATCGATTCAGTGGTTCTGGAGACAAATGTTGTTTTAGCTCACCTGAGTACGAAGTGCTCAAGGTGAACTACTGTGATCACTTTTGATCCGGCGTTCGTAGTCCGTCGTCCGTCTGTCCGTCCATCCACAATTTCTTCAAATGACATCTCCTCCGAAACGACAGTTCCAATTTTAAAATAATTTCATAGGACTATTTCTTGGGTGCCTCTCTACCAAAATTGCCAAAATGGTTCCGCTCCGCTGAACAAAATGGCCACCAGAGCTAAAAATAGAAAACCTTTCAACGACATCTCATCTTATGCCATTTTGTGGGAAAGGAACTGTCCTTTTGGTTTTCCGCTATTGGTGTTTCCATTAGGGTCTGTCGTTTCATGTAGAAGCCTCCGTGGTGCAGTGGTTACGCTACTCGCCTTGTAAACCAGGGATCGCAGGATCGATCCCGGGCTTCTCCAGACTTTCGGATGAGTCTTTAAACCGAGGTCCCGTCTCCGTATGACCTTAGCTGTTGGTGGGACGTAAAACTAAAACTCACTCACTCACTGTCGTTTCATGTTTGTGTTTCTTTCCCTTTGGTGTCGCTGATGGGAACTGTGGGTTAATTGTATCGATTCCTGATCATTGCCGTCACTTCTATTATGGTCGGATTAAAAAAAACGTTCACATGAATGTTCCTTGGATGACCTTCTACCACAATTGCTAAAATAGTTCCGCTCCGCTGAACATAATGGCCACCAGAGCTAACAACAGGGCCCAGAGGGCCCTGATTCGCTCACCTGAATGTCACTGTCTCTAGTACATTCTATTTTAGCTCCGGTGGCCATCTTGTTCATCAGAGTGGAACGATCTTAGCTAGTTTGGTAGGGTGTCGCCTAGGCAACATTCCTATGAAGATTGAATCAAATTGACCCAAGGGTTTAGGAAGAGTTCGCATTTGAAGCAAATTTACAATGTTTTTCTATTTTAGCTCTGGCGGCCATATTGTTCATCGGAGCGGGATCGTTTTAGCTATTTTGGTAGAGGGTCATCTAAGCAACATGCAATGAAGTTTAAATGAAATTAGCCCAAGGGTACAGGAGGAGGTGTCGTTTTATTTTTTTTGTCTATTCTTAGCTTTGACGGCCAGCTTGTTTGTCATAGCGGAATGATTTAAACTTTTCTGGTAGGGAGTCACCTGGTCAACATTCTGTGACGTTTAAATCAATTTGGCCCCAGGGTTTAGGAGAAGTTCGCGTTTGAAGCAAATTTTCGATGTTTTTCTCCTTTTAGCTCTGGTGGCCTTTTCGTTTATCGGAGTGGGATCATTTAAGCTATTTTGGTAGAGGGTCATCAAAGCAACATTCCTATGAAGTTTGAATGAAGCCCAAGGGTAGAGGAGGAGTTGTCATTGGAAGATTTTTTTTCTAGTTTTAGCTCTGGCGGCCATCTTATCAGTCAGAGCTGAACGATTTTATCTATTTTGGTAGGGAGTTACCGCCATAAAATTTCTTTGAAGTTTGAATCAAAATGACCCAAGGGTTAAAGAGCAGTTGAAGCAAATTTACGACGTTTTCCTATTTTTAGCTATGGCAGCCATTTTGCTCCTCAGAGATGAACCGTTTCAGCTATTGTGGTAGAGGATCAACAAAGCAACATTCCTATGAAGTTTGAATGAAATTGGCCGAAGGGTACACGACGAATTGTCGTTTAAAGATTTTTTTTCTATTTTTAGCCCTAGTGGACATCTTGTTTGTCAGAGTAGAACGATTTTAGCTATTGTAGTAGGAGGCACCTGGGCAACATTCCTGTGACGTTTGAATCAAATTGGCCCAAGGGTTTAGGAGAAGTTTGTGTTTGAAGCAAATTTACGACGTTTTCCTATTTTTAGCTCTGGCGGTCATTTTGCTCATGGCAGCAGAACCGATTTAGATATTTTACTAGAGGGTCACCTAAGAAACATTCCACTGAAGTTGGAATTAATTTGGGACAAGAGTACAGGAGGTGTTGTCGTTTAAAGATTTTTCTATTTTTAGCTCAGGCGGCCATTGTTTTCATCGGAGCGAAACCGATTTAGCTATTTTGATTGTGCGTTATCTAAGCAACATTCCTCTGTCTCTGGTCGGGCTCATCGGAGTCTAACTGTTGGTTTTCTTTTGCTCCAGCATTTCAGTGGTTTCTTGCTGTCGAGTCCTCACCGTTGTCTTACCTCTGTGGTTCTTTGATTTTTGTGTTCACGGAGATGTTGCACTGATGAGTTAGGAGGCCTTCATGCGGACTGAACAAATTATTTGTCTAAATCGCGACGGAAGTAAGGGCGAGGATTGTGGCCACGTAAAATCGATTTAATCCCCCCAGTGGAAATCTTCCACTGACCGTTCCAAGGCGGCTCTTCTGTGGCGATTTATTTATGTTGTTGTTTGTTACTTACTGTGTGTATCACTTGTGTCTTTTAATTTTGGATGGCCATATGGCCAATTATAAGGAAAGTAACTGTCCTTATGGACTTCCTTTGTTTAGGTTTCCATTTTGGTCTGGTCGCTTAATATTTGTATTTCTTTCCCTTTGGTGTCTTTTATGGGTGGAGTAAGTTAATTGTATTTTTAGCTCTGCTGGTCATCTTGTTCAGCGGAGCGGAAGGATTTCAGCTATTTTTGTAGATAATTCACTAAGCAATATTCTTTTGAAGTTTTTTTGAAACTGGCTCAAGGGTTGAGGAGCTATTTTTGTAGAGAATTTACTAAGTAATATTCTTTTGATGTTTTTTTTTGAAACTGGCTCAAGGGTTTAGGAGGGGTTAGCATTAAAAGAAAATTGTTGACGCCGCAAGAAACACGACGGACGACGGATATTGACCGATCACAATAGCTCACCATGAGCACTTCGTGCTCAGATGAGCGTAAAATAGAAAAACCTTTAAACGACATCATCTCCCATGCTTATGGTCCGATTTCAAAATAATTTCTTGGGAATATTTATTAGGTGACCCTCTACCGAAATTGCAAAAATGGTTCCACTCCACTGAACAAAATGGCCACAAGAGCTAAAAATAGAGAAAAAAAAAAAAACTTAAAATGACATCTCCGCGTAGGCTAATGGTCCGCTTTCAAAATAATTCCACGGGAATATTTGTAGGTGAACCTCTACCAAAATTGCTAAAATGGTTCCGCTCTGCTGAACAAAATGGCAACCAGAGCTAAAAAAAAAACAACAAAAAACTTTAAACGACATCTTCTCCTAGGCTAATAGTCCGATTTCAAAATAATTTCACCGGAAACAACAAACAACAAATGATCATCTACCAAAATACTAAAATTGTTAAACCAGTTCCGCTGCGCTGAACAAAGTGGCTGCCAGAGCTAAAAAATGAAAAAACCTTAGAAAAACCTTTCTACGACATCTCCTCCTAGGCTAATGGTCCAATTATTAAATAATTTCACAGGAATATTTGTCAGGTGACCCTCAACTAAAATTGCTAAAATGGTTCCGCTCCGCTGAATAAAATGGTCACCAGAGCTAAAAAAAACAAAAACAAGGGCTCCGGAAGCGGGGCATTACACGCCCGTGGCAATAAGTAAGATAGAGCGTACATACACTGACTGTTTTACAAGTTTGTGTTTAGGAATGTAACCAAGGAGCAGTATGTGCTCCATAAAATCATATTTTTACCTTGCCCTATTAATAACCCTCAATGCCTCAAACTACCTATATCCAACAAATTTTCATGGTCGGTAATATTTGGTGGACCATAGCCTCAAAATAATATAGGCATAACTCTGGCAATAAGTGATGGACTATAACCTTGAAATAATATGCGCTGCTCCACATCATAGTCTAACTATACGTAAAGGTTCAGCTTCATCAGATATAAAATGTGGGAGGCATTATCCGGAAATAAAATATGCTAAGACAAAATATGTGAAAGGGAATAACTCTGGTAACATTTGGCGGACTGTAACCTTAACATAATATGCACTATTCCACATCATGGTCTTACTACGTGTAAAGATTCAGTTCATCAGATGTAAAATTTAAGTGGTGACCTGGAGTTATCCGGAAACGGAATGTTTAGAAAAATCTGTGAAAGGGGTATACCTCTGGTAATATTTGGTGACCGTAACCTCATAATAATATGCACTGTTCCATATCATGGTCTCACTGTATGTAACGTTTCAACAAAAATAGAGTCAATGGCGCAATATAAACCAAATTCACAGAAATGCTTCTGTATTATTTTTGTACCAAAAAAAAATGATTAAACGGTTTCTCATCTCATCTGAGTTCTGTTCCATTGAAACATCTCATCTCAAAGTAAAATTATTATATTGTACTGATGATTGAGAGGTGGTTGGGTGAGGCAAAGGTGACGTGTATTTTGCGTCACTGGGGCGTCCTACTGATATTGGCTTATAGTACAGCAAGGCCCGCTGTCCTTGCAGCAGGTAAGGATAGAGGGGGAGTTTGTTGTTTCTTCTGTTTTTACACTTCCATTCATTTTTGTCATTCTCCACTATCACTCACTTACTCCCTTTCTCTGGGAGACGACAAAAATGACCCACAAGGAATGACATTTCATTATACTCAAAACAATCAATCATGTAATGTTGATTGCTTAAATTGCTGAAATGGATTTGCTCTGCTGAACCAAATGTCTATTTGACTGCAGAGGTAAAGACAGAAAAATCGTTAAAAACATCTTCTCCAATATCTCAGTTTTAAAATAACTTCGACTGAAAAGTTCATTGAGTGGCCCCGCTTTCAAAAGTGGTTCTGCTGTCAGAGCTAAATATAGAAAAACCTGTAAACAACAATGTTAGTACATCATAACTCAGGTAAACGAATTAGGTTCATCATGGACCTCTTGTTCGAATATTTGGTCATCTTGGCTTGGAACATACGAACAAACTTTCCTTCTCCAACTGCCAGAAGGCCGCATATGAAATTTCATTGAAATTGGCCGAATGGTTTCAGAGAAAATGTCAATGGACTTGCAATTCATGCGAGTTTGGGCCAAGGTCACCGAATGACCTTGACCTTTAGCATTCATAAACATTCATTTTGTACATATTCTAATGTCACGGACCACAATATTTTTTTAGAACAAAATGCATTGATATACCGTTGAAAAGCTCATTTATATACTCATTGAAAAGCCTGATGAACCAAACTTGACATTTGAGTCAAATAGGTCATGGTCAACCTAGAGTCATCATATCTGTAGACTTGATAGTACTTAGACCCCAATGATATATACCTTGTTTCAAGACAATCGGTCCAAGGGTTCTGGCGCAGTGGATTTTTATGTCTTTAAAAATATTTGGGCAGAGCAGTCATCTTGGTCTTGTGACTTTGACAATTCCTACAAACTGTCATTCCCCAAATGTCAGAAGGCTGCAAATAAATTTAACTGAAATTGACCATTCATTACGAAAATTCGCCTGTACAAATACATTGTAAACTTTACCACCGGAAAAACGAAAATTTGAAGATGAAAAATGTGTTATTTTTCTTATATTATTAAGAAATAAGAAAAATAAGGTTTACCCCTGTAAACCCCAGTTTAACTATATGAAAGTGAGGTTCAATGGGGTAAAATTATACATGCGTGTTTTCGCGATGTGGTTTCAAAGAAAATGTATATCGAAATTTCAATGGACCTGAAATCGATGCAACCTTGGGCCAAGTTCACCTAATAAAATTTACAGCAAGCATTCTTGGACATTTACCTCGTACATATTCTCATGTCAAGGACCACACTATGTGTCTAAAAATACATTGTTATTTTTTTTTTCTGATTAACTGCCTAATGAACCAATTCTGTCTTGGCGTAAAATAAGTTAGAGTCAACCTAGGGTCATCATTTTTGCAAACCGGGTAGTACTGATGCTACATACCAAGTTTCAAGACATCTGACCCAGTTGAAGAAGATGTTTTTAGGTTTGTAGGAGGCCTTCATGCGGACTGAACAAACTGTTTGTCTAAATCGCGACAGAAGTAAGGGGGCGAGGATTGCAGCAGCGTAAAAATGATTTAAGACCCATAGTGAAATTCTTTTCACTGACCGTTTTAAGGCGGTTCTTCTGTCGTGGATTATTTTTGTTATGGTTTGTCTTTGAGTGTTTGTATCGCTTATATTATTTTGTTTTGGATAGCCCAAATTGCTCATCTTGTGTGAAAGTAACTGTCCTTGTGGCTTTCCGCCATTGATGTTTCCATTAGGGCCTAGTTATTTCATGTTTGTGTTTCTGTCCTTAAAGTGTCTCTGATGGGAGGTGTGGGTTTATTCTATCGATTCCTGATCATTGCCTTCACGTATATTTTACCTTAATTGGGGGCTATCTTTATCAGGTGGACTTGACCATACGAGCATACTTTCGTTATCCCACTGCCAGTAGGCTGTTATGCAATTTAATTGAATTGACACACTGGTTTCAGGGCAGAAGATATTTGAAAATGGTTTATTAGCTTTATTAGCCGAAACTACGTAGTATGACCCATCTTCTTTCTTATGAATGTTTTCATTGCTCTTAAAGGAACTCATTTTTGATTTTTATTTGCCTTCACTGCAGCTGGTGTTGTGCCGTGTGGCGGCCGTAAAACGTCTCCCCGTACATCAACCATAGTGCAGTTTATATTTTACTTTTGGTCCTTTGAGATCAACGTGAATATTCTGAGAAATCAGAAATAAATTATTGGTTTAGACTCATATTCTAGACAGGTTTTTAATTATTTGGACCCCATTTTGATTTATATCAGTCTTTGAATCGACTGCCTGTTCGAAATTCGTAAAATTGCAGTATGTTTCCTCTGGCTTTCTTTGCCGGATCATTACAGGGTCACTGACGAGACTTTATTAGCCGAAACTACGTAGTATGACCCATCTTCTTTCTTATGAATGTTTTCATTGCTCTTAAAGGAACTCATTTTTGATTTTTATTATGTATGGCGGACGGAAGGCTGTGGCCTAGCATACCTATGCGTCTGGCTCAGGCGAGGTGAAACGAAAAAAAAATAAATAAGTAAACAAACAATAAATAAAAAAATAAAATAAAATAAGAATAAGAATAATAAAATTAGATAAAATGATTTTTTTTTCTGTTATGTATTATTATTATTTTTCTTATTATTTTTTTTTTTTTTTTGAAATTTTATTATCCCCAAATCACAGTCAAAAATAACTCCACACTGTTTTTGTTGTTCCTATCAATAGGTGAGGGCGAATGCGTTCAGCTGTTAAGGCTAATTTTGCAGCATATTACATAGGTTGGCAGCCCCGCCCAATGGGGGCTTGGAGAAAAAGATTGGGCTGCATGGTACTTCTACGCAGAGCTGAAACCGACCACACATTAGTTCTTGTATACTCTTAGGTATATGCCTGACCAGGCAAAGTGCCGCGAGTCGGGCCGTCCATGAAAATAAACCTTTGGTTGCATTTGGCGACAGAGCTCAATGGCGGATAAAAGTCTCACAAAATTGGAAACGTCTCCCAAATGATCTGAATAGTGTTGATGGGGACGTTAAACCTCAGTTCAAACAAACAAAGATAGACAACTATAATAACGTGCTGCTCGTTTAATAATTAGCCCAGTCCCTCTGAAATACAGGTCTATATATAAGGAAATAATTTTTTTTCAGAGTAAGATAACAATAACATACAAGCATCCGCATAATTTTGGAGTACCTTCTATGCCTTGATCTTCTTTCAAAACCTTCTGTGTGCCTGATCTTCTCTCAAAACCTTCTATGTGCCTGATCTTCTCTCAAAACCTTCTATGTGCCTTATCTTGTGCCTGTTCTTCTGTCAAAACCTTCTATGTGCCTGATCTTCTGTCAAAACCTTCTATTTCCCTGATCTTCTGTCAAAACCTTCTATGTGCCTGATCTTCTGTCAAAACCTATGTGTCTGATCTTCTGTCAAAACCTTCTATGTTGCTGATCTTCGGGTGCACATTACTCTGATTGGATTCTTCAAAATATTCTCACTCGGCTCGGGGTCTCTGTCAGATTTTGTTTTGAAAACTTATTGATCGGATTGATAATCTGCAGACTGGCCAAGTCACCAATCAGGGTTCAAAAAATATTCGGACTCTATTCGGGGTCCATCATGAGGCAACACAATTATATGGACTCCCATTTGGGTCCAGGACCAAAATAAAACAGTGCGTCGATCCTGATTTGGGTCATTAATCGAAAAAGTTCGACTCCTCCTCTTTGATCATCATTGCACCAAAAGCTGTTAATTTTGTTCACAGTTTTTCGTTTTAGTCTTACACAATATTAGAAAACTTACAACTATTTTTGTGTAGGGCCTCCCTGGCCTAGTGGATAAGAGCGCTGACTCTTAATCATTAGATCTCTCGCCGCTGTGGTTCGAGCCTGGGCCGGGGCACATGTGAAACGCCAAGTTCTGCAACGGAGGGTGGAGTGGTTTTTCTCCGTGTACTCCGGTTTTCGCCCACCTCTGATTAACTATCGGTTCGATATGAGTGAAACAAACGTGAAAGGGCTGTAAAATTAAAAAGACAAAAACAAAAAAAAAAACAAGCAAACAATTTTTGTGAAGAATAGAAAAAAGGTATATGTAATGGATTCTAAAGAAAGATTTATGAGACAGTGTTGAATAAAATAGAAGTAGATGCAATGATCAGGAATCGATACAATTAACCCACAGCTCCAATCAGAGACACCAAAGGGAAAGAAACAGAAACATGAAGCAACAGTCCCTATTGGAAACACCAAATAGCGGAAAGCAAAATGACAGTTACTTTCCCACAAAATGGCCGAAAGGCTATTCAAAATAAAATAATATAAGCGACACAAATACCCAAAGACAAACCATAATAAAAATAAACCGCGAGAGAAGAACCGCTAAAGTTATGTAACAAACGTGTGCGAACATCGAAGGCCCTAGCAATACTCAAGCAAGACTTTACAGATGCTCAGCCGTGCCTTAGCATTCACTGTTATCATATAATGATATGATTACAATACGGCAACACACCCGTGTGATAAAATGACGTCTATCATATCGCAAGAACAAGCATTTTTAATGAAAGTTTTTGATACATTTACTTATTTCCACCCAAAACATACGCTGTATGTGTTCCTTAAAACCGCCTCTTAAAAATAATGTTTACCCCCATCAGGAGCATATAATTTCACTCACGGGGCTATCAGCTAGGGTTGATGTTAAGCCTATGAAAGTAGTATCTCATTGGCTGTTGCTTCCCAGCAGAGATTGGCATTTATCTGTTTATGCAGCCCAAAAAATGAAGGCTGTGTCAAGAAAAATTTCAACATGAACATGCATTTTCCATGTATCTCTATTTTCTCAACTTGGGCTTTCATAAAAATGCTAAAAGAAACTTGAAAATAACATTACACAAGACTGCAAAAGTAAATGTGTTCATTTTTATAGTGCATTCTGACTTGTTGATTTTGTTACCGTCTACATGTATAACATCGCTTTTCCCTGATGTGGCCTAAGTTCAGCAGTAAACCATTAAAATTTGTTTACACTAGCCACAGGAGCTCTTGAAAAATGCTAAAAAAATAAATGATGCTGACAGGTTGCTGATAACCTTGGAGTTTCCTCTCAGAGCAGGAACAAATGGTAAGTGGACTTACCATCACATAAGCTCTACAGAAAATTGTATAGAGAGCTGATAGCCCCGTGAGTGAAATTATATGCTCCTGCCCCCAAAAACCCCAGTTTTCTCCATATAAAGTGGTGTTAAGAGGGTCTTCATTACACGGACTTGTTAACGTGATAAGTCCAATAAGCTCATGGTATGACCCATGTGTTGATTCATATCTAATCATCTCGGTATTGAAAATCATCAATAACTGTTTCAAAATCTTTTTGAAAAGAAGAAGTGGAGGCAATGATCAGGAATCTATGCAATCAACCCACAGCTCCCATCATAGACCCCAAAGGGAAAGTCATACAAACATGAAACAAATGACTAATGGAAACACCAACAGCGGAAAGCCAAAAGGACAGATAGTTTCCCACAAAATGGCCAATAGGCTTTCCAAAATAAAATAACATATGCGACACAAACACCCAAAGACAAACCATAACAAAAATAAACCGCGACAGAAGAACGGTCAGCGGAGACGAATTCCACTCGGGGGCTTAAATCGATTTTACGTCGCCACAATCCTCGCCCTTACTTCCGTCGCGATTAAGACAAATAATTTGTTCAGTCCGCATGACGGCCTCCTAACTCATCAGTGAAACATCTCCGTGAACACAAAAATCAAACAACCACTGAGATGAAACAACGGTGAGGACTCGACAGCAAGAAAAAGAAATGCTGGAGCAAAAGAAAACCAACAGTTAGACTCCAATGGGCCGACCAGAGACAGAGCATTAGGTACAAACCAACATAAGCCTTTACGTTGGAACCGTCATAGAATCTGAGGCCTGACCCACCGGCGTGCAATTAAAAAGGGAAGCAAAGTTGTCAATCGTGATTGAGTTAACTACCATGCATGCAGTCTGTCGTTTAACATTTATGTTATACCCAATCTTTTTATAACGAAGAATGATTTTACGAAATTGGGTGCTGAAGTCATTGCGGTTATAAATTTTTGAAAGCTTCTTAGCTCTGTCGTTGTCGTCTGCGTCGTCGTCGTGTGACGTCAACATTTTCAAATGACATCTCCTCTGAAGCCACTAAGCCGATTGGACCCAAATTTTATCTGTAGCATCCTTGTGCTGGGGGATTGAAAGTTTGTGTTTTTTATGAAAATCGGCTCATTTGTTTGGTTGCTATGGCAACTTATAGTTTCCATAGACTTATACTGGGGAAAATTGAAAAATGGCATTTACTGCCAAGCCTCTGCTGATATTTTGACAAATCTTTTATAGAAATGTTCCTTAGGCAATCTACCATCTGCCATATGATTTAGGCCTACTGCTCATTTTTTGGTTGCCATGGAAAGCAAAATGCAAAAAAATAGAAAACAAAAAAAAACTTAAGAAACATCTCCGCAGAAACCATATGCTCTAGGAGGCAGAGATGATAAATGGAAATTTTCCCAATATTTGCCTTTACAGTGTTAGTGTTTTTTTTTTTTTTTTTTTGAAATTCGGCTCTTTAGTTTGGTTGGCATGGCAACTTGGATTTTCCATAGACTTATATAGGGGAAAATTAAAAGATGACATTAACTGCCAAACCTTTGCAGATATTGACACAACTTTCATAGAAATGTACCATCTGCCATTTGATTTTAGCCCTATTACTCATTTTTACTGGTTGCAATGGAAACCAAAATGAACAAATAGAAAAAATACTTAAAAAATCAACTTCTCAGAAACCATATGCTCTATGAGAGTTTCCATTGACTTATACTGATGGAAAATTGGAAAATGGTATTTACTGTCTACGACTATACAGATATTTTGACAAAAGTTTAATAGAAATGTTCCTGAAGTAATCTACCATCTGTCATATGATTTAAGGCCTATTCGTCATTTTTACTGATTGCTATTTAAACCAAAATTAAAAATAAATAAATAAATAAATAAATAAATAAATAAATAAATAAAAATCAAAAAAATCATCTCCTCAGAAACCGTATGCTATATGCGGCTGAGTTTTTATGGAAATATTCACCATATTTGCCTTTTCAGGTTTAGTGTTTTAGTTTGGTTGCTATTGTATTATAGAAAGTAGAAGTAAAACAAAGATCAGGAATTGATACAATTAACTTACTCCATCCATAAAAGACACCAAAGGGAAAGAAATACAAACATTAAGCGACCAGACCATAATGGAAACCTAAACAAAGGAAGGCCATATGGACAGTTACTTTCCCACAAAATGGCCATATGGCCATCCAAAATTAAAAGACACAAGTGATACACACAGTAAGTAACAAACAACAACATAAACAAATCGCCACAGATATAGAGTTTCCTTTGACTTATAAAGGGGGAAATTGGAAAATGGAATTAAATGCTACACCTGACAAAACTTTCCTAGCAATCATCTATCTGCCGTATGATTTTAGGCCAACTGGGCACTTTTATTGGTTGCCATGGAAACCAAAATGCGCTCAAAAATAGAATAAAAACACACTTAAAATCGTCTTCACAAAAACCATATGCTCTATGTGGCTGAGACTATATGGAAATATTCACCACATTTGCCTTAACAGGTTTTGTGGGTTTTATTTTTTAAATTCGGCTCTTTAGATTGGTTGCTATGGCATCTTAGAGTGTCTATAGATTTGTAATGGGACAAAATGAAAAATTTGCATTTACTGCCAAGCCTTAGTAGATATTTTGGCAAAACATTCATAGAAATATTTCTTAAGCAATCTTGTTTCTGCCATATGATTTTAGGCCTACTGCTCATTTTATTGGTTGCCATTGCCATATTCGTAACCTCACGGAAATATTGAGAAACAGGCAAATGATGTACGAGTATTTTGTAACTGCAGACAAAACTGCAATCAATGAACAGCCAGACTGTAGCAGTCTCAACTATGGATTACACAAACTTGCCTTTGCAATATGCTATAAGATTTTACAGCTGCAAAAAAAAAAGTTTCAGATGAAAGAGTGAAATATGTTTTTTTTATTTCTACTCAAGGTCTTTGTTAGATTGTCATCATAAAGGCATTTCCAATGAATGCTCTCAATCTAGCTATGTTATATTTTTTATCTTGATGGCTCTGCACTGACTGTTATTGTTATTTCCAGTCGAATGCATATAAAATTAAGATAAAATTTATAAAGCACAAGTTAAACAATCCACGTTAAAAAGTTAGCGATTTATACCTTTCAAAAGTTGGAGTTTTGCACAAGTTGTACAGACTCAATTCTGTGAACCCACCTAAAATGACTATTTCCCCAACCTCTACGATCGGGGTACAAGTTACTAAATATGGAAACAACATGCAACAGGTAAAAGGGAATTCTCCTGACTCCAATTGGAGATTCTCTTGCACTGTGCTTTGCAGATAGTATATTTCATTTCAAATATTTGAAGGCGCTAACCTGTTGAATAAAATACGTTTTCTGTTGCAATAGTTGTTGTAATCAACGAGGCTGTATCAAATACAGATAACAGTACTATGAAGTTAGCGAATTTTCCAAAGTCACTTTTAAGCTTACTTTGTCCAGAATGATCCTAGTAGTATTGATTGAGGGACATATTTTGCTCTAAAAATCCCTTTTCCCTGAAATCAACATTGGTCATCAATCATACAATATCCTCGAAATGCGTTCTGAAGAAATACTTGAAGTCGGAAGTCTTCGAAGCAAAAGTAACCATTTGACCAGCGAAGACTCATATTAGCCTTGCGTCAGCGTAGTTTGATCAGAGTAATTTCTATTCAAATATGTCTTGAATGGGTACTAGGTTATCGTTAAGCAATAACTCCAGAGACTGATCAAACTGTATCCTAGCTGGCTATAAGTGTTCTTCTGTAGTTTATACCCTGTCCCAATTCGATTAAACACCAGATGGATTGAAACTTTATAATTGTAACATTTAAGATACAGAGTATCTCACACAAATAACTATCATTATCTTATATCACCGTGTTCAGCCCGTATTCAGTCGGTTTACGCTGTTAGACGAAGTGAACACGTTTCGCGAGCAAGGTATGAAGCATGCTTAATCATTAAGAAACAAATACGTAAGCATGACGTTTCGACAATTATACCAATGTCCATATAAGTGAAGGCGATGATCAAGAATCGACACCTCCTATCCTGGGCACTAAACGGAAAGAAACACAAACACAAAAATAACCCCATTGCAATCAAAACTTCACAAGCAGAAGGCCAAAAGGACAGTTATTTTCTCACAAAATGGCCAACCGGATATCCATACATACATGCAAAGTAGAAGTAAAACAAAGATCATAAATTGATACAATTAACTTACTCCACCAATAAATGACACCAAAGGGAAAGAAATACAAACATTAAGCGACTAGACCATAATGGAAACCTAAACAAAGGAAGGCCATAAGGACAGTTACTTTCCCACAAAATGGCCATATGGCCATCCAAAACCAAAAGACACAAGTGATACACACAGTAAGTAACAAACAACAACATAAATAAATCGCCACATGCAAAGCGAACTATAAAACAAATTAAATGAATGTGTGATTCTTTTAGAGGCAACACACAGCACAAGCAAATCAACCCTGATATGCAAAATAAAAGTGAAGAGAGTGATTAGGATTCGTAACGGTTAGAATTTCCTCTCACCTCCCGTCCAAGACACCAAATGGAAAGAAACACAAACACATAAATACTTTATGTAATCAAAACGTAACAAACAAAACGCCAAAGTTATTTTCTCACAAAACGGCCACACTGATATCCAAAATAAAAATATATTACAAGCTAAATAATAAATCACGACCGAAGAACCGCCTTAAAACGGTCAGTAACAGGTTTTTTTCACTTGCGGGGAGGGGGGAGGGTTGGTCACAATCCTAACGCGAATTTATTTTTTGCCTCATTTTTTCAGTACTCAAACTCCATGTTGGCTCCTACAAGTTTGCGACAAACTTATACGTTGCAGCCTCTAAAGCATATTCAGGTAAGAGGGTAAAAAAGAGGGTATAAAAACTTTCAATATAACTGATTGTCGGTTTAAACTAAATATAATGTCAAACTAGACATGGTCGTCAAGGTTATGTTTGATGGAATGTTGCATAAATAACTGGTCGAATTTCACAAAGATTTATAATTTATTTCTTTTTATCTACAATTTTCAATGCTTTTGGCACGTTGGCATGGCAGCAGCTGAGAAATCTTGTTGGAAATTCGATGATTAGAAATTACTTGCGTTTAACCCATTTAGTACCAGAAACCCCAAAACGGGTACCCTGGCAAACATTGCAGGCCCAGATCAGACGCCGCAGAACACGGCGTCTGATCAGGGCCTCCACTGTTTGATAAAAGTTCAGTCATTTCCAAATAAAGTTTGATGAAAACACAACCTGACACCTCTATAGATTTTGAAGTGGACTCCTGCTATATATAAGGAGGAAGATTTCATTTGGTACAAAAAGGGTTTATAACGTTACGTCAAATGATACGATACAAGAAATAGTTCCTTTACAGCTTTAGCGAAGCAAAAGGAGATTTAAGAAAATATGTGTTACAAATACATTTACATTCGCTCATTTATTATTAGCAAAATGATGCAATGGTTTCATTGCCCGAGTATAAATTATGTTTAACTTATAAAACTCCAATAGTTGCATGAAATGTGTTTCTTTTGCACTATTTAATGACGTGTTTTGTTTAATGTGACGATTTGATACTAAAATTAGAGGTCCTGAGCATAGCACATTTGTTGTGGATTCTCCACAATAAAAGTATTAGGTTATATTTTGTATGTATTTAATATAGTTATAATAAGCTACATTAGGCACATTAACTTTACAATAGGTTGTATTACAATACGGACGTAACGTCGCGACATTAACGTCGTTGCTAGGGAGTCAGGATAGTAGCAACATGTAACAGGAACCAACAATAGAGGAACATTGCAGGCAGGACACAACAATTACAGGAAGAATACAGAAGGAACAAATGGCAGAAAGGAACATAAGAAATATAGGAACAGTACATATAGGAACATAGAAATTAGGTAAACAGCACACAGAGACTTCTGATAAATATATATACAGGGATCACAGAAATACAACCTCACATGGACAAAGCAATATTCTAATACAGGACTAGAAAGTATGTGACATTAACATTTTACCACTTAAGATATCTTAGCATTCATCATTATTTTTATGTGGCATTGATAATATACGTGTAACATTCTGTTGTTCAATTAAATTGTATTCGCTTACGTAGAACATGTTTGTTTTTAGAGTCGGTGACTTGTAAACTGTCCACAGTAAATCATTAACTTCTAATTTTGTAATGAAAAAGAAGATATTCACACATTTCTAGAAGAATGTAAATTTTCATTTAGGCCAGGTCTACTTCAGAACCATTGATATGAGCAAGCTATGCTGTGATATATATAATTGTTAATGACTTCAATATAGGCATTTCTATCACTCGGGGTGTCTGGGTCGATCTCATTCTCCGCTTTAATCCTCTATTCCGAACGGCCTCATATGGGCATGACGGCCGACTTGGTCATGTGACCAAACTCGAAATAACCAGTTTTCACTTCCTTGTTCCTTAAGGCTTTCATATGAAATTTGGTTACAAATAGCCGACCTGGAATACTCATGTATTTTTATCCACTTACTTAGCTTACTGCATCCACCAATTTTCAGATCACAGGCACCAATAGTTACCCGAAAATGTACAGCTCTGACTTTTTCCCGTCTATGCGACCAAATTTGACCTTCACGTAAAATAGGTCAATGACACCTGAGGATCATTATTTGAACAAATTATGATGGGTATTAGTTCTCAATGCTACATACTAAGTGTCATGACAATCAGACTTCTGGTTCCGCAGATGAACAATTTAAAGGGGTTTGACTTATAAGAACATGGTGGTCATCTTGGTCATGTGACCAAACTCAAATTAGTCAATTTTTATTTCCTTGTTGCTAAAGGCGTTCGTATGATATTTGGTTACAAAAGGCCCAGTGGTTTCTGTGAAAAACACGGTTTAATTTTCAAATCTGAATAACATTGGGCCAATGACCTTAACTTTGACTTCTCCTGCAGCTTCATCTATCCATTAAGCTTACTGCATCTCACAGGCTTCAATTGTTTTTAAAAATGCTAAGTTTTGTTATGGCTTTTTACCATACAAAAGTCGCCGGCCTCGGTGTCTCAGTCGGGTGCGCGTCTGACTGGTGATCGGGAGGACGCGGGTTCGATATCTGCCGGGCTCGGCAACATTATTTCGCGGAGATTGGTCATGGAATCTTTTCTACGGTCATTCTCTTCCTTCCGCTGAATCAAGAGGGGCAGTTGTCAGTTTCTGGCGAAAGAATGTGAAATGTACTGGATAACCGCTTATGTATAAGCCTGTCCAGGAAAAGTGTGGATAGGTAAACTGGCCGGCTAAAAAATGACCTATAATAGTGTTGACTGGGCCGATTATCTCCAATACACACTAATCATGACAATCGGTCTGCTGATTCTGGAGAAGATTTTGAAGTGTTTTAACTTATATGGACATGGCGGCAATCTAGATCATGTGACCTGGACCCCGCGAACAGACTTCGTTCCCCCATCCCATGGATGCTCCACATGGAATTTGACTTCAATCGGCCGAGTGGTTTCAGATGAGATGTTTGAAAATGTTGACAGACGACAGACAACAGTCGACAGACGACAGAGGACAAACATACAACGGAGCCTTGCCATACTATAAGTTCACCTATGAGCCTTCGGCAAACATACAACGGAGCCTTGCCATATTATAAGTTCACCTATGAGCCTTCGGCAAACATTCAACGGAGCCTTGCCATCTTATAAGTTCACCTATGAGCCTTCGGCAAACATACAATGGAGCCTTGCCATACTATAAGTTCACCTATGAGCCTTCGGCAAACATACAACGGAGCCTTGCCATACTACATGTTCACCTATGAGCCTTCGGCAAACATACAACGGAGCCTTTCAATACTATAAGTTCACATATGAGCCTTCGGCAAACATACAACGGAGCCTTGCCATGATAATATAAGTTCACCTATGAGCCTTCGGCTCAGGTGAGCAAAAACGATGGGGTGTCTTGTAAAAATGGATGTCTAGGGTCATCGAAGCAGTCAAGACATATATCATATATAAAGTGTGAACACAGGAATGGATAATTTCTAGGAGCTATTACATTTCACTGAAAACCATTTCCCGCCGACATGGGCGAACAATACAATACAGTCCGGGCGCCCGGACTGTATTGTTCGCCCATGTCGGCGGGAAATGGTTTTCAGTATGACGCGTCAACGGCTTGCTCCTTCTAGCGCCGTAGCGCAGGATTTGACGTTGCTTACGTTGTTTTCGTTTTCACATTGTTGATTTCCTTTGAAATCAATGGCGACGTTAAAGATGTAGTTTTCTGTGTAATTCAGTTTGTCTGAAGAAGGCCAATGGCCGAAATATTAAAATTGAGTGATTATGTAAAATTAATCGTATTTTCCTTCCCTCCGGAAGACTTTATACATGGTATTATGTGTGTGAATTCGGGTTTAGCGTCGCTTTCAACAATTTGTCAGTCATATCACGACGGTGTCTGGTTGCGATAGGGAGCTCAATGCTCACTTTTATAGCACTGCCTCACTGAAGTATCATATCCCAGACACATTACATGATACCACACCCACTCACATTATCCTGACACTCCAGTCCGAGCTCTACCCCGTAAATCTGAGTGCCAAGCGAGGAGCAGCTAGTACCATTTTTAACGACTTTGGTATGTCGCGGCCTGGGATCGAACCCGTGACCTCCCGTTCCCCGGAGCGGACACTCTACCAACTGAGCTATCGGGGCCGGTTTATACATTGTATTACACTTTAGGTCGGCACCAATGTCTCTAATCAGACTTTGGGGCTGAAAAGGTTGATCTGACACTTTGTTGGTCGACTTTGTCATAAAACACATTTCGTCATTGAATATGACATTCCATTTCGAAAACTGGCCTATACAAATACATTGCAAACCTTACCGCCGGAAAAACGAAAATTTAAAGATGAAAAATTGTGATATTTTTCTTATTTGTCCTCAAAATATATATTTTGGGTCCTCGTTAGAACCGACTCATCGAGGCGGTTCTACCGATTACCCACAATTTATATTTTAGAACATATATAAGAAAAATTAGTTCTACCCCTGTAACCCCAGTTTTACAATATAAAAGTGGGGTTCATGGGGGTCAAAATTATATAGGCGTGTTTTCGTGATGAATGTTTTCGATTTTATTTTCTTTATTTATTTTCAGAGCCCTAATATGAGTAACCAGTAACAAGGACGAACTACAGGACCGCATAACAGAGTCTATAAGATTGCGTTCCTATACACAAGTGGACACAAAAGCGTTCAAACTCCGATGTAATTCCTTTCAATGAATCTCTTTGCATCAAGTTAGTTTCACAAGCAAATGTCATTCATCAAAGTAGTCTAAAACTGGATCAAGCAATATTAGTCGGGGATTTGAAATTCGTAGCACCCGTATTTAAGGAGTTTAATGCACCTTACTTTCTCACACTTAACTATGATACGAATTTATTTAGAGGTCTCTCAGCATCTTGAAAATGGAGTTAGAAAATCAAAAAAGTGGGGAAAAAGACATAAAAAGGGGAGATAAATGTTCGTACCCTCTTTTCTCATTTAGGCATCCAAACAATTCCAAACGACATCTCCTCTGAAACTACTAGGCCAACTGGAACCAAATTATATGTGAAGCCGCCATGGGGTGGAAGAACACACATATATTCTGAATATCTGGGTCACATGACCAAAATGTCCGCCATGCCCATATATGGTAAAAACCTTTGAAAATCGCCTTCTCAGGAACCAATCGACCGATGACCTTGAAACTTTGTATACAATATATGGGACCCGGGGCCTATCGAATTTGTTCAAATGATGACATTTCGTTGACCTTGACCTTTCTTACGTCAAGGTCACATTCGGACACTTAGGATTTTGTATTGAAAAGACAGGGTTTTCTGGTTCTGTTGCAGCTTATGATATCATAGTTGATATTTGCAATCAGCTTAATGATCCTGCGGCCATAAGATTAAAAAGTTTTTTAATTTTTCTAAAACTACTGGGCTAACTGATACCAAATTACATATACTGCATCAATGTGGTCGAGAAATCCAAGTTTGTTAGAGGGATCTGTGTGATCATCACACCAATAAACGGCCAAAAGTTATTTTAAATTTTGCATCTCAAGAAATACAAGACCTTGATATGCAGCATTTTGGACTCTAGCCCTAAGATGGTTCAAAGCTGACTATAATGTATGAGACGGCAACAAAAGAAAACAATGGATGATTGCAAAATAATTTGGCATCAATGGTCCTGGGATTAGTCTCTACTAAACCATTATGGTCTATTAAAATAAATGCTCACCACGGGTGTGTGTGTGTGTGTGGGGGGGGGGATTTATGCCCACTTGAGCTCTGGTGGGCGTAGTTTCCCATCGGCCGCTTGTTTACAATTTTGTGTTCAGGGAAAAGCCGCGTAAACTTGATGGCAAGCGTTAACCATATCTAATTGGCGTTGTCATGAAACAGCAACCACAGTTTTCTGCTTTACTAATTGCGCTTGTTTGGTTATCTTTTGTTGCTTAGCTTCCTAAACAATTAATTGGTAGTTTGGTATGAAGTTACCATGACAGCAATACCTCTGAAAGACGACAATGTTCAGTGAAGATAACAGCGCGGCCCTATTTTAGTTTTGATTTTTTCAAAGGGTTGGCAGATTTTTGTTTAGTATTTCATAATTGAAGGAAAGTCGTGTTTTAATGAGTTTACGCCTCTGAACAATCAAGCCTCCTTTTGACTGAAGGTGTGCGAAATTTTACTGCCAACAAAAAAGAAACACTATACAGTATTTGGTGGAACGATTTTACTTAAATGTTTTAGAGGTTTATTGTTTTGGTTTTTAACATTAATTTGCTGCAAAAAAGATACTCTACTAAATTTAAATATCGGCATCTAATTCTCCAGCTGCGGATATGATATACTCCAGCTTATTTGCTGATTGAATGACTCTGGTTTTGGTTGATCTTTTGGCAAACATGTGCAAATTGAGGTCACCAAGTTACATGAAGATGCAGAAAAGTTCAGTCGAGGGTCGATGTTGAACCCGATTCTTGAAAAAGGTGAAGAGAAGAAGCTTGATTTACGTAGGAATCATAACATTTACTATGCCAAACATCGTCCCTGTTCACTGTTAAATATATCTGACATATTAGGTTTCAACCCCAAGTAAATTAACCCACCCGCCTAGTTCCTTTCAGTTGTTCGAATGCATTTCCGCCAGAACGCCTGATGGTAGGTGTCTGTTGCTCTGTCTCTGGTAGGGTTAACCGGAGCCTGTTTGGTTTCCTTTGCTGCAGAACTCTAGCTATTTCATGCTGTCGAGTCGTCATCGTTGTTGCATCTCTTTAGTCGTTTGATTTTCTGTTCTCGGTTGTTTTTCTGTTCTCGGAGATGTTGCACCGATGAGCTAGAACTCCATCACGTAGAGTGAACAATTTATCGTTTTTTTTTTTGTTATATATTAAATTTTGCAAGTCTCGCTACATTGGACATCTCCTTCCTGATGCCCGGGACTTCCGTGGAGCGTGGGCCATGTTTACTGATGTTGGCTCTGTGGGGGACGCCTGTAAGTCCGCGGGTGGGCGTCTCTTGCCTGATGCCTCCAGTTGACCTGTCTCACGAGCTACGTCGGTCGGTGTGTGCTCGGAGGGGGATGTGCTGTGTTTGCCGGGTCTTGTCCATCATCCGTTTCGGTTTCAGAACTTTGGGGTTGAGACACACTGATGAAGATTAAATATCAGAAAGGCCTCTGTGTCACTAAATTAGGTATAGTTACGCATTAATTGCAACCACTGGGTCGATATCTCTGCTGGTGGATGATTCGTTCGTCCCCGAGGGTATCATCAGCTCAGTATCAGTTCCTGAGTGCTGAGGTTGATCTTTCGGACGGTGTTGACGTCAGTACTCAGGTACTGATTTAAATAACTATATTATATCTTTAATTTTTGCAGTATAAAATTCTTATTTTTCTAAAAGTAAGACTGACTTGTCAGGTGAGACATGTATCTTAGCGGATTTGGTTGCCACTTTTTGTTATATTTTAAATTTTGCAAGTCTCGCTACATTGGACATCTCCTTCCTGATGCCCGGGACTTCCGTGGAGCGTGGGCCATGTTTGCTGATGTTGGCTCGGTGGGGGACGCCTGTTAGTCCGCGGGTGGGCGTCTCTTGCCTGATGCCTCCAGTTGACCTGTCTCACGAGCTACGTCGGTCGGTGTGTGCTCGGAGGGGGATGCGCTGTGTTTGCCGGGTCTTGTCCATCATCCGTTTCGGTTTCAGAACTTTGGGGTTGAGACACACTGATGAAGATTAAATATCAGAAAGGCCTCTGTGCCACTAAATTAGGTATAGTTATGCATTAATTTTAACCAAGAAAATCAAGGGCGAGTAGTGTGACCATCTAAAATCTATTAAAGTGTCCAACCCCACCTCGGCCCCCGTAAAACTTCTTACTGATCCCGTAGTAGATCCTTTTTGTGTTTTATTATTTTCATAGTTAGTCCTTAAGATGTATGTATTGCTAATGCCTTTTTTTATTTTGGATAGCCGTTTCGTTCATGTGGGGAGATAACTGTCATTCTGGCTTTCCATCCATGACGTTTTCAGTTCTGTGTTTTTAATGGGAGGTGCGAGATATTTTGTATAGATTCCTGATCATTGCATACACTCTGTTTTTCAAACGTGATAACTCCTGATGGCTTGTCATAGAAGGCCTTTTTGGCCAATCTATATGGGACAATTGGGATGGTTGGGTGAGGCAAAGGTGACGTGTATCTTGCGCCAATAGGGCGTCCAGCTGATAGTGGCTTACAGCTGGACAAAACCTGCTGTTCTTCCAGCAGTTTAGGGTAGAGGGGGAAAACTGTTATTTCTTCTGTTTCTGTTTTTCCATTTTCCCATTTCTCCTCTGTCCCTTACTTTCATCTGTTCAACTATCTCTTCTGTCACTTTTCTCCCTTTCTCTGCAGAGAGGACAAAAATGACCAACATGGGGTGACGTGCCTTTAAACACAAAATAATCAATATATGGGGCAAATGTCAGATAACGGAAGTAGTAATAAAGGAGATGAAGAACAGATTAATCAGTGTGTGACAAGAAAAACAGGATGATTAAGAGCTAATGGTAAATAGAGGGACAAGGCTATCGTAGGCAGGTTGCCCAACAAAATGGTAGAAAGTAAGTGTAGGTGACATCTTAAGATGCACGTTTATAGGCTATACATGTACCACAACTCTTGGAAAAGGGAAGATAGAAGAATGTTTAAGGGATGGCTTTACGTTTCATTAAACCTCGGGTACAATTTATTTTTAGTCGTGCGACTTACATAAAATAAGGTACCAAGTAAGATTTCAAGTGGCCAGTAACATTCACGTGTTTAAAATATAATAATGCCGATGTTACTTGGGGAGCCTTCTACACAAACCGGAAACTTTGGATAATGATTCTTGAAATATACAATATATTCATTAAATGTTGATTGTTTCAAGTCACCAGTTTAGAGAATCTCTTGCCAATTCACCCGCTGACAAATATGCTTGGTGATGTACATTCCCCTCACTACATATAATGTGTTTGTTTGATTTGGGGTTTAACGTCCCCTTCAACACTGTAAAGGTCATTATGGAGACGTTGCTTCCAATTTTGTGGGACTTTTACCCGACATTGAGATGAAATGACTTCTCAAGCCCTGTCGCCCAATGAAACCAATAGGGTTTATTAGCATGGACGGTCCGCCTCGCACCGCGGTTCCTGGACAGGCTAAGCGGTTTACCAGTACTAGTGTGCGGGCCGGATTCAGCTCTGCGTGGAAGCATCATGCAGCCCATATATTTCTTCAAGCCCCGATGCACTAAATATAAACCTGAAGGAAATGGCCATCAGTAACTTTTCAAAAATATATCTATCGGTCCCTGTTATGATATATCTATGACCAGCCAGTAAAATAATTTAGTTTATGTTGGTTTTAATATAAATTTTTATCACGATTTGTGACACAACAGGAAAAAGTGGTGAAATGGTCCATAGGTATCGGAGTCCCTTGTTCATGCCCGGATTGAAACAGAGTCATCAAGTTTCACATGCACGTGCAAAAATAACCGTTCTTCATACTGACGAAAAAGAAATTGTTTCAAAAAGTACTAAAAATTATTTAGCGCGAAAATAGTGTAAAATTTACCAAATTTTGGGGGCCAAATTTAAATGGTCAAAATTTTTGGTAACACCGGATGTAATTACGTCATATCATGAATTTTGGTGTCTTGGAGTATTGACAAATATTTTGGCTGATGCAATAAATCAACATTCATATGTAAGCGCAAGCTACACAAAACTAAACTCAATCCAACTATACCATCCGCATGGGGGTGGGTGTAAACTCATAGAATTTTCAACCCCTTTTCCCCACCAGATTTGCTAAATAATCACATGTCATATAGGTTAGGCTCCTACCTCAATGAAACGGCACAAATAAAGCGTGAGAATTTTGGGTGCATTAATTTTTTTCAAAATCTGGTCGCAAATCCCGGACTATATACACAGATTGTTCTTATTGTGGCAAGCACTTTTTTCCATTTACATTCGAGATGTATTCTGATTGGACAGTGCAGTGTCTACATTATTGGAAATATTGAATGACACATCAGATCAAAATGAAATGAAGCTCATCAAAGTTTGAACGGATTTGTGTCCACATGTATAGCATACTGACAATCCGTTATTATTCTAAATATAATGAATTCAATGCCAATTTGATATGAGCCGCGACAAACAAAATGGGTCTTTGGGCATGTATGAACATGTAATATCATCAGAAAAACACGCCTATATAATTCTGACCTCTTGAACCCCACCCCACCCCCCTTCCCCCCCCCCCACCCTAACACTTTATACCGTAAAACTGGGGTTTACAGGGGTAAACATTATTTTTCTTATTTCTGTTCTAAAATAAAGATTGTGGGTACTCGTTAGAACCGTCTCGATGAGGCGGCTCTAACGTGTACCCATAATTTAAAGTTTGAGCAGAAATAAGAAAACTATCACAATTTTTAATCTTAAAATTTTCGTTTTTTGGTGGCAGAATTTAAAATGTATTTGTATATGCCTGTTTTCGTAATGTAAAATCAGCCTGTGTAGCAGCTCAGTTATTGTACAGTGAACAAGTGGCATCCACCAGGCGCACTTAAATGTCTCTGATCAGACTATGCGGATTTTCAACATCCGCAACAAGACAACAAAGTGCTCAGTGTGGCACGTATACCCCCGGCCAGTGCCATTGCCTCAGCTGAAAATAGCAATGTCAAAAGAAATGACAATGTTTCTCTAAAAATTGCCAAAGTGACCTTGACTTGAGGCCATGACCTTGAAAGTAGATCTTGCTCGAGATATTATCATAAGCATCTTAAGTGTGAAGTTATATTAAAATCTGTTTTTTTTTCTAAAAATAACCACAGTGACCTTGTCCTTAAAGCCATGACCTTGAAAGTCAAAGCAACTCGAGATATTATCATAAGAAACAAATGTGTGAAGTTCTATTAAAATTCATCAATAAATGTAGGCGCTAGAGCGATAACAAAGTTTTTCTAAAAATAGCCACAGTGACCTTGACGTTGAAAGTCGAAATCGCTGGAGATATTGTCATAAGGTACTTGTGTGAAGTTATATTGAAATCGGACAAGAAATGTAAGCGCTAGAGTGATGACAAAGTTTTTTCTCAAATAGCCACAGTGACCTGGGCCTTGAAAGTCAAACTCGCTCGAGGTATTGCCATAAGGAACATTTTTGTGAAGTGAAAGTCAAACTCGCTCGAGGTATTGTCATAAGGAACATTTTTGTGAAGTTATATTGAAATCAGTGAAGACATGTTGTCGTTAGAGTGATGACAATGTTTTTCTAAAAATAGCCACAATGATCTTGACCTTGAAAGTCGAAATCGCTCGAGATATTGTCATAAGGAACATTTGTGTGAAGTTATATTGAAATCGGTGAAGAAATGTAAGCGCTAGAGTGATGACAAAGTTTTTCTAAAAAAAAGCCACAGTGATTGACCTTGAAAGTGGAACTCGCTCGAGATACTGTCATAAGGAACATTTGTGTAAAGTTATATTGAAATCGGTGAAGCAATGTAGGCGCTAGAGCGATGACAAAGTTTTTCTAAAAATAGCCACAGTGGCCTTGACAGTGAGGTCACGACCTTGTAAGTCGAATTCGCTCGAGATAGTGTCATAAGTTACATTTGTATGAAGTTATACTGAAAATGGTGAAAAAATAAAGGCACTAGAGTTATGATGTTTTTCGAAAAATAGCCACAGTGACCTTGACTTTGATGTCATGAGTATGAACGTCTCAATCACTCGAGATAGCGTCATAAGGAACATTTGTGTGAAGTTATATTGAAATTGGTGAAGAAATGTAGGCGCTAGAGCGATGACAAAGATTTTCTAAAAATAGCCACAGTGACCTTGACAGTGAGGTCACGACCTTGAAAGTCAAACTCGCTCGAGATATTGTCAAAAGTAACATTTGTGTGAAGGTATATCGAAATTGGTGGAGAAATAAAGGCACTAGAGCAATGACAACGTTTTTTTCTAAAAACAGCTACAGTGACCTTGACCATTCTAAAAACAGCTACAGTGACCTTGACCATGAGGTCATGAGCATGAACGTCACATTCACACGAGTTAGTGTCATAGGGAACATTTGGGTGAAGTTATATTGAAACTGGTGAAGAAATGTAGGCGCTAGAGCGATGACAATTTTTTTCTAAAAATAGCCACAGTGACCTTGACCTTGAGGTCACCACCGTGAAAGTCGAACTCGCTCGAAACATTGTCATAAGGAACATTTGTGTGAAGTAATATTGAAATTGGTGAAGACATGAAGGCGCTAGACAAATGACAAAGTTTTTTCTAAAAATAGCCACAGTGACCTTGACCTTGAGATCATAACCTTGAAAGTCGAACCCGCCCATCCTATTATTGTGCTTTACATTTGTTTGATGTTTCATGAAATTATCTCAAACGGTTTGAAAGTTACAGAGCGGACACAAGTGTATGGTAAAAATTGCCAGTTATAACATTCAAAGGGCAATAATTCTGAACGTAGAAAAGCAAGAGTTGCGGTTTCTGTGTTCTGCACGTCGTCTCATGGTGTTTAACAATTATGTGAAGTTTCATGAAAATATGTCCAGCGGTTTAAAAGTTATGGAGCGGACACGAAAATGTTAACAGACACACACACAAACACACACACAGAAAATACGAAAACTATATACCCCCATGGCATACTCCGTATGCCGGGGGTATAATAATTGATAACATTTATCCCTTTGGCGCAAAGGTTTAAACAGCCCCCCCCCCCCCCCATCGGGGCTTGAAGAAATAAATGGGTTGCATGATGCTTCCACGCAGAGCTAAAACCGACCCGCACACGAGTATTGGTAAACCCCTTAGAGGATCTAAGCCTGCCCAGGGAAAGATGTGCGAGTCGGCCCGTCCATGCTTATAAACATATTGGTTTCATTGGGTGGCAGGGCTTTAGATGTCATTTCATCTCACTGTCGGGTAAAAGCCCCTCAAAATTGGTAGCAACGCCCCAAAATGACCTATACAGTGTTGACGGGGACGTTAAACCTCAAATCAAACAAACAAAGCAAAGTATTAAGCCTTTTACTGTGCGCTCACTTTCCTATTTACGTCCACAGAATCAGAAGTTACAAATAGCAAACGCTTTTAAGTTAGTGGAAAATATGTTTTTAAACACATATAACTTTTTCTTTTTTCAATATGAAGAACTTGTTCGGCTTTCATCTAATTGTCCGTTCTAATTCCTTTAAAAAGATATCAATTACGTGAAACTTTTCTTTAATTAGTTGTCGTCTTTTCCCTTTCAAATTCTTACATAAAGCATACAAACCTGTAGAAAGACAACACGAAAGTACACTACTTAAACAACTAAAATACACACTTTCTTTTAATAACTTCACCAACTTTAGGTGTCATAGGATGCCAATTCAGACTTGCCCAGTTGACCCTATAGCAATGTAAGCTTTCATTTAAATTAATAACAGATCAGTACTGGAGCGCCATCTTCTTGATTGGTGCAGACTGTCATATGACATTTACTATTGGAGTGTCTATCACTATTAGCTGTCCGCCATCTTGAAGCCAATTTGTCTATTTAACAAGTTTTTAACCCTGATTTATTAGTTTGATTTGAGGTTTAACGTCCCCGTCAACACTGTATAGGTCATTTTGGAGACGTCGCTTCCAATTTTGTGGGACTTTTACTCGACATTGAGATAAATGACATCTCAAGCCCTGTCGCCCAATGAAACCAATAGGGTTTATAAGCATGGACTGACCGACTCGCACCGCTTTGCCTGGGCAGACTTAGATCCTCTGAGCGGTTTACCAGTACTCGTGTGCGGTCGGTTTCAACTCTGCGTGGAAGCATCATGCAGCCCATCTATTTCTTCAAGCCCCGATGGACGGGGGCTCTTTTAACGCTGATTTTCTCATGAGAATTTGCTTTGAAATAACAAATTACATACAGGTAATCTATGCTAGGCGTTTAGGTTCGGGGCATCAACGTAGTTTTGGGATTGAAATAATGTTATACTGCAATTGGTCACATTTGACTGTTGCTCGGTGGTGTTCATTATATACTCTCTAACTAAATTTACCAGTGGATCATTTGGCCCCCGCCCATCGGAGCTTGAAGAAATACATGGGTTGCATGATCATGCTTCCATGTAGAGCTGAAATCGACCGCACACTATTACTGGTAAACATCTTAGAGGATCTAAGCCTGCCCAAGCAAAGCGGTGCGAGTCCATCCTTATAAACCCTATTGGTTTCATTGGGCGAAAGGGTTTGAGGTGTCATTTCATCTCAATGTCGGGTTAAAGTCCCACAAAATTGGAAGAAACGTCTCCAAAATAACTTATACAGTGTTGATTGGGACGCTAAACTTCAAATCAAACAAACAAACAAAAACCAGTGGAGCATCATATGGGCCCCGTTAAGCGATTTTGGTACTTATCGCCTATGCGAGCAGCGAAGGTTCAGGCGAGCCTGCGCATCCGCGCAGTCTCGCCAGAACCTTTGCTGCTCGCTCAAACAAGCAATGAATCAAGAGGAACCTTCAGACAGAAAGCCATATCCCTGGCACCTCTGAATGGCTTAGCATGCGCAGTTAAAAATTGTCATGACGGAATGCTCGAAGACAAAAATTCGCTTGGCGGGGCTCATATGCAAGTGCCCTAACGCTGCCCAATCACGTTACACCCAGGGATTGTTGTTATTGCTTGACGACGTTATTGTGAGGGGGTAAATTGCCTCGGGACATTTTGAGAGAATTCGCAAGCCTTTCGGTTATTCACTTGTATACATCTGTGTTTGCTGAATTGCCGCACCCGTCTTTTTTGAGGGTCTAGCTGCACTTATTAACGGAAATGAAACGCATCATATCAGCACATGCGAAAAAAAGACAATTTTGCAAGGTTTGACTGGTTTATTTGTATTGGAGTTTAACGGCCCATTCAACACCATTTATGTTTTTTTTGAGCCGGTCATTTTATCTCTCCACACTTTTCCTGGGCAAGCTGGGTAAGCGGTTAACCAGAAACTGACAACTGCCATTCTTGAATCAGCGGAAGGGAGAGAATGACAGTAGAAAAGATTTCATTATCAATTTCCTCGAAAAATGTTGCCGACTCCGACAGGTATCGAACCCGCGTCCTTCTGATCACCAGTCAGGCGCGCATCCGACTAAACTACCGAGGCCGACCTGAGGTAATAAGATTCCCATGGGTGCCGATAAATTCATTATATAATCAGACTTTGAAGTGTGATTATAAAATGTATTTCCATCAACTTTGCATTACGAGAACACGCCAATTTAATTTGGACCCCCTCATACCCCATTTTTATATAGTAAAACTATAAATAGAAAACCATCCCCTGTGCAGGTGAACATTCCCTAGTATAAGCACATGATTACTATGTAGGCTTTCATCCTGTAAAGCTACAGAGTACGTTATGGTCACCTACGAGTAACTATAGCAATAATGAAAGATAGATACTGTCACATGCCCTCGCGGACATTTTAGGCAGGTCTGCGCAGCAACTGTTAATAACAGCCAACTATAGTACAGTAAAACTTCCACTAATGTTTACCTCAATAATTCCCCCATAGCATTTTACTATATATTTAACCTCTGCTCAGCAGCCACCTCTCTCCTCCAGCCAGCAGCCACTTTACTATTTCAAAATTTATTTTTCTCTAAACTACCATTGTGATATATGCATTAATTCAATATAAACAAGTGAAAAGAAACATAAATGATGGAGAGGTGTCAGATGACACCTCTCCATCATTTATTTTTCTTTTAGTACATCCATGCTGAGCTGTCTTCAATAATCACTCTTTTTTGTCTGTCGATAAAAAGCCATACATCATCTCAGACATTTCCCTCTGTTGAACAGCCACCTCCATTAAACAGCCAGTTTTGGAGATTTCCCAGGATGGCTGTTTAATGGAGGTTACACTGTACAAGGAAAAAAAGTGTGATATTAGAGGCTAAAACAAGAGGTACAGTCACAAGCAGATGCTGAAGGCATCTGAGGCCCGCAGCACATGTCGGCATATTGGAGATTTTTTCCTGATATACTCCTGGTTTCAAGGCAGCAGAATAGTATAAAATCCTGCTTAAAACTTTGGTCTAAATCTAATGTAAAATAATGGAAAAACACTGATAGACAGCCAGGAGTGAAATTAAGCGTTTTCTTCTAATTTTCTACTCGTGCATGTGTTGTACTTATTTGTGAGCCACCTCGAGCCCTCTGAGCGTTCCATGGCATATAATGTTACTCAGTGACTGTTGGCTCCTCTCCCTCCCTCTCTCTCTCTCTCTCTCTCTCTCTCTCTCTCTCTCTCTCTCTCTCTCTCTCTCTCTCTCTGAACGTTCTGGCCTACAATGTACATGTTGCTCAGTGTTTCTCTCTCCCTATATCTCTCTCTGAGCATGCCATACATAGATAATACCAGGTGAGTGTCTTTTGATATCAAGTTTATCAGGCAAGGCTTCGAGAACGCTTGTAGAATCGCGAGGCGACTGTACGTGCGTTCTCGAAGCCGAGCTTGATAAACTTGATATCAAATGATACGAATCTAGTATTCTGTTTATCAGTTTATCCCCCTGTACACTCTTGAAATAGCAACTTACCATCAGTTATTGATGGTCTTCAGTGCGTCCCAGCATTCTGGCGATCGATGCATTTAGTATCAACAGACCATATTTTCCCTATGGTATTTTTTTTCATGTAATTGTTCCATTTTTCTCAGTAGCAATAACGTTTTTGTCATTTTTTCAGTGGTCTGGTTCATTCATAAAAGTGCAATGTCATGTTGACGTGATAAAGCTCACTTGACTTGAGATAGCATATCTTTATCAGGTCAATGCGTTGCAATGCAATATATATAGGGGGTAACTGATAAATGTAGCTCAGTGTAAGTGCTCTTGCATCTGGCGGTGCTTGAGGATGCTCGACAGCGCTGAGAAAGTATCGTTTTCTGGCATCATAAACAAGCCGAATGCCCTAGCATGGAATGTCCCTCAGATCAAGACGTTAGCTGGAAGTCTCGATCAATGTCCAGGGAAAACTTAAGATGTCTACAGCAATTATCATACGATTGCTGTGTAATCCAGCAACAATTGCGTGTTTGTAAATGTAAAATACACCTTCTTGGTGATACATTACAAAAACATGCCTATACAAATACAAAAATTTTAACATGAAAAATGGTGATATTTTTCTTATTTCTGCTCAAATTATAGATTGTGGGTACTCAATAGAACCGCCTCGTCGAGGCGGTTCTAACGAGTACCCACAATCTATATTTTAGAGCAGAAATAAGAAAAATAATATTTACCGCTGCAAACCCCAGTTTTATTATATAAAAGTGGGGTTCGAGGGGGTCAAAATTATATAGGCGTGCTTTCGTTATGTAACTCGATGTCTGCAAACATACAACGTGTAAACAACGTCTAAGACATGTATACCCTATGTAGTAACAACTACATTATGACGATGCGTTGACATAGCAATGTCCATTTTGCCCACACGAATACTCGTGTCGATTCCTTCAATTTGATAAAAGCGTACATGTAGACAGATTACTAAACATTTACTCATATTTATAGATAGATATATAGATAGTCGTCCCCGCGTATCGGGGCTTGGAGAAATAGCGTGGACTGTGTGGCGCTTCCATGCAGAGCTGAATATGACCACACATGAGTCCTAGTACGAGTCAACAGCTCTTTTCCAAACACGTGGTGACTCAGAATATTCATAATAGAAGTGAAGGCAATGATGAGAATTGATTTAATTAACCCTTCTCTTGCTGAATATTCAGTTTAGCCACACCCATTTCTGACTTTGAACCAATCAGATTACTTGATGTAATTTATTCCTACAAATTCATAAACTGAATGTCAAACAGTGTAGATCCTAATCAGATGGCTTCTTCAGAAGCCATCTGATCTGGATCTCCACTGTTTGCAAAGATAGGGGTTGTCGTGAACAGCAAGATAAGGGTTAACCCACAGCTCTCATCACAGACACCAAAGGGAAATAAAACACAACAAGAAATAACTAGACTCTAAAAGAAACATCTATAGCGGAAGGCCTAATGGGCAGCTACTTTCCCACAAAATGGCCAATTGCCTATTCAAAACAAAAAAAATTAAGCGACACACACTCAAAGACAAACCATAACAATAACAAACCGCGACAGAAGAACCGCATTGGAACGGTCAGTGAAACGAATTCCACTGGGGTGGGGAGTGCTTAAATCGATTTTGCGCGGCCGCAATCCTCACCCTTACTTTCGTCTCGATTTCGACAAATATTTTGTTAAGTCCCCATGAAGGCCTCCATTATAAGTCAATGGAAACTCTAAGTTGCCATAGCAACCAAACTAAATAGCCGAATTTCATATAAAATACAAAACCTGAAAAGGCAAATTTGGTGAATATTTCCCTATTTCATAGAGCATACGGTTTCTGAGGAGATGATTTTCATTTTTTTTTCTTTGTTTACATATTTGTTTCTATGGCAACCAATAACAAGAGCTCCGCAAGCGGGGCATTATACGCCCGTGGCAATTAGTAAGATGGAGCCTATATATACTGACTGTTGTACAAGTTTGGGTTTGTGGAATGTAACCAAGGAACAATATGTGCTCCATATATTCTTACCTGGCACTATTAATAACCCTCATTTGGCTCATACTACCTGTCTCCAACAAATTTTCATGGTCGGTAATATTCGGTGGACCATAACCTCAAAATAATATAGGCATAACTCTGGCAATAATTGATGGACTGGTATCTTGAAATAATATGCGCTGCTCCACATCATTGTCTAACTATACGTAAAGTTTCAGCTTCATCAGATGTAAAATGTGTGAGGCATATTCCGGAAACAATATATGTTTAGAAAAATATGTGAAAGGGAAATCACTTTGAAAATATTTGGCGGACAGAAACCTCAAAATAATATGCATTGATCCACATCATGGTCTTACTATATGTAAAGTTCATCAGGTGTAAAATGTAAGAGGAGTTATCAGGAAACAGAATATTTAAAAAAAATTGTGAAAGGGGTATATCTCTGGTAATATTTAGCAGACCGTAACCTCAAAATAATATGCTCTGTTCCATATCATGGTCTTATTGTATATAAAGTGTCAGCATCATCGGATCTAAAATGTACATTACGATAACACACACGTGCGAAATAGTGCTTTTATCACATCTCCAAAATGGCTACTGAAGAAAATCCATGATATTCTTCTTATGTATACTGGGAACATAGGTTGTGGGTACTCGTTAGAACTACCTCATTGAGGCGGTTCTTACGAGTACCCACGACCTATGTATTGGAGTAGAAATAAGAAAAATAATATACACCACTGTAAATCCCAGTTTTCTCTTTATTAAGTGGGGTTTAAGGGGGTGTTCACTTCACGGACTTGTTCACGTGACGAGGAGTTATCCGGAAACAAAATTAAGTACGTAAGGGTTACAAAAAATTCAAAGGGGCATAACTCAATAATTATTTGGTGGACCATAACCTAGAAAAAATAGGCACTGTCCCACATTATTGGCTAACCATGGACGAGGTTTCAGCTTGATCGGATGTAAACTGTAGGAGGAGTTATCCGGAAACGAAAAGTTTACCAAAAAATCAAAGGGGCATAACTCTATTATTATTTGGTGGATCATAACCTAGAAACAATATGCACTGCCCCACATCATGGGCTAACCATGGATGAGGTTTCAGCTTGATCGGATGTAAACTGTAGGAGGAGTTATCCGGAAACGAAACGTTTACAAAAAAAAATCAAAGGGGCATAATTATATTAATATTTGGTGGACCGTAACCTCAAAACAATATGCGCTGCCCCACACCATAGTCTAAATATGTATGAAAAGTAGAAGTAAAACAAATATCAGGAATCGATACAATTAACTTACTCCACCCATCAAAGACACCAAAGGGAAAGAAACACAAACAATAAGCGACCAGACCGTAATGGAAACCTAAACAAAGGAATGCCATAAGGACAGTCACTTTCCCACAAAATGGCCATATGGCCATCCAAAATAAAAAGACACAAGTGATACAGACAGTAAGTAACAAACAACAACATAAATAAACCGCCACAGAAGAACCGCCTTGGAACGGTCAGTGGAAAGATTTCCCCCTTGGGGGCTTAAATCGATTTTACGTGGCCACAATCCTCGCCCTTACTTCTGTCGCGATTTAGACAAATAATTTGTTCAGTCCGCATGAAGGCCTCCTAACTCATCAGTGCAACATCTCCGTGAACACAAATATTCAAAGAACCACAGAGGTGAGACAACGGTGAGGACTCGACAGCAAGAAACCACTGAAATGCTGGAGCAAAAGAAAACCAACAGTTACACCCCGATGGGCCCGACCAGAGACAGAGCATCAGGCACCAACCAACATTACCTTGAATTAGATCTCTCCAATTCTCAATAAGCCTTTACGTTGGAACCGTCATAGAATCTGAGGCCTGACCCACCGGCGTGCAATTAAAGAGGGAAGCAAAGTTGCCAACCGTGATTGGGTTAACTGCCATGCATGCAGTCTGTCGTATAACATCCATGTTGTACCCAATCTTTTTATATCGAATAATGATTTTACGAAATTGGGTGCTGAAGTCATTTCGGTTATATATTTTTCTGAATTTATATACTGAAGTTTCAGCTTGATCGGATGTAAACTGTAGGAGGAAAAGTTTACAGCCGGACGGACGGATAGACGGACGGACGCCCGGGGGCATAACATAATACGACCGTTTTTCAAACGGGCGTATAAAAATGAGCAATAGGACTAAAATCATAAAGCAGATTACTTAAGGAACATTGCTTTGAAAGTTTTGACCAAATATATGGAAAGGCGTAGCAGTAATTTCCATTTTTTATTTTTACCCATTACAAGCCAATGGAAACTCTAAGTTGCCATCGTAACCAAACAAGAGAGCCGAATTTCATAAAATACATAAAACCTGTAAAGGCAAATGTGATGAATATTTCCATTAACTATCAGCCTCATAGAGCATATGGTTTCTGAGGAGATGATTTTTAAAGTTTTTTTTTTTTTTTTTTTTTTTTGGATTCCATGACAACCAGTAAAAATTAGCAATAGACCAAAATCATATGGCAGATGGTAGATTGCTTAAGGAACATTTCTATGAAAGTTGTGTCAAAATATCTGCAAAAGGTTTTGCAGTTAATATGATTTTTCAATTTTTCCCATCATAAGTCTATGGAAAATATATGTTGCCGTAGCAACCAAACAAAAAAGCCGAATTTCATAAAAAAAAAAAAAACATAAAACGTGTAAAGGCAAATATGGTGAATATTTCCATAAACTCTCAGCTTTATAGAGCATACGGTTTCCGAAGAGACGATTTTTTAAGTATTTATTATTTTTTTTTTTTCTATTTTTTTTTTTTTTTTTTTTTTTGTTTCCTTGGCAACTAGCAAAAATGAGCAATAGGCCTAAAATCATTTGGCAGATGGTAGATTCATTAAGGAACATTTCTATGAAAGTTGTGTTAAAATATCTACAAAGGCTTGACAGTAAATGACATTTTTTTCAATTTTACCCATTATAAGTCTATGGAAAATCTAAGTTGCCATAGCAACCAAACTAAACAGCCCAACTTCATAAAAAACACAAAAACTGTAAAGGCTAATATGGTGAATATTTCCATAATCTCTCAGCCTCATAGAGCATACGGTTTCTGAGGAGATGATTTTTTAAGTATTTTTTTTTTTTTCCATTTTGATTTCCACGGCAACCAATAGAAATGAGCAGTAGGCCTAAAATTATATGGCAGATAGTAGATTGCCTAAGGAATATATCTATGAAAGGTTTGCAAAAATATCTGCAACGGCTAAGCGGTTAAGGTCATTTTTCAATTTTCCCCTTTATAAGTCTATGGAAACTCTTAGTTACCATAGCAACCGAACTAATGAGCCGAATTTCATAAAACACAAACTTTCAATCCCCAAGCCCAAGGATGCTACAGATAAAATTTTGACCCAATCAGTCCAGTCGCTTCAGAGGAGATGTTGTTTGAAAATGTTGACACAGACGACGCAGACGCAGACGACGCAGACGACGACGGACAGCTGTCTATCCTATAAGCTCCGCCGGAGCCTTCGGCTCTGGTATACTAAAAACGTCTTATTTACTACCAAGGCTCAAATTAGTAAAGATAACACTCTTTTTGAAAACGAAAGTAGACATCCATGCAGAAACTATGAAGCATGCACAAAACACACGGTCACAACTATGACTTACTGACATCCATCCATTTGGTAAACATTTATGATACTTTCTGATATTGTGATACAGCTGATCAATCTTCTCAAAACTACTTATTTCAGTCAAATTGCGCATATAATGTCCGCACTCAAAGCGTGGTTCCGGTTGCTATACATGTTCTACGATAAAGCGGGTAACCAGTGAGGACGGGATTGTGTTTTAATTTAATTTGACGGACAAAGGAACGGCACAAAACAAAACCAGTCTAGACTGGTTACCAGCTTTACATGGAAAAAAATGCATAGTAACCGAATCCAGCTTGAGTGCAGATATTAAGTGCGCAATTTACTAGATTGCATTTTTTATATGTATACATATATTTCTCAGCTTTATGGGCAATATCAGAAAGTAGCGTAACCTGCATTGTGAAGGCAAATGTTTACCCAATCGATGGGTGTCAGTAAATCGTAGTTGTTTTCCGTTGTTTTGTGTATGCTTCATAGTTTCTGCATGGATGTCTACTTTCGTTCTTAAAAAGAGAATTGTCTTTACTAATATGAGCCTGGATAGTAAAACAAGAGGACCAAGCTGGTCCTGTATCGCTCACCTGAGCTAACAGATTCAAAGTTTCAGGAAGTGCCAACCTTTACTGAAGGATTAATGGAAGGACATGGTGATGAAAGGGTAAGCAATTTCTGCAAATCAAGTAGAATGTAACTCTATGATAAATAGGCTGACCTCACCAGTTTTCAAACTCATTCAAGCTTTTATTCCTGACTTGCTAAGAAGATCGAATATAAACTGATGGGGTTATGGTGATGACAAGTTCAAAAATAAGCAATTAACTGCTGCAATCAAAGGGGTGTTACTCTGTGACAAATAGGCAAACCTCAAGAGCTTTTCTGCCTGACTTATTTGTTTGTAAGTTTCATGAACTTCTGATCAAAACTGAAGGGGGCAGCAGTGCTAACAAGGTCGAAAATAGGCATTTTAAAGCAAACAAAGGCACGTAACTCTATGATGAATGTGCTGACTTGGCCAGTATTCAAAGTCATCCAAGGTTTTATTTCCAGCCACCTTACATATAAGTTTCAGAATGATCCGATCAAAACTGAAGGGGCTACGGTGATGACAAGGTCAAAATTTGGCATTTTTAGCAATCAAAGGGATGTCACTCTTAGATAAATGGGCCGACTTGGCCAGTATTCAAACTCATCCAAGGTTTTATCCCCAGCCACCTTACATATAAATTTCAGAAAAATCCGATCAAAACTGAAGGGGCTACGGTGATGACAAGGTAAAAAATCAACATTTTCAGCCATCAAAGGGACATAACTCTGCGATAAATGGGCTTACTTGGCCTGTTTTCGAACTCAACTGAGATTTTATCCCCAGCCACCTTACATATAAGTTTCAGAAAGATCCTATCAAAAACTGAAAGGGCTATGGTGATGACAAGGTCAAAAATCTGCATTTTCAGCAATCAAAGGGACGTAAATCTATGATAAATGGGCCAACTTAGCCGGTATTCAAACTCCTCCTAGGTTTTATCCCCAGTCACCATACATATAAGTTTCATGAAGATCCGATCAAAACTGAAGGGGCTACGGTGATGACAAGGTCAAAAATCGACATTTTCAGCCATCAAAGGGACATAACTATATAGTAAATGGGGGGACTTGGCCGGTTTTCAAACTCATCCGAGGTTTTATCCCCAGCCACCTTACATATAAGCTTCAGAAAGATCCGATCAAAACTGAAGGGGCTACAGTGATAATAAGGTCACAAATCAAAATTTACAGCAATCAAAGGTACCTAACTCTATGATAAATAGGCCACCTTGGCCGGTATTCGAACTCCTCAAAGGTTTTATCCCCAGCCACCTTACATATAAGTTTCTGAAAGATCCTATCAAAACTGAAAGGGCTATGGTGATGACATGGTCAAAAATCGCCATTTTCAGCAATCAAAGGGACTTTTCTCTGTGATAAATGGACCAACTTGGCCGGTTTTCGAACTCATCCGAGATTTTATCCCCAGCCACCTTACATATAAGTTTCAGAAAGATCCGATCAAAACTGAAGGGGCTACGGTGATGACAATGTCAAAAATTGACATTTTCAGCCATCAAAGGGACATAACTATATAGTAAATGGGGCGACTTTGCCGGTTTTCGAACTCATCCAAGGTTTTATCCCCAGCCACCTTACATATAAGTTCCAGAAAGATCTGATCAAACCTGAAGGAGCTACAGTGATGACAAGGTCAAAAACCAACATTTTCAGCAATCAAAGGGACGTAACTCTATGATAAATAGGCCACTTTGGCCCATATTCGAACTCATCCAAGGCTATATCCCCAGCCACCTTACATATAAGTTTCAGAAAGATCCGATCAAAACTGAAAGGGCTACGGTGATGACAAGGTAAAAAATCGTCATTTTCAGCAATCAAAGAGACGTTACTCTATAATAAATGGACCGACTTGGCCGGTTTTCGAACTCATCCAAGGTTTTATCCCCAGCCACCTTACATATAAGTTTCAGAAAGATCCGATCAAAACTGAAGGGGCTATGGTGATGACAAGGTCAAAAATCGGCATTTTCCGCAATCAAAGGGACGTAAATCTATGATAAATGGGCCAACTTGGCTGGTATTTGAACTCATCCCAGGTTTTATCCCCAGTCACCTTACATATAAGTTTCAGAAAAATCTGATCAAAACTGAAGGGGCTACGGTGATGACAAGGTCTAAAATTGACGTTTTCAGCCATCAAAGGGACATAACTATATAGTAAATGGGGCGACTTGGCTGGTTTTTTAACTCATCTGAGATTTTATCCCCAGCCACCTTACATATAAGTTTCAGAAAGATCCGATCAAAACTGAAGGGGCTACAGTGGTAACAAGGTCAAAAATCAACATTTTCGGCAATCAAAGGGACCTAACTCTATGATAAATAGGCCACCTTGGCCGGTATTCGAACTCATCCAAGGTTTTATCCCCAGCCACCTTACATATAAGTTTCAGAAAGATCCAATCAAAACTGAAAGGGCTACTGTGATGACAAGGTCAAAAATCGTCATTTTCAGCAATCAAATGGACGTTATTCTGTGATAAATGGACCAACTTGGCCAGTTTTCAAACTCATCCAAGATCTTATCCCCAGCCAAGTTACATATAAGTTTAAGGAAGATTCGATCAAAACTGGAAGGGCTACGGTGATGACAAGGTCAAAAATCAGCATTTTCAGCAATCAATGGGACGTTACTCTAAGATAAATGGGCGGACTTGGTCGGTTTTCGAACTCATCCGAGATTTTATCCCCAGCCACCTTACATATAAGTTTCAGAAGATCCGATCAAAACTGAAGGGGCTACAGTGATGAAAAAGTCATAAATCGACATTTTCAGCCATCAAAGGGACATAACTATATAGTAAATGGGGCGACTTGGCCGGTTTTCGAACACATCCGAGGTTTTATCCAAGCCACCTTACATATAAGTTTCAGAAAGATCCGATCAAAATTGAAGGGGCTACAGTGATAACAAGGTCAAAAATCAACATTTTCAGCAATCTAAGGGACCTAACTCTATGATAAACAGGCCACCTTGGCCGGTATTCGAACTCATTCAAGATTTTATCCCCAGCCAGGTTACATATAAGTTTCAGAAAGATTCGATCAAAACTGAAAGGGCCACCGTGATGACAAGGTCAAAAAGCAGCATTTTAAGCAATCAAAGGGACGTTACTCTAAGATAAATGGCGGGACTTTGTCGGTTTTCGAACTCATCCGAGATTTTATCCCCAGCCACCTTACATATAAGTTTCAGAAAGATCCGATCAAAACTGAAGGGGCTACGGTGATGACAAGGTCAAAAATTGACATTTTCAGCCATCAAAGGGACATAACTATATAGTAAATGGGGCGACTTGGCCGGTTTTCGAACTCATCCAAGGTTTTATCCCCAGCCACCTTACATATAAATTTCAGAAAGATCTGATCAAAACTGAAGGAGCTGCAGTGATGACAATGTCAAAAATCAACATTTTCAGCAATCAAAGGGACCTTACTCTATGATAAATAGGCCACCTTGGCGGGTATTTGAACTCATCCAAGGTTTTATCCCCAGCCACCTTACATATAAGTTTCAGAAAGATCCGATCAAAACTGAAAGGGCTACGGTGATGACAAGGTCAAAAATCATCATTTTCAGCAATCAAAGGGACGTTACTCTGTGATAAATGGACCAACTTGGCCGGTTTTCGAACTCATCCAAGGTTTTATCCCTAGCCACCTTACATATCAGTTTCGGAAAGATCCGAACAAAACTGAAGGGGCTACGGTGATGACAAGGTCAAATATCTGCATTTTCAGCAATCAAAGGGAAGTAACTCTATAATAAAAAGGCCGACTAGGCCGGTTTTCGAACTCATCCGAGCGTTTATCCCCAGTCACCTTACATATAAGTTTCAGAAAGATCCGATCAAAACTGAAGGAGCTATTGTGATGACAAGGTCAAAAATCTGCATTTTCGGCAATCAAAGGGACGTAACTCTATCATTAAAGGGCCGACTTGGCCGTTTTTCGAACTCATCCAAGCTTTTATCATCAGCCACCTTACATATAAGTTTCAGAAAGATCCGATCAAAACTGAAGGTGCTACGGTGATGACAAGTATTTTCCATTGTAAGTCTATGGGAAATTGGAATTGCCATAGCAACCAAAGTTTTCATTCAATTTTGATAAAAAGCTAAATTCTTCGTTGCCCCACCCAAGACATCTACAGATAAGAAATGATTGAGATCAGCCTGCAGGCTGCAGAGATATAACTGGTCAAAGGTGGTGACGGCAGACGACGGACGGCGGATGACCAGTTATACTAAAAGCTCCCCTGGAGCCTTCGGCCCAGGTGAGCTAAAAACCGTTTGTTTAAAACTTTGTCTAGAAGTTTCTAAAAATGTTTTATTTTGATGGTAAGTGTTCAAATTATAGCAAAATGCCAAAATAACTTTGAAAAGACATTAGCAAGTGGCCTGACCCCAAGTAGCTGTGTCACGAATTCCTGTTATAGAGGTCATAATATCCGAATGGAATCTCATCACGTGAACAAGTCCGTAAAATGAATAGCCTTCAACCTCATTTTATATAGAGAAACATGGGGTGTACAGGGGTATACATTATTGTCTTCTTTCTGCTCCAAGACATAGGTAGAACCGCTTCAATAACAAGCACCCACAACCTATGTTTGCAATATAAATAAGAAACAATTCACGGCTTTGCATCAGAAAAGTATACATTTTGGAGATGTAAAAATGCATTATGTGTTATCAGAATGTGCATGAACATGTGTGTATAATATGCAAATAAGTATTAAGGCTTGAAAAATATTAGCATATTGAACATGTATATTAACACGGAAAACCTCTTGGTTAGTGCACACTGTGCTTGTCAGTTTCCATGTATCATATATACATCGGGCATCAAATCTACTGTATCATATATATGATACATTGGGAATTAAAATATTTACATCTAGTGAAGTTGAGAAAAAAAAATGACTACGCCCACGGGCGTAGACCATCTTAAGGACGAGTTTTGCTCCAGAAGCATTTAAGGGCATGACTAGTTGAATGTTATTTTCTATTAGCATGTCATCCGTGTTATTGTCTACGCTTGCGGATGTAGACTACATACGGCTTACTTTTGCTCCAGAAGCATTAAAGAACATGTCATTACTGGTCGAATGACATATTCTATTGACTGGTCATCGGTGTAACATGTTATCATGATAAATAACTTGGATTTACCGGAACACTTCCGTAAGTTTATCACACATTCTTCGCTTACAAAATAGCAATGTTTTCTGGGGGATCATTGATTCCTTTGTTGAATTTCGAAAATATGTGAGGGTCACTGATGAGGCCTTATTGGCCGAAACTAGCTAGTCTGGCCCAGAAAACATGGACATTCCTTATTTTCCAGTTCTGCGGTGTATTCCTTGCTTCCAAAGGATAACCCTTTCTAGAATATATTTGATATGGTATTGCCTTTCCCCCGAGCATGCAGTCCATCTATATATGTTTGTTTTCACTAAAACTAACAAAAACGCAGATGCATCTGTCCTACTAATTTTTCGCTTCATTTGTAAGAGTGGTTGTCATGGTAAAATATTGGTAGTTTTGTTTATATATGAAACTGGAGTCAACTTTTGAAATATTTGGCTAATATACAAGTTTTCGTATTAACTGAGACATTTATACAGGCTACACATGAACAGCTTTTTCATTTCACTTCCAATCCGATGACTGCACAAATTGATGTGCGGTAAGCATAGATTCAAGACTTGAATTCCGTCTAACCGAAGAAGCTGAGTCGATGATGCAGAAGCATATGCTTGCCAACCATAGTCTACTACGAATAAGTGAGTTGTAGATAGCCATTATTTTATCTGCCCCATATTTAGTTCATGAGATTTAGATCTTTATTAGATTTTGCTACCAAGTCTGTTATTTAAGAAATGAAATTTATTTTTCTGCAGTTCATGGAAGAATGAACGCAGTGGGTCGCGTGCAAAGTAAATGAACCCTGAAGGGGTTCATGTAAACCTTGCTAGCGACCCACTGTCGTTCATACTTTCATGAAAAGCAGAAAAAATGAGTTTATTTTTTATATTTACATTATTTGTCCCTCATCACTGGACGAAAAAATGTTTGTAGGGCAAACTCTTAAAGCTGAAAAACATTTACACGCTATTTTTCTACAAAGAGCGTAGCAGCGTTGACGTCATCAACGCCCGTAGAGAACAATGGTTTAGAATGACGTCACTTAACGTCACTGAAAATCATGTGATTCGATGCGTTCATGGAAGTATGAACGCAGTTGTTTTCTATAGGTTTACATTAGACTTTACACTTGAAATGTAAATATATGTTTATGTCAGCCCAACTGGCTATCACATGTTATTCCTAAGAATTTAGCTTCAGTTTCATATTCCAGTGTTTTGTTCCCTGTTTGCAATTTAGGTATATTTCCATGCAGAGTTCCTGGATGATTTTACAATACAACTTCAGTTTTATTCGAGGCGATTTTGATACCCAACAACGCTGCCCATGCCTCAATTGTATTCAAGGTCTGCTGCATGAGATGCATCAAATGGGATTTACTGCGCCCTGATGTCCAGATTGCCGAGTCATCCGCATATTGAGACAGCTTCCACGACAGATCTTTTAGCGCATCACATTGAGTGTTGATCAGAATGTTAAACAAAATTGGACTAAGAACATTAACCTGTGGAGAACCGTTGTCAAGTACCTTACCTTCGGACAAGTTATATCCAACCCTTACCTGTATTTTTCTATCCTTAAGGAAGTCCTGTACCCAGCCTAATAACCTGCCTTTGATATTGACTTTGTTTAACTGCATTAACACTCCATTGGTCCACATAAGATCAAAAGCTTTTTATAGATCAGGGAATATACACAGAAGGTCCCTGTTCTCTGTTTTAGCTTTCAGTCTTGCAAACCTAATTTTTCCCAAATCCGCACTGACTTGTAAGTCTGTTTGCAATTATAGTTTCCATGACCTATGTTAAAGAAATTCGCCTATAAGATCCTGGTTCATGCCTGGTTCATGGGGGGTGGGGGTGGGTATTTAGTACCAGAAGCGGTGTTATTGATCCAAGTTTTCATTGGTCTAGCAGTTTACCCTCAGCCCACGAGTTGTTAATTAATTGTAAAAGTCGCCATTTGCATTTGTCAGAAGCATTTTTAACATATCGTAGTGAATTGTGTCAATCCCAGGAGCAGTGCTCTGTTTCTTATTTAGCGCGGTTGTAAATTCCTTAAATGTAAAAAGCTCATTGCATGCCTCACCCATGCCCATCATGATGATTTCCTGCACTGTCAGGATCGTTTCAGGTTCAGGTTCAAGTTTTCTTAGTCCGAAACTGTGGTCAAGTAATTCATTGTCACTAACTTTTTTGGTATTGGTTAACTAGTGTTTTTGCCTTATCTTCATTTTCATGGTATCGAATATTTTTTAGTTTCAGTTTTTCCAATGGCCTGAATGGTATTCTCTTGAATTGCATGACCCCGCAGAAAAAGCGACCGACTGAAGTCGGTTGATTTTCTAAGAGTGCCCTAAAATCACCGTGTCATTTTGTCATTCTGTCAGTCTATCTGTCCGTCCGTAACCCGTTTGTGAAAATTGGTGATAGTGACTAAACTGCTTGGAATATTTAAACAATTTTTGGCATACTGATAGATATCAATGAGATCTAACCAATGAACTTGCGAAATATTACAGTCCATTTAGTATAGCCTCGCCGAGGCGAAAAAAGTGAAAATTTTCGAACTGCTTCTTCTCGGAAACCGTTGGGCCGATTGAAGTCAAATTTCATATGGAGCCTCTATGGGATGGAGGAAACCAAAATTTGCTCATTGGGTCCAGGTAACATGACCAAAATGGCCGCCAAGCCATATATGGTAAAAACCCTTAAAAATAGTCTTCTCCAGAACCACTTGGCAGATTTCCACGAAACTTGATAAATAGCATCTGGGACGTAGGCCCATCATAAATTGCTAAAACGGTGACCCTGGGTTGACCTTGACCTTCTTTGTGCCTAGGTCAAACTTTGACACATATGCTTTTGTATTGGAAAAGTGAGAATGCATTTTATCCTGCAAACGATTCAGAATACAGTACTAAAGCAGAAGATATATTTTTGCTCCTTACGATAAGGCGCATTTATTGGGGGAACCGTTTTAGGTCCAGGTCACATGACCAAAATGGCCGCCATACCCATATATGGTAACACGCATAAAGCTAAAAGCATCCGGCGGGTCGTGCACTTCAGCTGAAGCACTGGTTTGGATTGCCTTTTGAAGGCCTTTTCACCGGCTGCTAGGTTCATCATAGAGTGAGGCTAGAAGTCTCACTGTCACTTCGGGTTTGGGCGAGACTAGAAGTCTCACCGTCTATTGTCTGGCTTGAAGGAGACTAGAAGCCTCACTAACAAGTTGTTGACTTGAGCAAGACTAAAAGTCTTGCTTGTTGTTTACTAGCTTGAGCGTATTAGAAGCCTCGCTTGCAAGTTGCTGATTATTTGACAGCTTGAGCGAACTAGAAGCATCGCGTTCAAATTTGCTATCTCGAGCGAGACTAGAAGTCCCACTTTCAACTGACTGGCCATCTTGGTAAGCCCAACTGAGATTTCGAACTAGAAGCTCAGAAATCTCGACAGAACTAGAACCCCGTGTCATTTAAGTGGACTAGAAAGGAAATCCACGGACAGAGCGTTGTCTAGAAGACACATTTCTGGATCTGTGCGATGTAGAAAACCGAACTTTCCTTTATGTTTAGTGGATACTTCCAAAATATCAGCATAGTTTGTTAACCAGTGAACTCGAGTAATCAGTATACCTAATGTTTACTGGGTAATGCTTTATCTTTGAACATCTTCTAGTTACAATTTGTCTTTCATCTCTGTGGTTGTCCCTTATGGTATATCCCATTATTTTTCCTCCCTGCCCAGCTAGTTGTACCTGAATGGAGCCACCCACATTTTCCGTGAGCCTGACCCTTTAAACATCTGGCCTGGTGCAGTAATGACAACCTACGCAGGGCAAATCTACAGCTTGTGTGTCAGATAGATGCATTTTCTGTTTACCTGACCCGAGACCCAACGTCCCCATCAGCACCACCTAGGCCCACCCGGAGACGCCGCCCCAAACCCTGCTACCAGAGATGAAATAAAATCTCAATTCCTGCCGCCCCATGATACCAACATAGCCTATATGTGTGGACATATATGTTGAAAATATCTGAGGGTCACTGATGAGGCTAATTGGCCGAAACTAGCTAGTCTGGCCCAGAAAATATGTACACTCCAAATTTTTCACTTCTGTGGTGTATTCCTTGCTTCCAAAGGATAACGCTTTTATAGATCTAGAACATATTGATACCTTTTTCCCTCTATAATAGCATGACGGCGGGTCAGACCTCAGATTCTATGACTGTTCTAGCGTAAAGGCTTGCTTCAAAACATTAATTTTAGTTAATGTTAGCTGGTGCCAGATGCTTTGCATCTGGATGGGCTCACCGGAGTCTAACTTTTGCGTTTTCATTTTGCTCAGCATATCACTTCGCCGTTGTTTCATCTCTGTAATTGTTTGATTTTGTTCTCGGAATGTAGCACTGAGTTAGAAAGCATTCATGCGGACTGAATTAATTATTTATCTTGGCCACGACAGAAGTAAGGACGAGGAGTGTGGATACGTAAAAACGATTTAAGCCCTCAATGAAATACCTTTTACTGACCATAAAAAGGCGCTTCATCGGTTCTTCTGTGGTGTTTATTTTTGTTATAGTTCTTCCTTGAATGTGTATATCGCTTATACATTGTTGTTTTGGATAGCCATTTCTGTTCTTCTGGCGTTCCGCTCATTACGAAAACACGCCTATACAAATACATTGAAAAATTAGCCCCTGAAAACTCGATATTTTAGAAGAAAATTCGAGATATTTTTCTTATTTCTGATCAAAATATAGATTGTGGGTACTCGTTAGAACCGCCACGATGAGGCGGTTCTAACGAGTACCCACAATCTATATATATTTTAGAGCAAAAGTAAGAAAAATAAAATTTACCCCTGTAAACCCCAGTTTTACTATATAAAAGTGGGGTTCAGGGGGGGGGGGGTCAAAGTCATATAGGCGTGTTTTCTTGATGTAATTATGTTTCCATTAGGGTCTAGTTATTTCATGTTATTGTTTCTTTCCCTTTGGTGTCTCTGATGATGAAAGGTGAGGGTTAATTGTATCGATTCCTGATCTTTGCCTTCACTTCTATTTTAAGAAACCGAACCTTACTAACATACGGTCATCCCTTAAATCGACGACTATGGTGGCCAGAATCCTCGCCCTAGGTCTCTTTCATGATTTAGACAAATATTATTTGACCATCAAGGGCTTTTTACTTTAGAGTGGCTTTTCCGGTAACATAGAATTAAATGAATACAGAGAGATGAAACAACGATGAGAACTCGACAACATGAAATAACTGAAGTGTGGGAGCACAAAACAAAACCACCAGCTGTACTTCGATTGGCCCGACCAGAGACAGAGCATAAAGTACCAACAGACTTACTTGCAAAATTTATGTTAAACGTGATGATTTTGATTTCGAGATAGTAAATTTTCCTTTTTTGGACGTTGATGTACCTCCTGCGACATCGTACGGGGTTTATATTTCGCACTTAATTTGCTAGAGTGTCTAGTCATGTATCCGACTTCAACACTCGTAATAAATTATTAACCGCTAAACTTCTTAATCAGGGGTATCGGTATCATAAACTACGTAAAGCCTTTTCTAAGTTTTAGAGACGTCATTCTGATTTGGTTTCGAAATTCAATGATGGACTTAAAACACTTCTGCAACAAGGCCTATCGGAACCCGACTTCTATAGTGACTTAGTATATAAAGGGTGTCTTTCATTTGTGCCCATGCATGTTTTTTCTTTAAACTTTGTATATTAATAACTCAGCATATACAACCTATAAAACTGTATTTAATAAATTATATAAATCAAAGTAGGACTAAGGAGGCCACTCTTACTGACTCCCTCCACGAGCTGGTGTCTGTCTCTAAATAAGTGCGTCTTAAAGCTTATGTTTTATTTAGTTTCAAGATCTGTGAACTGGATTGAATGCAGAACTCCATAGGCATTCCTTCGATACTAATAAACCTTTTGAATTAATTAAAGTTTACATTTTCTGATAAAATAATTAACAAAAATCTCATTTTTTAATTAAAATTTTAAAAAATTATCAAAATTCAATCCCTAAGATAAATATTTTCTAGTCTTTGTCAAGATTTCATTTTGCTAGGAAAACTTGCCATATGTATCTTCTTTAGCTATGCCAAATTTCATGAAAATCCGAAACCGGTAACACTGTAGTTTTACACCTTTAATTGATGTAAGTCGTTTCTGCAAAATTTACTGTTTTATTGAAATCATCCAAGAACCTTACGAGAAGGCAATTCGTAACACTTACGTAATAAAAATGAGACTATACAAATCAAAATGAATACATATTGAGCTGATCTAGCTTAGAAACTATTAAAATATCTTGAATTTCTGATATTTTCCTTTCATTTATAGACTATGATCTATCTAAAATAGTAGATAGTTAACCACTGAATCGAAAGGAATTCTAATCAACAAATTAGACAAGCTTCCTACGCTATACTGGTTACCAAAACTTCATAAAAAAACTTACAAAGCACGATTTATTGCAAATTCTAGCTCTTGCACTACCACTGAACTTTCTAAATTATTAACTTCCTGTCTTACTGCTATTAAAACGCATGTAATTAAATATTGTGAAAAAGTCTTTGGAAGATCAGGAAGAAATCTGTTTTGGTCTATAAAAAATTCGAATGAGGTTTTAAATAAATTGAAATCTAGACATTTTCGTGCTTCTAGTCTGTCTACTTACGATTTTTCCACTCTTTATACTACACTTCCTCATAATCTTATAAAAGAAAAGCTTAATGATTTAATTGAATGGGCTTTTCACAGAGAAGATTCTCTCTATCTTGCATGTAATGTCAGAAATGCATTTTTCACTTCTAAAGAACATAAGAGTTATACATTTTGGTCATGTCAGAAAGTGTGTGATGCCCTCACCTTTCTACTTGACAATATTTATATTAGATTCGGTACTAAGTTATTTAGACAAATTGTGGGTATTCCGATGGGTACTAATTGCGCACCTCTTGTGGCTGATCTGTTCTTGTATTGTTATGAAAGAGACTTCATTTTCTCGCTTTCCATTGATATTTAATCTGAAATTATTGAAGCGTTTAGCTCTACTTCTAGATATTTAGATGATTTATTAAATATTGATAATACCTATTTTGATGGTTTGATCAGTCAGATTTACCCCCTAGAACTTCAGTTAAATAATGCAAATTCTTCTGATACCGAGGCCCGGTTTTTGGATTTACATCTATCTATTGTAGATGGATTTGTTTCGTGCAAAATTTATGATAAACGCGATGACTTTGATTTTGAGATTGTAAATTTTCCTTTTTTGGATAGTCATGTTCCTCGTGCGCCATCCTATGGCGTTTATATTTCGCAATTTATTCGATTTGCTAGAGTGTGTAGTCATGTAACTGACTTCAACACTCGTAATAAATTATTAACGGCTAAACTCCTTAATCAGGGTTATCGGTACCATAAACTACGCAAAGCCTTTTCAAAATTTTATAGACGCCAATCTGATTTAATTTCAAAATTCAATATTGGACTTAAATCTCTTCTGCAACAAGGTCTATCGGAACCCGAATTTTATGGTGACTTAGTATATAAATTCAGAAAAATATATAACCGCAATGACTTCAGCACCCAATTTCGTAAAATCATTCTTCGATATAAAAAAATTGGGTACAACATGGATATTATACGACAGACTGCATGCATGGTAGTTAACCCAATCACGGTTGGCAACTTTGCTTCCCTCTTTAATTGCACGCCTGTGGGTCAGGCCTCAGATTCTATGGCGGCTCCAGCGTAAAGGCTTATTGAAAATTAGAGAGATAATGTTGGTTGGTGCCTGATGCTCTGTCTCTGGTCGGGCTCATCGGAGTCTAACTGTTTGTTTTCTTTTGCTCCAGCATTTCAGTGGTTTCTTGCTGCCGAGTCCTCACCGTTGTCTCACCTCTGTGGTTCTTTGATTTTTGTGTTCACGGAGATGTTGCACTGATGAGTTAGGAGGCCTTCATGCGGACTGAACAAAGTATTTGTCTAAATCGCGACGGAAGTAAGGGCGAGGATTGTGGCCACGTAAAATCGATTTAAGCCCCCCAGTGGAAATCTTCCACTGACCGTTCCAAGGCGGTTCTTCTGTGGCGATTTATTTATGTTGTTGTTTGTTACTTACTGTGTTTGTTTGTTTGTATTGGTGTTTTACGGCCCAGTCAACACTATTTACGTCATTTTTGAGCCGATCAGTTTACCTATCAACACTTTCCTGGGCAGGCTTATACGTAAGCGGTTAACCAGTACAGTGCACATTCTTTCGCCAGAAACTGACAACTGCCCTTCTTGAATCAGCGGAAGGGAGAGAATGACCGTAGAAAAGATTTCATGATCAATCTCCACGAAAGAATGTTGCCGACCCCGGCGGGAGTCGAACCCGCGTCCTCATGATCACCAGTCAGACGCGCATCCGCCTGAGCCACTGAGGCCGGCGTTACTTACTGTGTGTATCAATTGTGTCTTTTGGTTTTGGATGGCCATATGGCCATTTTGTGGGAAAGTAACTGTCCTTATGGCCTTCCTTTGTTTAGGTTTCCATTATGGTCTGGTCGCTTAATGTTTGTATTTCTTTCCCTTTGGTGTCTTTTATGGGTGGAGTAAGTTAATTGTATCAATTCCTGATCTTTGTTTTACTTCTACTTAACAACATACATTGCTTTTTTTATTAGCAGAAAAATTATTGTGAACATGTGCAACTTTATTTAATGACTTTGCATAAGTCATCCTACTCAAATAGATGTAAGGCAATGAGATCAATTATTTTCATTTCTATACCAAGTTGGTATGCAAGGGCGCAGAATATTTGGTGTAAACAAAGCTGTCACATGACCTAGAGAAATTTTGCTTTTGGACAGGGAAAGAAACAGTTTCCTTCCTTATAGTACACATGCATAAATATGTCTCTTTTCTGCATTGGTATTGTAATTGTTGACATTTCTTTAGTGTCTTATTTTTCTTGGGCGAATTTTATTCATAGATATATACAAGTAAATTTCTACTAACAGTATTTACTATGAATAATATACCTCATAGATATATACTTTAGTGCCCAATACAAAACTACTTTTCTGTCAATCATTTTTGACGTAATTACCTAGTGGATCTGTATGTTATTTAGTGGGCGTGGTTTAGTATGCATTAAAGTTAGTAAGCATATTTTCTAGTGTTTTTATTAGTAAATGTTTGATTAAAACTATGTCACTGATAGTTGAAATCGAATATATTTGGCGCCATATATTTATATTGAATTTATGTCACTGTATCATTAATTTAACCGCAACCTGATAATTTGCTACATAGCTGCAATATGAGTGTCTTCCCTTTGACATAATAATAGCTGACAAGTAAAAGCTTTAGTAAAGCTTTTCATTCACAATCTAAGTTCGATTGTCAACCCAGTTTGTTGTTTAGTTTTAGGTTTAACGTCCCCGTCAGCACCGTAAAGGTCATTTTGGAGTCGTTGTTTCCAAAATTGTGGGACATTTTCTCAATATTAAGATGAAATATGACCTCTCCATCCTCTTGGCAATTATTGCAGTTGCAGTTTTCTGTCAGACGATTTCTGCACATTAACCTCCCTTGAATTTCTAAAAATAAATGTTCTATTTGACTGGAAAACGGATATATCTATAACTAATTGATGTGGTATGAAAATATGTTTCATACGGTGGAATTTTCTTATAATATCCTTTTATGAGAATGTCTTGTTTCTGTGAATTTCTTTGTTGTATGAAAACTAAAACCTCTCTAAAAGATGTATTATTCTGTCCACCTTGCTGATTTAATCACTCGATATATCTATATCCTGACCAGATATTGAACAGACAGGCAATATTTTACGGTTTTGTATAATGTTATTAGGTGCAACATGCATTCATGCATGGCTGCGTTGAAAACAATGATCTATGCTTGCAGATTCTGATTCTTTTATGTAGAGGTGGTGACGACCCTGATAGGACTGCTCCTGCTGAAGCTGTCAGATCTGGATCTCCACTTTTTTCCTAGATCTGTCTGACCACAAACTTAGTTTTGTGGGATATTATCGGGTGCAACATGCATTCATATATGACTGCGTTGAGAACAGTGATCATTGCTTGCAGATTCTAATTCTTTTATGTACAAGTAGTGACGACCCTGATAGGACTGCTCCTACTGAAGCAGTCAGATCTGGATCTGCACTGTTTGTCTAGATGTTTGTCCATTAACTTAGGGCCATTGACCCGTTTTTTCTGTGTGGAATGTGGTCTTTCTCTTGATTTATAGCAGAGTTCATTAAAAAAAAAAAATGCGGGCAGTGGAGGCCCTGATCAGGCGCCGGAATCTGCGGCGTCTGATCCTGCCCTGCACTGTTTGCCGGGATGCCTCCTTTGGTACTGGATGGGTTAGTGATGTCACTGGGGTGCAACATGCAGTCATGTATGGCTGCGTTGAGAACAATGATCTATATTTGCAGATTCTGGATCTTTCAATGTGCCCTCCACCTGTAGATATTGATTGTCAGCAAACTGTATTTCGAATCCCACCTATTTTTGTGTAGCTCTAATTCAGCCACAACTAACAACTGCAACCTGAGCCAGGCGGTTTATCGTGTAAATGTCCTAAATGTTTGGACAGAAGAGTAACCAGGGCAGACCCAGATTGATCAGCTTCTTTCCGATCAGGGTCTTCACTTTTTGCTGTTCTAACTAGTTTAAACATGTCCATATTTGTAAACTAAGACTGTGATTGCAGTATATGTACATGTACGTCCAGACTTTTGGGTATTTTTGCGGTAACTGTATACTTGTCCCACTGCCACTTTATAGCACGGTTATAGAGATCAAAAAGAGGGAGGAGAGGGGAGGAAAAAAAAAAAAAAAAAAAAAAAAATTTTTTTTTTTTTTTTTTTTTTTTCTCTTCATCTTTAATGAGCCGTGTTATGAGGAGGTCGTGATACATGTTATTGTATGTTTTTCCTTGTTTCATTGTTTCTTTGCATTAATCTAGTTTAATTCTTTCACGTTAGTATGTCCATCAGGGCTTTCCTGTTTTCTTAATAAACTTTGAAACTATTTTCTGGTCCTTTGGAGTCATTGAGTTCATTTGGTATCATTTTGAAAATAGAGTTCTGCTTTATCCGGTGATAGAGGGCGTGGCCGGTGTTGCATATCTCAGTACTGGTCATGAACAGACTCAATAAAACCGAGTCTGCTATTTTCGTTTAGTTGGTGTATTCCTTGCTTCCAAAGGATCTCACTTCAGAACTTATTTATTTTCACTGTAGCTGGTGTTGTGCCGTGTGGCGGCCGTAAAACGTCTCCTCGTACATCATCATAGTTTTCTTAACTCGCATATGCGGGTAAGAGTGACTGTAGGTAAACACCGACGGCCCAGGCGGATTCGGAGCAGATATTGTTATTTGATTTTCATAACGGGAGAGATTGCGACAGCTTATGTGAGACAGGGCCATTCTGATTTAATTTCAAAATTCAATATTGGACTTGAATCTCTTCTGCAACAAGGTCTATCGGAACCCGAATTTTATGGTTACTTAGTATATAAATTCAGAAAAATATACAACCGCAATGACTTCAGCACCAAATTTCGTAAAATCATTCTTCGAAAGATTGGGTACAACAGGGATGTTATACTGCATGCATGGTTGTTAACCCAATCACGGTTGGCAACTTTGCTTCCCTCTTTAATTGCACGCCGGTGGGTCAGGCCTCAGATTCTATGACGGTTCCAACGTAAAGGCTTATTTAGAATTAGAGTGATCTAATTCAAGGTAATGTTGGTTGGTGCCTGATGCTCTGTCTCTGGTCGGGCCCATCGGAGTCTAACTGTTGGTTTTCTTTTGCTCCAGCATTTCAGTGGTTTCTTGCTGTCGAGTCCTCACCGTTGTCTCACCTCTATGGTTCTTTGATTATTTGTGTTCACGGAGATGTTGCACTGATGAGTTAGGAGGCCTTCATGCGGACTGAACAAATTATTTGTCTAAATCGCGACGGAAGTAAGGGCGAGGATTGTGGCCACGTAAAATCGATTTAAGCCCCATCCCCCCCCCCCCCCAGTGGAAATCTTTCCACTGACCGTTCCAAGGCGGTTCTTCTGTGGCGGTTTATTTATGTTGTTTTTTGTTACTTACTGTGTGTATCACTTGTGTCTTTTTATTTTGGATGGCCATATGGCCATTTTGTGGGAAAGTAACTGTCCTTATGGCCTTCCTTTGTTTAGGTTTCCATTATGGTCTGGTCGCTTCATGTTTGTGTTTCTTTCCCTTTGGTGTCTTTGATGGGTGGAGTAAGTTAATTGTATCGATTCCTGATCTTTGTTTTACTTCTACTTATACGCTAGCACAGCAGCTTGTTCGACGTACTGTCATTACTCAACAGTAAAAAACAAGAGGTCCATGGGCCACAATGCTCAACAGAGCTCAGGGGGCCACTGCCCACTGGCAGCAATGTATTTTAATTAACCATGGAAGCCCTGTGCCCTAGGATGCTACAGATAAAATTTGGACCCAATAAGCCTCGTGGCTTTAGATTCGATGTCGCTTGAATGTGTTGTTGCAGGACAACAGATGACAATTGACAATTTCCCATCTGTGGCAACAAATAGGCCAAAAAAGAACATTATTAAAGGAACATTGCCATGAAAGTGACAAAATATCTTGAAAGGCATTAGTCATTTTTCAATTTTCCCCATTATAGGACAATGGAAACTCATAGCTTGGTATAGCAAACAAACCAAAGAGCCAAAGTTCATAGACCAGTGCTCAGGTGGACACTGCCCAATGGCAGCCATGTATTATAACATGATATGATTTTATTATAACAATTATAAAGTCTCCCAAACAAACCCCATACCCAAATGAGCACCCATGTGGACTGTATCTGAAATATTAGGTGTTTTATAATGTAGAGAGATCAGGGCATGGACCCAATGGAGCCCTGGTTGGTGTCACTAAATGCGTCTTATCAAAAGGAACAAAGACATATATGGTTTATCAGTGGGAATATGTATGGTTCCTGAGATGTAAGGCCTTTTAAGCAATGGAGGGAATCGGGCATGGCAGATCCCAGAAAAGCCCAAGATTGTTGTCAATGAATAAGTCTTATCATAAGGATCAAGAGTATATACGGTTAAACGGTGGGGATCTGAATGGTTTTTGAGATATGAGGCAATTTTATGAAGTGGCAGGGAGAGAAATGGCCCCTGTGATCCCCAAAGACGGGGTGACTGAATGTGTCTAATAACAATGAGCAAGAATGTATGTGATTATAGGATGGGGATTTGAATGGTTTCTGAGATATATGGCCTATTATGAAGTTGAGTCTTATCATAAGGAACAGGAATAAATATGGTTATGGGGTGGGGATCTGAACGGTTTCTGAGATATATGGATTTTAATGAAGTAAAGGGGTGGGGCATGGCCTGTGACACCCCGGGGGGACCTGCATGCTGGTGTCACTGATTGCGTCTTATCATAAGGAACACGAATATATATGATTAAGGGGTGGGGATCTGAACGGTTTCTGAGATATATGGATTTTCATGAAGTAAAGGGGTGGGGCATGGCCTGTGGGACCCCGGGGGGACCTGCATGCTGGTGTCATTGATTGGGTGTTATCATAAGGAACAAGAATATATATGGTTTAGGGGTGGGGCTCTGAACAGTTTCTCAGATATATGGTCTTTTGTGAAGTGGAGCATGGCCCGGGCGCACACTGGGTGACCCCTAAGTTGGTGCCACTGAATGTGTCTTATCATAAGGAACAAGAATGTATATGGTTTAGGGGTGGGTATCTGTAAGGTTTCTGGAATATTTGGCATTTTACGAAGAGGAGGGGGTTGGGCATGGTCCAGGCACATCCCAGGGGACCCCAAATTTGGTGTCACTGAATGCAACTTATCATAAGGAATGAGAGTATATATGGTTTAGAGGTAGGGATCTCAATGGTTTCTGAGATAAATGGCATTTTATAAAGTGGAAGGGGTGGGGCATGTGCCTGGCACATCCCGAGGGACCCACAGGTTGGTGTCACTTAATGTGTCTTATCATAAGGAACAAGAATATATATGGTTTAGGGGTGGGGATCTGAATGGTTTCTGAGATAAATGGCCTTTTATGAAGTTGAGGGGTCAGGGCATATCCCCGGCATATCCCGGGGGAACCTCAGGTTGGTGTCACTTAATGCATCTTATCATAAGGAACAAGAATATATATTGTTTAGGGGTGGGGATCTGTATGGTTTCTGAGATGGATTTTAATGAAGTAAAGGGGTGGGGCATGGCCCATGGCACCCAGGGTGGACCTGCATGCTGGTGTCACTGATTGCGTCTTATCATAGGAACAAGAATATATATGGTTTAGGGGGTGGGGCTCTGAACAGTTTCTCAGATATATGGTCTTTTGTGAAGTCAAGGGGTGAAGCATGGCCCAGGAACACCCTGGGTGACCCCTATGTCTTATCCTCAGAAACAAGAATATATATGGTTTAGGGCAGGGGATCTGTAAGGTTTCTGGAATATTTTGGCCTTTTATGAAGTTGAGGGGGGGGGGGGCATGGTCCCGGCACATCCCGGGGGACCCCCAGGTTGGTGTCGCTTAATGCATCTTAGCATCAGGAACAAGAATATATATAGTTTAGGGGTGGGGATCTGTATGGTTTCTGAGATATATGGCATTTTATGAAGAGGAGGGGGTGGGGCATGTCCCCGGCACATCCCGGGGGACCCCCAGGTTGGTGTCACTCAATGCATCTTATCATAAGGAACAAGAATATATATGGTTTAGGGGTTGGGATCTGTAAAGTTTCTGAGATATAAGGCATTTTATGAAGTGGAGGGGGCGGGGCATGGCCCCGGCACAACCTAGGGGACCCCCAGGTTGACATGAAAGCATATGGCTGAGAGAAGTTTACACAAGGAACATGTTTATGTAAGTTTTGTCAAAATATCTGCAATGACTTGGCAGCAAATGCCATTTTTCAGTTTTCCCCATTGTAAGTCAATGGAAACTCTAAGTTGCCATAGCAACAAAACTAAATGGCCAAATTTCATAAAAAAACAATGGTGAATATTTTCATAAAGTCTCAGCCTCCTAGAGCATATGGTTTCTGAGGACATGATTTTTTAAAGTAATTTTTTGTCTATTTTTGCACTTTGGTTTCCATGGTAACCAATAAAAATGAGCAGAAGGCCTAAAATCATACGGCAGATAGTTGATTACCTATGAAACATTTCTATGAAAGTTTTGTCAAAATATCTGCAGAGGCTTGGTAGTAAATGCCATTTTTCTATTTTCCCCATTATAAGTCTATGGAAACTCTAAGTTGCCATAGCAACCAAACTAATGAGCCGATTTTCATTAAAAACACAAACTATCAATCCCCCTGCCCAAGGATGCTACAGATGAAATTTGGGCTGAATCGGCCCAGTGGCTTCAGAGGAGATGTCGTTTGAAAATGTTGACGAAGACGACGCAGACGACACAGACGACGCAGATGACGACGGACAACTGCCTATCCTATAAGCTCCCCCGGAGCCTTCGGCTCTGGTGAGCTAAAAAAGCTAGCCGCTTCCCGTTACATATTTTGAAGGCTCGTCCGCTTCCCCTTACACTTCGATGAACGCATCGCGTTGCATGATTTTCAGTGACGTCAGTCTAAACCATGGTTCTCTACGGGCGTTGGTGACAAACAGCGTGTAAATGTTTTTCATTTTTTGCCCTGTAAACATTTTTTCGCAAATATGTATAAAAAATATACATGTTCTTATTTTTTTCTGCTTTTCATGAAAGTATGAACGACAGCGGATTTCTAGCAAAGTTTACATGAACCCCGAAGGGGGTTCATTTACTTTGCACGCGGCACACTGCGTTAATACATTCATGAACAGCAAAAATCATTTCTTAAATGTACTTCAAACTGAACGTTACATAACATATACATCAGATGCATTCAATAAGTGCGACTTTGCAGAGTGTTCTTATTTCTTTCAAATCCCACATCATTCAAGATACCGCCCATTATAACATGTTATAAAACATGTTATACTTTTCTTGTTCTATTTACTTTGTCAATGTAGAGGTTAATTTATCGGAAGCGAGCTTTTAGTATTTTTTCTGGTCGTAAAACTTTCAACCACTTCTTGAATGTTTCTGCTGAATGCAAGTTCACTCTTTTTTTAAAGCACTGTTCTTGCTTGCTTTTTGTTCATAAATAATTACCAGTACATTTCTGTCCAATGTATCTCTCAGCTTAGAAAGAGCATTGCAGTGTTTAGACAGAAAAAGCATCAAAATGTATTTACTGAAAATAGTTTAAAATCCTATGTGTAATGCGATAACTACTCACAGATTGAATAATTATTATCAACAGTTTAAATGCTTCTTGATATCTTACATAATATGCTTTGTAATTACTGCAACAACTGCTGAGATAGGTAAATGAAGTGAAAGACCTATACAAATATATAGAAAGCACAATCATGATCACATAAGTTTTGGAACACTGACAAATGTAAGACCATGTGAATTCTAAAAGCAAATTCAAATGGCTTTGGAATACAGCTTCAGGAAGCCGTTTGATTTCGTTCATAGGGGCTATACAAAAAGATAGATTGGCTAGTGCCTATGCAGATACAAATTCTGAAAATTTAATGTCCAGGAAAAGTAATCTCAAGTGTTATTGATTTTCCTTAGAGTAAACCTTTCTTTTTAAATGGACAGTTAGGGTTTAATAAACAAACAACAGTTTGACTTGAGTGTCATTTATCTCGAGTCGGATAACAAATCTCACTAAATCTGAAGCAACATCTAAAGTGACTGGTATGTTGTTGATTTGAATGTTAAATCTAAACATCACCTTAGCATTATTACCAGATTAGACAAGAAAGACAGAAAGAAAACTGTGCACATGATTACATGGTTGCGTTTGATGACGTTTGTCATCAAAACCTTTGCGGTATAGTGCTGTAGACATAATAATTTGTTCCATAGGGGGCAAATTTACTGAAATGGATGTTTTGAAATAATACTTATAATTATGCTATGAACTACTTACACAAACCATACTATACTTTAGCCATCCAAATTGAAAGCAATAGTAAAGTATTATTAAACAGCATGACCAAAACATGATCATCATATAATTTCACATTTTGCTCAATCAGGACTATCAGTATTCCGTCTGTTAAAACACAATGTTACCGGACCTCAATTTCCATCAAAATTCATCAACATGTTCCAAAGATATGTGGGTAGTTTTTATGCTAAAATGGTGTCTTGACAAAAACTAGAACATGGTAAAAATGCATATAGAATTTTAATAAATACAAAAATAGGAGCTGAAATATGGGGACACCATCAAAGAAAACTGAATGCCCACCCACTATTACTAGACATATGAGGTCATTCATAGTATCAACTAACTCGCCAATTATGGCTTTAATTCATAAAACATAGCAGCATTAGATATATGAAACTCTGAATACTGTAGACAAGTTTATATGAGAGTACTCTCTGTTGTGATAGAGACTTCATAAAATATGTAATAAATTTACTACGGAAATAAAATTTAAAAGCGAATGCATCGTAATTATAATGGTTATACCCAAGGCAACTATTGTGCATAATTTCATCAAAATCCAAGCGTGGGCAGAAACCAATGTAAATTTCCTATACCTTGAAAGACCCCCTTTAGAAAAATACACGCCTTTAATGACTTTAGTACCCAATTTCGTAAAATCGTTCGTCGATATATAAAGATTTGGTACAGCATAAATGTTTAAAAACAGACTGCATGCATGGTGGTAAACCCAATCACGGTTTGCAACTTTGTTTCCCTCTTTCATTGCACACCGGTGGGTCGGGTTTAAGATTATATGACGGTTCCAGCGTAAAAACATAAATGGAATTTTATTTTAGTATTCTTGATGTTGGTTGGCGCCTGATGCTCCGTCTTTGGTCGGGCTCCTCGGAGTCTAACTGTTGGTTTTCTTTTGCTCCAGCAATTCTGTTGTTGTATGCTGTCGAGTCCTCAACCTTGTTTCATCTCTGTAGTTTCTTGATTTGTATATTCTCGGAGATGTTACACTGATGAGTTAGGAAGCCTTCATGCGGACTAAACAAAATTAGTGTATACCGCGACAGAGGTAAGGGCGAGGATTATGGCCATGTAAAATCGATTTAAGCCCCCCCCCCAGTGAAATTCTTTCCACTGACCGTTCCAAGGCGGTCCTTCTGTGGCGGTTTATTTGTGTTGTTGTTTGTTACTTGCTGTGTGTATCACTTGTTTCTTTTTGTTTTGGATGGCCATTTGGCCATTTTGTGGAAAAGTAACTGTCCTTATGGTCTTCCTTTGTTTATGTTTCCATTGTGGTCTGGTCGCTTCATGTTTGTGTTTCTTTCCCTTTGGTGTCTTTGGTGGGTGGAGTAAGTTAATTGTATCGATTCCTGATCTTTGTTTAACTTCTACTTTACTTAAAGTAAGTGTTTATGCCGGAACCATTACAAAGTACGAGGACCCGATCGGCCGGCGTCTAATTAATGTGGGAAGCAAGTTTATCAACCGTGATTAGGTGATGATGGCCACGTAAAATCGATTTTAGCCCAGAGTGAAATATTATTTTACTGGCCTTTAAAAGCCTATTCTTCAGTCGCAGTTGATCATTTGTTTTGTTATGCAGTCTTGTACCTATCATCGAAGAATGATTCACAAATAAGGGTACTGAAATAATTTTCAGAATATACTTTTGTGAATATACTATGTCATTAACTTCGGGTTCCAATAGGCCTCGTTGGATGAGAGATTTAATTCCAACATTGCATTACGATAACACACCCGTGCAAATTTGTGCATTTTTACTCATCTCCAAAATGGCCATTTTTCTGATGAAAATCTGTGATATTTTTCTTATAAATACAGTAAACATAGATTGTGGGTGCTCGTTAGAACCGCCTCAGTGAGGCGGTTCTAACGAGTACCCACAACCTATGTATTGGAGCAAAAATAAGAAAAATAATGTATACCCCCTTAAACCCCAGTTTTCTCTATATAAAGTGGGGTATAGGGGGGTCTTCATTTCACGGACTCGATCACGTGATGGAATTTTGAAACTAAATCGAAAAGAAGTATATAAAAAGTTAGAAAAAGGCTTGACATAGTTTATATAAACATAGTTTATAGTTATAATAACCCCAAGATTACAAAGTTAGCAGTTAATAGTGTGTGATGAATTTTGAAGTCATTTAGTATGACTAAACACTCCGCTGAACCGAATTCAATTGTGATAGGATGCCGCGTGACGAACCATCCCCATCAAAAAAGGAAACATTGCAATGTTAAAATCAAAATCATTGCGATTATTATACATTTTGCATGAAACAAACCCATCTCATTGCGATAACACACCAGGGCGGCATAGAGCATTTTTAACATCTCCAAAATGGCTACTTTTTAAGAAAATCGGTGATTTCTTTTTCTTATTTTCTTACAGACAAAGCATATGGTGCTCGTCAGAACAGCCTCATTGAGTGAGTGAGTGTTTTTGTTTTACGTCTCACCAACAGCAAAGGTCATACGGAGATGGGACCTCGGTTTAAAGACTCATCCGATAGTCTGGAGAAGCCCGGGATCGATCCTGCAACCCCTGGTTTACAAGGCGACTACACCACGGAGGCTTCTCAGTTTATTGAAGCGGTTCTAACGACTACCTACAACCTTCATGTTGTTTAATTGATGTTTGATTTCGAAAGAATAATGTATAACGAGGTAATAGAGGGACAGCCAATTATTGAAATTTATCTAATTACCTGCTATTGCAGTTTGTGATCAGTATATGTTGCACCTGCCCGTTGGTTAAACTATAAAAATCTTTTATGGGTGTAAGGGGTGGATGGAAATATCCGTCCCGAGGGTCACGGTCCGGCATCATGAGGCTTGCCGAGTGATGCCTGACAGTGATCCCGAGGGACGAATTTTTCTATCCACCCCTCACGCTCATATTGGATTCTTTTTCTTGCATACCTTCTATTTCTTAGCGCGGATTTTTAATGCTGCAGTCACTCGGTTACCAACGTCCGCCATATTGTGTTGACACTGCAGGAATGCTTAGTGACGTCACGTAACGTGCTGTGACGTCAACCTTAACGACGGCGCATACGAGGTCATAATCAACCAGTGCATTTATCAAACACGCGATTTTATTCGATTTTGGGTCGGAACACCAGGGTCAGAACATAAATTTCTATCCTAGTGTAAAATCACGGATTTCCTTGTCTGGTGTGCAAGAAAATATTTTCTATACGTACCTGACAAATATTGTTCTAGATGAGTCTAATTTCTACTGCTAAAACACCTTTGGGACAATTAATTTTATCGAAGGTGTGGTTTCTTTGAGCCAGCGAGGGCTAATCAAAGCGACAGATCAGAGGGCAAAGCGGTGGTATTTTTACTTAAATAAAATAAAGGTATATACAGTTAAGGCGAACAATTTTGAAGCTTTCTCCAGAGACTCAAAAATGTTCTAATTACCATTGGTAAACGGGTCATCAGTGCTTAGGCCATTGAATTGTCATCACGAAAACACGCCTATATTGTTTTGACCCCCTTGAACCCCACATTTATATAGCAAAACTGGGGTTTGCAGGGTAAACTTATTTTTCTTATTTCCCTCTAAAATATAGATTGGTGGTGCTCGATAGAACCGCCTCGATTAGATTGTGTTTTCGTAATGTCACTGTGGTGTTATTATTATTTTTTAACATTATTATTATTTAGAAGACAAAGAAGAAGTAGTATTGATTTCACAATTTGCTGTATATAGGTACAAACATGCGGTTGGGTGTATATTATTTTATAATGTACCGTCTATATATATATGCACAATACCCCACACCTATAGCACACCCCAAAAAAAAATTTTTTAGCTTCTTCAGACCACCACTCTAAAAATTTTTTTTAGCTTCTCCACACCACCCCCAAAAAATTTTTTTAGCTTCTCCAGACCACCCTCTAAAAATTTTTGCTTCTCAAAGCATTACTTAAGCATTACTAAAGCATTACTGAGGTGGTCTGGAGAAGCTAAAAAAATTTTTTTTTGGGGTGTGCTATAGGTGTGGGGTATTGCACAATACCCCACACCTATAGCACACCCCCCAAAAAATTTTTTTTTCTTACATGCTTTTTAATGAATGATAGAGATTTATCAGTGAAATATAAATCGATATTTTCACTGTTTCAAACAGTGAAAATACGATTTTTTATTTTTCACTGTTTGGGACTACTTTTTTCTTCAAATCTAACTCTAATTTCAATTTTATCTTTGTCAGATAACTGAACAATACTGAAATGTGTTCTAATTGACGCATAGCCCGTTCATGTGGGACGGGGACGTTACTGACGTCATTTATTACGCTGACGTCACGTCTTTTGTCGCGCGACGTTAGACTTGCCAGCAACTTCTTTGGAAAACTACTCTCTCAATTATTTCATTAATCATTCATAATAATACCATCCCAGGCCATTTCTCAGGTGCAAACTTGCACCCAATAGTATACCCACTAAACACGATGGACACCACTAAATTGACGCGAAACGAACAGGAACAAAGATAATTTTCTCCGAATGTGACTCCGAATGTGAGCGACACCATTAAAGACGCTAAATATTGCCTTTTGAAGCATGTAAGAAACAGAAAATTTGATTTTTTCAGTGCAAGATCAAATTTTATTTCACTCATGAACACCAAAACTGCTATTTTCACTCGTGGCTACGCCACTCGTGAAAATAACAGTTTTGGTGTTCATTCGATGAAATAAAATTCGATCTTACACTGAAAAAATCAAATATCCTCTATAGCTTCTCCAGACCACCCCTTAAAAAAATTTTAGCTTCTCCAGACCACCCCACTGAAACATTTTAGCTTCTCTAGACCACCCCCCTAAAAATTTTAGCTTCTCCAGACCACCCCTAAAATTTTTTTTTTTACCTCCTCCCAAAATCACCTACTAGAGTGACCTCGGAAAAAAATAAAAATCCGACTGGAAACAATTAGGGGTAAGGGAATGAGAGAAAAAAAATCGATCGATCATACCGATGTTTGGATCTCTAACATTAATTCAGATGTGCTTGATAACATATTAACAATTCTAGAACTATTACGCTGTAATACTATTACGCTGTAATACTATTACAGAGGCTGACAAATCGATTGCCCGGCCGCCCGGGACAAGTCCGAGATCGCGCCGGGCAGGTGCACTTTGACCTTTCGACGCCCGGTCGGGCAAGTGCAAAAAATCGTCTACAACTGCCAGTCTTTTGAGTCCTTAAATTCGGTAAAACTAGACCAGTGAGTAAATCATAATAATTCCCGCTTTGTTTTTATAACGGTTCAATTATGACACTATTGTTAATCCCTGTCATATAATTACATATTAAACATGATTGCCCGGCGGTGCGTGTCTTTCATTTCTGGTGTAGTGTGTACCACCAGCACTATCGATAAGCGTGACAAGGTGTGAAAATAAGGTTAAGTTATGTCTCTAATTTGCGTTTATTCCTGCCATAAAATTTAATTCACAATCAATGTGAAAATGATTTAATAGCTTCTAAGACGATTTGCTACATCTTACGGTAGTAAAAACGGACTATTCTACTATCTTGTGAATGGTTATGTTTTGGCGCCAAATAGCAGACGCTGGCAGAAAAAATCGAATGTATTAATGTTGGTAACCGTGGATTAGTCGCGCCTCTATCCACAACCGTTTAGCTATCGAGATTTTTTTTTACCGGTTCCAAACATTTTTTTTTATGAAAGAGATAAGCCCCATTATAATAAAAACAATGACGTTAAACATAAGTAGGGTTGCTGGGGTCGGATGACGTCATTTACCGATCGCATGCAGAAAAATGGGAGTTGTGGTTTGTGGACGACAATTTGGATGGCGGAAATAATGATCACATTGAACTTGCTGGTACGGCCGTTGTGAAAGTTTGGGTTCGTTTTGGATGGAGGGGGTCCTCGTCTTGTGGTTGGATCATTAAACTGCAAGCTAAATAAACTGCATTCTTTTAATATTTTATCTCGCTACCCTGACACTTCTGATCTTTTGAGCAGATCTATATCGGCTGCAGCTCGTGTTTGTCATGCGTGTCAATTTAACTGTATCCTAAATTGCTAATCAGCTATGGTATTATGCCAGCAGTTAACTTGAAAAAGTACCGCTATTGACTGTGACAACAACAGTATTTTCTACCGTATTACCGCACAGAGGGAAATAAATAGAAGTGAATGCAATGATCAGGAATCTATACAATTAAGCCTGAAATCCCATGGGAAAGAAACACAAACATGAAATGACTAGACCCTAATGGAAAGTGGTTGTGCTTGAAACTTGACAGAAACCTTGGATAATATTCATCATCGTCACCATTACCCCCCCCCCCACACACACACACACACACACACACACACACACGCACACACACGCGCATCGAACCCCACTTTGAGTTCCAAAATCCTGGGTAAGTAGGATTTTGAGCTGGGAAAGTGCAAAAATATTTTACTTGCCCAGTGGGCAAGTAGAAGATTTTTGGATTTGTCAGGCCCTGCTATTATACTGTCTTTCTATTAAGGGTTTACCATAGAACTATTACGCTGTAATACTATTACGTTGTAACACTATTACGCTGTAATACTATTATGCTGCCTTTCTATTAATGGTTTACCATAGTACTATTACGCTGTAACACTATTACGTTGTAACACTATTACGCTGTAATACTATTATGCTCCATAGTACTATTACGCTGTAATACTATCATATTGTAAACACAACTTCGAGTGGACTTACAAATAATTTAACACAAGAATTAGAATGGAAATAAAATGTAAAAAATCTGCATAAGTTTTATGCGCGAAAATGTGAGAGAAAGTTCATTTCTTATAACCAGGAGGCGGCTCATTAATTATTATAACTTTATGCATTTCCTATTTTTTTTTACCTCGGCTAAAGCCTGGGCCTTGCCTTCCTCAATAAGTTTTTTTCTTTCCGTTTCACTTAATCATGTTTGTTTTGAATGTATGCAATCTTTCAGTTTATTATATGTGTCTAATTCATCTAAAATCAATTTAAATTCATTTTCAGATATCTGCCCATCTGTCAAAGCCTTAGAAATCAAATCTTTTATACTATTCAACTTACTATCAGCAATAGTTTTTATCTCATAATGTTTTTTTGTTTTTGCATGTAATCTACGCCTAACAAGTTTAACACAAACCCCTAAACCCCCACACACAACAGCAGCAATTTCCAACGGCAACATAATCAGAACAGTTAAACCAACACCAGCCATAATAACACTTGGAGAAATTAACGCAGTATCAACACTATCAGTAATGTTAATTCCACGTTTATACGTTTTGTATAATGCCTTTCTTACATCCCTCTCTTTCATTAATTGTTTTTCTATCTCTGATATCTTCTGTAATCTATAATTTTGTCCGTCTTCACTAGACATGTCTGGATATAAATTCGGCGCTGTAGGTTGCTTCATTTTTATATTTATTTTTTTGAATTCAATTAATTACGAGACAACAGTATTAACTGTAGTTTTATTAGTCTCTAATGAATAACACTTCCAGCTTTAACTAAACAAGGGGTGACAAAATTAAAATGTGTACTTTTTGTTTCACTATCTAAAGCGAGGCCGCGGCACCCTACCAAACGTTCCCCATTCACCAACACGCCAACTTTCACCTTACCAAGCGACGATACACTCGACGGGCTAATACTTTTAATATAACCATCCTTCATCATAACATAACCAACCGCTCCCTCTCTACCTCCATTTCAAATTGAAAATATTTTACCACTAGTTAGTGGGCCATTTGATTCGGCGGTTATTGTAATGAATTCATTTGCATAAACATTTTGTAATCTATTATTTAAATTTCCTAATTTTTTATGTAATTCATCAATACGCAAAGTCAAATTATTCTTATCTGTTTTTACACCAAATATACTCATTTTTTATATATATTTTTTAAATTCAATTAATAATGAGGCAACAGTATTAACCGCAGTATAATTATTCAGTACACTCAAAAAATTAATAACACTTCCTGCCTTAACTAAAAATGGTTTATCAAAACAGCGATGTACGCTTTGTGTGTCTTCCAAATAAACTATACACCCACTCAAAATTTCCCCATCCACCATCACAGTAACCCGCACTTCATCTTTTGACTTTTCACACGACAGGCCCATACTTATAATATAACCATCTTTCATCATAACATAACCGGCCGTTCGCTCTCTACCTCCATTTCCAAATGAAAACATCTTATCTCTAGATAAAAAGCCTTTTGATTCAGCATATATTGTAATGTATTCATTTGTATGAACGTTTTGTAATATATTATCTAAATTTGATATTCTGCTATCAACACGTAAAGTCGTATTATTCTTAACACCAAATATACTCATTTTTAATCATAAAATTTCTAACACACAACAAATTGGTTAACTATTGTTGTTTATTTTCTGGCCATTCTCATCACAAACGCTTATACTTAATTCTGATATATCACCATGTGTTAATTGTTTATATTCCGGATTACTAAAACGCGTATGAACAGTATCACCAAACGATTTATTCTCAACAGAAACAGCACCAAGGATATTACTAGGAGCACCATCAAAGAAATTGCAAGCACTGTTTATCTGCTCAAGATGAACATATAGTTGTTTATAAGGTGCAAAATTTAATGCTATTTCTCACTCATATGTTTGATTTGCGTTTAATCGTCTATTTCCGAGGCCTAACTTCTCTTTTAATCCTTTGCTTATTTTTAAATCAACGGTCGATGTCAAAAACACTATGCCATTTGTTTCATTTACAGATAATACAATATTATTACTTTGAAATATATCTGCTATTTGTTGGAAACTGTAAAATCCCGAAGCTTAACGTATTGGTCTATCTGTTCCTTTTTGGATAGATTCATCAATCAAATTATGCCAATCTATAGTATAAGTAAAACTCTTCAAACCAATTCTCTTAAAGTTCAAATGCAACGCTATTTTTTCTATGACTTATCATTGAATGCATATAAAATACATCTCGAATAAGCTATTCGCCGTACTTCTTGTTACGGAATTATGTATTTATTAACAATTTACATTCGGTTCACCTGTGGGCAATTGCGAACCGGAAGTGATAATCCGAGTCACGTGACTCTGAACCCTGTGACGTCAATTGTAGAACGGAAGTGGAAATAGCGTGTATTTTACATTGACTGTTCGAGAAAATTGTGATAAAAAACATCTTGTTATCTGAAATAAATTCCAAAAATTCCGACGCGATGTGTTGCACCGGGTTGTGGCAATACCCCTGCACCTGGTCGCGGTTTGTTTACGTTCCCGGAGGACCCGGTATTAAATAAAGAGTGGAGAGTGAATATGGGTCGCGCGAAAAGTGCAAATGAGCCTTTCAAACTATGGGAAAACTCAAAAACTTCGAGATTGTGTGATTCTCATTTCACGGAGGAGTGTTTTATTGTGAGCCCAAGACTAGCGGCGGATCTGGGATTCAAACCAGGCAAGTTTCAGCTCAAGACAGGTGCTGTTCCAACGATCTTTGCCAGACCAAACCACCCCTGGAACACTCCAAAACAGACCAAAGTTGGCGGGGCATACAGGAAACGGCAGAGACAAGAGGTAATGTAGATTATCAGAATGCTGATTATAAATAACATTTGTTTTCAGAGCTTTTTGGTGCAATGGTCCTGAATGGCAGCATTTCATTTTATCAGATTTGTGATCGAGAGGTGGGTTCCGTCCTCATGCTGACCAAAGTGTTGTGTCCCTGATCATAGACAGTTCATCCATGTCTGTCTCAATGGACAGTTAGCCAATTTCTCATTGCCAAAACATGCCTATCCAAATCCGCCCCCGCCCATTGGGGCTTGGAGAAATAGATTGGGCTGCATGATGCTTCCATGCAGAGATGATACCGACTGCACATTAGTACTGGTTATCTGCTTGGGGCTAAACCCTAGGAAAACTGCTGCGACTCTGTCCGTCCATGCTCATAATCGTTTCTAAAATAGTTGGAGGAGTGGCAAACAGCGCAGACCATGATAAGATGCCACATTTTGCTGTGTCTCATGTTAGTCTAGGTCACGGGTCAGTTCGCCCGTGAGTCGTTTCGCCCGTGGGTCAGTTCGCCCTGGGTCAGTTCGCCCTGATTTGGTGGGTCGTTTCGCCCTTATTTTTTCAAGCTCTATGAAATACGGTTATATGGTTTGGCATATAACGGGGTAAATGCCACCTTTTGAATGCCTTTTGGGGGAAGATGTCCAAGCTCACATAACGTTAACAAGTCTTTGCAATGTAATGGGACTTTTATGGCCGTGGAAAAGACTGGGAATATGTAAAAAGAGTTTGGGATTTCTCTCATTTCTGCCGAAAACATAGATTGTTGATTAGATCCACTTTATTGTCTGTGTTTTAGAAACAGACGCAAGTATCAAGTGGGGTTTAGGGTGGGGTGTCTACATTGCATAAACTTGTTAACATGATGCTCAAATTAGTCAACAGCTGTTCTTTCTGCGCAAGTGGTGACGTATTAGTATGTCCACGTGAACCGGTAGTCCAAAACTACTTCAAGATGCAGGGTGACAGCTGCCTGAAATTGTTTAGAGCAAACCTGGTTATCTTCCTGGCAGGTTGTCAGCTTCCTGTAATTTTTATGGAGTATTTTGATTGCAGGATGATAGCTACCTGAAATTGGTTATCTTGCTTTTCAAGATGATCCCATTATTGGTGTAAATATCTTTTTAGGGGCTATAGATCATCAATTTATACATTCATTTTGTTTCTCTCGAAAACATTATGAATTTATGAACATCATAAATTGAAAAATTTTTAACAGGCCTCCGTGGCCTAATGGATAAGAGCGCTGACTCTTAGTCATTAGGTCTCTCACCGCCGTAGGTTCGAGCCTCGCTTGGGCCACGTGTGAGACGCCAAGTTCTGCTACAGAAGGTCAGGTGGTTTTTCTCCGGGTAGTCCGGTTTTCGCCCACCTCTGGTTAACGATCGGCTCGATATGAGTGAAATAATCTTGAAAGGGCCGTAAAACCCAAACCAAAAAAAAATTTAAAATTTTATTATTAGTGGTACAATCTTTGGTCAGGGGTCTTCAAGCGTGTTTACTCCACTGCAGGGGTGTAAAATTTCACTTGCCCCCTCACATTTGTGATTTAATTTAGGCAGGGTGAGTGAGATTTTCTTAATTTTTAGCATCTAAGTGAAAGTTTAATTTTTTTGTTTCGGGTTTTCCTTTATAGGTTATATCACTCATATCGAGCCAATGGTTAATCAGAGGTGGGCGAAAACCAGAATACCTGGAGAAAAACCACCTGACCTTCTGTTGCAGAACTTGGCGTCCTCCACGTGGCCCGAGCCAGGCTCAAACCGAGAGACCTAATGACTAAGAGTCAGAACACTGACCCACTAGGCCTTGTGTATGTTTAGACCATAGGAGGAGGACATTTTACACCTGACTTCACAAAAACTGATACCATCTTATCCATTATATCTCAGACTATGTCAATCAGCTGATTAATGAAGTCGTTGCAAGGAGGCAAACACTCAAGAGCTATAAAGCCTGTCTCGAGGACTTACAGCCTGTTATTGCTGCCACTCCAAAGCCAGTGTCATCCAAATATGAGAATGTGAACAAAATGGCTGTTGTGACTGCCCACAGATCACGATTCGGAAGTGCCTTTAGTGGAAACTAGAGATATGTGTCAGTTACATTCAAATTGTGATTGGTATTTGGATACTGTGAATATGCGTGTTAACCTGAATGGATTATACATTTAAATTCGAGAACGTCAGTGAGTAGTTGAAAGACAAAGAAGCAGAACATATTTTTGCAAAAATCATCTGCAAACCTAACCAGTGAGAATCTTTTCTTCAGACACTATATCCAAGCCCATGCAGAAACCCAGTTCTAGGTGTACTTGTAGGCAAGCAGGCTACAAGAGAAACTGCATTGCTTGGAAGCCACTGTTGGTCTTAAATGCTCAGCTAATTTGAGCATGAAACTTTGTCTTGCTCATAAATGTTGAAAATGCCACACAATAATCACTGGATCCTGCAGAACTCTGTGTGTTTTGGGCCCCAGGTGTCATATTTTTCGGGCATCTGCAGATTTCAGATTTCTATTTTTACCCCCATATCCTGCTGCCTAAAAACATTTGTATCTGTGAACGAATCGGTTTAGTTCATATTATATATACATTCAGTTCACAACTGCATGAAAAAAGTGTAGATCCTGATCTGATGGCTTCTTCAGAAGCCATCTGATCTGGATCTACACTGTTTGCAAAGTTAGGGATTGTCATGTCCAGCAGAATAATGGTTAAAAAGCTTGGTCAGTATGAGGCCTGTTTGGCTAATGTTTTTCTGGATTTCTTTGTTTATGAGCATTACAGATTTCATGCTCAAATCAGTTGAGCATGATGAGAGTATCTTTAATTTATACTACCGGACCAAAATTTTTTGTACAGCACCACAAACACACAGTGTGACTTATGTCCAGTAAATCCTAGAAACAAAAATGATATCTTACAATAAAATATGCCTTCAGTCCTGTAGGTACATATTCTGTCCAGTAGAAGATAACAGACTTTACTAGCAGTAAGAGGCTTTTTCATTGCATCTTATCCTCTCTGTATGATTTAAAACTTGTTTTCATGATTTGTGTGATCACAGCCATTTCAAGAGTATTCAACAATAAACTTAAAATGCTGAATGACATGAGTCATGGAGGAAGGCACCGTGAAATAGACCTAAGTGTCTCAGTTATTATGGACTGGTCGCCCATCAGGCATTTTTGTTTGCATTCAGGTTTAACGGTCCAGTCAACACTATTTAGGTCATTTTTGCAGTTCCATTCACCTATAGATCCACACGTTTGTTTGGGCGAGCATATCCATATGCAGTTAACCAGTACAGTGCACATTCTTTCTCCAAAACTGAGAACTGCCCTTCTTGAATCAGCGGGAGAGAATGACCATAGAAAGGATTTCAGGATCAAACTCTACAAAGAATGTTGCCGACCCGAACCCATCAGGGCTTGAATAAATAGGTTGGACTGCATAATGCCTCTGTGCAGAGCTGTAGACAACCTCAGGAGTTCTGGAAAACCACTATAAAAGCAGATCTAAGCCTGCCCAAGAGAAGTGGTTCAAGTATGTGACTGCCCATGTGTACAAACTGTTGGTTTCTTTTCATTAGGCAGCAGGGCTGGAGATGTCTCCACAATGACCTTTACAGTGTTAACAGGGGCATTGAGCCTCAAATCAAACAAATTGTAGACTAGATACAGCTGAATAAATCTCTGGCCTTGATGCCATAATAGGTAAGAGCTCAAGACTTCTTTTATTAGGTCACCTGTGTTTTTAACCTTTAACCTGCTGAATAGTCAATTAAGCCACACCCACTTATGACTTTGAACCAATTAGATTACTTGATGCAGTTTATTTCTACGTATGCAACATGGCGATACATTCTGGAAGTAGATACTTTTATAAATTGAAAGTGGTTAACAACCACAGTCTGCTAGTAACCCTACAGTTTATTTCTACATATTCATAAACTGAATGTCAAACAGTGTAGATACTGATCAGATGGCTTATTCAGAAGCCATCTGATCTGGATCTACACTGTTTGCAAAGATAGGGCTTGTCGCCAATAGCAGGGTAGAGGTTAACGAACTTGGCTCCTGTCACCTGAGATGCCAAGTTCTGCAATCTGCCTAATATTAGTGAAAAAATCTTGAAAGGGCTGTAAAAACGAAACATAATAAAACAAAACAGAAGGAACACTGTCATTTGTTAAAGATCTGTTTAATACAACTGACTGAAATCAGAGCACTGACAACACTGTTGGGTTGTTTGCCTTTGAGTGTATGATAACTAGATGTAACCTTGATCCTGAAGCAGAACAGTCACTTAGACTGTGAACAGTTCATGAAAAAACCTACAAGAAGCTTGGGTGGCCAGCAAAGACTGAGATCAGCCTGCGCCTTAGCAGTCTGATCAGAGTCTTTGCTGGTCGCATGTAAAGTTCTACTATATACTACAGTCTATGTAAACCAAAATGAGCAAAAGGTCTTGTCTTAGTGGATGGGTGAGTGGGTTGATTTTAGTCTGCTGGCTGCATGGTCACATTGTAGGCTTTGTCTTGAATTGGGGGAAGGGGAAGAATGACTATATGTAGAAAAACTGTTATCCTCTTTGCACTAATAGTCTCTTTGATATTTGAAACCACAGTATTGCTCTGATGGCCAGCTCTGACGTATCTTGTTCACAGCACAAGCTGGTATCACCTTCCGCATTCCTCTTCCAAGTCTGTGCCACACCCATCTCGTAAAACGTCTGTATGCAACATGGCGGTACATTCTGGAAGTAAATAATTTTATAAATTAAAAGTGGTTAACAACCACAGTCTGCTAGTAACCCTGATCTTGCTGAATATTTTAACCACACCCATTTCTGACTTTGAATAAATCAGATTACTCGATGAAATTAATAATTTATAAGCTGAATGTCAAACAGTGTGGATCCTGATCAGATGACTTCTGATCTGGATCTACACTTTTCCAACGAATGAGGTTGTCGAGAACAGCAAGATAAGGGTTAAACCTTAATGGCCTTGTTCTGTCTAAAATGTAAACCTCCAAACAGACATAACCTGTGAACAAAGACCACTCTTGGCCATTCCTTTGTGCCATCTTTGTAGACAGGCTGGATTGTTCCTATAGATGTATGTATATATTATATGTAGATATGCTATTTTTGATAGCAAACATGTACAGTAAAACAGGTCTTAGCAGCCACCTCTATTAAGCAAGCAGCCTGTCATAAGCAAGCAAGCATTGGTTACCTGAAAAGTAGAATGCATAAATTTTACCTGTATAAAGCTAGAACCTGTCATTAGAAAGCAAATTTCGAATATGTTTTGAGGCGCTTGCTAATACAGGTTGGACTGTATACATTTGGTAAATCAACCTTATCATCCATCCACAGTGACAAGACCTTTTGCTCATATCCGGGCATAGATCATAGAATATAGTAGGTACATGCGATCAGTGAAGACTGATCAGCCTGCAAAAATGTACAGGCTGGAGTCTTTGCTGGTCACTCAAGCCTTCTTGTAAATTTTGTCATGCGCTGGCTCTTAGTATAACGAAGGATACCAATGAACTACCCAGGCCTACCCAATGGGGAAAGGGCATGTCTGTAAGTACCAAGAATAAAAATAAAAAAAATATTTGTACATATAATGCTGTTATTTTTCTTGCCCCTGTCCTTGATCTTATATAGTTGGAGTACCAGAATGCCATCTTTCTCAGACTCAGCTACAGTATGCCATCAATGCAGGTCTATAGAATACATTCTGTTTGTGCTCAGTTTCACCAGCTGCTTACCAAAACCAATTGGTTGGATTTTGCTTGTTTCCGGGTTTTAATACCCAGTCAACACTATTTAGGTCATTTTAACCCGTCAGTTTACCTAGCCACCCTTTCATGGACAGGCTTACACATCAGCGGTTAACCAGAACTATGCACCTTTTTTGACGGAAACTAACAACTGTCCTTGAATCAGCATAAGGGAGAGAGAATGATTATGGAAATCATTTCATGATCAACCTCCACAAAAGAATGTTGCTGACCACACAGGTATCAAACCGATGTCCTCCTGATCTTCAGTCATAAACAAATCCGACTGAGCTACTGAGACCGGCTTACAGTTTCTAGGAGAGTTGATGAGTAAAACACCGTCACCTAGCTGGTAAACACATTCAATGGCTCATACTTACTCATGAATTGGCTCATCATCACCAACATGACCATAGTTGTCCAAGAATTCATAGAAGGATGTCTCTATAACATACTGGTTCAGACAATTTCCTTCATAGCCAGGATGCTGTGTGATGCACTGAAGGTCTTGATCTTCTACTAAGTTGTCAATGAGACCAATCTCCCTGCAGCATGTGCTCTCATCTACAGATGGCATGGGAATACAAAATCCACATTCACACCTGAAAAATAAAATGGCATACAAATATAGGGTCAGACGCCAATGTTACATGCTAACTTGAGGTTTTTTTTTCTCTGTGCACTCTGCTTTTGGCCTACTACCCTCATGTATTGGGGCTTGGAGAAATAGATTAGGTGCATATTACTTCCACGCAGATCTGAACCAATCGCACATGAGTACTACTGGGAGGTTCTTAGCCTGCCACGGAAAAGTGGTGCAAGTCTTGCTTCGAACCCGAAAGGGTTTACCCTGTCCTTGTTTGGATCAGTTCTTTGTAGAAGCAACATGCAACCCAATCTATGTCTTCAAGCCCTGTGGGCAAGGACCATTAGCATGTGTTGCCAGAAATTACAATTTAATTTATTACACAAGTCATCTTTGCAAACAGTGTAGATCCAGATCAGATGGCTTCTGAAGAAGACATCTGATCAGGATCTACACTGACATTCAGTTTATGAATTTGTAGGTATAAATTTATCCAAGTAGCCTGATTGGCTCAAAGTAAAAACTGAGTGTAAAATGGGTGTGGCTACACTGAATATTCAGCAGGACATGGGTTAATCCCGGAGTTTTTTTTTGCTGAATCTAGCACATAAATATTTACCTTTTGTTTTTTTATTTTTAGTTTAATGACTCAACCAACACTATTTAGGTTATGTGGAGCATGTCAATGAACTATCCATGCTTTTCCTGGACAGGCTAATTTATTGCACTTTTTGGCCAAAAATTGACAACTACCCTGGTTGAATCAGCAGAAGGGAGAGAATGTTTTTAAAGTAATTTCATGATCAATCTCCACGAAAAGTTATGTTGACACTCACAGGTCTCGAATCTTGGTCCTCTGTACACAAGTCGAATGCGCGCCTGACTGAACTGCAGAGGCCGGCCGGTTACTTGTTGCAGTAATGATTAAAATACACCCGGGTATCACCCCACTTTGGGTTCAACACACACTTGTCGCCAGGGATGACAGAAGAAGATAAGTCCAATGTTTTGCTGTTACATTGTAGGTTATCTGTGGCATTTTTGGTGTGTAAATATCTATATAGAGACTATAATAACAAAAGCAAGCCAATAATTTCACACTTCAACAAGGGGTGGGGGTGCAAATTTTTCCACTTTTCATAAACAATGAATGAGCAGGAATTATCTTGGCTTTCTGGCTCATTCTATTGAAAGTATTTGGCCCTGTTGCGGGTTGTAAAGATGACAAAACAGTTGTCAGCCCCCACTGTCTCAGCCAGTGCCCCCCCCCCCCCCCGATTTTTTTATTTACTTCCTCCTTTCCTTACGTTATTTTCGGCTATCAAAATACGAAACGGAACCTTACTAAAATTGGGCTAATCAGTAGTAAAGTGGACGAACTTATTTTTTCCTCGTCATGCATTTTTTTTGTTTATTATTCTCGCTAACTTACCAGTCTGTGTTGCCGAGCCTATCGCTCAGCTGGCCCTCCAAATCTGACTCGCTAGATGTGTCCGATTCGGAATCTTCCGAGTAATCGGGCGCAGATTCTCTTCTTGGTTCAAACTGATACGGCTGTACCGGCCTGTTTGACCCAGCTAAAACAGAATCACCGTCATTCTCCTCTAACTCTCTAAGATTTGCACTGTCCGCCATAGCTGTCACTTCGAAATGTGTCTACAAATGACGTCACGCGCAAGTGCGCATGCGTGAAAATCTAAATTTGGACAGGTGCGAAAGAACGGTAAATCACGTAACTTTATTGGCTTATAACTTCCCCTATATAACCTTTTGAATTCTCGCGACTTTTTGTAATTGCTTATTTTTATCTGTGCTACATGGATAATTAATAAAGATATGGTGGTAAAATTACCGTTTCCGTTGAACTTTAATAACGCATTTGTTATCTATATATTGTTGCAAGTGTATTGTCTTATTAATATCAGAAATCGTATGATGCATTTTTAATTAATTAAAAATGATACCAAAAACATTCAAGTACAATCCCAATGCATCATATAAAACTCATACTAAATATTCTAAAAAGAATATTGAACTTGGTAAAACAAACAATTTATGTTAACAAAAATAACCATTTTCCGGTAACGTTTCCCGACTTATTTCAAAACTATCAAAATCCAACATTACACAACAATGAATCGTGGAATACATGGCTCCATTCATCATTTGACTGGTGGCAGTGCCAATTGAATTTTGCTGTTTGGTGTGCTACTACAGGATGTGGTGTGAGTTATAACGACCATTTACCAGCTGATTCTCTACAAACAGGAACATTATATATATTTCATGTTTATTATTGTGTTGCTCGTATTTTGAAAGAACTTAAAAAACCTTTACCAACAGATGAGAAATTTTGTTATTACAAAAACACATACGATAAAGCAACTTACCAAAACTTATGCAATGAATTCAATGTTTCACCAAATACAGATTGGCGCCAAAAATTGGAAAGTAGTTCTAAAAGTCATGGTCTCGGAGAATACACTCAATACTTTAAACCAAGTGGAAAATACAGATACGAACATCGAAGTGATGGGCCATTCTTTAGTGCAAATGACAAAATAGAACATACAGTAGATATAAGTGAGGCATGAACAATGTTTATATTAGACAAATCAGAAGGCTTCACAAAACCAGGTATTTAACGAATTAACGAAAGTATTAGAATTTTTGTATGGGCACTATTAGGACCACAATATCAAACACGTGTAGAAATACTAAAAATAGGCACAGGATTTGATGCTCAAAAACAATTCTTAGCAAATGTTCAAGAAGCAATTAACAGTCCAATCGATTTGCATGACCAAATATCAAAATATCAAAATGTATTGAAATATGCTGCAAGTAAAGTTGATTATACAAACGGACTTGGTCTCTACATGTCTCCCAGTGATATGATATTACAAATTGGTACTTTCGCTGGATATAATAATAAAATTGTAATTGCAACATCTGAGTGCTCGCTTGGTTTCAATAGTGATGTAAATGTTAAACCTGTTACACCTACTACACAACCTACAACTATACTAGGAACACCAACAAAGAAATCTCTACCAGAACCTGTTAAACATCAAGCTGTTCAAACAAAGGCCACGAAAGAAGCAAAAACACACGAAGACAATAAAACAGCATTAATAGTAGGAAGTATAGTAATAGGTATTATTGCACTCAGGATTTACTAATATACTCTTTTGCAGCTGCATACAATAATCCTACAACAAGGACAAGCAACGCCAAGAGATGTTCGGCAAACCAGTTAACCACTTTTCGAGTAGTAGACAACAGCCAAGACACAATGGAACCAATAATACCCGGTAGCGCTGCTGCTGCTTTTCCTGCAAGATTGGCTAATAGTCTACCAAGATTACTTAATTGTTTTTTTATCCAATTTTCTAAACCATCTTTTGATGGGGGTTTAGAGCCACCACCAGTAGTAGGAATAACAGCCTCAACAATAACACCAATAATCATTCCAAAAGCAGTTAAAACACTAATAATTGTAATTCCTTGTTCTCTAAATAATGTTTTTATTCTCTCACCTAATGTAGTTTCTTCTTTTAATACTTTGGTGATTGTTTCTTTTATTCTATTTACCTGACTACGTAATGCTTCTCTGTTTTCGCTAGCAGCCTCAAGTCTTACAGCTCTCTCATCTTCAAGGTTTTTCAAACGAGCTGTTATGTCTTTTCTGCTAATTTCATCTTCAGCTTCTTGTAATTTTCGTTTTTCTTTGGCTATGTCATCATCAATGTTTGTCAGCTTTGCTAAGTTATTTGTAAGTTCACCGCGAATAGACTGTAGTGTTTTATCTAGACCTTTCAGTTCCCTGAATGTTAGACCTTCTGTTTGTGTGCGTGCATTTTTTACTTCTGGCAGCTCTAAATTGTCAAAAAGAGATGTAAGAGTGGTCTCAATATTATTTACAGTGTCTACTACATTTTGCACATCTTTGGTTGAAGACAAATCTTTAAGTGGTATTTGTTCTTCAGCATTTAGCAAATCTAAATACATAACTCTTTCTTGAAGTGTATCTAAAAATTCATATAATTTTAATCTAGCATGTGCAGTTGTAAATAATGCTGTATAGATATTTACACTTTTATTAGTTTTTTTTTATAATATTCTTTTGTTTGATATTCTGTTAACACTGTATCATCATCTAATATCATTAAATTAACATCTTCAAATTTTTCATTAAACACTATGTTTGTTAATTGATCTGAATTAAAACAATATTCTTTTTGCGTGTAATTATCTTTCATTCCAAAATGTCCCCATAATGAATTTAAACAAATTTTTGCTATTGCTCTTAACCCTGCATTCTTTTTAATTTTATCAATATCTAAATCATATGCTGCATTATCTGCAATATATTGAATTTTTGTTTCACAATTATTATCATTATTACATGATAAATCGCATAAACGATCTTTGTTCTTTATTTGATTTGGGCATTCACGAATGTTTTTACATTATGATTGCATCCACGTTTCAATTTATAATTACATTCGCAGCCTGATGCTTCTTGTTTATACTTCATAAACTTTGTAACATATTTTTTAAATTCCTTTTTAGATGTATTTTCAAAGTGTTCTAATTCATATATTTTTAATAGTTTATATCCTTTTTCTATTGCTTTATTTATTTCAATAGTTGACCAAGTTCCTAAAATAGCTCTTTCTTCATCTGAATGTTTGCATTTTTCGTTTCTAATATTTTTACATTCTTTACAATGTTTTATAGCATGTACTTTATCATGTGATGAATCAAACTTTTCTATTATATGATCACATTTAATTTCTAATCTAGACATACACGTTTTACATTACCCAAATATTAATTTATGAGAATTATTACATGTTTGCTGTTTATAGGGCAAAACAGGATGATATAACTTTCTTGGGGGTAATATTTTACATTTTACTATTCCAAAGTATTTATTTATTAAATACTTTTCAATGGAGACATCGATATAAGTAACAGGATGACCTATTGGGTATTCACAAAACTTATTTACCCATGGATACAGCGAACAAAAATCTACCTATCTTGCTTTTAAAACAGGAAGATTATTATATAATTGTATAGTCTCTGTTCTTCCACCATAGAATGCATCTCTTTTATTAATAGGGTTTAAATGTGGATCTACTTCAGGATATTTATTTTTATCAAATTCGCATTCCTAGATAGTATGGATATTAACTTTTGTATGAAAATAATCTTTAATAATATCTAATCTTTTTAATGTATTATCGTGCAACTCTTTCATTGTTTTCCTTGATCTTATTTTACAAATTTCATCTGGATGATAACATTTAGGGCAACCATGGAAATAACAACCAAATAATTCATAAATATTTCTGGCTTTTGTTTCTCCATCATAATAATATCCATCTAGTTTATAATATCTACAATTAATAAATAATTTCTTTTCTCCGCCTCTTTTGGAATGTTGAATCATTATACCTTCTTTATTTGATAAATATTCTAACCATTGAATAGCTTTTTTAGATTGATTTTCTTCAAAAGTAGATGTTTTATGAATACCTATTGTTTCTTCTTCTAACATCAATGTTTTAAATATCTTAGTACAACATTGTGCAATTGTAATACTTTGCAAAGGATCGATATAATTATCTGTTATTTTAATAAATAAATCTTTATATATTGTACATCCTTTTGCTAAAATTAAAACATCTAATAAACAATAATAAAATATTTCTTTATAGAATTTAAATTCTTTATCTTTAACATTATTATACCATTTATCAAATAATTCTTTATTTTCAATTGTCATAGTATTATATCCATAATATTCTTTTGCAGGATAAACATCTTTATAGTTTTGATTGTCTGCTGTATTAAACTAATGAGGAAAGTATCCTTTATTACCTTCAAAACCAAATGTTTTAGGGAAGGCAGCTAATCCACATAACGTAAAATTAATAGAATCTATAAAGTAGAAGTAAAACAAGATCAGGAATTGATACAATTAACTTACTCCACCCATAAAAGACACCAAAGGGAAAGAAATACAAACATGAAGCGACCAGACCATAATGGAAACCTAAACAAAGGAAGGCCATAAGGACAGTTACTTTCCCACAAAATGGCCATATGGCCATCCAAAACTAAAAGACACAAGTGATACACACAGTGAGTAGCAAACAACAACATAATAAATCGCCACAGAAGAGCCGCCTTGGAACGGTCAGTGAAGATTTCCACTGGGGGGGGGCTTTAATCGATTTTACATGGCCACAATCCTCGCCCTTACTTCCGTCGCGATTTAGACAAATAATCTGTTCAGTCCGCATGAAGGCCTCCTAACTCATCAGTGCAACATCTCCTTGAACACAAAAATCAAAGAACCACAGAGGTGAGACAACGGTGAGGTCTCGACAGCAAGAAACCACCGAAACGCCGGAGCAAAGAAAACCAACAGTTAGACTCCGATGAGCCCGACCAGAGACAGAGCATCAGGCACCAACCAACATTATCTCTCTAATTCTCAATAAGCCTTTACGTTGGAGCCGTCATAGAATCTGAGGCCCGACCCACCGGCGTGCAACCAAAGAGGGAAGCAAAGTTGCCAACCGTGATTGGGTTAACTACCATGCGTGCAATCTTAAATTTATTCCATTAACATTAATTGATGTTATTTTTAACCCTGATGAAATATAAGTATGTTCTATTTTGTTTTGTACCATCCATCCTAAAATAGGCTGCATATCATAACCTTTTCCATAATGAGAAATGAATGTATAGTTTACAAATTTATCTCTTATAAAATATTCGGAAAAATTATTAGCAACATCTTCTGATTTACATTCTATTTTTTCTACATTATCAAAACAATTATCTATATCTATTTTTGATAAGTCTATATAATTTATATTAAAATCACATTTAAAATATTTTTATGTAGTTTTTTCAAAACAGTAAATATATTTTAAATCATAAGCTATACAAAAGTTCATAATATGAATACCTGTTTCTTGATTAGCTTCAAAATCAAAATAAGTATATTTATTATCTTTTACTTGTTTTGGTAATAAATATAATATAACATAAATGTTCAGTACTTTTCATATATTTTTCATAACAAATAGAACAAGTGATTTCATCACATATATGACTCTTACCTGTATATGTTTTATTACATTTATTACAAGTATTTTGTTTTCTGATAGTTGTTACTGTATTAATACATGTATGCTGTTCAGTATATCCAATTAAACATGTTTTACAGAATCTGCGTTTAGCTAAACATCCTGTCACATTAGCAATTACATCAAAATGATCATCATGATAATAAAAATATAATTGATTATCAAATTTTTCATTACCACTGTATAAAATATTATCAATATTATTTGATGCAAAAACAATTATTCGAACATTAAGATAATTTTCAAAAATCTTTAAATCATCTAGATCGTTACCTTCTTCTTTTATATTTACATTTGATTTTTCATGTAAATGTGTAGCCAGGTTTTTTTGTAATGATCTACCTTCTTTAACATACTTCTTCTGTGAATCTGTTAAATCATACCTTTCAATTATAGCTGTTACAATTGCTCTTGCTAAACAAATTGTATCATTATTTTTTATTCGTATAATACTTCTTTTATTTATTTCATCTAATATTTTTAAACCTTTACCTTTACCTTTTTTATTAGGTATAATAGATACTTCAAAAATAACTTCTTTTAAATTCAGTTCTTCAGCACTGCTTAATAATCTCACCATTCTATTAAAAAAGAATTCTTTAATATTATCATATGTTCTTATAGGCCATTTATCATGTTTTGTATAAATAATTTCATGTATAGGAACTATTTTTATTCTCCTATTTGGAAAGTCTTTAATAGAATTATCAATCATATTACTAAATGCATTCATGAACACTTCTTTTTGTGGATCTAGTATTTTTATCTTATACTTAAAGACATTAATAGTTGTATTATGTTTATTTTTTTTATTAAGATAATCTTATACTTTTTACCTGATACAGAACTAAGAGATTCTCTATCTGGTACTTTTTTGTTTCCATTTTTAAAGAAACAATTTTGATTATATTAAAAATGGAGCATCCAAAAATTTATTGTTTACGTTGTAAAAAGCATACTGAAAATGATTCAGTGAAACAAGTAACAACAACTAATAATAGACAAATGTTAAAAGGTAAATGTTCTGAGTGTGGATCTAACAAAAATAGATTTAAATCCGATAGAGAAAAAATAACAAATAAATTAGCAGATGAATTACATCATAGAGTTATGAAATCTTTTCCTAAAAGACGTGTTTATGTTGATTCAATAGATCAAACATGGGCAGTTGATTTGATAGATATGCAACAATATTCAAAACAAAATAAACACTATAAATATTTATTAGCAGTTATAGATGTTTTTAGTAAATATGGTTGGTTAATTCCATTGAAAAATAAAACAGGAGTAACAGTTAGTGAAGCATTTAAAACATGATTTAAAGAAAGGAAACCGATGTATATTTGGTCGGATAAAGGATCTGAATTTTATAATCGCCAAGTAAAAGAATTGTTAAAAGATAATAATATAAAGTTATATTCAACTGAGAATGAAGAAAAATCTAGTGTAGTAGAACGATGGATAGGCACTATGAAACAACATATGTATAAACATTTTACTGCAAATGAAACTAATAAATATTATGATATATTAGATAAATTACTTGAAAATTATAATAATACAGTACAGTACATTCTTCTGTTAAAACGACACCTGTTGAAACAAGCAAAGTAGAAAATGAATTAACAGTGTATAAAATTTTATATCCAGAAAAAAGTGAAAAAACTAAAAAAAGCTAAATTCAAAGTTGGGGATAGAGTAAGAATAGCAAAAATGAAAGGTAAATTTGAAAAGGGTTATACTATTCTATGGACTAGAGAAATATTTGTAATTGAAGAAGTTTTAAATACAAATCCTGTTACTTATAAAATAAATGATTTAAAAGGCGAAGAAATCAAAGGTAGTTTTTATGAACAAGAATTACAGATTACTGAGTTTTAAATCATAGATGGTTTACTCTGAATATCACTAAACGTACAAAAATTTGTATTAAATGTTTCTTTTTTCCTATCACCAAGAATTGTTTCTAAACTAACACAAATTGTTGGTTTCGTATCTGGTTGATATTTTTCTAAAAATTTAAAAACTTTATCCATTTAAAAAAAATGGAAAAATCAAAATTTAAAAAATGAAAAAAAATAAATAATCAAATTTTAAGCTAAACAATGGCCGAGTTTGAAATCAAAGAGATTATCGAAAACGAAGAATATTTCAAAGGCATAGTAGCATTGGCAAAACAAAATAGAAAATTATATCCACTAATGATATTTTTAAAAAATAATGGAATGATTGTTGATCTTTATAAAGATCCTTATGAATTTTCTTATGTAATAAAATTAGATTTTGAAAAATTCCCCGAAGATTATTTTAAAATTAGTAAACTTACTAAAACTAAATTGTATAGAATATATTGTCTCCCAAGAAGAAGAAGATTTATTATATCTTAAAAGTTGCTCTAGAGAGCGTGCCATTTTTTGGCATTCATTTACAAGAGACGAAAATGAAAACTATTTAAAAAGTCCATGCAATGCGTTCAAAGAAATACTTTTTTTAATTAATAAAAAATGTGTTGTTAGTGGATTGACTACTACAAAAGAAACAGACGAAATTGTTCTAGGAGAAAAAGATTTTATTTATTCTGATTATTTAAAGAGCCCTCCTTATCCCTTTAAAACTGATTGATCTTTAGCGTCTTCAGCTTTTGTAATATTTTTATTTAATTCTACCTCTGCGTAATACGATGAAATGGCGTCTGTAACAATCCCCAGAATTGATATCATGTTATCAAGCACGTCTGAATTAAGTTGTTTTTTATCGAAACGAACAAGTAATTCTTTTTGTTTAGCTGCGTTTTTTTTTTCTCTCATTCCCTACCCCAAATTGTTTCCTGTCGAATTTTATTTTTTTTTTTCGAGGTCACTCTAGTAGGTGTTTTTTGGGGGAGGAGGTAAAAAAAAAATTTTAGGGGTGGTCTGGAGAAGCTAAAAATTTTTTTAGGGGGTGGTCTGGAGAAGCTAAAAAAAAATTTTTGGGGGTGGTCTGGAGAAGCTAAAAATTTTTTTGGGGTGGTGATCTGGAGAAGCTAAAAAAAATTGTTTTGGGGTGTGCTATAGGTGTGGGGTATTGTGTTATATTGCATTGTAACACATTGACCTGATCAAGATATGCTATCTCAGGGCAAGTGAGCTTTATCACGTCAACGTGATATTGCAGTTTTATTAATGAAGAGGATTACGGAAAATAGCAAAAAAAGTTATTATTTCTTGAAAAAAAATGCTTTAAAAATATCATAGGAAAAATCCGGTCAGCTGATACTGAATATATCGACCGCCGGAATATGGGTACGCACTGAGGACCATCGAAAACTGTTCGTAAATTGCTAATTTAAGAGAATACAAGAGGATAAACTGATAAATGTAATACCAGATTCGTGTCATTTGATATAATGTTTATCAGGCTCGGCTTCGAGAACGCATGTAGAATCGCTCGGCAAGCCTCGCGATTATACAAGCGTTCTCGAAGCCTTGCCTGATAAACTTGATATCAAAAACACTCACCTGGTATTCTCTATAACTAACACCTACACTTGTTTCAGATTACCGTCATGGCTTCAAGACTGATATGCTTGTGGTTCAGTGTTATTGGAATTTGTTGACTCACCACAACATTGGCGGGTCCCAGTAACCGAGACAATGGCCGAGAACTAACTTATCGACCAGGTATTTGTTATTATTTAGCCTGACGTTAACATTTTACAACCAATAGAAAATGAAAAGGTGAGAAGATAACCAAGTCAATGTACTGACAACACATGTGGGTCAATTGTGTCTGAGAGAAGGCTGGCGGTGCATAACACTGTTTTTTTGCACCCCTAGATTCCTATTGTTTAATAAACAGTGTAGACACTGATTAGACACCGCGTTCTGTTGCGTCTAATATGAGTATACACCGCCTGTCAATGTCTATTCAAGGTACGCTTAGATTCATTTGCAACTTTGGAACAACTGACATACAATCGAACAGAGAGAGAGAGAGAGAGAGAGAGAGAGAGAGAGAGAGAGAGAGAGAGAGTACGCTACTAACACAGACCTACTTAGCTTGCGTACAATAACGCTTTTGTGACATGGTACGTCTGACCGCTTATATTACCAAATCATAAAACAAGCGTTAACATGGTGTGGCTCAAAATCGTATTTATCTTAAATTTGTGGCGGTTTGTTTCTATTAAACTTTTCAATCATTTTAGAAAAAAGGTCGACATCAGCATTGTAAGCTTTGTGTGACCCGCGACCAACATAAGTTTTAAGTGCTGATTATTACCGCCTCTTAGAACCGCCATGTCTTGGAGCAGGAATAAACCAACTAATATATACTTCTGTGTTACGAGCCAGGCGTAGCAGACACGCCTTTTGGAAAAAATAACAAAATTTATTCACAAGTTAACTTTAACCTGTAGAAGTAAGAAAATTAAATGTACTTAGCTTTGTTATGAAATATCCTGAATGAATCTATTTTCCTTGATCCCACAGAATTCACAGTCAAAAATGAAAAGTAATATCCTTTAACAATCCAACATAGAATTCAGATATAACTTTTCTTAAAAGCCCAAACTTCAAACTCCAAAGTTGGAGTACGCTACTAACACAGAGCTACTTAGCTTGCGTACAATAACGCTTTTGTGACATGGCACTTCTGATAGTTAAAGTAGCCAAAAACCTGCTTCAAATGTTTTGTAAATATGACAAAAAAGCAGTTTGCCAATGTCATTACAGGTGATGAAATCTAGGTCCATTATTTTGAGCCCGTCATAAAGGTTAGCAATTCGATCTGGGCCACTAAACACAGCAACCGCACAATAATTGCCAAACGTTCTTTGAGTACAAACAAGGTTTTGTATGCAATCTTCTTCTCTGGTGAAGGAGTCGCAATAAAAATGCCGGTGATTAAGGACAAAAGCATCACAAAGACGTAGTACTGAAGAAACTGAAATAGTATTATCAGAAACGACGCCCTACCACTGGTTTTAAACATGTCCCTCTTCTACATGACAATGCAACCGCTCCTACCTCCGCAATAGTTACGGCGTTTTTGAGGAAAGAAAAAGTAATTGTTTTGTCTCAGCCCCCATATTCCCCAGACCTTGACCCATGCGATTTTATTTTGTTTCCGAAATTGAAATCATTCCTTGCTGGGCGGAAATACCAGTCCCGACAGGCAATTGGATCTGTCATTCATTAGTACCTTATTACTATGCCCAAATCAGCGTACCGTGACGCCTTCAAGAAGTGGATACATCGGCTGAAACTTTGCATTTCTAGCCACGGGGGTACTTCGAGGGCATGAAATGAGCACTTTTGGGCTAACTTAAAATTTGAAGTCTCAAGGTAGAAATAAGCAATTTTTTTCGAACATCCCTAGTATTTGTCAGGTAACTTGCTATTTTCTTGCCTTGCACTTTATTGAAAGTTTATTTCTAGTGGCTTGAAGCCTACTTAGAAACTTCTTTTTCAGCCAGCCATTTCAAAATTTAGTGTAAACGTTATTAGACAAACCACTGATCCTTCCACAAATGATCTAAAAATATCATCTTGGATCATTCAAAGTGATGATTCATACTTCTGTCGGTCAGATTCTTGTCAATCAATTCCGTTAGCAGTCAGTCGTTGTACCCGGGCGTCTGACTGTATTATCGGAGAAAACATCTTTTCTTTCCCCACTGGAAGTTTCTTTCCTTCCTCAGCTTTGGATTTGCACTGATGTTGGTTTACTCCATTAAGAGCAGTAGCTTTCATACTTCTAGAATACTCAAAACAAGCATGCTTGGCTGTCTCATTACCAGCCCGTCCCTGGCAAAACTTTGAAAACGCCTCCTGCATCTGATGCTTTCTAGGCAGGTCTCTAAATGCAGAAGTGGCAAGGGTCAGAACTCTGTCAGCTCAATCTTCCAAAACTATCTTGTGGTTGAAATGACTGCTGGAATCTTGCTCTTGCTGTTTCTTCATTATCTTGCGATAGGAAAGATGTTCTCACAGTCTGTGGTTGTTTGATTATTTGTGTTCACGGAGATGTTGCCTCCACTTCTATTATGTAGTGACTGTGAAGAAATCCATAGCTTTGCCATCTCAAGACAAATTTAGATAATCACAACATTCACTGTCAGACCATTTTAAAACTGATCTTTAGCTTTCAAACTTCTGTCTATTCAACCAGGACTAGAGGGCGAGACAGGGCAGTCTTACCTGGATAAATGGGTGAAATTCTCCGGGCAGCTTGGCTGGTGTTGTCTAGTCTGCAGGAGCTGTGGTCGAGTGTGCACGATTTTCTCGCTTCCCGGGTGTCATGGAATACCGAAGTGAGTAAAACCCATCACCTTCCGGGTCGGCGCTTCTGGGCAGCTCACGACACAAAAATATTTACTGTTTACCTTGTGATTCAGCTTCGAGACAAGTTCAGATTAGACATTTTCCCGCCATTTACCCTTCTTTGCATTATCCAGAATATCATTACTTTAAGCCCTGGCTATTAAATATAGGTCCTTAATTTGTCAGAATTAATCTTATAAAAGAAAAGCTTAATGATTTAATTGAATAGACTTTTCACAGAGAAGATTCTCTCTATCTTGCATGTAATGTCAGAAATGCATTTTTCACTTCTAAAGAGCATTAGAATTATACACTTTGGTCATGTCAGAAAGTGTGTGATGCCCTCACCTTTCTACTTGACAATATTTATATTAGATTCGGTACTAAGTTATTTAGACAAACTGTGGGTTTTCCGATGGGTACGAACTGCACACCTCTTGTGGCTGATCTGTTCTTTTATTGTTATGAAAGAGACTTCATGTTGTCGCTTTCAATTGATAACCATCTGAAATTATTGAAGCTTTTAGTTCTACTTCTAGATATTTAGATGATTTATTAAATAATGACAATACTTACTTTGCGGACTGGGCGGGTTATTTGTCTAAATCGCGACAGAGGTGGGGGCGAGGATTGTGGCCACGTAAAATCGATTTAAGCCCCCAGTGGAAATCTTCCACTGGCCGTTCCAAGGCGGCTCTTCTGTGGCGATTTGTTTATGTTGTTGTTTGTTACTTACTGTGTGTATCACTTGTGTCTTTTATTTTGGATGGCCATATGGCCATTTTGTGGGAAAGTAACTGTCCTTATGGCCTTCCTTTGTTTAGGGTTCCATTATGGTCTGGTCGCTTAATGTTTGTATTTCTTTCCCTTTGGTGTCTTTTATGGGTGGAGTAAGTTAATTGTATCAATTCCTGATCTTTGTTTTACTTCTACTTTGATGGTTTGATCAGTCAGATTTATCCCCTAGAACTTCAGTTAAACAAGGCAAATTTCTCTGATACCGAGCCCCCCTTTTTGGATTTACATTTATCTATTGTAGATGGATTTGTTTTTTGCAAAATTTATGATAAACGCAATGGTTTTGATTTCGAGATTGTAAATTTTCCTTTTTTGGACAGTGGTGTTCCTCGTGCGACATCGTACGGGGTTTATATTTCGCAGTTAATTCGATTCGCTAGAGTTTCTAGTCATGTATCCAACTTCAACACTCGTAATAAATTATTAACCGCTAAACTTCTTAATCAGGGGTATCGGTATCATAAACTATGTAAAGCCTTTTCTAAGTTTTGTAGACGTCATTCTGATTTGGTTTCAAAATTCAATGTTGTACTTAAAACACTTCTGCTACAAGACCTATCGGAACCCGAATTTTATGGTGACTTAGTATATAAATTTAGAAAAGTACATGCCTGTAATGACTTTAGTACCCAATTTCGTAAAATCGTTCGTCGATATTTGAAGATTGGGTGCAACATCAATATTATAAAACAGACTGCATGCATGGTGGTTAACCCCATCACGGTTGGCAACTTTGCTTCCCTCTTTGATTGAACACCGGTGGGTCGGGCTTAAGATTATATGACGGTTCCAGCGTAAAAAACATAAATGGAATTTTATTTTATTTTAGTATTCTTGATGTTGGTTGGCGCCTGATGTTCCGTCTTTGGTCGGGCCCCTCGGAGTCTAACTGTTGGTTTTCTTTTGCTCCAGCAATTCTGTTGTTGTATGCTGTCGAGTCCTCAACCTTGTTTCATCTCTGTAGTTTTTTTATTTGTATGTTCTCGGAGATGTTACACTGATTAGCTAGGAAGCCTTCATGCGGACTAAACAAAATTTGTGTATACCGCGACAGAGGTAAGGGCGAGGATTATGGCCATGTAAAATCGATTTAAGCCCCCCAGTGGAATTCTTTCCACTGACTGTTCCAATGCGATTTTTCTGTGGCGGTTTATGTATGTTGTTGTTTGTTGCTACTTGCTGTGTGTATCACTTGTGTCTTTTTATTTTGGATGGCCATTTGGCCATTTTGTAGGAAAGTAACTGTCTTTATGGCCATCCTTTGTTTAGGTTTCCATTATGGTATGGTCGCTTCATGTTTGTGTTTCTTTCCCTTTGGTGTCTTTTATGGGTGGAGTAAGTTAATTGTATCGATTCCTGATATTTGTTTTACTTCTACTTTGTAATTGTTTCCATTTCTTATATGCTTTACGTTTCCCACGGACTGCAGTTGAACATTAATCATTCCACCAGGGAAGGTGCGTTTTTTTAGGATTTGGCTTGGTTTTAGGCATTGTTTCCTCACAAATGGCAATTAATTCATTTATGAATGGGTAATTAGATTCATTAATTGTTTGTCGATCAAACTGAATATCAGTGTTGTTTGTCAGATTGCGAAAACGGGTCTAGTCAGCTTTAGTCAGTTTCCAACGTGGTATTTGATCCTGTAAAATACATTTGTTGTGTTTATTAAGAGTAGTTGCTATGGGAAAAGGGGTCACTTCCCAGACGGTTTTGGTGCACATACAATTGGTAATCTCGACTAACATCACGAGAGGCGAGGGTGAGGTCAATCGCGGTTATTTGCACTGATTCTATTGAGTAACGTGTTCCTTTCCCAGTATTCAGCACCACCATGTCATGGTCCTCTATAATGGTCAGAAGCTCCCATTCTGCTGGAACCTCACCCTCATGGCATTGATTATCCCAGAGCCTGTCCCTTATACGAAAGACACCGACAATGATATAATTTTTACTTACATGAGTCAAACTATGATCACAATCTGCCTTACTTATCATGTCTTTTCCATTTGAATATATGTTAATAATGTCAGTACTTTAATTAATCCCAAATAATCGTACAATGGTAACCCGAAGATTTTGATTTTTTTTTTCCTTATGGAATTTCTTCTGCGTCTAGCCGTTCAAAAATGTAGCGACCCCACCACCCTTTTGTTCAGTATGTTCATTGAAGACTGGCTGTTTGTACCCCATAATTTTTAGACAATTTTGTTTAGTGTTATTCCAAGTTTCATGGATGCAGACAACCTCATGGAGATCTTTAAATGTAAACAAGTAGTCATAGAAAATTCTGCTTTTTGTGTTGCATGACATGACCGCAGAGGCTGCTGGCATTCCAATGCACCACTTTCAATCCTCATTGGCCCATTATCACAACCTAACCGTTAAGTGGTAAAAGTATTTCTTATTTAGTTTTGGTTTGGTTGGTACAACGATTTTACCTCTGTTGACTCTCTTAACTAGAGGCTATACTCAGCATACTCTCCGTCCTTACATTGATTCTGAAATTAATCATAAACGCCATTTCTTCAAAATATCCTTCATTAATAAGGGTATGGATTTTATAGATTTGCCCAGTATCTTCCGTGAGAGATCGGTACTTTCTTCCATTCCTGCTTATTTTCAAAATACTGAAACACCTATAATTTGCTATAAATATAACAAACCTGTTAGATCTATCATTTTTAATTTCAATAAACTTGTTTCAGATCTTGATATTGATACTAATACTCCTGATTCATGTGATTGTAAAAACTCAAAGTATTGCTATCCTGCTGCTGGTCATGTAATTACTGGCAATTTGAAAATTATTCCTGATTCTAGGATAAGGAATATAATTTCTAAAGGACCGAAATATCGGTTTCCTTCTAAAATTGATTTCAGTGAATGTAGAGATGAAATCGCTGCTTCACTGAATGAATTCGGTGATCGATGGTGTAAGCGAGAGTATGTTGAGCATAAAGCCCTTAAGGACTGGAAACTTAGCATTTTAAAACTAGTGAATAAACGCATTTCTTTCTATTCTCAAAATACTAACTTATTACCTCCTAAGCCCAAGACGTCTTTACGTCATCTTAAACTAGGTATTCAAGAATTTCATAAGAAGTTTGTTTTGGCCCCTGCAGACAAGGCCGCTAACAACGTCGTCGTTGTGTGACGGCTCCACTATGTTAACACGCTTAAGCAGGAGCTTGGTGGTCTTAAGGCCTATGAACTTCAGCCTTTATCTGAAGAGAGAGCTATAGTAGATAAACATGTTTGTCTTTCAGCCACCAAGTTTGCTGTGTGTGTTAACGAAGGCCAAGACAAGCTTCCTACGCTATACTTGTTACCAAAACTTCATAAAAAACCATACAAAGCACGGTTTATTGCAAATTCTAGCTCTTGCACTACCACTGAACTTTCTAAATTAGTAACTTCCTGTCTTACTGCTATTAAAACGCATGCAATTAAATATTGTGATAAAGTCTTTGAAAGATCAGGAAGAAATCTGTTTTGGTCTATAAAAAATTCGAATGAGGTTTTAAATAAATTGAAATCTAGACATTTTCGTGCTTCTAGTCTGTCTACCTACGATTTTTCCACTCTTTACACTACACTTCCTCATAATCTTATAAAAGAAAAGCTTAATGATTTAATTGAATGGGCTTTTCACAGAGAAGATTCTCTCTATCTTGCATGTAATGTCAGAAATGCATTTTTCACTTCTAAAGAGCATAAGAATTATACACTTTGGTCATGTCAGAAAGTGTGTGATGCCCTCACCTTTCTACTTGACAATATTTATATTAGATTCGGTACTAAGTTATTTAGACAAATTGTGGGTATTCCGATGGGTACTAATTGCGCACCTCTTGTGGCTGATCTGTTCTTGTATTGTTATGAAAGAGACTTCATTTTCTCGCTTTCCATTGATATTTAATCTGAAATTATTGAAGCGTTTAGCTCTACTTCTAGATATTTAGATGATTTATTAAATATTGATAATACCTATTTTGATGGTTTGATCAGTCAGATTTACCCCCTAGAACTTCAGTTAAATAATGCAAATTCTTCTGATACCGAGGCCCCGTTTTTGGATTTACATCTATCTATTGTAGATGGATTTGTTTTTTGCAAAATTTATGATAAACGCGATGACTTTGATTTTGAGATTGTAAATTTTCCTTTTTGGATTGTGATGTTCCTCGTGCGCCAACCTATGGCGTTTGTATTTCGCAATTAATTCGATTTGCTAGAGTGTGTAGTCATGTAACTGACTTCAACACTCGTAATAAATTATTAACGGCTAAACTCCTTAATCAGGGTTATCGGTACCATAAACTACGCAAAGCCTTTTCAAAATTTTATAGACGCCATTCTGATTTAATTTCAAAATTCAATATTGGACTTAAATCTCTTCTGCAACAAGGTCTATCGGAACCCGAATTTTATGGTGACTTAGTATATAAATTCAGAAAAATATATAACCGCAATGACTTCAGCACCCAATTTCGTAAAATCATTCTCTCGGTATAAAAAGATTGGGTACAACATGGATATTATACGACAGGCTGCATGCTTGGTACTTAACCCAATCACGGTTGGCAACTTTGCTTCCCTCTTTAATTGCACGCCGGTGGGTCAGGCCTCAGATTTTATGACGGCTCCAACGTAAAGGCTTATTGAAAATTAGAGAGATAATGTTGGTTGGTGCCTGATGCTCTGTCTCTGGTCGGGCTCATCGGAGTCTAACTCTTGGTTTTCTTTTGCTCCAGCATTTCAGTGGTTTCTTGCTGTCGAGTCCTCACCGTTGTCTCACCTCTGTGGTTCTTTGATTTTTGTGTTCACGGAGATGTTGCACTGATGAGTTAGGAGGCCTTCATGCGGATGGAACAAATTATTTGTCTAAATCGCGACGGAAGTAAGGGCGAGGATTGTGGCCACGTAAAATCGATTTAAGCCCCCCAGTGGAAATCTTCCACTGACCTTTCCAAGGCGGCTCTTCTGTGGCGATTTATTTATGTTGTTGTTTGTTACTTACTGTGTGTATCACTTGTGTCTTTTAATTTTGGATGGCCATATGGCCATTTTGTGGGAAAGTAACTGTCCTTATGGCCTTCCTTTGTTTAGGTTTCCGTTATGGTCTGGTCGTTTAATGTTTGTATTTCTTTCCCTTTGGTGTCTTTAATGGGTGGAGTAAGTTAATTGTATCAATTCCTGATCTTTGTTTTACTTCTACTTTACCCACATCAGGAGTCTTGTGACCTAGAAGCTCGTTTTGCAGGCTCTTCCCTGTTCGACGTGACTGGTTAAATCCACTACTGTATGTGTAACCTCTGTGTACTTGTGTCGATTTGCTTTTGCGTGGTTTAGGAGAGGATGAAGTAGGTTTTGCTATGCTTTCCTTAATTAACCTGTCATACAACTGCTCAGGCGTCTCTGATTGCTGCACACCCGCTTGTGGTTCTGGCAGCTTCATGTTCGTTTTTTGGTTGTGAACAATTTGTTGATGGGGCTGTGGAACCGGGGACTGTAATAATTTAGGAGTATGATCAGGTTCAGACAGAGAAGTATTCTTATGGAGAGACCCGCTATGTGTTTTTTTATCAATTAATAAGCAGTTATTACTGAAAGAATCATTTTCTTTCACGAATTGTGCTGTATTGCAGACGAGTGCATTTATGGCCTTATTCCTGGATTCCAGTGTTAAGTCCTGCATTGCGCTTAGCATGTTTGGTTGAACTACATATTTTAGTATGCGTGCAACATCCGTTGTAGCCATAAAATGGTTTAATGCTTCCATGCTTGTTAGTTGGTATTTTGATTGCAGTTGTGTAATTCCCACCAGTGTTGCTGTGTGTGTGTTGGTGCATGTGTCCCAGTGCTAGCAGTTGGTTCAGTGATATCGGGTGTTGAAACTGTTGTGGTTGTGCATCTGGGGGTGCTTGTAATGGCTAAGACATTGATTGTTTTCGTTCATTCCATTCCAGTTGATATTTTTGTTTTTGTTTTAATCTGGTCCTTATATTTGATGAAAACAGGACAAGTCCGACTGTTAGTAGCATGCCCTTATTCACAGTTTGCACATTTGAGATAGCCAGGCAAATTTCAGCTTGTGCGTGTGGTGGCTGTAAAATGTCTCCCCGTACATGCATTTAATGCCCTTATTTTTCCAATCCTCAGGAATTGCATTTACCAGCGTTTTTTCCCGTTCCTTAATTTGACATTCTTGACCGTTGTTCGTACCTCGTTGTATAACAATTGCTTGTTTGATACCTATGGGCTTTTTGTAGGCATTCTGGACACCGAGGCGAATAAATTCTACGATAATTCTAATCAGTCATACATTGCAGCTCTTTTAACTAGAGGTTATACTCAGCAAGCCCTTCGTCCTTTCATCGATTCTGAAATTAATCACAAACGTCATTACATCACATTTTTATTCGTTAATAATTGTTTGGACTTATACATTTACATAATATCTTCCTGGATAGTTCGGTGCTTTCATATATTCCTGCATATTTATAAAAATATTGAAACACCCATAATTTGCTATAAATACAATAAACCTGTTAGATCTATAATTTTTAATTTCAGTAAACTTGTTTCTGATCTTAATATTAACAGAAACACTCCTGATACCTGTGAGTACGGTTTATTGCAAATTCAAGCTCTTGTACCACCACTGAACTTTCCAGATTATTAACTTCATGTTTTACTGCTAGCAAAAAATATATGATTACATATTGCGAAAAAGTCTTTGAAAGATCAGGGTGAAATCTGTTTTGGTCTATGAAAATATAATGAAGTTTTTAATAAATTAAAATCCAGACGTTTTCGTGCTTCAAGTCTGTCTACTTATGATTTTACCACACTTTACACTACACTTCTTCACAGTCTTATAAAAGAAAAACTTAATGATTTAATTGAATGGGCATTTCATAGGGAAGACACCCTCTATCTTGCGTGTAATGTTAGAAATGCTTTGAGCAAAAATTGAACTTTATGGCCATATCAGATAGTGTGTGGGTATTCCGATGGGTACAATTTGCGCAACCCTTGTGGCTGATCTGTTCTTGTTTTGTTATGAAAGATACTTCATGATATCTCTTTCCGTTGAAAACCTGTCTGAAATTATTGAAAAAGAAAAGTGAAGGCAATGGTCAACGGCTCCCATCAGAGACACCAAAGGGAAAGAAACACAAACATTTAACAACAGACTGCAATGGAAACATCAATAGCGGAAAGCCAAAAGGACATTTACGTTCCCACAAAATGGCCAATTGGCTATCCAACACAAAATAATATATACGACACAAGTACCCAAAGACAAAATATAACAAAAATAAATCGCGACAGGAGAACCGCCTTGGAACGGTAAGTGAAACGAAATCCACGTTCTTTAGCTCGACTTCTAGATATTTTGGCGATTTATTAAATATTGATAATACCTATTACGATGGTTTGATCAATCAAATTTTCAACACCCTCCCCCCAGAACATCAGTTAAATAAAGCATATTCTTCTGGTACCGAGGCCCCGTTTTGAGATTTACACCTTTCTATTGTGGATGTGTTTGTTTCTTGCAAAATTTACGATAAACGCGATGATTTTGATTTTGAGATTGTAAATGTTCCTTTCTTGGATGGTGATGTTCCTCGTGCGACATTCTATGACGTTTATATTTCGTAATTAATTCGATGTGACAGAGTGTCTAATCATGTAACGTACGTCAACACTCGTAATTAATAGTTAACTGCTAAACTTCTTAATCAGGTTTATCAATATCATATTTCGCAATTAATTCGATTTGACAGAGTGTCTAGTCATGTAACTGGCGTCAACACCCGTGATAAACTGTTAAACTTCTAAAGCAGGTTTATCAATATCATACGTCACGAAAAGCCTTATTCAAAATTTTATAGACGTCATTCCGATTTAATTTCAAAATTCAATGTTGGGCTTAAATTTCTTCTGCAACAAGGTCTATCGGAACCCAAATCTTATGGTGACTGGTTGTTTGATTTTTGTGTTCACGGAGATATTGCACTGATGAGTTAGGAGGCCTTCGTGCGGACTGAACACATTATTTGTCTAAATCGCGACGGAAATAAGGGCGAGGATTTTGGTCGCGTGAAATCGATTTAACCCCCCCCCCCACAGCCCCAAAGTGGAATTCGTTTCACTGACCGTTCCAAGCGGTTCTTCTTTCGCAGTTTATTTTTGTTATGATTTGTCTTTGAGTTTGTGTATCGCTTATATTCATTTGTTTTGGATAGCCAATTGGCCATTTTGTGGGAAATAACTGTCCTTTTGGCTTTCCGCTATTCATGTTTCCATTAGGATCTGGTTGTTTCGTGTTTGTGCTTCTTTCCCTTTGGTGTCTGTGATTGAAGCTGTGGGTTAAATTTTCGATTTATGATCATTGCATTCACTTCTATTTGACAAAACGATGTCCGGTGACCATTACTGCAAAACATACACACTGTCAACCTGTTCCTGCAGTGGTTCGTCCTAATTGCTGACATGTGTTACACCATATAATTGAATAGAGGAGGGGTCGGAATTCGGTATTATGTGTTGGCGAAAGCAGTTTCAGTGGCGAATGTTAAGTGCTGAAGGTAAGTATTGCGCACTCTGATTTTCGTCTGTACATATTTGTTAGAGGTTTTGTTTTCCTCAGAATTATATGTGCTGCAGAAGTCATCCCTATCCATGAACTTTGTGTCGACCACTCTGGTGCTTGTCCTTGGTGAGTTTCGATGTGCATGGTTCTGTTGCTGATTTTTGTTTGTTTGGTTTGCTTGTTTTCTGCTTTGGCAGACGGGATAATAAAGGTTGGAAGCCCATGGCTCTGAAAAATAAAATCCCTAGCTTTATTTTTAATGGCATGTCTTACATCAAAAGTGATCTACCTATTTGAAAGAGTAGTCTTTGGTCTGTTGCATATTTTATTGGCTAAACTATGTTTGGCTGCAGAGCAGATGTGATCAAGACAAACCCAGTGGCTAGACCAGAAGACAGAGGTGGAGAAGGAGCGGAAGAATTGCCTTTTTAAATGCTACAGTTGACTGCTTCATTTTGCGACTCACCTCTATAGACCCGTCATCGTCGCCCTGGTTAATATCATAACCCTCGCAGTCGAGGTCACTTCCAAAGGTCATACTTTGTCTGGCGGTTTTTGGTGCAGGATTCTCACTCGAGGAGTGGTCAGCTGGGTAGGTTTGTTTCCTCTTCGCAGACCCAACTGGTGCCTACAGCCTAAATAGTGGTGCAAACCTGCTGGGAATGGTCATCATAATGGGACCAGAGAGACTAACTGACCCACTGTATTGTGCCTTAAGTTTCACTCAGTCCGCAGAAGGGCTACCATGAGTCGTATCTGGCTGATTCCCAGTTGAAGACGCCAACCTGGTTCCAAGAGCTGTGGCCAGAAGAAGCACAGAAGGACTAGTCCATTCATTCTTTACCTCAGGAGTGCTGTAGGCTGAAGGAGTTTTCAAGTCCTTATCTTGAATAAGTGAAGATAATGAGGTGTTATGGGTGTCATTAAACTGTTGCTCAATAAACCTCCCGCATTTTTGGCAGTCATCTTCCTGTAGACATACTATCAACTTCAATCGACATGCAGTGCCTGTATGTTGCCATTCCCCACCCCCTCGGGCAAATTGTACAGTTTTACTGTATGTACTGAATTAATGACTTGTCCATTTTCTTTTATTTTCTGTTTCCTTTTTATTTTGTGTCTGTTTCGGTACTAATCACGTATGTTAAGTTACAACTGAAAATAATCTGATCCAATCAACATTTGTAGAAAAAAAAGTAAAAAAGGCAATAAGTGCGAAACAGTTGCGCAGTGCTGACTGGTTGCTTTTGAAACTTCGGACCTGTCATCTGGGTGATTGACACGCAGGTTTGATTGGCTGATCTAGAATCGCGATTTATGCGCAGTATCACGTTTCTCATAACGAAAATTGATTGGCTAAAATGTTTTTCCGCAATTGAAACGCGTGAACTGCGAGTGCGTATCTAACGCGATATAAACGCGAGACAAGTGCGGGTGTTCTGACAACTTTCTCGCAAGCGTATCTGTAATTATCGGATATTGTTTTTTATTTTATTTTAGAAATGTGTGTTGTGTGTTCTCATTTGAATCGCCTCGAAGAGGTGATCGCCTCGAAGAGGTGATTCTAATGCGAACACACTATATAAATTTACTTTCAAGAGCACGGAAAAGATAATCGTAAATGTCTCCTGATCTTGCACTATGATAAACACTCAATGACTCGAACTACCTCTGTCTCGCTCCAGGTGTCAAAGGTGTTCGAGCCATCGGAGATTGACTGTATAAGATTCTTACATGGTTATGGGTGGTGGATAAAAAACGTCCCGGCAGTCACTGTCCGAAATTCCGAGGCCTGCCGAGTGGTGCTGGACATTCATCCCAGGGACGTATGTTTCTTTCTATTTCTTACAACAATGTAAATGTAAGATCATTTTCTTGCATACCTTTCATGTTTGAGCGTGGACGTTAACACGCCTACGGAACGATAGAATGCGTAACCATTGGTTAAGAACGTGAAGCAATTAGAGCGACATCCGGTTAGGAATTAGATCGCTAAAAAAGGTAAAGAAACTGTGCAGTTTCTGTGTTTCATAAGTTATATAATTTTTACGAGGAAGTTATTTAAAAAACGGGGAATTACATTCAGGAGCCCATTGATATCGGCATCTTTGGAGTAAATACCAAATCCCGTACTTCACACCTTTTGGCTAAATTTAGTTTCTCCTGCTGAAGGTGAACTCAAGCCTTAGAAAACGAGTGGTTTTTCGAGGTGTTTGTTGCCTTTTATTTATTACTGCGCTTTGCTACAAGTTCAGCGTATTAACATGCACACACAATAAACATATATGGTTATATGTGTTGTGGATATTTTGCTTGTCAATGCAGCACTAGCGAGAAATCACCACGGAAAAGGTCGAAAATGGTTGGTTACGCATTAGATCTATAGAAATGATAACAAAACTTGCATCTATAAAGCGGATCTGTTTTCATCTCCACGGCCCCAGAATCACCCGCACCTTGTTCTACGGAACCATTTTTAGCCAACCTGATAAGCAGTGCGCTATTGATTCGATAATGACATAGTATTTTATGGAAACATTTTCAGTCTCCAGAATCATAGTACCGAATGATTTTCACTGACTTTTACGCTGTGTTTGTTTTATCAATGGTCCGGTAATTGCCTGAAATGAAATAAAACAGGTTCTGGAGTTTTAATTTCTGCGAAGAACTCCTCATCTGCCAAAATTTGCTGGTTAAGCATTAGATCGTCTGGTTAAGCATTCGATAGCCAGAGAGGAGAAAATCTCACCAGTTGCGCCAGCAGCTTACTACAATAAAAGGTGGTCTACATATGATTTCTAAATTATGTTAAAATCACCAGAGAAAGAAAGCCGTGATGAAAAATACTTTTCTGGACAAGACCATTAAATGTCTGGGTATCATGCTTATCTGACCGAATGACGCACAGATTCATAAATAAGAGGTCATTACTTGCTTTTGTAGAAAACAAAATGGTCAGCTTACGCTTTTTAATGGCGATTAAATCTATATCGTGTTTCTATGGTCAAGCATTAGAGAGCCAGGTTGAGCATAAGACACCCATGATTATAAACGTGGTGCTTATAACAAAAATAGAAGTAACTTGAAGCAATGATCAGGAATCAATACCAGCTGGCTATCCAAAATGCGATACATACAATAAGTGACAAACAATAACATAAATAAACCGCCAAAGAAGAACCGCCTTGTAACAGTCAGTGAAAAGAATTCCACGGGGAATTGTTTGTCAATCGACCCAAAGGTGCTCAGAAGAAAAGCTGTTCTATGCTTAAGTGCACGTGAATATCACTGACTTGTCGGGAAAACTATTAGAATGAAAATAGTCGCAGTGAGGTCAGACTGTTGTGAAAAACTAAAGATGGTTATCTTGGAAACTTAGGATGGGCTTGGCAAAGAGTGTAGACCCTGATCAGACGCTGCAGAATCCGGCATCTGGTGAAGATGTACACTATTTGATTGGACACTGGAATTTAAGAGATTAATGAAACAGTTTAAGACTATTTCTCCTACCTACACTCGGAGGCAATAGACCCACCAGTCCTTTGTTGTTGTTTTTTTAAAGTCATATTATATTTTGTGCAGAAATGAGAAAAATATCACAATTTTTCATCTTAAAATTTTCGTTTTTTTGGCGATAAAGGTTACATTGTATTTGTATAGGCGTGTTTTCGTAATGATTATTCAAAGAAACAAAATGATGTGGAGAAAACAAATGTCTACCACCTTTTTAGTACTAAATACAATATTATCAATAGTCGGTCGATAGTGAACCAAAAACTGGACGTTTGGCTTAATGTAAACTGCCTAATCACTGCCTAGATACATCCGTGAGAAAATATTGCTCCATATTCAAAACGGTTTCAAAAGTTCCTCATATCTAAACATGATACTGCAGATGGAAGAAAAAATTATAACTTGTATGTTCTATCAATTTATTATATCTATATTTTTTCCTCATATCTAAAAATGACACTGCCGATGAAACAAAATGTTATAGCGTGTATGTTTTATTAAGAAGGAAGATTAGATCATGGATGATTAGCTGAGGGCCTCGTGGAAGATTAGCTATTACATGTATTTTTGTATGTGCTAAATGTTGCTACCCTCACTAAATAAAGTCCTTACTTACTTACTTACTGACTGACTACTTACTTCTCTCAATTTATTTAATGAACGCACCTGTCCTCCTGTTTACTCAAAATTTATAAATTTTACAAATGGATTCTAGTTCGTCTTGATTAACATGATTAAGAATACATGGTGTGTCATTCTTGCGCTGTTTGTATTAATAAGAAGTTGGTTTTAGACAATATCTGTTTCCCTTGCTCAAACCTCTCCGTTGCAATCTTAGCCAAAAACAAGGAACAATGAATAATTGTTTTTTGGTGTAAGCCTGTGGGAACCACCGACCGACTGCCAAATATATTATATAAACATATGGTTAAATATTAGCAACATTCTTATGGACTTGAAAACCACTTCCACTATCATGCCCAATATCTTCAAAACTTAGCAAAAAAACACGTCCGTTTGTCGGTCGTTCCCAAAGCTGAATGACAACTTACACATCATCAAACTTGAAAATCTCGTGGACTTACTTTAACGGCCACCTATCGGACTGGGCAAAGGCACCTATCGGAGATAACCCAATCAAGGGAAATCAATTTTCGACTAATTCATTTCTTTCAAACGTACGAAAATTACATATCTTATCGTTTTGACAGTTAGCATAGAACTCACGGGATCTCCGATCTGGGTTATCGATCATGAAACAGACATATATTTTGGGGGCATGCGCAGTCCCATGAGTAGGATATTCCGGCTACCTATTTGCTTTGCAGAGGCGAGCTAAAACAAATACGCCTTTCTTTTGCGTTACTATGCCTTTTTTCGCATTACTACGCCTTTTGATTCGCTTAAAAACGCCTTTGATTCGCATCACTGCGCCTTTCTTTTGCGTTACTACGTGTTTCTTTTGCATTAGTATGCACTTTTTCGCGTTACTACGCCTTGTTTTTGCGTTACTACGCCTTTTTTGCGTAGCTTCGCCTTCTGATTGGCGTTACTGCGTCTTTTGTTTTGCGTTTCTACGCCTTTGTTGCGTTATTACGTCTTTTGTGTCGCGTTACTACGCCTTTACGGTATTTTATTTTCTCCTACATTAGCCAAATAGGCTTTCGTATCTGCAGTGTTAACGATCTTACCCTTAGCCTTTCACGCCTGAGTTTCTTAAACGGGTTCTCTCCATTTTTTTTATTTTGGGCAATTCTTGTTAATAGGGGATTTAGTCAAATTCATTTACAGGATGGCGAACAGCTTTGATTCTCGGATGAGACGGTTCATTAATGGCCGTCCCATCCGGATATAGATTTAATCGCCATTACAAAGCGTAAGCTGGCCTTTTTGTTTTCTATAAAAGCAAGTAATGACTTCTTATTTATGAATCGGCGCGTCATTCGGTCAAATAAGCATGATACCCAGACATTTAATGGTCTTGTCCAGAAAAGCATTTTTCATCACAGCTTTCTTTCTCTGGTGATTTTAACACAATTCAGAAATCATATGTAGACCACCTTTTATTGTAGTAAGCTGCTGGCATTTACTTAGGCAGCAACTGGTGAGATTTTCTGCTCTGGTTATCGAATGCTAAACCAGACGATCTAATGCTTAACCAGCAAATTTTGGCAGTTGAGGAGTTCTTCGCAGAAATTAAAACTCCAAAACCTGTTTAATTTCATTTCAGTCAATTACCGGACCATTGATAAAACAAACACAGCGTAAAAGTCCGTGAAAATCATTCGGTACTATGATTCTGGAGACTGAAAATGTTTCCATAAAATACTATGTCATTATCGAATCAATAGCGCACTGCTTATCAGGTTGGCTAAAAATGGTTCCGTAGAACAAGGTGCGGGTGATTCTGGGGCCGTGGAGATGAAAACAGATCCGCTTTATAGATGCAAGTTTTGTTATCATTTCTATAGATCTAATGCGTAACCAACCATTTTCGACCTTTTCCGTGGTGACTTCTCGCTAGTGCTGCATTGACAAGCAAAATATCCACAACACATATAACCATATATGTTTATTGTGTGTGCATGTTAATACGCTGAACTTGTAGCAAAGCGCAGTAATAAATAAAAGGCAACAAACACCTCGAAAAACCACTCGTTTTCTAAGGCTTGAGTTCACCTTCAGCAGGAGAAACTAAATTTAGCCAAAATGTGTGAAGTACGGGATTTGGTATTTACTCCAAAGATGCCGATATTAATGGGCTCCTGAATGTAATTCCCCGTTTTTTAAATAACTTCCTGGTAAAAATTATATAACTTATGAAACACAGAAACTGCACAGTTTCTTTACCTTTTTTTGCGATCTAATTCCTAACCGGATGTCGCTCTAATTGCTTCACGTTCTTAACCAATGGTTACGCATTCTATCGTTCCGTAGGCGTGGTTAAATAATTCAGTCACTTCCACTTCAGACGTCCGACATATTGTAACAACAATATTTATAGTTACTGACGTCATATCGCATGCAGTGATGTCTACCTTAACATTTACATGAGATCATATTCAAGCAGTGTAGTTTACTTGAATTTTATCCTGTCTCAGGGTAGGATAACCAGGATAAGGATAAGAATTTAAATCCTAGGATGAACTCCGGGATTTTCTCATCTTGCGTTCAAGACAAATTATATATTTTAATCGAAATAAGGTTTTTCGGCCTAGAATAATGCCCCCCCCCCTCCCCTCCCTAAGTTTTCAGAGCTGCATTTTTGGCAACTTCCGGCGGAGATAAAACACACAAAAATGTAATGTTAATAGCCATGGCAGACAGTGTAATATCACATAGATTTCATCCAAGACATCATGCATACTGCATATGGACCAATGCGTAGGCTGCTCAACAACTTTGCAGTTCACAAATTACATAGGCAGATTTTTCAAGCTGGGTCTGTGTGGCGTCATATCACGGTATACACCATTTGTCAACGTCCCATTTTAGGACTAGGGGGCGGTTGGGTGAGGCAAAGATGACGTTTACCTTTCATCACTGGGGCGTCCAACTGATATTTGTTCACAGTTTGACAAGGCCTGCTGCCCTTGCAGCAGGCTAGGGTAGATTGGAAATCTTGTTGTTTCTTCTGCTTTTGCACTTCCATTCATTTTCCATTCTCCCCTGTCCCTCACTTTCATCTTCTCTACTTTCTCTTCTATTTCTCCCCCCCCCCCCACACACACACTTTTCTCTTGGAGACAACACAAAATGACCCACAATTGTTGACGTGTCTTGAAACCCTAAATAATCAATCAAATCACATTTGTGGACGATATACCTAAATAGGTAATAACCGATTCAATATTGCTGTTTCTTTATTTTCTTTGTACTATGATTTTTTTTTAATTTGTGAGAAGTTAAACTTTATTGTATAATCTCATGGATAATACGAGGGCGAGTCAATAAAAACCAGCCTGACTTAAATCTGGGTGGGATCGATCTCTTCTTTTTCGACGCAATAGCCCTCTAGAATGATAATTATACATTGACCAAAGCTGTACCAGTTCCATCAGCCCAAAACTGAAGAAGCAAGGGCCCTTTTATCCGACACATTCCTCAACTGCCACCACAACTTCTTCGCCGAACCTGAAATGACGCCCACGGATATCCTTTTTTCAAGTTTGGGAATTTTCTGGAGCTGAATCCCTTTGAAGAGTTTACCTCGGCATTTTTTCTGGAAGTTCTCAGTCGGTCGAGCAAATTTGCATAAAACGCGCCTGTTATTGTACTTTTCCTTGCAAGGAAATCCAACATTAAAACGCCTAATGCGTCCCAAAATACAGCTGCCATCTCCTTGTCAGCAGACGGTTGCGTTTAGAACTTCTCAGACCTCGGAGACCCCGGCCCTACCCACTGGCAACCTTTAGTTTTATTCTCTGGCTCATAATAAATTAATAATGAAACCAGAACTCATCTACAGTCACCAGACGTGAAACAATAATCCACCTTTGACCTACACTGCTTCAACAATGCGCTACATACTGATGCTCTAGTTGCCATTTGCTCGTCGCGAAGGGATTTTGGGACCCTGGGGTCTGTTTTCTTGTGCATACCCCAGCGATCATGTAAAATTGCTGAAACGCTGCCATGTGAAATGTGTAATGCATTCGCTATTTATTCAACCTTAATTCGCCTATCAGAGTACACCATTTCCCGTACGTTGTTACACAAGTTTTAATGGGTGGCATCTGGTGGGCGTCCAGACCAGCTGGTTTCATCTTCTAAAGACGTTCTACCACGCTTAAATTCCCCAGCACGGAAATTAGCTTTTTCGTACGGTGGTGCAGAATACCCATAAACATAGGTTAACTCTCAATGTATTTCCTGACCTATTTTCCCTTTTAAATACAAGTATCGAATTACAGCACGGTACTAAGCGTTAGCCGAAGGGCCTGCATTTCAAATGCTAGCCATGTTTGACGTTCAATATCTGATGGGTGAATGTCACAATAAGGCTGCAATTCTGCTATCATACCTAAAACATGTATTGAAACAAGGTATGAACCTCCTGGTTGTCTCGGCTAATCGGAAATGGAAAGGCTGGTTATTTATTGGCTTGCTTTCGTAGCACTACAAGACTATAGCAGTAGTGCTGTATTGTTACTATTCTGTTTTTCAATCTCGACAAAAAACGAAAAGAAAACAATAATCAGAGCTAGAGAAGGGTATTCCTTTGAGTATTTCCGTCTTTCTTGTGTGTCAATAGACTTGTCTAAGGAATGTATTTAACTATATCTGTAACTATTTTCCCGTTCTTGTTCTTGCTGGACAAACGCAAACTTTGCATAGAGTCGACCTGGAAAACACAAGAAGACATTTGACCATTACTCGCAGGTGTACATTACAAAACTCCAGGTTTGCAGGAAGAAAGCCTACTCACTGATCATGTTATTACGATATGGGCCTGCACAAAGGATTTTACCAAGTTATTTGAACTAGTTGTGGGTATTCCGATGGGTACAAATTGCGCACCCCGTGTGGCTTATTTATTCTTGTTTTGTTATGAAAGAGACTTCACGATGTCCCTTTCTGCTGAAAACCAATCTGAAATCATTCAAGCCGTTAGCTCGACTTCTAGATATTTGGATAATTTATTAAATATTGACAATACCTATTTCGATGGTTTGATCAGTCAAATTTACACCCCCCCCCACCCTCAGAACTTCAGTTAATTAAAGCAAATTCTTCTGATACCGAGTCCCTGTTTACGAATTTATACCTGTCTATTGTAGATGGATTTGTTTCTTGTAAAATTTATGATAAATGCGATGACTGTAATTTTGAAATAGTCAATTTTCCTTTCTTGGATGGTGATGTTCCTCTTGCGGCATCCTATGGCATTTATATTTGGCAATTAATTCGACTTGCCAAAGTGTTTAGTCATGTAACTGACTTCAACACTCGTAATAAATTATTAACTGCTTAACTTATCGGTATCATAAACTATGCAAAGCTTTTTTGCAAACTTTTATAGACGCCATTGAGATCTAATTTCAAAATTCAATGTTGGACTTAAATCTCTTCTGCAACAAGACCTATCGGAACCCGAATTTTATGGTGACTTAGGCCTAAAAAATAGCCCTGTTTCCGCTAACCCGACCGACACTGCTTCAGACTCCCCGACTATACTATTTTATCAATAAAAGAACAAAATAAAAATTAAATCACCGACCCTGCAATTTTCAATTTCCGACCCAACCCAGTGTCGTCTTTGCATTTTCGCATAGTAATTTCGGGTTTTAACTACATTTTTGTAGTTTTGACATTTAGTATCTTCCAAAATACAGAGCTGACCTTTTTGAGGATCTAAAATGAAATATGATACACTGTGCAAAATAGAAGTAGAGGCAATGATCAGGAATCGATACAATCAACCGAGAGCTCCCACCAGAGACACCAAAGGGAAAGGAACACAAACATGCAACAACAGACCTACTGGAAACACCAACAGTAGAAAGCCAAAAGGACACTCACTTTCCCACAAAATGGCCAATAGGCTATCCAAAATAAAATAACACAAGCGACACAAACACCTAAAGACAAACCATAACAAAAATAAATTGCGACAGAAGAACCGCCTTGGAACGGTCAGCGGAAAGAAATTCCACTGGTGGGGTGGGGCTTAAATCGATTTTACGTGGCCACAATCATCGCCCTTATTGCCATGGCGATTTAGACAAATAATTTGTTCAGACCGCATGAAGGCAGTGCAGCATCTCCGTGAACACAATTAATCAAACAACCACAGAGATGAAACAACGGTGATGACTCGACAGCAAGAAACCACTGAAACGCTGGAGCAAACGAAAACCAACAGTTAGACTCCGATTGGTCCGACCAGAGATAGAGCATCAGGCATCAGCCAACATTACCTTGAATTAGATATCTCTAATTCTCAATAAGCCTTTACACTGGAACGGTCATAGAATCTGAGGCCTGGCCCACCGGCGTGCAATTAAAGAGGGAAGCAAAGTTGTCAACCGTGATTGGGTTAACTACCATTTATGCAGTCTGTCGTATCACATTTATATTGTACTCAATCTTTCTACATCGTAGAGTGATTTTACGAAATTGGGTGTTGAAGTCATTGCGGTTATAAATTTTTCTGAATTTGTATACTAAGTCACCATAAAATTCGGGTTCCGATAGATCTTGTTGCAGAAGAGATTAAAGTCCAATGTTGAATTTTGAAATTAAATCAGAATGACGTCTATACAATTTTGAAAAGGCTTTGCGTAGTTTATGGTACCGATAGCCCTGATTAAGAAGTTTAGCCGTTAACGATTTAGTACGAGTACTGAAGTCAGTTACACGACTACACACTCTGGCAAATCGAATTAATTGCAAAATATAAGTGCCATAGAATGGCGCACGAGGAACATCGCCATCCAAAAAAGGAAAATTTACAATCTCAAAATCATCGCGTTTATCAAAAAATTCGGACGAAACAAAACCATCTACAATAGATAGATGTAAATACAAAAACGGGGCCTCGGTATCAGAAGAATTTGCTTTATTTAACTGAGGTTCTGGGGTCTCAACATGACAATTTTATTAACAAAACACATGTACATGTACATAAACAGACAGCCATAATACAGGTCCGACCCTGTTTTGTTTTGTTTTGTTTTGTTTTGTTTCGTGAGAAAAAATAAAATAGTAATAAAAAAGTTTCTCCTACCTACCGATCAAAATATTTACAGCATGTTAGCGGAAACTCAGCCATTTTGTACGCCTTAGTATATAACTTCAGAAAATTTATAAATGCAATAACTTCCGTTCCCAATTTCGAAAAATCATTCTTCGATATAAAAAAAGATTGGATACAACATAAATGTAATAAGACAGACTGCTAGCACGGTAGTTGACTCATTCACGGTTAACAAATAAAAATCTAAAATGAGTTCCTTTAAGAGCAATGAAAACATTCATAAGAAAGAAGATGGGTCATACTACGTAGTTTCGGCTAATAAAGCCTCATCAGTGACCCTGCAATGATCCGGCAAAGAAAGCCAGAGGAAACATACTGCAATTTTGCGAATTTCGAATAGGCAGTCGATTTAAAGACTGATATAAATCAAAACGGGGTCCAAATAATCAAAAACCTGTCTAGAATATGAGTCTAAACCAATAATTTATTTCTGATTTCTCAGAATATTCACGCTGATCTCAAAGGACCAAAAGTAAAATATAAACTTTGCTTTCTTCTTTTATTGTACGCCAGTGGGTCAGGCTTACTGAGAATTAGAGATAATTAATTCAAGGTAATGTTGGCTGATGCCTGATGCTCTATCCCAGCTCGGGCCCATCGGAGTCTTACTGAGAATGAGAGAGGATCTAATTTTATGTAATGTTGGTCTGTGTCTAATGCTCTGTCTCTGGTTGGGACCATCGGGGTCTAACTGTTGATTGTCTTTTGCTCCAACATTTCAGTTGTTTCTTGCTGTCGAGTCTTCACCGTTATTTCATCTCTGTGGTTGATCGATTTTTGTGTTCACGGAGACGTTGCACTGATGAGTTAGGAGGCCTTCATGCGGACTGAACAAAGTAGTTGTCTAAATCGCGACGGATGTAAAGGCGAGGATTGTGGTCACGTAAAATCGATTTCAGTCCCCCCCCACTCCCCCCACCACACACACACACCCAAAACACACACACACACAGTGGAATTCGTTTCACTGACCTTCCAAAGCGGTTCTTCTGTCGTGGTTTATTTTTGCTATGGCTTGTCAATGTGTGTGTGTATCGCTTATAATTTTTTGCTTTGGGTAGACATAGGCCCTTTTGTGGGAAAGTAGCGGTCCTTTTGGCTTTCCGCTAGTGATGTTTCCATTAGAGTCTTGTTGTTTCATGTTTGTGTTTCTTTCCCGTGGTGTCTCTGATGGGAGCTGTGGGTTTATTGTATCGATTCCTGATCATTTCCTTCACTTCTGTTATTACCGCTGCCGAGAATCGAAACGGGGATTTCTTGTATCAATGGCAAGTGCACTAACCACTGAGCTACCACGCTCCTGCTCGTCAATTCCGCCTCTCTGACTCGAATTCGAGCTATTGACGTTCGTTTGAATATGAGCATGGGTTGGTGTTGAGTCTTTCCACAATATATCACACACATAATAGAGAAATGTCTTGATTTCTGTTAGAAATGAACTAGGTATTTTCATTGTATTGTTTTATTTTATGTTTTTTTATTTTTTTGACAAAGAAATAAATATTATTCGTTTATTGCCCTTGTGTGAGGGGAACATGACGATTTGTTCACCTGAGCAGGCAATATTGCCTGTCGAGGGCGAATAAATCGCATATTCCCCTCATATAAGGGCAATAAATGATTAATAATACCGAATTCCGACTTCTAGAGATTCTTTTTAAGGGAATATACTTGTAATTTTGAGCAGTGTCGTCAGATGGGAATATTAGTTTACATCACGAAAACACGCCTATGTAATTTTGATCCCCGTGAACCCCAGTTTTATATAGAAAAACTGGGGTTTACAGGGGTAAACCTTATTTTACTTATTTCTATATTTTGAGCAGAAATAAGAAAAATATCACAATTCTTCGTCTTAAATGTCTCGTTTTTAAGGCGATAAAATTTACCATGTATTCGCATAGGCCTGTTTACGTTATGATACTAGTTTATTTCAGTTCGATTGCAACGATTGAATCGCTCTCGAACACTCATTCCGCGTGTTTTCACGCGCGCGAGAGAGAGGCAGTGGGTTTTACACCACTGCTACCAATTTACACCTGGGTGGAGTGGGGCAGTGTCATTACATGTCTTGCCCAAGGACACACCTCGATACCGGTGGCCGGATTCGAACGCAGAACCTCTCGATCATAAGTCGAACGCGTTAACCACTGCGCTATCGAGGCTGATAATTTTCGGCCTGTGCTTGACTTGTAGAGATTCTTCAGATTCTTTCAGTGAACGTGTACTTTGAAGCAGCGATGTTTGAGGGATTACTGCAAGGAAATTAGATTGGACAGAGCGAAATTTTACAATATTAGGAATTAATTTTTCTTGTAACCTAGATGATATATTAGAGTTGAACTATAAAGATAAGATAACGCAGATTGAGAAAGAGCTTAAGCAATGGTCTAAAAGGATTTTAACGCCATTTGGCCGGATAACAATTCTCAAAACCCTGATAATATCTAAGTTAAATCACTTATTCATAGCATTACCAAACCCATCAATGGATACTATCAATAGCCTCCATAAGAAATTTTTTAATTTTATCTGGCAATCCGTAGTAGATAGAGTGAAAAGAGATGTACTCATGCAAGACTATGAATACGGCGGCTTAAAGATGATTAATTTAGCAAATTATATAGTAGCTCTTAAATCCACATGGATACGGAGATTAATTGTAAAAGACACTAAATATAAGACACTTTTCGAATCTAAATATGCCCCTTTAGACCAGTTAATGAAACGAGGAACAGAATTTATAAAACAAATAAGATCTAATAACACAAATCTATTTTGGAATGATGTTTTAGAGGCCTGGGTCGAAGTAAATAAACATACCGAAATTTCCGTTGTTGAAGATATATTATCAGTAAATCTATGGGACAATAACAATATTCAAATAAATAATAAATCGATTTTTTATCAAAGATGGTTTGAAAAAAATATATGCTTTATAAGAGATCTTATAAGCGAAGATGGATCTTTCTTAAATTATGATCAGTTTGTACAGAAATTTGATATAAATACTAACTATCTCGATGATTTTGGCATAATTTCATCTGTGCGAAATTATGTCAGAAATGTTAATATCAGATTAACGCCTATACCATTGAGTAATTGCTATCTTCCATTAAGTATAAAAGAAATAATGAAACACAAAAAAGGAAGCAAACATATTTATAATCTTATTAATGAAAAAGTAATTACGTTAAAAAGTCAACGGAAATGGAATGAAATTTTTAACAGAGAACTAGGTTGGAAAACTATATATAACATACCTGCAAAATCTTGTACTAACACAAAATTGCATTGGTTTCAATATAGGATTCTCCACAGGATTTTAGCAACCAACGATTTTCTCCATAAGATTAATATAAAAAATGATAATCTCTGCAGTTTTTGCCACGTACAGTCCGAGACTTTAGTTCATTTATTTTGGAATTGTAGAATAGTTTCTGATTTTTGGGATCAAATTGAAAAATGGATTAATGAAAAGATTAATGGGTCTATTAGTATAGCTATGTTTTGTGTCTTTTTTGGTATTTCCAACAACCAATATTGCAATAAGCCTTTCAACTATATCATTATTTTGACAAAATACTTTATTTATAAGTGTAGAATCAATAATAAACCCTTAAATTTTAACATATGGAAATTTGAAATTAAAAATGCTTTGGCGTCAGAAAAAATGATCGCTATTAAAAACTATCGCTACACAAAATTTCAAAAATATTGGGGCAAATGGATAACAATATTTGAAGATTCGAACTGACTTATATTAAGCCTGACAAAAAGTAGTCTGACCGTAATTAAGAACCTTTAACTATGATAGTAAAAATGTCGTCTTAAAAGCCATTGTGAATAATTGAGCTTAATTACTGCAACACAAGTCCATGTATACGTGTATATGAGTATATATAGGATCATATGCGCATGAATACATATGTATGCGTGTGTATGTGACGTGCCTATGTCATATTGCACTTATATTTGTGGATGTATATATACACACACCGATAGGCGCGTGTATACGTGTAGTATATGTATGTGTATGCATGTATATGTGTACAGGTCTATGTATTTATATATGTACTTGATACTTGGGAAATATTCATTAATGTGTTATACACGTAATTTGCTGTGTATGTCTATGTATGTCTTCAGAATAAATTATAAAAAAAAAAAATTACTGCAAGGAAATGTGCGCATTTATTGCCCTGCGCGTGGCATGCTCTCGACCAATCAGAATTCTAGAATATCCTTTGAATATTAATAAGGTATAATACTAATTCCTCTTAGCCGGGGAAATAAACTTCTTTAGCTGGGACTGCTTTTTGTATAAGAAAGTATTATTACTTAATTGCTTTTGAAATGAATTTGTTACATTTAGACGCGGGAACGTTTCCGTCAAGTCGAAGTTATCTGTTACGTCTGAGAAAATATCAACAAACGTTCAGAATGCTTGACGTTTGATTCGGATGCATTATTGAGACAAAAATTACATAGACATAACCACTGGATTTGCTTACTGTAATCTCACATTTTAGTTGTTTTATCACTGAGCCACTGTGTTTTTATCGGCGTAGATGTTATGCTTTGAGTTTTGTTCTACATTTTACGTAACTACATGTTCAAAGATATTACCATGGGGCAGTTCGACCGTCTACCAAACTATGGTAGCGGAAGTCAACGTGTCCACGTTCTTCCCATGATTTCCATGTTCGTTCACCGGTGTGATCGAACGTCCTCTGGTAGACCTTTGGTAAACAAACATAGCAGCCCCCATGTCACGTTTGATTTTTTTAGTCGACGAGGACGATCACCATTTTGAACACTGCAGAAATAGCAGTGCCGATTCTATCTTTCAAAATATGCATATTTGTGCATATTTTTATTTATAAACATGCTTTAACAACACTTAAAATGTGTATTTTCCTTGGGCCAACATATTTTCTTACTTTTCGCCGCCATCTTGTATCCGGTTTACCAGAGAAACCAACGCTTTAGTCTGGTTGGAGCAGAGTGACGTCACGACTTACCTGCCATGCTACCAGACTGAGTTCGATCACACTTTGGTTAACCAGTGGTTAACCACGGTTCGTAATCGAACTGCTTCCATTTTATTGGTCAATGATTTGCAAAAATAGATCTATTCAACAAATACGACAGTTTACTGAAGGGTGAGGAACACCATCTTTTCATTTTAACCTACAAAATGTTTAATATTTTTATGTGAGGACATGAATAAAAAATATATACAGTTTTGCATTGCTGATCTTTCTAAGACAGTCTTGTACCTTGATGACCATAAGCCATATATGTAAAACTGTGTTTAGCTAATTTGACGTAATTTCGCGTCGTTGTTCTATGTAGCGAAAAGAGCCTTCATTTCGCAAAAGCGAAAGGAATATTTTTTTTAGGAAAGGAAGTGTTTTTACGTATAATAAATAGATTGATTGATTTTTTTCTTTGGTTTAACGACACGTCAACTCTTGTGGATCAGTTTGTGTCGTGTCCCAGAGATAGGGAGAAATGAAATAGGAAAAATAGTAAAGGATATGAAATGAGAAAGCGAAAATGAAAAGACATATAGAAACAGAAGAAATAACATTCTCCCTCTACCCTTACCTGCTGCAAGGACAGCAGGCCTTGCCCACATTAAGAAAATTTATCAAAGTGTAGTTTAAATGTTCTTGTCCTTTGGGATCATTGATTCCATTGTTGTATTTTGAAAATATTTGAGGGTCACTGATGATGCCTAATTGGCCGAAACTAGCTTGTTTGGCACAGTAAACATGTACACTCCATATTTTCCAGTTCTGTGGTGTATTCCTTGCTTTCAAAGGATAACCCTTTCTAGAACATATTTAAATAGAAACAAATGCAGCTACAGCCGTTTACATTATTTTCTTAACTTTTCCTCACAGCATTAGATTGTGGTTACTAGTTAGATAAATAATAAGGCGATTCTAAAGTGCAGCTATAATTTTTATTTGGACTAGACATACGAAAAAGTAAAAATTTCATCTCGAAAAAAGATAGACCTAGAGATAAGACAGATGCCGTTTTCATTACGATAAGACATCCGTGTGATAAAGTGCATTTTTCAAACCTTAAAAAAGGAAATTTTTCTGATGCAAATGTGTGATATTTTTTTTATTTATACTCCAAATATAGGTTTTGGGTGCTCGTCAGAACCGCCTCACTGAGACGGTTCTAACGATTACCGTCAACGTATGTCTTGGAGCAGAAATAAGGAAATTGATGTTTATCCCCGTAAACCCCAGTTTTCACTATACAAAGTGGGGTTTAGAGGGGTCATTATTTCACGGACTTGTTCACGTGATGTTAGCACGCGGGTGTATTATCGAAATAATTAAGGAATTATACCTACCGGAACTTTCTCACATTTCATACCAGTGAGCCTAAAGCAATCGGTATAGAACCGAACTATACCCCCTGACTTGGTGTAATAGTTTATCCCTTTTTTGACTGCGTACAGTTCCGCGCCCTTGAGCAATCGTTTCCGTTGCATTGAAGTCCCCTGTCTCCATACTGTCTCTTTGGAAGAAAGAATACGCACAAATAGGTTAACACATTTGTGTGAGATAATATCATCCTCATCATCATCTTCTTCTTCTTCTTATGATCAATTATAATCATCACCATCATTCTCTCTCTCTCTCTCTCTCTCTCTCTCTCTCTCTCTCTCTCTCTCTCTCTCTCTCTCTCTTTCTCTTTCTCTCATTTTTCTGTTGAAAATGTTTGATATTTAGTGTTTACTCTCTGAAAAACATGGATAATTGTGGGTGATCCTTGCTACCACCGATTACCAGTGGAATTACTGTTAGTCTTAACATAGATTTGGGATTCTCATAAGTTAAAGGCTTTTATTAGAAAAGAACCGCCCCGCCCATAGGAGCTTGAAGAAATATATGGGCTGCACGATGCTTCCACGCAGAGCTGAATCCGGCCCGCAAACTAGTACTGGTAAACTGCTTAGAGGATCTAAGCCTGTCCAGGAACCGCGGTGCGAGGTGGACCGTCCATGCTAATAAACCCAATTGGTTTCATTGGGCGACAGGGCTTGAGATGTCATTTCATCTCAGTGTCGGGTACAAGTCCCACAAAATTGGAAGCAACGACTCCAAAATGACCTTTACAGTGTTGACGGGGACGTGAAACCTCAAATCAAACAAATCAAACAATTATTAGAAAAGAAAAATCCTTTAACTGTGCTTTTGTAAAACCGCTTTTCATTAACAGGGGAACCCATTGCGAGTTCCCGTTAACGAATATGACATCACGAAAACACGCATATATAATATTGCCCCCTTGAACCCCACTTTTATATAGTAAAACTGGGGTTTGCAGGGGTAAATCTTAATTTTGTTATTTTTCTGCTCAAAATATAGATTTTGGGTACTCGTTAGAACCGCCACTATGAGGCGGTTCTAACGAGAACCAACAATCTATATTTTGAGCAGCAATAAGAAAATTATCACAAATTTTCATCTTAAAATGTTCGTTTTTCGGCAGTAAAGTAGAAGTAAAACAAAGATTAGGAATCGATACAATTAACTTACTACACCCACCAAAGACACCAAAGGGAAAGAAACACAAACACCAAGCGACCAGACTATAATGTAAACCTAAACAAAGGAAGGCCATATGGACAGTTACTTTCCCACAAAATGGCCATATGGCCATCCAAAATAAAAAGACACAAGTGATACAGACAGTAAGTAACAAACAACACCGTAAATAAACCGCCACAGAAGAACCGCCTTGGAACGGTCAGTGGAAAGATTTCCACTGGGGAGCTTAAATCGATTTTACGTGGCCACAATCCTCGCCCTTACTTCCGCCGCGATTTAGACAAATAATTTGTTCAGTCCGCATGAAGGCCTCCTAACTCATCAGGTCAACATCTCCGTGAACACAAAAAATCAAAGAACCACAGAGGTGAGACAACGGTGAGGACTCGACAGCATGAAACCACTGAAATGCTGGAGCAAAAGAAAACCAACAGTTAGACTCCAATGGGCCCGACCAGAGACAGAGCATCAGGCACCAACCAACATTACCTTGAATTAGATCTCTCTAATTCTCAATAAGCCTTTACACTGGAACCGTCATAGAATCTGAGCAACGTTGCCAACCGTGATTGGGTTAACTACCATGCATGCAGTCTGTCGTATAACATACATGTTGTACCCTACCTTTTTATATCGAAGAATGATTTTACGAAATTTGGTGCTGAAGTCATTGCGGTTATATATTTTTCTGAATTTATATACTAAGTCACCATAAAATTCGGGTTCCGATAGACCTTGTTGCAGAAGAGATTTAAGTCCAATATTGAATTTTGAAATTAAATCAGAATGACGTCTATAAAATTTTGAAAAGGCTTTGCGTAGTTTATGGTACCGATAACCCTGATTAAGGAGTTTAGCCGTTAATAATTTATTACGAGTGTTGAAGTCAGTTACATGACTACACACTCTAGCAAATCGAATTAATTGCGAAATATAAACGCCATAGGATGGCGCACGAGGAACATCACCATCCAAAAAAGGAAAATTTTCAATCTCAAAATCAAAGTCATCGCGTTTATCATAAATTTTGCACGAAACAAACCCATCTACAATAGATAGATGTAAATCCAAAAACGGGGCCTCGGTATCAGAAGAATTTGCTTTATTTAACTGAAGTTCTGGGGGGTAAATCTGACTGATCAAACCATCGAAATAGGTATTATCAATATTTAATAAATCATCTAAATATCTAGAAGTGGAGCTAAAAGCTTCAATAATTTCAGATTGGTTATCAATGGAAAGCGACAACATGAAGTCTCTCACATAACAATACAAGAACAGATCAGCCACAAGGGGTGCGCAATTCGTACCCATCGGAATACCCACAATTTGTCTAAATAACTTAGTACTGAATCTAATATAAATATTGTCAAGTAGAAAGGTGACGGCATCACACACTTACTGACATGACCAAAGTGTATAAAGTTTACAATACATTTGTATAGGCGTGTTTTCGTAATGAAATGCCGCATCTTCGAGCATGTACACCCACTGAAGACACAACCATTACGAAAACACGCCTATACCAATACATTGTAACTTTTATCGCCGAAAAAATGAAAATTTTGAGATGAAAAATTGTGATTTTTTTCTGATTTTGCTCAAAATATAGATTGTGGGTACTCGTTAGGACCGCCCCATCTTTTTTATATACACGCTTTTTATATTCAGGGACTTTACGAATCACCAAAACTTTTAACTATACCATTCTACTGGGGTCTATCGACCCTGTATTTCCATCTGCAAAGGTAAAGATGCTGGAAACATGCTCACAAAATGCGTCTCGTTTTACCTTTTCTACGTGTGCTCTTAACCATTTGTAATAGTACATAACGTCAGGGCTGCAAGACTTACGAGCATGAAAGTACATTTGATTGCGTCTTTTGATTCGATGCTTGATCGTGTTGTCGATCCAGGGTTCATCATGCTTTGTTTTGGTCATTTCCGTTGGAATAAACCTTTCCATTGCCGTGGTTATTTCGGAATTAAAACTGATCCACAAGTCATTAACTGGCATGTGCAAGAGATAAGAGGAAAGGCACGAATCCCTTAAGTTCGCCTAAATGTAGACTAGCTACTAGTCGGATATCATATTTTAAAGTTAATAAGTAATATTCTTCTATATTCTTCTTTTTTTTCTCACTTTTTTCCCTCTCTGATAGCAACTTTTTTTTATCTTGTGAAGATATCCCTTGATGTTTGAGACAAGATTAAAGTCTAACAAGGTTTCATATTTGAAGAAAGCACACAGGATGGTGGGTCAGTGGTAAATATGACATCAAGGTCTAGGAGCTAGACTAGCCTAAATGGTCTCGCAGACCTTCCATATCCGCACATTTATATAGATATATTGTACGCGGGACTTGTCTGAGTCGAGAAGCGTGCATGGACTATGGCATGATCAGCCTTGCCGATCGGAGAGGTGTGGGGCGGTATCCCCTTAACTCGACTAACTGGGGATGGAGAATGTGTAATAATCACTCACGTGTCTTTTCTTGGTGGGGGGGGGGGGGGGGGGGGTAGGTAGGTATATTAACTACTTTGGCCAGGCAGTATTGCATATTGTTCCATTCAATATCTCCACTATTATCCGCAAGATATTCTGACTCAATCTGATCTTCGGTCGATAAAATGAACCAAGGGACAAAGTCCTACACTCCATAATGTTCAATTTTACACCAAACTAATTCACTGTTGGTGTCTAGCTACAGAGTAGGTCTCGCTTGAAAGCCACAAAGACACCACCGTTTGCATCCCCAATCCTGTCTTTCCGGACGTCCTCAATGGATTCGGGAAAAAATCTGAGTTTTTGTTTTGTTTCTGGGTAAAACAAAGACTCATTGCCCCCAAAAGCGTCTGGTTGTGTTGATTCAATAATGGTATGAAGTTAAGCCTTTTTATTTTTTACTGACTGACAATTCATAATCAATATTCTGAAGGGGGTGGTTAAGGACCTCTTTTTGGTCTTCGGTTCAGTTTCTATTGACAGCAAGATGGGCGAAGCAGTCGCATTGGGTGGGCCAATATTGTCTGGTATCGGACTATCAGGCTCGGACGGCCATGATAATAGTTCATAATGGTAAACTGTGTCTATAAACATGTACTGTCAAACATAGATGAGGAAAAGTTTGGCATTCCACATTTCATACAACCCCCTGCTAAATTTATATTCAATATGTTACAAAGACTATACATAGTTGATGGCATGCCTTGACTGTCTTAATTGTTGGCATATATACTTCTTTACATGTATTTATGTGCGCTTATCAATGCGCTTTTAATTGGTGCCATATGCACTTCTTGAAAATTATTAATGCCCGTCTGTATGTGCTCTTAATTGATGTCAACTATACGTTTTGAAAAATAATGATGTGGGCTAAAATGCGCTCTTGTTGGTGCCATATGTAATTCTTTAAAAGTATTGATGTGCCCTTATGAACGTGGTCTTATCAGGCGGCATATATACTTCCTGAAAAGTATTGATGTGTGCTTATAAATGTGCGCTTAAGGGTCTTGAAAAAGAAGTATATTTGATATCAATTAACAGCACGTGAGTGTAATGTCCAGTGAAGTTGAAATAATATGAGCCGCGCCAAGCGAATTTGGGTCTTCGAGCATTCCGTCATGATAAATTTTAACTGCGCATGCCCAGCCATTCAGAGGGGCCAGGGATATGGCTTTCTGTCTGAAGGTTCCTCTTGATTCACTGCTTGTATGAGCGAGCAGCGAAGGTTCTGGCAAGACTGCGCGGATGCGCAGACTCGCCTGAACCTTCGCTGCTCGCATAGGCGATAAGTACCAAAATCGCTTGACGGGGCCCATATAGCAAACTGATTTGATACCTTATCCGGATAACATGTTTACTAGCCGAAGAAAATACCTGCGAGCCTTTTAAACCCAGTGATTGCTAAAATCTTTGCAACACCCGCTCGCTTTGTTCGTTCTCCAGGACGTACTAAAATAAAAAAGAAACAGTTAGGCACAGGGTTTAATACATAGGGGATCTTATCTTCCAAATGTCGGTATGAAACTTGCCTCCTGTGAGTCTCAAAAATCTCATATGTAATCTCTACAAGTGTAAGATTTTGTTCATCACATAACGATTGTAAGTCATATCTATTATCGACCAGGCTAAAAAATCAAGAGAAGATATAGGTTTGTCATGGACGGTGATATAATGTTACGCGCCAGTAACCAAATGTTAATACACATGTGATCTTATGGCATAATTATCCACTAATTAACAGCGACGTTATATGGTAATATAGGGATATTATATAAATCTTATATGGGTGTGAGGGATGAATGGAAAAAACCCGTCCCAAGCATCACTGTACGGCATCACGAGGCTTGCCGAGTGATGCCGGACAGTAATCCCGAGGGACTGATTTTTCTATCCATCCCTCACACCCATATAGTATTCTTTCTCTTGCATACCTTCCATTTCTTAGCGCGGATTTTTAATGCTGCAATCACTTCGGTTACCGACGTCCGCCAAATTGTGATGACACTGCAGGAATGTTTAGTGACGTAACGTAACGTGCTGTGACGTCAATTCAAACGACGGCGCACACGAGGTCGCATTCAATCAGTGCATTTATCAAACACGCGATTGTATTCGATTTTCGGTCAGAACATTAATCTCTATCCCAGGGTAAAATCACGGTTTTCCTTGTCTGGAGTGCAAGAAAATATGAATCTTATATGGGTGTGAGGGGTGGATTGAAAAATCTGTCCCAAGGGTCACTGTACGGCATCATGAGGCTTACCAAGTGATGCCGGACAGTGATCCCGATGGACGGATTTTTCTATCTACCCCTCACACCCATATAGGATTCTTTTTCTTGCATACCTTCCATTCCTTTGCGCGGACTTTTAATGCTGCAGTCACTTCGGTTACCAACGTCCGCCATATTGTGATGACACTGCAGGAATGTTTAGTGACGTCACGTGACGTGCTGTGACGTCCACCTTCACGACGGCGCATACTAGGTCGTAATCAACCAATGCATTTATCAAACACGCGAGAATATTCGTTTTTGGGTAAGAACACCAGGAGTAGAACAGAATTTCTATCCCAAGGTAAAACTATGGATTTCCTTATCTGGTATGCAAGAATGTACTGTTCTTGGTGAATATTGTGCCGGGTAGGGAGAGCTTGCATTTAATCAGAACATCATGTTAACAAGCAGTCCGTGAGATGACTACCTCGCTAGAGAAAACCTGGGATTTACAGAAGTATATATTAGTTTGTTTATTCCTCCTCCAAGACATGGCGGTTCTAATGAGCACCGACAAAGGCTGTGGGTTCCCTGTTAGAACCGCCTCATTGAGTATAATAATCAGCACCCACAACTAATGTTGGTCGCGGGTCACGCAAAGCTTACAACGCTGTTGTCGACCTTTTTTCTAAAAGGATTGAAAAGTTTAATAGAAACAAACCGCATCAAATTTAAGATAACACGATTTTGAGCCACACCATGTTAACGCTTGTTTTATGATTTGGTAATATAAGCGGTCAGAAGTGTCATGTCACAAAATCGTTATTGTACACAAGCAAAGTAGGTTTGTGTTAGTAGCGTACTCTCTCTCTCTCTCTCTCTCTCTCTCTCTCTCTCTCTCTCTCTCTCTGTGTGTGCGTGCGTGCGGGGGTGTGGGCTCGATTGTTTGTCAGTTTTTTCCAAAGTTACAAATGAATCTAAGCTTACCTAGAATAGACATTGACAGGCAGTGTATATTCATGTCAGACGCAACAGAACGCGGTGTCTTATCATTTTATACATTGTTTATTAAACTATAGGAATCTAGGGGTGCAAAAATCAGTGTTATGCACCTCCAGCCTTCTCTCAGACATAATTGGCCGATATGTGTTGTCAGTACATTGACTTGATCTTCTCACCATTTCGTTTTCTATTGGTTGTAAAATCTTAACATAAGGCTTAATGATAACAAATACCTGGTCGATAAGTTAGTTCTCGGCCATTGTCTCGGTTATTGGGACGCGCCCATGTTGTAGTGAGACAACAAATTCCAATCACACTGAGCCACAAGCATATCAGTCTTGAAGTCATGCCGGTAATCTGAAACAAGTGTAGGTGTTAGTAAGTACTATACTCCCAACCGCATGTTTGTACCTATGTATAGCAAATTGTGAAATCAATACTACTTCTTCTTCTTTTTCTTCTTAATAATAATAATGATAAATAAATAATATTATCATATACCCAAAATGTCACATTTACTTTGTACAGAAGTTACCGGTCAATATTTTTCCATACTGCCCGTAGTCAAGTTCATATTGCACGTAGATAAGCAGTCTCGTTCACAATAGAACTACTTTCAAATCTATGCTTTTCAAGACGAAACATCGGCAGCCATCTTGACCTACGTATCGACTGAAAGAACGTAAAACAAAACGAATATATACCCGGCAAAAATCTCTGCACAACTGGTTTTTTTGCCAATTTACTTTACACACATGTAGTATCTGTTTACATATTACATATCAGCTTTTTAGCTTACCCTTTTGGAAACAGTTTGCTTTAAACAGAATCAAAATCGCACAAAAAATGCTGGAGTTTTTGGCTTGACAAGGCACCAGGGGTCGGCAGTAAAAATGACAAAATTATCGATTTTCAATGCGATCGTTTATTACCTATCTGTCTGTTGGCTTAAGACGTTTAAACGCGTATAGGACGAAAGGCATTATTTCACTGGGTCTTAGGTTAATTTTGGTTAAACGCTGCTCTTGTTGTTGCTGCTACTGCTGCTGTAGACGTTGGCTTGTGATGTTCTGTTAACTGGCTTTTGTAATATTGCGATTTTAAGAGTGAACATTTTTGTCAAAAGTCACCATCATTTCTTATCCAATAACATGCATGGAATTAAAAGTGCTCACCAGTCTACATATCCAACTACATTTTTGCATTATTTTTTAAAGATGTTCATCTTTCATCTTTCATTAAGGAGGGTGGGGAGTAATTCATTTGTCTTTAGATTTTTTTATTTGCTTGTATTTTGTAGCTTGATATCTCGCTTGCCGGTGTAAAAATATAGGCATAACATGCTTTTTTCGAGCTTTTTAGCCTTATAGATGGGTACTGTTTTCGAAATGTTTCAATAATTACCCCAGTCATTGACAAATTGTCGATAACAATTGTTTAAAACAATACTTCCCAGTTTGGTTTAAAAAAAAAAAAAAAACACAATGCAAGATAATGTCATGTTTGAGTACCTAGCTGTGAAAGACAAACTCTTTCACAGGTTTTTGTCGAAACACCTATTTACAAATGACTTTTTTCTGCATTTTTTGCTGTTTTGGTATGCAATTTTCACTATATTTGATAAAATAATGCATTTTTCGTCTTTAGATTTTTCTTATTTTCACATATATTGTGTAATAATATCAGATACACGAAATAGGCGTGTAAAATGGACCATGTCACCAGGCATCTGGAAGAAGTAATGCAGAAAAAGTTACCCCACACCCACACCCCCCCCCCCCAATAAAAATGGCTTAAAAAGCATTAAGATATTGTTTAAATGACAAGAACAAGGATTATAACATTATTAGTGTACCTACTTCTGCTTCCTTAATGTGATATGTATCAAAGTATTTCATTTTAAATGAAACACAATTTCATTTATAAGTTTTATGGCGTGAAAAATTGATTTTTCTGGCAAAAATCCATGTTATCATTTGCCATATTGTCGATTTGTTCATGTTTAAAAAAATATGAAGCCATTAACATTGTCGCAGACGTTCAAACAATGTCCGATATATAGTATTAATTTCCCTTGGAAACATTATTGTACATTTTTATCTTTCTTTGTTGTCAATTTATTACCCCACCCTCCTAATGAAAGGGAGTGAAATAGATAAAAAAAAAATACCATATGCTGATGCAAAAGAATATACAAATTTCCTTTTCCCCGTTTCAGTTCCTGCGGAGACGTGTCCTTGTTTGTGTCGGTTACATTGGAAAATTCGAAATGAATGTCGGTGTTCCTCAAGATGCTTTTCTCAGTCAAATACATTACATTATTGTGCTTTATTGTGTCATGCGAGTTCCGCTGTGGAGGCCTTTGTAATCATAGCTGAATCACTCAAAAAAGTATCTGGATACTCTTAATTTTGTTCGATTCGTTTCAGCTCTACATGGAAACATCATGCAGCACAATCTTTTTCTTTAATCCCAGATCGGCGGGGCGGCTATCAGGTACTGTACAGACTAACAATGAGAAGTATTTTGGACGACGAAGCACACTGATGCAATTCTTTCTCCTCGATTCCACAGTTCGAGCCTCGATTTTGATTCTCTCTCTCTCTCTCTCTCTCTCTCTCTCTCTCTCTCTCTCTCTCTAGCCCCATGCGTACGGACCTGCTGAGTCTAAGATCCTAAATGTGGATGGCTATTTGTTCACTGAGGTGGGTTAACAGAAATTGAAACTGAGACTGCGACTGATTATTAACAGACTAATGTGCGCTGCCAGGCATTACAGTTGTGCCTGCTCTTTTAGTTCATACCAATAACTAGGTGGATACATATGGCAGTGTTTTTTCTTTCTTTCTATCTATCTACTGATGCTGCGTTAGCCCCCGCAATTCGGGGCTTGAAGAAATAGATGGGTTGTATGATGCTTCCACGCAGAGCTGAAACCGACCCGCACACGAGTACTGGTAAACGGCGTAAAGGATCTAAGCCTGCCCAGCAATGCACGTCGGACCGTCCATGCTTATAAACCCTATTGGGCGACAGGGCTTGAGATGTCACTTCATCTCAATGTCGGGTAAAAGTCCCACAAAATTGGAAGCAACGTCACCAAAATGACCTTTACAGTGTTGACGGGGACGTGAAACTTCAAATCAAGCAAAACTGATACTACGTAGGTCACATTTGACAATTACCCCAGGTGTGCATTGCATACCAACACAGTAATCATGTGAGGATCTTTAACCTGCACAGGGGATGGTTCTCCCTGCACATGGGGCCTCCAGTAAACGTCCAGATCCAAAGGACGTTGCACTTTATGACATTAATCCCTGCAAATGATGCCATTGTCCCAGATCGTGTTCGGACACAGAAATTTTATCGCCGCTGCCGGGGATCGAACCCGGGACCTCTAGCTTCAGAGGCAAGTGCACTTTCCACTGAGCTATCACGCTCCTTATTGTTTTTTTTTTTTTCAATTATATGACGTCACGTAACTAAAGTAAACGTCACTATTGAGTCATTGTTTTGTTTGTATTGACAAAGTATGGCCATGGAATATGTGCAGTGGCAGACTCTTCTAGGCTTATTTTGACACCAATGGAAAAATAAAGTAAACGTCTTGAGTTAAAGAGGGTTCAGATTTGTCGTGGAAAGATGATGGGCTGAAATCGGAGGAAACAAATCAGTAGCTGGAAAAATACAGGGTTAGTCTGTTTATCACTTAATTTTCATGTGCTTATCATGTGCTTACAGCCATGCGAACTAGACCGGAAAGTAGTGTATGAAGTCGCAAAATATTTTACAACAAAAAACACACTGTAATGGTTATTAAATGTTACAAAAACCTCAGAAAACATTTTAAAAACAAAATACAAACTAAAGTTATTTTGAGGTAAAAATTCGAACTTTATTACAGCAGAGTCAGTTATGCGCGACCCTCCTTGAATAAATTTTAATTGCCTATTATTAGGCGTTTGGTTACAACAATGGCGAATGCTAGACCTTTCCGAGCTTTGAGAAAGCTAACTGATGAAGAAAGAGCCAAGGCGCTTGGGCGTTTAGAGGCGGGGGCTCATCCGCAAGATGTTGTTAATCAGTTCAACGTGCATCGCAGCACTATTGTCCACATTCGCCAGCGTCATCAAGCAACGGAGGGCTGTTTCCGACCGACCCAGATCCGGACGACCGAGAGTTACCACCCTTCGTGAAGACCGATACATTGCGGTAACTGTAGCAAGGCGGCGTTTTGTTGATGGTCCCAGACTGGAGAGAATGTTGAGACAACAACGGGGGCCTGGCGCACGTCGAATCTCTGTGCAGACAGTCAGGAACAGGGTTCGAGCACGACATGACAGATGGAACCGACGGCAGTGATCGGAAGTTCTATTTTTCGATGAGTCGAAATTTTGTCTACGGAAGATTGATGGTCGGATCAGAGTTCCGCGTCGCACTGGGAAGAGGCACCTTGAGCCTAATGTCCTACCAACAACAGCTTACAACTGCGGCAGTGTAATGGTTTGGCAGGTATCAGTTCTAATGGCAGAACTGCCCTTGTCGTATTGTCCGGAAACTTGAATGGTCGTCGGTACATTGACGAAATTCGAAGACCTCATGTTGTACAGTATCTCAGACAGATGGGCCATAACTCCATCTTCCAGGACGACAATGCGAGACCACATCGTGCCAGGATTGCCGATGCTTACCAGCAGTAGAATGGTGTGCAGAGACTTGAGTGGCCACCGATGTCCCCTGACTTGGCGTGCATTGAACATTTGTTGGATATTCTTGGTCGGGCTGTAAACAAACGGGTTAATCAACACACAAGACTTCCAGATGTTCCTCGTGCGCCATCCTATGGCGTTTATATTTCGCAATTAATTCGATTTGCTAGAGTGTGTAGTCATGTATCTGACTTTAACACTCGTAATAAACTATTAACGGCTAAACTCCTTAATCAGGGTTATCGGTACCATAAACTATGCAAAGCCTTTTCAAAATTTTATAGACGCCATTCTGATTTAATTTCAAAATTCAATATTGGACTTAAATCTCTTCTGCAACAAGGTCTATCGGAACCCGAATTTTATGGTGACTTGGTATATTAATTCAGAAAAATATATAACCGCAATGACTTCAGCACCCAATTTCGTAAAATCACTCTTCGATATAAAAAGATTGGGTACAACATGGATATTATACGACAGACTGCATGCATGGTAGTTAACCCAATCACGGTTGGCAACTTTGCTTCCCTCTTTAATTGCACGCCGGTGGGTCAGGCCTTAGATTCTATGACGGCTCCAACGTAAAGGCTTATTGAGAATTAGAGAGATCTTATTCAAGGTAATGTTGGTTGGTGCCTGATGCTCTGTCTCTGGTTGGGCCCATCGATGTCTAACCGTTGGTTTTCTTTTGCTCCAGCATTTCAGTGGTTTCTTGCTGTCGAGTCCTCACCGTTGTCTCACCTCTGTGGTTCTTTGAATTTTGTGTTCACGGAGATGTTGCACTGATGAGTTAGGAGCCCTTCATGCGGACTGAACAAAGTATTTGTCTAAATCGCGACGACAGTAAGGGCGAGGATTGTGGCCACGTAAAATCGATTTAAGCCCCCCAGTGGAAATCTTCCACTGACCGTTCCAAGGCGGCTCGGCTCTTCTGTGGCGATTTATTTATGTTGTTGTTTGTTACTTACTGTGTGTATCACTTTTGTCTTTTTATTTTGGATGGCCATATGACCATTTTGTGGGAAAGTAACTGTCCTTATGGCCTTCCTTTGTTTAGGTTTCAATTATGGTCTTGTCGCTTAATGTTTGTATTTCTTTCCCTTTGGTGTCTTTTATGGATGGAGTTAGTTAATTTATCAATTCCTGATCTTTGTTTTACTTCTACTTTGCAGAGACTTCTACTCCAAGAATGGGCTGCGATTCCTCAGCATCATATACAGAGACTGTTACAGTTACAGTTCAGAAACTGTGATTTTGTCATTTTTGACAACCTACCCTATGTGCCTTCGGAGAAGCATTATTCATGACTCAGTGATGATATTCTTTTTTATATCTGTTTATTATCAGGATTGAATTAAATTTTCTTGTGGTGTAATTATTTTTTTCTGTATATTTATGTTTTAGGCAAACAGGTCGAAAAACACAAGTTGTGCAGAACTTTTTTTGCCGGGTATAGGTTCTTACAAAGTGCATAAAGCGCATTTTATGCTGTGAAATATAACCTACCTGCAATCTGTTTAGATTTTCGATTCTTTCTTCTAAGAAATCAGGAGTATTTTGAAAGAAATATAATCGACGCTTCGGAAAAAAATGGCGTCCTGTGTTGGGAAACATCAATGTTTTTCATGACGACACATCCACAACGTTAACGTCGTCTTCACTTTGGTGCCGTTGGGCGTGGCTTTTCAGCGGAGACACCTCACGATCTTCATTATTTTCCATTTCAAACCACTTAAAGATATATAATCTGATTTTACGTTCCGATTTCTATACCAGGCAATCCTGAATTTTAGTAGACAGTGCAACTTTTGGGTATATAATTAAAAGGATATTGACTTTATATATATTCGGCACTCGTTTATATATCCTTCGCCATATGAACTCGTGCCGAATATTTCACAATATAAAGTCAATAACCTATAAATAGTACCACAGTGACAATTCAATGGCCACAGCACTGATTGCCCGTTTACCAATGGTAATTAGAACATTTTTGAGTCTCTGGAGAAAGCTTCAAAATTGTTCGCCTTAACTGTATATACCTTTATTTTATTTAAGAAAAAAAAACGACCCACTTTGCCCTCTGAACAGTCGCTTTGATTAGCCCTCGCTGGCCCAAACAAACCACATCTCCGACAAAATTAATTGTCCCAAAGGTGTTTTAGCAATAGAAGTTAGACTCAACTAGAACAATATTTGTCAGGTAAGTATAGAAGATGTGTGTGTGTGTGTGTGTGTGTGTGTGTGTGTGTGTGTGTGTGTGTGTGTGTGTGTGAATTCGGGTTTAACGTCGCTTTCAACAATTTTTCAGTCATATCACGACGGAAGTATAGAAGATAATGTTCATCACGAAAACATGCCTATATAATTTGAACACCTCGAACCCCACTTTTACATAGTAAAAATTGGGGTTTGCAGGGGTAAACGTTATTTTTCTTATGTCTGTTCTAAAATATAGATTGTGGGTACTCGTTAGAACCACCTCGATGAGGCGATTCTAACGAATACCTACAATCTATATTTTGCGCAGACATAAGAAAAATATCACACTTTTTCGTCTTAAAATGTTCGTTTTTTTCGGCGGGAAAGTTTACCATGTAAATGTATAGGCGTGTTTTCGTAATGTAACCGAATGGTACAAACTAAAGGGCAGGTGCAACATATACTGATCACAAACTGCAATAACAGGTGATCAGATACATTACAATAATTGGTTGTCCCTCTTTTACCTCGTTATACATTATTCTTTCGGATTTATGCTACATAAATCAAACATCAATTAAACAAGATAAAGTTGAAGGTAGGTGTTAGAACCGCTTCAATATGCTGAGAAGCCTTCGTGGTGTAGTGATTATGCTACTTGCCCTGTAAACCAGACGTCGCAAGACTGATTCCGGGCTTCTCCAGACTTTCGGATGAGCCTTTAAACCGAGGTCCCATCTCCGTGTGACATTTGCTGTTTGTGAGACGTAACTCACTCAATGAGGCTGTTCTGACGAGCACCATATGCTTTGTTTGTGGTATAAATAAGAAAAACACATCACCGATTTTCGTAAAAAGTAGCCATTTTGAAGATGTGAAAAATGCTCTATGCCGCACTGGTGTGTTATCGAACTGAGATGGGGTTGTTTCATGCAAAATGTATAATAAACGCGATGATTTTGATTGCAAAATTCCCTTTCTTTGACAGGGATGTCTCGGCGTGCGGCATCCTACGGTGTTTATATATCACAATTGAATTCGATTCTGCGGAGTGTCTAGTCATTCTAAATGACTTCAAAATTCGTCATATACTATGAACTGCTAATTTTGTAATCTTTGGGTTATTATAACTACAAACCATGTTTATATAAACAATACCAAGCCTTTTTCTAACTTTTTATAGACTTCTTTTCGATTTAGTTTCAAAATTCAATGCTAGACTTAAATCTCTCATCCAACAAGGCCCATTGAAACCTGCATTTTATGATGACTAAGTATATTAATTCACAAAAACATATTCTTTAAATGATTTCAGTACCCTTATTTTGTAAATCATTCTTCGATGATAGGTACAAGACTGCATAACAAAACAAATGGTCAACCGCGACTGAAGATCCGGCTTGTAAAGGTCAGTAAAAGATATTTCACTTGAGGCTAAAATCGATTTTACGTGGCCACAATCACCTAATCACGGTTGATAAATTTGCTTCCCACATTAATTGCACGCCGACTTTGTAATGGTTCCGGCATAAACACGAACTTTAAGTAAGTCTGTTGGTACTTTATACTCTGTCTCTGGTCGGGCCAACCGAAGTCCAGCTGGTGGTTTCGTTTTGCTCCCACATTTCAATTATTTCATGTTGTCGAGTCCTTATCGTTGTTTCATCTCTGTATTCATTTAATGCTATAGTATCGGAAAAGCCGCTCTTAAGACGCGTGGTCAAATACGATTTGTCTAAATCATGAAAGAGACTTATGTCGAGGATTCTGGCCACCCAGAGTAGTCGATTTAAGGGATGACCGTATGTTAGTAAGGTTCGGTTTCGTAAAATAGAAATGAAGGCAAAGATCAGGCATCGATACAATAAACCCGCACCTTTCATCATCTGAGACACCAAAGGGAAAGAAACAAGAACATGAAATAACTAGACCCTAATGGAAACATTATTAGCGGAACGCCGGAAGAACAGAAATGGCTATCCAAAACAAAAATGTATAAGCGATATACACATTTAGGGAAGAACTATAACAAAAAAAAAAACGCCACAGAAGAACCGCCGTTTTACGGTCAGTAAAATATATTTCACTGAGGGCTTAAATCGTTTTTACGTATCCACACTCCTCGTCCTTACTTCTGTCGTGGCCAAGACAAATAATTTATTCAGTCATTTATTCATGAATGCTTTCTAACTCAGTCTTTCATCTGCGAGAACAAAATCAACCAATTACAGAGATGAAACAACGGCGAAGCGATATGCTGGATAAAATGAAAACACAAAAGTTAGACTCCGGTGAGCCCAACCAGATACAAAGCATCTGGTACCGACAAAATTACCTAAAATTAATTTTTAAGCAAATAAAAATCAAAAATGAGTTCCTTTAAGAGCAATGAAAACATTCATAAGAAAGAAGATGGTTATACTACGTAGTTTCGGCTAATAAAGCCTCACCAGTGACCCTGTAATGATCCGGCAAAGAAAGCCAGAGGAAACATACTGCAATTTTGCGAATTTCGAATTGGCAGTCGATTCAAAGACTGATATAAATCAAAATGGGGTCCAAATTATTAAAAACCTGTCTAGAATATGAGTCTAAACCAATAATTTATTTCTGATTACTCAGAATATTCACGCTGATCTCAAAGGACCAACAGTAAAATATAAACTGCACTATGGTTGATGTACGGGGAGACGTTTTACGGCCACCACACGGCACAACACCAGCTGCAGTGAAGGCAAATAAAAATAAAAAATGAGTTCCTTTATGAGCAATGAAAACATTCATAAGAAAGAAGATGGGTCATACTACGTAGTTTCGGCTAATAAAGCCTCATCAGTGACCCTGTAATGATCCTGCAAAGAAACCCGGAGGAAACATATTGCAATTTTGCGAATTTCGCCTTTACGCTAGAACCGTCATAGAATCTGAGGTCTGACCAGCCGACGTCCAATTAAAGAGGGAAAAAAGGTATCAACCCTGATTGACCATGCATGCAGTCATTTATGTCGTGCCCAATCTTTTTGTATCGAAGAATGATCTTACGCATTTGGGTACTATGTCCTGTTGCAAGCATATACTTTTTCTGAGCTTATATACTGAAAGAGAAGTTAAGGTAAAGATCAGGAATCTCGTATACAATTAACCCACACAAACCATCATAGACACCAAAGGAAATAAACACATTGATCTTGCCATTAACTTTCTTGTGAACAGGATAGAAGACAAAGCAGTCATCACAGACGCATCAAACTTTCCACAAATGATCCCCATGGAGAGGATGACCCCTATTGATTTTCAAGGTCAATGGTCAAATGTCAAGATCACAATGGACATTAAAACCTTTTGAACAAGATAGAAGACAAATCTATCATCATAGAAGCATCAGACCTTTCATAAATGTTCCCCTTGGAGTACGGATGAACCCTTGTGATTTTCAAGGTCAAGGGTTGAATGTCAAGGTCACAAAGGACTTGGCATTAAAAACCTCGTGAACAGGATAGAACTTAAAACTATTATCATAGAAGCATCATCGGAAAAGCATCAAACCTTCCACAGATGTTTTCCATGGAAAGAGGATAAAGCATATTGATTTTCAAGGTCAAGGGTCAAAGGTCAAGGCCACAATCGACTTGAAATTAAAAACATTGCGAATAGAATAGAAGACAAATCAATCATCACAGAGGCATCAAACCATCCAGAATTGATCGCCATGGCGAGAGGGTGGACCCTATTGATATTCAAGGTCAGGCGTCAAGAGTCAAGGTCACAATAGTATTGACATTAAAACATTGTGAACAGGATAGAAGACAAAGCTATCATCATAGAAGGATCAAACCTTCCACAAATTTCCCCATGGAGAGAGAATGAACCCATTTGATTTTCAAGGTCAGAGGTCAAGGTCAAAATGGATATGACAGTAAAAGCATGTGAACAGGATAGAAGACAAAACAATCATCACAGAAGCATCAAACCTCAACAAATATTCCCCAAAAGAAAGGATGAACCCTAGTGATTTTCAAAGTAAAGGGTCAAATGTCAAGGTCACAACGGATTTGACATTAAAATTCTTGTGAACTGGGTAGAAGACAAAAGCTAACATCATAGAAGCACCAAACCTTCCATAAATGTTTCCCATGAAGAGAGAAAAAGGCCAATTGATTTTCAAGGACAAGGGTCAAATGGCAAGGTCACATTGTACTTGACATTAAATTCTTTAACAGGACAGGAGCCAAAGCAGTCATCACAGAAGCATCAGACCTTCCACAAATGTTCCCCTTGTTGAGGATGAACCCTATTGATTTTCCAGGTCGGAGGTCAATGTCACAGTTTTGTTTGTATGTATTGGGGTTTAACGACCCAGTAAACACTATTTAGGTCATTTTTGAGCCGGCCGGTTTACTTATTCACACTTTTCCTGGACAGGCTTATGCGTAAGCGGTTAACCAGTACAGTGCAGATTCTCTCGCCAAAAACTGACAACTGCCCTTCTTGAATCAGCGAACCGGAGAGAATGACCGTAGAAAAAAATCATGATCAATCACCACGAAAGAATGTTGCCGACCCCAGCAGGTATTGAACCTACGTCCTCCTGATCACCAGTCAGACTCGCACCCGACTGAGCTACCGAGGTCGGCCAATGTCACAGTGGACTTGACATTAAACACATTGAGAACAGGACAGAAGTCAAAGAAAACATCTCCTTCCATAAATGTTTCCCATGGAGAGGGGATGAACCTTGTTGATTTTCAAGGTCAAGGGTAAAATGTCAAAGCCATAATGGATTTGACATTAAAACCCTTGCGAACAGGATAAAAGACAAAGAGAAAGACATCATAGAAGCATCAAAGGTAATCTTATAATGCTTAATAGGTCTAACATATTCAGATTATATTTAGATGTTGGTGAGATGTATGCGAGGGGATGCCTTGTTTATTTTTATTTTCATGTATATAATAATTTCTAGATTTAAAAGCATCGTCTCACAAGCAACTTCTGTATACAAAAGGAATGCATGAAATCCTTTCTCCGAAAGCACGGTGCGAAAAACACTGAAGTGTCCTATGCACTCCGAGGTGAGTGACTCTATATTTGCCTTCTTCTGCATTCGGTAAAGTCATTAATCAGAATCTGAATTCGGAATTATTACTGAGGGAGGATACGTCAAATGACATTGATAGTTCAGGACGTGTGAAGTGAGTCCCTGGCTCTCACCAAAGAGACAAACTTAGCTTCAGTATCCTCACCCCATTCAGCTGTGGAAATGCTCGAATCGGAATGGGCATTCCACTCTCTAATGGTCCGACGGAAGAAAGGTCTTTTGTAAATGTCAGTTCTTGCACTAGGTGTCTGAAATGCCAATGAATGGTGATTTCTGCGGCGCCTATTAAAATCTGAACCAACCAAACAAAAAATAAATAAATAAATAAATGAAGAAGGAAACTAACTTGCGTTTATTATTTTTTTTTCGGTAATGAAATAAGTTATAAAACAATGTAAACCGCGTTTTTTTTCTCTCTCTCTCTTTCAAATAAGGTATCAAAGTAGACCCGATCTTATCGGTCGATTAATGAATTAGTGGAGAGTATTATAATACACTACCGATTACAGCACGCATTAATGGCTTAATGGCTGTTTGTGGCATAAAACATATAAGTGATGCAGACTTATTGATGGAAGATGACGAGAACAAGATGATGATGACAAAAACATAATGCGTATCAAAGATTTTGTTGAACCGGTACCTGACCAAGTAAAAAAGGCTTCCACCTATTAACTGGCGTCCAGAGTTCGAATCCTTCTGGTGATTCTTTTCTTCCGCCCAGCTACGCAACTGTAATCCAATGTGAAGAGCGTTTATACTTTCATCGCTTGGAGTTTGACTAGCTCGTATGATGATAGCTCAAATATATGTTTTTTTATACACATTAAAACTATAAACAGTAACTTGATATAGTACGGAATTGTGTCACGTCGAGTGGATGATCGGTGACAACATTTTAATACTCTTGGTCAAGATCCAGACATTGCGACCACACTTTTGTTTCCCCACTCGATGGAGGCCTCGTATATTGGCAAACATCACGAAAACACGCCTTTATAATTGTGACCCCCTTGAACCCCACTTGTATATAGTAAAACTGGGGTTTACAGGGGTAAACCTTATTTTTCTTTTTTCTGCTCTAAAACATAGATTGTGGGTACTCGTTGGAACCACCTCGATAAGGCGGTTCTAACGCGTACCCACAATCTATATTTTGAACAGAATTAAGAAAAATATCACAATTTTTCATCATAAAATTGTCATTTTTCGGCGGTAAAGTTTACAGTGTATTTGTATAGGCGTGTTTTCGTGATGGTAGTTTCAGAGATGTTAATAACAACTGTTGACCAAACGGATACAGGCGGCGGACGACGGACTACTGTCTAATGTCTACCGGGAGCCTTTGGATGCAATAGGGTAAAAAGAAACCTATCACAATCAGTCATAAGAACAAACGCTGTCACTATAGGTGATCAATGCCCCGCGTGGGAGCCAATTTCTTTATTTATTTTATTTTTTTTTTTTTTTGCAAAATTTCAAGGGGAGATAATTCAGCCAAAAGTGACAAAAGAGTTATGGCCCATGGTAAGAATATAGCCCTTGTAATGGTGAATAACTGTGTGAAGTTTCATGGGACTAGGTCAAATACTTTTGAAGTTATGATCAAGGTTAAAGTTTTTGTGACGGACAGACAGACAAACAAACAGACAGACAGGGCAAAAACTGTATGCCTCCAGGAATCAAAGATTCTCGAGGGGCATTAAAAGTCCGTGAAATGAATACCAGCTACTTCAATTAGAGAGAGAAAAATGAGGATTACAGAGGCATTTATTATTTTCTTTACAACGAACACCCGCATTCTACGTTTGAATCAGAATTAAGACAAATACCACAAACATTCACCGTGTTTGAGGCAGAGCCTCGCATTTTATCCCATTTCCTCAACTTGTTTAATAAATTCAATAATACATGAGCATTCATGTACGATCCTCTATGAATAGCCCCCGCCCATCGGGGCTTGAAGAAATAGATGGACGGCATGATGCTTCCATGCAGAGCTAAAACCGACCCGCACACAAGTACTGGTAAACCGCTTAGAGGATCTAAGCCTGCCCAGGCAATGCGGTGCGAGTCGGTCCGTCCATGCTTATATACCCTATTGGTTTCATTGGGCAGCAGGGCTTGTGATGTCATTTCATCTCAATGTCGAGTAAAAGTCCCACAAAATTGGAAGCAACGTCTCCAAAATGACCTTTACAGTGTTGACGGGGACGTTAAACTTCAAATCAAGCAAAAATAAAAGATACTCTATGTAACTACTCGCTCTGCTCTCCGTTTTAGCACACCTGAGCCAAAGGCTCGTAGTGAGCTATAAGGATGGCAAGGCTCCGGCGTCCGTCTATATATCACTGGAGCCAGTAAGCCGATCTCGATCAAATTTCATTTGAATCACTACCAGTGTGTGCGAGGTGGGGTGGTTGGTGGGTCGGAGGCTGAATTCGTGCAGATCGGGTTAGAACTCTGGTATAGGAAAAATGTAGTTTCATTTGATGTTATATTTACATGACGTTGATTATATCAAAATTAAATGCAAGAAAAATGTAAACATTTCAGTTGGTGTTACGTTTGTTAGCAAGTGAACATTATTCTTCATTGATGTTATGTATGAAAGCCGCTTAACATCAAATGAAGTATTCTTTCATAAGATGTAACGTTTGCACGCATCTCAACATCAATTTATTTGATGTTGTAACACACCGCCAAATGTTTAAATGGACTATAGCTGTGTATAATAATATTCCATTAAGTGCAAAATTGGTAAAAATAGAATTTGGACTTACACTGATGCTTTGTCGCCGTAACTCCCTTCGGGTTAGAAGTGTGTGAAAGAACGCAGAAACGCAGTAAAACCAACACAAATACAGAAACGTGATGCCCAGCATTACGAAAACACGCCTATACAAATACAATGCAAATTTTACCTCCAAAAACAAACGAATTTTATAGATGAAAAATTGTGATATTTTTAATATTTCTGCACAAAATAAAGATTGTGTTTACCCATGTTTACTCGCATCGAGGCGGTTTTAACGAGTACCCACAATCTATATTTTAGAGCAGAAATAAGAAAAATAATGTTTACCCCTGCTAACCCCAGTTTTTTATATAAAAGTGGGGTTTGAAGGGGGTCAAAATCACATACATTCGTGATGTTTGTACAGAAAGGTCCTTAGTAAACAGCGCACTAAGCAGTCTGAGCGAGTGACACACTGCATGTTCCGGAGAAATGTTAACAAATAGGATCATTCAGACTTACCAGCAATTGAAAATTGTTCGAATGTCAAGACAAGAAAATGTACAGGGTTATATTGAATGCATTTTACAGAATTACATGTACACAATGTGCACATTTTTCGTGTCATAAGATCTTATATAGATGAGGCCGAACGCAACAAAATTGTGCATTGGTGATTCAGAAGCCAATCAAGGAGGAATTAGATTCAGCCTGCACAGTAAACAGACAGAACAGCGATTTCAAGTTTTGCTCTGCTAATAAGGCAGCATCCTTATATAAGTCATGCGACCATGGAAGACTATTGCGTTAGCACACACCAACGGTAAAACGATTCTTTTGCTATGCGCAGTTTCACACATGTATCAAAATTCTACACCACAAAGCATCAAATTACTCGTACAAATACTCGCAATGTATCTTCTGTCTTAGATTTTTGACACATCCATTCTTAAAATGTGGCTGTTTGTTTGTTTCTTTCTTTCTTTGTTTATGCCTAGTCAACACTTTCTAGGCCATGTTTGAGCTGGTCAATTTAAACTTCTCCTGTGCAGGCTTATTTTTGTTATGGTTTGTCTTTGCGCGTTTGTGTCGCTTATATTATTTTATTTTAGATAGATAGATAGATAGATAGATAGATAGATAGATAGATAGATAGATAGATAGATAGATAGATAGATAGATAGATAGAGAGATAGATATTCATTATTTCTTCCAAGAAGGAGAGTTATACATGTAATAATAATAATGTAATATAATACATACATGGTAAGAAAGGGAAAGAGAAAAAGAACAAAAAATACAACAGACGAATAAGCAGTAAAGAACACATGCACAAAGTTGATATACTACATTGCTATGACCTATCACGTAGTCTTTACAAAATAACCGAGTATTCCCGTTCCACCCATCCTTACCGAAACGAATTATAAGAATGAGGGCGGTAGAGAAGTACGGTATTATATAAATAATATATTACAGCCGAAAATATCATATAGGGAAAGTGGGGGCCTACCTGGAAATACCGTATCATTGTATTCTCTCGTAGACTATGCATACTCGCCTGAACGATCATAATTAGAAGGCTCCGGTGTGCTCCCCAAATTCATATACGATTCTCAGGAATACAGATACTTGTGTGTATCATACAAAACAACATTTTTATGTATGCATTCCTGATCATTGCCTCCACTTCCATTTTTTATACGTAAGCTGTTTACCAGTACAGTGCACATTTTTCGCAAGAAACTGACAGCTGCCCGTCTTGAATCAGCGGACGGGTATGTGCGAGCATGCGTGTGTGCGTGCGTGCGTGCGTGCGTGTGTGCGTGTGTGTGTGGCTCTGATCGAAGACGACATTGTAAGCATTGGTGAAAAAGAATGGTCTGCTTGCTGCACACATGTCGAAAAGGCTGAACAGGGCTATTGGAAAAGTGACATCGCTGTTGAGGCTGAACTTGAGGGAATTATTATCCACGTGGACTCTGACAGTGACGTTAGTGATGATAGTGACGAAGGCACAGACACTGCTTCAGAGGGTAATGACTCTACTGATACTGTTGAAAAAACAAAACTGTTTTTGTAAAGCAATTCTGAAATATGAAATTCTGAAATTGTTAAATTAAAGCTAAATTAATGTAAATCGCTGAAATTTTAAATTAATCAATGAATTACATACTAAAAATAAACTTTTAAGGCAAATGTAAAAAAGAAAAAATAACAAATATACAATAAAATGATCAAAAATATATGTAGAGCTGTAGCAAGGCACAAAATATATGCGATAAAATTTAATTATAATAAAGCAGAAAAAACGTTTTAAAATCTCTCAACCGCACGTGTGCTCTTCCACCCCTCGCACTGACCATACCGTGGACACCAATGATTTCGAGCTGTAAATGTTACCACTCTGATATTTGCTTTTCACCAGCATTGTATGCGTACACTAAACTTACATTCAAAATGATGCATACCATTGTATTATTTCGTTCATCTTTAAGTTTTCAGTTCTTCTCGACATTTTTTGTCATATTTTGATTTCCTATCTTTCATAACTCAAACAATGTATTCTACTGTTGCGCACGATAATGAGTTTCAGCGCTTATTTCAGACGTTTGCCTTTACTTATGACATTGTCCCTTTATAAAGTTATCAGATGGATCGGCCCGTTTGAAATAATGTTCAATATGTACCGGTCTGGTTCACTAAAACCATATCGCGAGAGACATGCCCTTTTGTCAATATAGTATTTGTAATAGATTACGGGGTTCTTCTTATGTTACTGCAAAGTTTGCTCGTATATGGGCATACTACATGTACATCCATTACCCGTTGGTATAGTCATTACGAAAACACGCCTATCTGAACATATTGAAAATTTTACCTCACAAAATGAAAATTTTTCTGATGAAAAAATGCGATCTTTTTCTCATTTCTGCCTTAAGCATAGATTGTGGGCACTCGTTAGAACCGCCTCGCCAAGGCGGTTCTAAAGAGTACCCGCAACCTGTCTTAGAACAGGAATAAGGAAAATAACATATACCCCTGAAAACCCAAGTTTTCTATATAGAAGTGGGGTTTAAGGCGGTCAAAATTATACAGGCGGTCAAAATTATAAAGGCGTGTTTTCGTGATGGAAACTTGTTCGAGCCCAGCTGGGATCACATGTGAGACGCCAAGTATTGCAAAGGAGTACTGCGGTTTTTGGCCCACTGATTCGATGGTTCAACATGACGCCACTCCAGGAGAAATAGTGAAACTGATTTGATGGTTCATCATAACGCTAGCCCAGGAGAAATAGTGAATCTGATTTGATGGTGAAATAGTCAGACTGATTTGCTGGTTCATCGTAACGCCAGCGCAGGAGGAATAGAAAACTGATTTGATGGCTCCTTATGACGCCAACCCAGGAGGAATATTAAAACTGAGTTGATGGTCCTTCATGACGCCAGACCAGGAAGAACAGTAATCTGATTTGATGGTTCATCATAACGCCAGCCCAAGAGGAATAATGAACCCGGTTTGATGGGCCATCTTAACGCCAGCCAAAAAGGAATAGAGAAACTGATCTGATGGTTCACTATAACGCAATCGCAGGAGGAATAGTTAAAATGAGTTGATGGTTCATCATAACGCCAGCCTAGGAGGAATAGCGAAACTGATTTGATGGTTCATCATAACGCCACTCCAGGAGAAATAGTGAAACTGATTTGATGGTTCATCATAACGCTAGCCCAGGAGAAATAGTGAATCTGATTTGATGGTGAAATAGTCAAACTGATTTGCTGGTTCATCGTATCGCCAGCGCAGGAGGAATAGTAAACTGATTTGATGGCTCCTTATGACGCCAACCCAGGAGGAATAATGAAACTGAGTTGATGGTCCTTCATGACGCCAGACCAGGAAGAACAGTAATCTGATTTGATGGTTCATCATAACGCCGGTCCAGGAGGAATAGCGAAACTGATTTGATGGTTTATCTTAACGCCAGCTAAGTTGAGGTTTAACGTCCCTGTCAACACTATTTAGGTCATTTTGGAGACGTTGCTTCCAATTTCGACAGACTTTTACCCGACATTGAGATGAAATGACATCCCAATCCCTGTCGCCCAATGAAATCAATAGGGTTTATAAGCATGGACGGTACAACTCGCACAGCTTTACCTGGGCCGGCATAGATCCTCTGAGTGGTTTACCAGTACTCGGTGTGCGGTCGGTTTCAGGTCTGTGTGGAAGCATCATGTAGTCCATTTATTTCTTCAAGCCCCAGTGGGCGGGGGCTGAAACGCCAGCTAAGGGTGAAAAGTGAAAATTATTTAATTGTTCATCATGTCGCCAGCCCAGGAGGAATTCTGGAGCCGATTTGATGTTTTATTATGACGCCTGGCCAGGAGGAATAGTCAAACTGATTTGATGATAAGCCATGACGCCAACTAGGAGGAATGTTGAAACTGATTTGATAGTTCATAATGATGCCTGCGCAGGAGGAGTAGTGAACAGATTAGATGGTTCATCATGACGTCAGCCAAGGTGTAATAGCCAAACTGATTTGATGGTTCATCATAACGCCAGTTCAGGAGAAATCGTGAAACTGATTTGATGGTTCATCATGGCGCTAGCAAAGGAAGAATAGTATTACTGATTTGATGGTTCATCATGACGCAAGCCTAGGAGGAATAGTAAAACTGATTTGATGGTACATCATGACGCCATCCCAGGAGGAATAGTGATAATGACTAAATGATTCATCATGTCGCCAGCGCAGGAGGAATACTGAAACCGATTTGATGTTTTATCATGACGCCAGCCCAGGAGGAATTTTCAGACTGATTTGATTGTTCATCATGACGCCAGCTAGGGGGAATAGTGAAACTGATTTGATGGTTCATAATGATGCCTGCACAGGAGGAGTAGTGAAACAGATTTGATGGTTCATCATGACGTCAGCCAAGGTGTAATAGCCAAACTGATTTGATGGTTCATCATAACGCCAGTTCAGGAGGCATATCGAAACTGATTTGATGGTTCATCATGACGCCAGCACAGGACAAATAGTGAAACTGATTTGATGGTTCATCATAACGCCAGTTCAGGAGGCATATCGAAACTGATTTGATGGTGTATCATGACGCCAGCACAGGACAAATAGTGAAACTGATTTTATGGGTCATCATAACGCAAGCCCAGGAGGCATATCGAAACTGACTTGATGGTTCATCATGACGCAAGCCCAGGACAAATAGTGAAACTGATTTGATGGTTCATCATGACGCAAGCCCAGGACAAATAGTGAAACTGATTTTATGGTTCATCATGACGCAAGCCCAGGCAAATAGTGAAACTGATTTTATGGTTCATCATGACGCAAGCCCAGGACAAATAGTGAAACTGATTTGATGGTTCATCATGACGCAAGCCCAGAAGGAATAGCGAAACTGATTTGATGGTTCATCATGACGCAAGCCCAGGACAAAAAGTGAAACTGATTTTATGGTTCATCATGACGCCAGCCCTGGAGGAATAGTGAAACTGATTTGATGTTTCATCATAACGCCACCCCAGAATGAATAGTGAAACTGATTTGATGTTTCACCATGACGCTAGCCCTGGAGGAATATTGAAAATAATTTGATAGTTCATCATAACGCCAGCCCAGTAGAAATAGTGAAACGGATTTGATGGTTCATCATGACGCCACCCAAGGAGAAATAGTAAACTGATTTGATTGTTCATCATGACGCTTGTCCAGGAAGAACAGTGAAACTGTTTTGATGGTTCATCATGACGCTAGCCCTCTATTAACCCTAGTTTCCTTTATATAAGGTTGGCTCTATAGAGGTATTTATTTCCCCGACTTATGAACTGTTGTTCAGGATATGAACAAACATGTTAAACCTATAAGCGCTACGTTTGCATGTACTTGTTAACGTGAGTCCGCAATGTCACAGAGATGATAGGCATACAGAGATAACATATTCGTGCTTCATTGATACCACCGCAGACAGCTAACGTTTCATATGAGTCGGATTCAGTGAAAATGTTTATTCGAGCAGAAACACTAACCTGCTAAATTCCTGAATCAGACTTCAGCGTTCCTTGTCTTCACAGAGTAGCTTCGTGAATAGCGCTCAGCGAAGACTCCCACCAGTCAGTGTTGATGTGCAGGCTGACCCGAGTCTCCGCTCGGCGCACATGCTTGCATATCCCTTCTCCTTAGCATTTATTTATATACAGTGTATGTTTCAAAGGCTATCAAGTTATATGCACATTTGCTTTGGATATTAAATATTTGCAAGAGTGAGTGTTTCGAGCTAGAAAGAAAGAAAGAAAACGAAGGTTTGTTTGATTTGAGGTTAAACGTCCCCGTTAACTCTATGTAGGTCATTTTGGAGACATTGCTACCAAATTTGTGGGATATTTACCCGACATCGAGGTGAAATGAAAATAATAATAATAATAATCGACCTTATTTATAGAGGGTAACACATTTAGTACTAGAACTAATCTTCCATGTGGCCCTCTTTTCCTGGGTAGGAACCAGTACTAAGTAATGTGGATAAAGTCTCTTGCTCAATGAAACAACACTTGGCGCTTGCGGGGATCGAACTGGCTACCTCTCGGTCTCAAAACCGAAGCTTTACCACTGCACCACAGCGCTCCAGTCAATAAGCATACCCCCCCCCCCCACCTTGAGGGCGTAACACAACATGTGTAATACGATAGTGTGGCCACCTATTGTCAGCTTTGAATGTATATGAATAACCCTATTTTTTTCAGTGTTTGGCATTTGAATAGATCCTTTTGATAGCTGAAGCATATCAATAGTCTTACATTTGCTCTTTTTCTTTGAAATTGTCTTATAAGGACGCTTTTGTATCCTAAAACAGTCTTAATAGACAAACAGTTCTTCCCTAGAAGCTACCCTGTTCCCCATACCTGTATATGTATTGGTGACAATTTGGAATGGTAAGTATATGAATGGGTCAGAAAATTGTCCTTTTTACAATCAATTCATTTCATTGGTTCACGAGTGCACAAAGGCTTCTGTTTTGATCAGACTTTGAGTTCGGAATGCCAATGTGACGTTGAAAAGAATATCAAGGTAACCAAATGTAACTACTTTTCTTCTCCCCATTTTGTGTAAGTTTAATAAAATTATTCTGTATTTATTGATTCATGAAAAAGGTGGCACACAATGCTCTTTTTACAATGTAATGGCCTTGAAAATAGGGTCAAAGTCAGAAAAATCTAACGACTTCTCCCCGCATCCCCCTAACACAGACACATACCTGCAAATGATATATATTTGCTAGTTTGGTCTCATTCCAAACATTGGTCCAAGCGATAGTGTGCACATAAGCTTTTTTCTCTCAATTTTTTTATTACAAAGTGCCAGTGTGACCTTGAAATAGGGGTCAATGTTATCAGAATTCAGTCCCTTTTTTCCCCTATCCCAATGAGCTAGCTGTACTAATTTGAACAAATTAACACCTATTGATTCTTGAGATAGAATGCACACAAGGCTAATTTTTAGTCTGTACAGTGTAGTCACCTTGACAATGAGGTCAAGGCAACCACAATCTATTCAATTCTTTCCCATGTCGTAATGATTTTTTAATTCCAGTCATTTGTTCAAGACACAGCGTGCACACAAACGTTTTTCTATCAGAATTTGAGTTTCAAAGTACCAGTGTGACCTTTAAAATGAGGACAGGTTTATCAAAATACTGTCACTTCTTTCCCAAATATCATTGTTGCAGCTGTGCTAGTCTGGTCAAATTCCATGTTGATGCATGAGGCAAAGTGCACGAAAATAAGGTCGAGGTCACCAAAACCTTATCCCTTGTCTCTTCCATCCTAATTATGCACCTAGATGTGCTAGTTTACCAAGTTTGAGCCATTTGTTAAAAATAGAGAGAACACAGGCTTTTTATCGCATCTATTTGTTTTTTTTTTTAAAGGACGGTAACTCCAATACAATTGGTCCATATCCCTTATGTTTGCTTAAGTATTTACATCTTGTGTCTGAAAAAATTGATGAATATCCATTACTGTCTTTACAATATATTGGGAAAAAAGTGTGACGGACGGACACACAGAAGAACGAACAGACGTGAGAACAGAATACCCACCACAAACAAAGTTTGCGAGGTCAAGGTCAACAAAATCTAATCACTTGTTTCCCACATCTCAATGAAGTATATGTGCTTGTTTGGGCAAAGTATATCTATTTATTCATAAAAAGGCTAATTTGTATTCTTTATAACGCCATAATCTTGAAAATGAGGTCAAGGTCACGCCAAATCCATGTCCAAATGATGTATATGTGCTAGTTTGTTAAAATCCCAATCATTGGTTCACGATATAGTGTGCACAATTTTTTTTTCTATAAACATGTGAGTTTCAAAACGCCAGCGTGACCATGTAAAGAGGTCAAGGTCACTAAAATCTTATCATTTGGTGACGTAGTTTGGTAATAATCCATCCATTGATTCATGAGGTAAAGTGCACACCAGACGGTCCTTATAATGTGCAGGTATTGAAAATAAAGTCAAGGTCACCCAAATCTAACCACTTCTCTGCCCTATCCTAATGATGTATCTTTGCTAGTTTGATCAAGTTCGAGACATTGATTAATGCGATAGAGTGCTCATATTTTTTTATTTGTATTTAGAAATTTTACAAAGAGCAACCAATCCAAGAAGATTGGCCATAGCATTTACTTTTTCTTATGTAGATACACCTTATTGATATCAACGTATCCGCAGAACTTGATGAATATCAACCAATGCCGTTGCAATATATAAGGAAAAAGTGTCGCGGATTAACATTCAGGCGGAGGGACGGAAATGAAAACAGACTACCCCACCACACACAAGATAAGCTAGCACAAGCGCACCAAACCATATATCTAGACATTTCTTTCCCCCAGCTCAATCAAGTATCTGTGCTAGTTTGAACAAACTGCATTTATTGATTCATGAAACGCTAATTTTAGTCTTTATAATGTCGTGACCTTGTGAAATGGGTCAAATTCACCAAAATCCCATCATGAGGTTTAAGTTGCAATTTCTTTCCGCAATCAAAATGATGTAGCTGTACTAGTTTCGACAAATTCCACCTAGAGTATTGATTTGTGAGATAGAGTCCAAGCAAGGCTCACTTTGCGAGTCTTTATAATGTACCGAGCCTGAAAATAAGGTCGCGGTTACATAAACCTAATCACTTCTCTTCCCCGTCCTTATGATGTATCTGTGATCAAGATCGAGTCGTTGGTTAAATAGATAGTGTGTACACCTATTGCATTAAACGTTTTACAAAGGGCAATAACTCCAGAGAACTTGCCCCCAGTTCTTACATTTTCTTTTGTAAGTACACCTTATAGATATCAATGTGTCTGCCTGAATATCCATTACAGCCTTTTTGCTATATAGGGAAACTGCCAAAGTGTCACAGAAGGACAGACAGATGGACGGACGGATGGGAGAACAGTATACCCCACCAGAAATAAAGTTTGTGGGATAAAGGTCACCAAAATCTAATCACATCTTTTGCCCATCCCAATGAAGTATGCATGCTAGTTTAAAACATTCCATCTATTTATTCATACACACAAGATTTGAGCATATATATTTTCATGACCTTGAAATGGAGGTTAACCAGACCCAAATCGTATCATTTTTTGCCAACTCCTCATGGTGTATTTGGTTTCAGTCATTGGTCTTAGATATAGTACGCACGAAATATTTTTATGTCCCCGGTAGCGATAGCGGGGACATATTGTTTTTTTTTTTTGTTGTTGTTGTTTGTTTTTTTTGCCCTATCTGTTTGTTTGTTGGTTTGTTTGTTTGTTTGTTTGTTTGTTGGTTTGTAACTTTAAAGTTGGTCATAACTCTTGAACCGTTGGAGATAGAGTATTCATATTTGGCATGAACGTTCATTGTGACAGGAGCTTCACATACTTGCAAAAATATTGGACCAGTGACTTTGACCTTTGACCTACTTAAAATAAAAAAAAATAACATTGGTCATAACCTTTGAACAGCTTGGGATACAGCCTTCATATGTGGTATGTTTGTTCCTTGTGACAAAAGCTTTACATTCATGCGAAACAAATTTGACCTGTGACCTTGACCTTGACCTTTGACCTACTTAAAATAGGAAATAACTTTTGGTCATAGCTTTTGAACCATTTGAGATACAGCCTTAATATTTGCATGTAGGTTCCTTGTGACAAGAGCTTTACATTCACACAAACATTTTTGACCTGTGACCTTGACCTTGACCTGCATAAAAGAAAAAGTTAACATTGGTCATAACTTTTGGTCCTGGCCTGCACTGTTTGTTAAAAGTTCAGTCATTTTCCAAATAAAATTTGATGAAAACACATACTGACACCCCTAAATTTGGAAATGGACTCCTTCATGTTGGCGGGATTTCTTCTAACTTTGGCGTAAAGTTGGGCGTATGTGAAACAACAAAATTATTGTCCATTTTAAGTGGTTTAGAATCGTAAAAGATCCGCTCTTCTATGTCATTTGTTGAGTAATACATCACGGTTTGTCGGTCACTTTGATAAATCGCACTACACATTCGTGATTGTATCTTTTTTTACAACTGACCCCCAAATTGTGATTTGTTCCTCAACAAATCACTTGATTTGTTCCGCAACAAATCACTATTAGAGCTGATCTATTTCTTAATTAAAAGATCATTTGACAGTTATTATATGTTTTCTTTGCATGGGAAGCTGTGTGTGCCCTACTTCTTCAGTGAACATATTGAAATGGATAAGCCAAACAAATTTTAACTCGGTCAAGAGAAAAGGGAGTTAAATCTCTGACTACACCTATATTATGATTAATTCTCTCAGCAAAGGAATACTCTCATGCAGTGGTTAAGGACGTCGGCTACTGCAGTGCTAGACGACGTCGCCGCATCTGTGCGTGGGTTCGAATCGCAGTCAAAGCACATTTTATTTATCCCTGATTGTGTCTCGACTATGGTTGTAAAGACGAAAAGTCGCTTCCGTTGCCGAGAGAATACTCATAATCCCGAAAAAAAGTAACAAATAAACCCCTATATATACAGAGTGTACTGCATTGCCGGATAGCCGTATATGCGCTAGCATCCTTTTTTTTTGGGATGCCTCTGTGGCGCAGTGGTTAAGGACGTCGGCCACTACAGTGCTAGGCGACGTCGCCGAATCTGTGCGTGGGTTCGAATCGCAGTCAAAGCACATTTTATTTATCCCTGATTGTGTCTCCACTATGGTTGTAAAGACGAAAAGTCGCTTCCGTTGCTGAGAGAATACTCATAATCCCGAAAAAAAGTAACAAATAAACCCTATATATACAGAGTGTACTGCATTGCCGGATAGCCGTATATGCGCTATATGAGCATCCTTTTTTGGGATGCCTCTGTGGCGCAGTGGTTAAGGACGTCGGCCACTGCAGTGCTAGGCGACGTCGCCGCATCTGTGCGTGGGTTCGAATCGCAGTCAACGCACAAAATAAAATAATACAAGCGACACAAAGTAGAAGTAAAACAAAGATCAGGAATTGATACAATTAACTTACTCCACCCATAAAAGACACCAAAGGGAAAGAAATACAAACATTAAGCGACCAGACCATAATGGAAACCTAAACAAAGGAAGGCCATAAGGACAGTTACTTTCCCACAAAATGGCCATATGGCCATCCGAAACCAAAAGAAACAAGTGATACACACAGTAAGTAACAAACAACAACATAAATAAATCGCCACAGAAGAGCCGCCTTGGAACGGTCAGTGGAAGATTTCCACTGGGGGGCTTAAATCGATTTTACGTGGCCACAATCCTCGCCCTTACTTCCGTCGCGATTTAGACAAATAATTTGTTCAGTCCGCATGAAGGCCTCCTAACTCATCAGTGCAACATCTCCGTGAACACAAAAATCAAAGAACCACAGAGGTGAGACAACGGTGAGGACTCGACAGCAAGAAACCACTGAAATGCTGGAGCAAAAGAAAACCAACAGTTAGACTCCGATGAGCCCGACCAGAGACAGAGCATCAGGCACCAACCGACATTATCTCTCTAATTTTCAATAAGCCTTTACGTTGGAGCCGTCATAGAATCTGAGGCCCGACCCACCGGCGTGCAATTAAAGAGGGAAGCAAAGCTGCCAACCGTGATTGGGTTAACTACCATGCATGCAGTCTGTCGTATAATATCCATGTTGTACCCAATCTTTTTATATCGCAGAACGACCCTACGAAACTGGGCGCCGAAGCCACTGCGGCTATATATTTTTCTGAATTTATATACTAAGTCACCACAAAACTCGGGCTCCGACAGACCCTGCTGCAAACACCCAAAGACAAACCACAACACAAATATGCCGCGAAAGAAGAACCGCATTGGAACGGTCAGCGGAAACGAATTCCACTGAGGGGCTTAAATCGATTTTATGTGGCCAATATGGTTCATACTACCATGAACCAATCGAGCCACGTGATTTTCAGTGACGTCAATCTAAACCATGGTTCTCTACGCCACAAACTTTGTTAGCGATCCGCTGTCGTTCATACCCTCATGAAAAGCAGAAAAATTAAGTTTATTTCTTATATTTATATTATTTGCCCCTCCTTAACAGGTGAAGAAATGCTTATAGGGCAAACTTTAAAGAAAAAAACAGTTTCGCGTTTTTTTTTCTGTTTTTTTTGTTGTTCAAAGAGTGGAACAGCGTTGACGTCACCAACGCCCGTAGAGAACCATTGTTTAGACTGATGTCAGTTGACGTCACAAAAATCATATGCAACTATGCAGCATGAAATCGGTCAAGGGAAACGAGTTGCGGTTTGAACCATCCCTTAACACATGCTGCTTCTTTTGGCGATAGGGCTTACATGTATTATAATATGAAATAAAGGCACTGCGTGTTTAGCAAACAAGCTTAATTACACCCCTTAAGTAGCAAATGCTGGTGTAGGACATCAAAAATACCGATAGTTCTAGTGTGGTAGCTAAGTGGTCAGTGCACTTGCCTCTGATGCTAGAGGAACTTTAAAACTTCCAAGGCGTTCTTCTGTCGCGGTATATTTTTGTTATAGTTTGTCTGAAGTTTGGAGGCCTTCATGCGGACTGAGCAAATTATTTGTCTAAATCGCGACGGAAGTAAAGGCGAGGATTTGGGCCACGTAAAATCGATTTAAGCCCCCCACCCCTGTCGCCAGATGAAACTAAATGATTGAAATGCATGAACGGTCCGACTCGAGCCACTTTCCCTGGGCAGGCTTAGAACGTCTAGGCGATTTAACACTACCCATGTGCGGCCGGTATCAGCTCTGCGTGGAAGCATCATGCAGCCCGATCTATTTCTTCAATCCCCGATGAACGGGGGCCGATAAGACCTTGGGGCAATATATTGGACTGCATGAGCTGAAACCGAACGAACTTTGAAGTATTGTTGAACCGCCTAAGAAGATCTAAGCCTGCCCAGACAAAGTGCTGCGAATCAGACTGTATCTTAAACCTCGGCAGTTTCTTTGAGCTCCCTAAAACAACTTTTACTCCGCAAAAACCTGAAATTTGCAATCCCTTTGTATATCTTTCTGGATCACAATTTAATTGTAAAAGAAGCTGATTAGTAAAACGTCAAGTATTGAGTGGAAATAAAGAACACCACTCTCGGCTTATCAGATACAATAACTCCCATCGAATGCACCAAAAAGTCTTTTAACAAATCAGTCTGTAACTGGTGACAGGTCACTTAGTAGTCATGAAGTTTCTGAACAGAAACTATTGCTGTCTGTACTGGGCTCAAGAACAATGAACAGCGACCCATCAACGTTATGACTGTTTCGCTCCCTAAATATTTTATTTATTTGGAAGTGTTAGAACCTTCGACCTTGGCACTGACGTTAATTCTAGAAGCAAAGACATGAAAATGTTTTTACACACCCAGCGAACTTTTTTATGTTAGGTTTAACGATTCTTTCAAGATTACTTCACTCACATCAAGCCGATCGTTAATCAGAGGTGAGCGAAAACTGGAGTACCCGATGAAAAACTTCCTGACCTTCCGTTGCAGAACTTCTCATTATGTGACCTGAGCAATGCTCAAACCTACAGAGTTGAGAGACCTAATGATTAAGAGTCAGCACTCTTATCCACTAGGCCACGGAGGCCCGTTACACCCAGCGATCTTTATAAATGAGGAAAAATAACGTTCTTTGTCATTCCAACATGAACATGTATTATTAGAGCTATCAGCGTACCGAAAGATGTTCAGAATATACGTATAAATCTGTTCCTATATGTGTGAGGTAAACTTGGCAAGTTTTGTTTATTTGTATTTAACGGCCCAGACAACACTGATTTGGGTCATGTTTGGGCCTGTCAGTGTACCTATCTTCGCTTTTCCTGAGCAGGCTTATTCGTAAGCGGTTTACCAGTTCAGTGAACATTCTGTCGCCAAAAACTGACCCCTACCCTTCCTGAATCAGCGGAAGGTAGAGAATGACCATAGAAAAGATTTCATAATCAATCTCCACGAAAGAATAGTCTTCCTTATCACCAGTCAGACTGCATCCGACTGAGCTACCGCAGCCAGCCACACTTGGTGAGTAGTAGTAGTTATGTTCTGTTGTTTTTCGTTTCCATGGCCCCATGGACTTACTCCATAATGGCATTGCAAGACGTAAAATTTGCGAAAATGACTGCGGCTGTTATAAGTTCCCCATAAGGGAAATAGATAAGCCTTAAGGGGGTGGGGCTACTCCTGCAAAAGTAGGTTCTCTTTGGATATGTCTAAGGGGTATACTCTTAAAAGAAAGAATTTGCTCCTGGGGAGCAAATTCTTCCCTTTTAGAGTAGACCCCTTGAGGAGCAAATTCTTCCCCTTTTAGAGTAGATCCCTTTTTCAGTTGGACAGAGCCAACAGAGTAGCAACCATAAGGTCCTAAAAGTTGTATTTCCATCACGAAATCATGCCTATAGAATTGTGATCCCCTTTAATATGTTCTATAAAAGGGTTATCCTTTGGCAGCAAGGAATACACCACAGAACTGAAAAATATGGTGTGCACATGTTTTCTGGGCCAGACTAGCTAGTTTCGGCCAATTAGGCCTTATCAGTGACCCTAAGATATCTACATTCCACAGTGTAATCAATGATTCCAAACCAGTGCTTCAGCTGAAGTGCACGACCCGCCGGATGCTTTTAGCTTTATGAGTGTAACCATAAATGGGTATGGCGACCATTTTGGTCATGTGACCTGGACCTAAAACGGTTCCCCCAATAAATACGCCTTATCGTAAGGAGCAAAACTATATCTTATACTTTAGTACTGTATTCTGAATCGCTTGCAGGATAAAATGCATTCTCACCTTTCCAAAACAAAAGCATATGTGTCAAAGTTTGACCTGATACAAAGAAGGTCAAGGTCAACCCAGGGTCACCATTTTAGCAATTTATGATGGGCCTACGTCCCAGATGCTATTTATCAAGTTTCGTGGAAATCTGCCCAGTGGTTCTGGAGAAGACTATTTTTGAAGGGTTTTTACCATATATGGCTTGGCGGCCATTTTGGTCATGTGACCTGGACCCCATGAGCAAATTTTGGTTTCCCCCATCCCATAGAGGCTCCTTATGAAATTTTACCTCAATCGGTCCAACGATTTCCGAGGAGAAGCAGTTCAAAAATTTTCACATTTTTCGCCTCGGCGAGGCTATACTAAATGGAATGTAATATTTCGCAAGTTCATTGGTTAGATCTCATTGATAACTATCAGTATGCCAAAATTGTTTTATTATCCCGAGCGGTTAAGTCACTATCACCAATTTTCACAAACGGGTTACGGATGGACAGACAGACAGACAGACCATATATGGCTTGGTGGCCATTTTGGTCATGTGACCTGGACCCCATGAGCAAATTTTGGTTTCTCCCAGCCCATGGAGGCTCCATATGAAATTTGACTTCAATCGGCCCAACGGTTTCCGAGGAGAAGCAGTTCGTAAATGTTCACATTTTTCGCCTCGGCGAGGCTATACTAAATGGAATGTAATATTTCTCAAGTTCATTGGTTAGATCTCATTGATATCTATCAGTATGCCAAAAATTGTTTAAATATTCCAAGCGGTTAAGTCACTATCACCAATTTTCACACCGCCCCCGCCCATAGGGGCTTGAAGAAATATATGGGCTGCATGATGCTTCCACGCAGAGCTGAATCCGGCCCGCACACTAGTACTGGTAAACCGCTTAGAGGAACTAAGCCTGTCCAGGAACCGCGGTGCGAGGCAGACCGTCCATGCTAATAAACCTCATTGGTTTCATTGGGCGACAGGGCTTGAGATGTCATTTTATCTCAATGTCGGGTAAAAGTCCCACAAAATTGTAAGCAACGTCTCCAAAATGACCTTTACAGTGTTGACGGGGACGTTAAACATCAAATCAAACAAACAAACAAAACCAATTTTCACAAACGGGTTACGGACGGACAGACAGACAGACAGACAGACCATATATGGCTTGGCGGCCATTTTGGTCATGTGACCTGGACCCCATGAGCAAATTTTGGTTTCCCCCATCCCATAGAGGCTCCATATGAAATTTGACTTCAATCGGCCCAACGGTTTCCGAGGAGAAGCAGTTCGAAAATTTTCACATTTTTCGCCTCGGCGAGGCTATACTAAATGGAATGTAATATTTCGCAAGTTCATTGGTTAGATCTCATTGATATCTATCAGTATGCCAAAAAAATGTTTAAATATTCCATGCGGTTAAGTCACTATCACCAATTTTCACAAACGGGTTACGGTCTGACAGACAGACTGACCGAATGACAGAATGACACAGTGATTTTAGGGCTCTTTTAGAAAATCAACCGACTTCAGTCGGTCGCTTTTTCTGCGGGTCGTGCAATGACAAGAAAATATAATCTACACTATGATGTAGGGCAGGGGACGTTTTACCGCCGCCACACATTCCCATACGCCAGTCGAAGTGAAGTTAAATATGTTCTATAAAAGGGCTATCCTTTGGAAGCAAGGAATACACCACAGAACTGAAAAATATGGAGGGTACAAGTTTTCTGGGCCAGACTAGCTAGTTTCGGCCAATTAGGCCTCATCAGTGACTCTCAGATATTTTCAAAATTCCACAATGGAATCAACAATCCCAAAGGACACGAAAATATAATCTTCAATTTTATATAGTAAAGCTGGGGTTTGCAGGGGTATACATTAATTTCCGTATTCATGCTCTGAGACCCTAGATTGTGGGTACTCGATAGAATCGCCTCGTCGAGGCGTTTCTGTCGACTCCCCGTATTCAATGTTTAGGCAGAAAAAGGGCAAATATTCCAATTTTTCTTTTTATTTTTTTTCTTTGGCCAAAAATTGACAATGTATTTGTATAGGTGTGCTTCGAAATACGGTAAAAATGGTAGAATAACTGCCACACCTTCCAGGTGTATCGATTTCCCTTAAGATATTTATTGTTGGAGTTGAAACGCTTGCTTTTCGGTCTGTTTTGCTATTCAGACAGGCCATTTCCAGTAATTGCAGTATAGTATTGCATCATCGTTAAAGCTGATTGGTTGATCGCGTCACGTGCCCCTCCATGGAACAGTTAGAATCTGGTCATTAGACCCGGTTTGCCCGCCTTATGGCGACCAAACCGATTTCGAAAGAGGCAGTCGTGTGAAAGCCAACTTACTCTGCCCAAAGTCTAAGACCTTGCAGCAGAAACAGATGAAGGCCAACAGATAGACACCATCGCTCTTGACTTAAGCAAGGTGTTTGACAAAGTTCCACATGAATGGCCTGAGCACAGACACGACAAATATCCCTTACAGTGGATCCAGAGCATCCTGACCAACAGGGGCTAACCAGACCTGGTCAAAGGCAAGTTTTCCACGATTGCCCTAGCTGTATCCAATGCTCCTCAAGGTGGCATGCTCGGACCTTTGTTGTTCTGTCCGTGCATAATAAAACCTGCTACAGAAAGTCAACTCTGGAGCTCGCCTTTTTTATATCACAAGATCTCAAGCATAACTGATATTGCAGCACTTCAGAGGGATCTCGACAGATTACAGCACTGCCCATAATGGAATACAGAATGGCAAAAGTCTTTTCAACTCAACCAAATGTGCGCCAGTCAGGGTAACAAGACGGAGAAAGCTGGTTGGAGATTTGAAGCAACTTACATATTCAAGATACATGGCCATGAAATGTCAATCTTAATGACTTGAAAGTACCTGAGCATCCTTTATTTCAGAAACATGGAACCCCATTTTGATGTAACGTTAAAAAGGCAAAATGAAGTCTGGTGTTTCTTTGGAAGGAAGATAACCAGCTGGTCAGAAGATGTTAAAACATGATGATAGAGATCATGATTATACTTATGCTTGATTACGCTACGTCAGTATTGGACAAACATATAGTACCCAGAAAGTGCAACGGTGAGAGGGTTGACTACCACACAACCAGCAGTACCTCCCGATTGATGTAACACCTTGGCCGGCAAACATACCAGCATTGACATCAAGATCCAGGGCATGGTCTATATCTGGGCCTAGTGGACATTCATGGCTGCGGTTTCTCCGACCCGCAAGCAGCGAACAATAGAGAATACTCCCTGGGGCATATGGCGTGACATCTTCTGTCACCCCCCCCCCCCCCCCTCTCCGCCCCCGCGCCCCCGCACCCCCAGTTCATAGCCACGGGAATCAGACTTAAGGGCCAACTTCCAATGAGTATTGTCACATTAGGGATCCTTGAGGGCTTCAAGAGGATCGTGCAAGTCTTCCCTAAACTACGTAAAACTGTTTTTCAAAGTTTTATTTTGCTCTGTTTTGAGACAAAGGTGACGTGTATCATGCATCACTGGGAAGTCCAAATGATTTCGACTTCTTGGCAAGGGCTGCTGTCCTTGCCGCAGGCAGGGGTTGAGGTGGGGGGGGGGGTTGTCATTTCTTCTGTTTCTGCACTTTTATTCATTTTCCCCTTTCTCCCTTGTCCCTCCCTCTCTTATCCTCTACTACCTCTTCTATCTCTTTTTGTCCCTTAGTCTGGGAGATAACACAATATGATCCACCAGGGTTGACGTTTCGTTAAACCCAAAACCATTGTTTGAGATTCACCTCCGCCTCGCACATAGTCTTAGTATGACAATGCTCCTGTGTGTGCACTTCTTGGAAAGAAAATTAGGGTGACTCAAAGTTAGTTTGCAGCATGAGCACTTTGAAGTATCCTGAAACACTAGCTAATTGCTATGAGATCGGGGGGGGGGGGGTGCTCTCCATCACCTTGTAAATATTGGGAAGGTAGAAATCCAACAGGTAGCCAGATAGGTCATTGTGTCTCTTAATATTCCCATGGCTTTATTTTATTACTCCTGAGTAATAGTTTGTAAAAAGTCTTAATTTCTTGGCCAGACGAGAAACGCTTTCCGTCCTACCGAGAAGCTCCGGTAAATGCTTCGGTAACTGCTCCGGTAACTCGTTGGTCCAAGCGCAGTGCTTTGTTTTACCGGCTAAACTTTTGGGCTCAGTGTGATACGTTTCAGTTCATTTAAACTTGTGACGTTGTTTCGAAACTTTCCCGCGATCAACTTCAGCGTTGATGGGACTGTTTTCGAAAAGATCTTTTTAAAATTATTTCGACGCTTTTTGTGTTTCTGTTGAAATGGGACTAACCTCCTTTCGGTTTTGAGAAGCTATTTTTGGATGTGAATACAATACTCATGAACTACATAAAGATGGCGGATTATCGCGAGAAATTAAATGAGATTCCAGGCGAGATTTGGGTGCCTAAGTATGTTGCTCCAGCCTCTCTACAGTAAAGCAATACTTCGTGTGTTTGATATTAACGTCGGATAAAAGTCCCACAAAATTTGAAGCAATGTCTCCCAAATGACTTAAATAGTAATGACTGGGACGTCAAACATCCGTACAAACAAAAGCATGCAGTATAAAACATGTTAAATGTGTTTCGCCTAATTGTAAGGTATTTGCTACATTACCGACTTGAAACATTATAATGCAAGCATTTTATTAATTTTATTAAAGGTGACCCTCTTCATACCGACATTCGATATAACAACAAATGTTTTATAACGACAATTTGAATGGAACGAATCCTTTACTCAAAGTGAGACGGTAAATCGAGATATTCAAGAATTTTGTAATTAGTTAGTACTTATGAAACAAATGTTGTGTACAATTGTTAGAATCGCCTCGACGACTCAAGGAAACAAATGCTGTTGTTCTGGGAGAAATATAATAGATTATCATTTACCCCCTATATATATTGCATTGCAACGCATTTACCTGATAAAGATATGCTTTCTCAGGTCAAGTGAGCTTTATCACGTCAACATGACATTGCACTTTTATGAATGAACCGGACCACTGAAAAAATGACAAAAATGTTATTGCTACTGAGAAAATTGAAAACTTACACGGAAAAAAAATATCATAGGAAAAATATGGTCAGCTGATACTAAATATGTCGACCGCCAGAATGCTGGGACGCACTGAAGACCATCAATAACTGATCGGAAATTGTTAATTTAAAAGTGTACAAGGGGATCAACTGAAAAATAGAATACCAGATGCGTATCATTTGATATCAGGTTTATCAGGCTCTGCTTCGAGAACGCATGTAGAATCGCTCAGCAAGCCTCGCGATTCTACATGCGTTCTCGAAGCCTTGCCTGATAAACCTGATATCAAAAGACACTTACCTTGTATTCTCTATTTTTTGAGATTCTTTATAGCGACACAGTTGCTTTAGTGGCAAATGGTTAGGTAACAACTACTGTCGTTATGGCGAGGGTCACCTGAATATCATTCCGTAGCGTTTAACATTACGATTACACACCCGTGCGACAGTGCATTTTTCACACCTCCAAAGTGGCCACTTTTCTGATGAAAATTCGTGATATTTTTCTTTTCTATACTTCAAACATAGATTGTGGGTGCTCGTTAGAACCGCCCACAACCTTTGTCTTGGAGCAGAAATAAGAACAATAACGTATACACCCTTAAACCCCAGTTTTCTCTATATAGAGTGGGGTTTTGGGGGTCTTCATCTCACGGACTTGTTCACGTGATGACATAGCTTTGTTGTGTTAGCTGGCCTCGTTGGCTCAGTCGGATGCGCGTCTGACTGGTGATCAGGAGGACGCGGGTTCGACTCCCGCCGAGGTCGGCAACATTCTTTCGTCGAGATTGATCATGAAATCTTTTCTACGGTCATTCTCTCCCTTCCGCTGATTCAAGAAGGGCAGTTGTCAGTTTCTGGCGGAAGAATGTGCACTGTACTGGTTAACCGCTTACGTTAAGCCTGCCCAGGAAAGTGTTGATAGGTAAACTGACCGGCTCAAAAATGACCTAAAAATAACTCCAATACAAACAAACAAACAATCGCTTTGTTGTAAGATTTTTGTTTATATAAGTTCTATAAAGGGTTATAAACTAATCTTCTGTTCATTGTAGACGGTAAGATGAATCTCCCAATACAGGTGTTCATAATGTTGCTGACCATATCCGCCGCCATGTCAGGTAACGTATATTATTCAGTTAGAGGAAAATGCGAATCGGAAGGTTATCAATCCCGTATTATTCCGATTACCCATCAGTATGTACATTTCGAGCGATTCGATTGGTTGAAATAAAAGTTTCATACTTCGATACATCACAAAAACCACGCCTGTATAATTCTGACGCCTTGAACCCCACTTTTATATAGTAAAACTTGGTTTTACATTGGTATAAATTATGATGAGGCGGTTCTAACGGGTACCGGCAATCTATATTTTGAGCAGAAACAAATACAGATATCACATTTTTTATCAGTTAAAGAAGAAGTGGAGACAATGATCAGGAATCGATACAATTAACCCACAGCTCCCATCAGAGACATCAAAGGGAAAGAAACACAAACATGAAACAACATACCCTAATGGAAACACCAATAGCGGAAAGCCAAAACGACAGTTACTTTCCCACAAAATGGCTAATTGGCTATCCAAAATATAAAAAATAATACAAGCGACACAAACACCAAAACACAAACCATAACAAAAATAAACAGCGTCAGAATAACCGCCTTTGAACGGTCAGTGGTCAGTGAGGGGGGGGGGGGGGTATAAATCGATTTTACGCGGCCACAATCCTCGCCCTTACTTCCGTCGCGATTAAGACAAATAATTTGTTGAGTCCGCCTCCTAACTCATCAGTGCAACATATCCGTGAACACAAAAATCAAACAACCACTGAGATGAAACAACGGTGAGGACTCTACAGCAAGAAACCACTAAAATGCTGGAGCAAACGAAAACCAACAGTTAGACTCCGATGGGCCCGGCCGTTTGTCGGGGTAAAATTAACAATGTATTTGTTTTGGCGTGTTTTCGTGATGACTTCCACGGGAATATCTCGGAAGTATACCACACAGCGAAAGGTAGTAGTTTTTTTTTTGGTTTGGCCCTTTCAAGATTTTTTCACTCATATCGAGCCGATCGTTAATCATAGGTGGGCGAAAACCGGAGTACTCGGAGAAAAACCACCTGACCTTCCGTTGCAGAACTTGGCGTCTCACACGTGACCCGAGCGAGGCTCGAACCCACGGCGGTGAGAGACCTAATGACTAAGAATCAGCGCTCTTATCCATTAGGCCACGGAAGCCCGTAAAAGGTAGTAATATGACACGTTTGGAATGTGTGCGTCTCGTCATTGTATATGAAGTGACGTTAAGAGCGTGCAATTAAAAGTTTGGAAACTATTGGAAACGTAACTGTTAGAAGACAAATAAACTTAATTTCAATACAGGACATTTTTTTTTCGCTTCGGTTCCTTTCAAAGATGGCAGTTTCTAATTAAAAATAACCATTTCGCCGTGCCCTTTGGTAAGTTCGTTCTTACGCATTTGAAAGAATTCCTTAAATTAGCATTTTGGTAACATTTTTGATATTGTGATTGCAAAGTTGGAATTATAAGGAATGAATTATCATTTTTGTGGATGTTATTGATGAATCCCTAAAAAATTGGCATACATCCCTTTGGGCTTCCTGCAGCTTTTGAGTGATTCGCAGAAGATTACACATCGATTAAATCCACAAGAAAGAAATTCATACCTATACTTATGACACACTCTAACTCCTACTTTATATACTTTTGTATACAGGGGTCTACACTTATTTTCCTTATATTTGTTCAAAAACATAGATTGCGTGTTCTCGTTTCGACGCTCCAACGAGCGTCTGTGCTCGTCTCTTGTACTCGTTTGGACCGCTCCAACGAGCGTCTGTGCTCGTCTCTTGTACTCGTTTGGACCGCTCCAACGAGCGTCTGTACACGTCTCGTGTTCTCGTTTCGACGCTCCAACGGGCGTCTGTTCTCGTCTCGTGTTCTCGTTTGGACGGCTCAAACGAGCGTCTGTTCTCGTCTCTTGTACTCGTTTGGACCGCTCCGACGAGCGTCTGTTCTCGTCTCGTGTTCTCGTTTGGACCGCTCCAACGAGCGTCTGTTCTCGTCTCGTGTTCTCGTTTGGACCGCTCCAACGAGCGTCTGTTCTTGTCTCTTGTACTCGTTTGGACCGCTCCAACGAGCGTCTGTGCTCGTATCTTGTACTCGTTTGGACCGCTCCAACGAGCGTCTGTACTCGTCTCGTATTCTCGTTTCGACGCTTCAACGAGCGTCTGTTCTCGTCTCGTGTTCTCGTTTGGACCGCTCCAACGAGCGTCTGTTCTCGTCTCTTGTTCTCGTTTGGACCGCTCCACAGAGCGTCTGTTCTCGTCTGTTGTACTCGTTTGGACCGCTCCAACGAGCGTCTGTTCTCGTCTCTTGTTCTCGTTTGGACCGCTCCAAAGAGCGTCTGTGCTCGTCTCGTGTTCTCGTTTGGACCGCTCCAAAGAGCGTCTGTGCTCGTCTCTTGTACTCGTTTGGACCGCTCCAACGAGCGTCTGTACTCGTCTCGTGTTCTCGTTTCGACGCACAAACGAGCGTCTGTTCTCGTCTCGTGTTCTCGTTTGGACCGCTCCAACAAGCGTCTGTTCTCCTCTGAACCGCTTCAACAAACGCCCACAATATATGGACATGTCGTTAAACTCAACTTTCGCCATTGTATATGATTTGTTTTGTATCCTCATGGGCTTTACAGCCTTCAGGACTTGTTCAATAAAATGTTTTCTTCATCCATAATATTTTCTATGGACTATATACCATTTGAATCATTTAAGAGTGTTCTTATGATGCTCCAACTGGGATTATACATGTATATTTGAGTCAACAGTCTACATGCATTGTGTTTGACCCAATCACGGTCAGCCATTATATCTTAATTGCACGCTGGTGGAACGGAGTTCAGACTCCATCATGGCTTTGGCTTAAAGCTATTTGTAAGTAGGTCGGAGCTGGAACTATTACGTCTTTTACTTGGTCAAACTGGTTTTCTTTTGCTCCAGTGTTGTGGCGTTGTGTTCAGCAAAGAATTAGCCCCCGCCCATCGGGGCTTAAAGAAATTGATGGGCTGCATGATGGTTCCACGCACATCTGAAACCGGCCCGCACACGAGTACGGGTAAACCGCTTAGAGAATCAAAGCCTGCCCAGGCAATGCGGTGCGAGTCGGTCCGTCCATGCTTATAAACCTATTGGTTTCATTGGGCGGCAGGGATTGAGATGTCATTTCATCTCAATGCCGGATAAAAGTCCCATAAAATTGGAAGCAACGCCTCCAAAATGACCTTTACAGTGTTGACGGGGACGTTAAACTTCAAATCAAACAAACAAATCAGCAAAGAATGACTCGGCGCGTTTTAAAGTCGAGTCCTCATCCTTGCGTCGACTTGGCTTTAATTGCGATTTCTTTGTTTACTGGCGGTTAACCAGTACAGTGCACATTCTTTCGCCAGAAACTGACAACTGCCCTTCTTGAATCATCGGAAGGGAGGGAATGACCGTAGAAAAGATTTCATGATCAGTCTCCACGAAAGAATGTTTCCGATAAGAGTGTAACTTATGGTAAGAACATGCAAATGGGACTGAAAATTTGGCTTCAATCAGTTAGTTCAAAAATGGTTACCGTAATAAAACTCTAATATTTAATAACTTAAGATAAGTGTGTATTTGACAAAAAATGTCATATGGTATAGATATATAGAACACTTCTACTGCCTAATTGTACAAGCCGGCTTTTATAGCGACGTGGAAGAGTGTTTGCTTATCATTCCGGCGACCCGGGTTCCATCACAGGCCACGTCGTCCAAATTTTTCTTGCTGCATTTGGCGCCCACCGTGCATAACCCATGTGTAGTCGGGTGAGCATCAGGGTATGAATGAAGACCCAGACAATAATATTCTGAGGGTTGTTTATATACAGACAGAAGGATATCTTCACTTAATACAAATGTAAGTACCCAGTAACGGTCTGTATTAATTGACTATCCTGTATTGATCGGAGGTCATCCGTATTAACACCAGGTCAACCAATATTAACTGAGGTCAAAAAACAATAATCATGTTTTTATTTTTTTTTCTTTCTTTCTTTCTATATATACTGCCATACGCCCTCGCGGGCATTCTAGGCAGGTGTATATTACCTACACTCCAGTTTTGCAGGATGAAAGCCTACACAGTAATCATTTAATTATGGTAGGGTTCTTTAACCTGCACAGGGGATGGTTCTCCCTGCACAGGGGGTCTCCAGTTAACGTCCCGTTCCGAAGGACGGTGCACTTTATGACATTCATCCCTGCAAATGATGCCAATGGAACGTGTTCGGACACCGAAATTTTATCGCCGCTGCCGGGGATCGAACCCGGGACCTCTAGCATCAGAGGCAAGTGCACTAACCACTGAGCTATCACGCTTTTTTTTTTTTTTTTTTTTTTTTATTTTATTTTATTATTATTTTTTTGTTGTTGTTTAATTTTTAATTGTCAATTAATAAAATTGTCATTAATCAAGTAATTTCATATTGACCCAGTCACATGTCCTCGGTCACTTGCATTGGCCCTCGGACTTCGGCCTCGGGCCATTGCAGCAGACCTCGGACCTGAGCCAATACGAAATGACTTGATTAATAACATTATAAGTTGGATATAGGCACTGAAGAGCGAGTGAACAACCCACTAGGCCGTCTTTAGTCCAAATGATTTTAGGCGGTACAATTGGTGGTAAGACGTGTGCAAAAGGTTAGAAAGTTTGGATAGCCAACTAAACAAAAGCATTTACCCTTGCGACACTCAAAACATTAAAATGACGGCCAAAACAAGTATTTACCGTCACATCGTTGTAGATGTCCGTGCCGAAAATTTGCAGGAAGGTCAAGGGCATATAAGATAGACTGGTAACCTTGCTGCCGTGCGTCGAAAACACGACACTTAAAACCGAACCGAACCTAAAAACTACAGCTATGACAAAATGTATCATAGATAACAACTTTAGACAGCACATAGACACCACAGACTTGCAAAAGTGACATAAAACAACCCCTGTCTTTACTGGCGAATAGCACATATAGGAAGACTGGCTAGATAGAAAAGATTTAACAAATTTGTCATCATGAATACTTTTATTCTTGGTACTTTTTGACTTATCGATTCAACTAGGGTAACGTTATTAACAGGCTAGTTCTAGAGAAATGAACACAAATACTTTAGTTAAACAGGGCTTTTCAAGTATCCCAGACATGGATGTGACTGTGGAAAGCAACCAAATTTCCCTTCCCGATGGGCAACTCAAGTGAGTTGAGCATGAAAAAAAGTTTTATAACCTCGGAGCCTGGATTTAATTCTTGTTCATTTGTTCTTAGGATTACTGTTTGGCACTCTTTCAACTGCTGCAGTTTCAGCGAGGTCTCATTTGTATTTGGGGCGTGCGGGAAAGCTAGTTCTCGGTCTTACCAAAAATGACGTGTACGAGTCTGACCATCTGAATCGCTTCTGCGTGTTCAGTGGACAGACTGAAAAACAGTAATGGTCTGTGGGGCTCCTTTCTGATCGATGTTCGAAAACTGAGCAGTTGTTTTGACATTTTATCCCCCGTGTGTCTCATGCGCAAGGTTTAAGACACGTTATTTCAGTCGCATGGGAATGACTAGCTTTAATCCTTTCAAGATCAAGTCATATTTTACTTGCCTGGTGAGATTTAGATCTTCTGGAAGCGGAAGAGCATGTGATAGGAGGCCCGAAACCACGTGACAGAAGATATGCAGAAGATGGAAGAACGAAAATAAATCGAACACGCCGAATAACGGAAGTGGGAAAATCAACGGGAGCTCTCCCAACAGGAGGAAATAGTAATGGCCGCCCCCATGACCGTTGCATACCATCCTTCTGCACATAAATATCTGTCTTGGTGTGGACAGATATACAACAGCAATTCAATTTTCTCACTTAAATAGATAAAATTGAATAGCTGTAGTATATCTGTCCACATCGTGACAGATTTTTATATAAAGAACGATGGACTGCAACGTCCACGACGGCAGCCATTACTAATTGGGGAATTTTCACATTGGTAGCATTTATTTGAATGTCAACTGACAACTCGTCTAGTCGCCAAATGTATTGGATTAAAACATACGAGACTCAACATACAACTATCTTTATTAGCTAGCAAAACGCATCTGACTAAAATACCATCAACATGTATCATTAAACTATAAGCTCTGCTTTAGTGCCAGCCTATCCTTTGTGTGTGTTGTGGGGCAATGCCATTAATATATTTTATCATATGACGTCGCGTCTGAGAGTGTTATAACGCCATGTAATATTTTCGATAATCCACTAGTGGATTAAATATGCAAATAAGCTAGATACGTCCCGTAAAGTCACATGTATGACGTCCTTCACGACGTCGCGTTTACTAATGGCGGAATATTGACATTTTTGTACACAATTGTGAATAAAATGCGTTTTAAATGCCATATGATAAATATAATCTTGCATTCGTGCTCATGTATTTTTTAATTTATTTAACTCGTTGAGGTAAAGGGATAAATGCTCGGCGAAACCTCACAATTTATCCTTTTTCCTCAATTCGTTTAATAAATTCAATAGTACATGAGCACTCATGTAAGGTCCTCTATATGCACTACATTGAATTTCGGTTCTTGCTTTAAATACATCACAACCTACATGCACCACACAAACTCGAAGCTTAGTCTAGGATCTTCAATTGAAAACGAATCTTTGCAGGAACACAATATTTGATGCTGCATAGCAAACTCAAATGTCGCTGACAGCTGAATCCAGAGAAGATAAGTTTCCAACTGTTTTACCATATATGGGTGTGGCGACCATCTTGGTCATGTGACCCAGACTACGGTAACAAACTTGCGTTGCCCAGTCCACTAAAGGTCTCACCTAAAATTTGGATTCCAGTGCTTAAAAAGGCTCACTTATGGAAGGGGTACGAACGGACTAAGTAAACGTATAAAGGAGCTTAACCATGCTAGAAGCTCCCATCAATGCGTGCTTTCGAAGGAATGGTGTGTCCTAATTTCCTAATTATTTACACGGTGCATTACATGAATTTAAATATTATTTCACATGACAATCATCGTCAAATGGACTTAGTCTGTGGTCTCAATACTTGTTCTGCAATTTTTCCAACTAATCACAGCCGTTCCTGTCAATGCTGGGACGATGATTCAGATTTTCTGGACGAAGCTAATGAAAAAATACCGTACTGCCTGTATTACTATATATACCGGCCCCGATAGCTCAGTTGGTAGAGTGTCCGCTCCGGGGAACGGGAGGTCACGGGTTCGATCCCGGGCCGCGACATACTAAAGTCGTTAAAAATGGTACTAGCTGCTCCTCGATTGGCACTCAGATTTCCGGGGAAGATCTAGGACTGGTCGACCCAGTGTCAGGATAATGTGACTCGATGTGGTATCATGTAATGTATCTGGGACATGATACTTTTCTGAGGCAGCACTATAAAAGTAATCATTAAGCTCCCTGTCGCAACCAGACACCGTCGTGATATGACTGAAAAATGGTTGAAAGCGACGTTAAACCCGAATTCACACACACTGTATTAATATATTAATTATTAATTACGAAGTCTCTATCTTCCTTACAGATTTGAATGAAACACGTGAGAGGCGATCACTTTTCGGAGCAGGTAAGGCGCACAGTTGAACCAGCAACCTGTAATGTCTTTCTTTCTTTCTTTCTTTTCATTCCTAATAACAGTGTATACCAATAGGGTATTGTCAGTATCTCTCATAAGTTACTGTATTGGGTTCGGTGCAGGTGTCTGCAACTCTCGGGTTGTCCGGGCTGCTGAGTGCCTTGGCCAATCATCATGTGAACAAGTCCTTGAGAGACCCTAAACCCCACTTTATAAAGAGAACACTGGGGTTAATGGGGTATACATTATTTACAAGACATAGGTTGTGGGTATTCGTTAGAACCGCCTCAATGAGGCGGTTCTAGCGAGCACCCACAACCTATTTTTGAAGTAAAAATAACAAAAATAAGACAGATTTTCATCAGAAAAGTAGCCATTAGTTTATACTAATTTATTTCAGTTCGATTACGATGGAAACTTCAAGCTTATTTTAAATAAGTCGTTCCCGAACACTCATTCGGGATGTTTTCACGTGCGCGAGAGATAGGCAGTGACTAAAACACCACTGCTACCCACTTACACCTTACACTTAGCCATTTTGGAGATATAAAAAGTGCACTATGCCGTACGATGTATTATCGTAATGGTTTAGATCAGCGCGGGCATCTAAAGTGTTGGAAACCCCATATGTCGAATCCATACAGTGAATTAGAATGACACTTCAATGGCGTAAACACCGAAAGCTCGTTTACAGTTTCCTTTTTAATCCCTAGCCTCGGAAATCCTCAAATACCACATACAAATTAAAGATACCTTGTGACCTTGGGGCATTTTTTAACTCGAATGCACTCATTAGAATAGCCTTTACGAGACGATTCTAATGTTTACACACAACATACTGTTTGTTTGGACTGAAGGTGTGGGATTTTTGACCGGCACTGAGATGAAATGGCATCTCAAGATAGAAGTGGAGGCAATGATCAGGAATCGATACAATCAACCCACAGCTCCCATATACAATCAACCCACAGCTCCCATCCCAATGAAACCAATAGGGTTTATATGCATATGACAGTCCGACTTATGCCGCTTTGCCTGGGCAGGCTTATACCTAAGCGGTATACCAGTACTCATATGCGGTCGTTTTTCCTGAGCACGGACAAAAAAAAAACTTACAGAAAATTAATAAAATATACCTAAAACATTCTGACATGGCGCTCCGAATTATCCCCCGTAACTCAAACTACCACTTTCTTTCCCACATAGACAGTCGAGCCATTGAAGTACGACAGCCACTGTAAAACTTTCTTTTTATTTGTTTTGTTTGTTTTGGAATTTAACGGCCCAGTCAACACTATTTTAGGTCATTTTTGAGCCGGTCAGTTTACCTATCCCTCTTTTCCTGAGCAGGCTTATACGTAAGCGGTAAACCAGTACAGTGCACATTCTTTCGCCAGAAACTGACAACTGCCCTTCTTTAATCAGCGGAAGGGAGAGAATGACCGTAGAAAAGATTTCATGATCAATCTCCACGAAAGAAAGTTGCCGACCCCGGCGGGAATCGAATCCGTGTCCTCGGCCTGAATACCAGTCAGACGCGCATTCGACTGAGCCACCGAGACCTGCATTCTTTTTATTTTATACCGCCGTTTTGTTAACATAAATTTGTTATCATTATTGTTTTAGTAGTATTCCGCTGAAACGGCCCACGACACGTATGCGTACCTTGACAATACAATGTGGCCATACAAGCTATGGTAAATAGAATTAGGGACAAAATTTAGGATAGACCAAAATTGAAACGATTATATATCCAAATCTGTTGAACCTTAAGTATTTTCAACCGAGTCTCCTTTCCAGCAGAAAGGATAGGGACGATTAGACAGTCGAGTTAGAATCCTATTAAACATTTGTCTCGCGGAATATAAGTTATGAGGCCATTCCAACGATCACGCAGACTTTTTAAGTGTATGTTTTTTGCTGTCTGCCTGTCTGCTTGCCTGTCTGCCTGTATGTCTGTCTTCCCCTTTCGCGTCACTTTTTATGTCAGGACTATTTTACTTTCAGCGAGAAGAATGTTGGTAGGGTTACAGGCGAAGAGTAAACTTTTGAAGGGCAGCAAATTTGACCCGTCCGGGTTGGGGTCAAATCAAAGGGAATTTACCAAACAAGGGGACTACTTTACAGCCGTGGACGACTTCTTCTCTGTAAACCCCTCTCAAGTTCGGAATTATAAACTTCCGGGTGGAGTAAGTGCAATGAAGCTTCAATCGGTGTATGTGTTTTGAGTTTACGCCCCACCAACGTTCAGGCCATATGGAGACGGGTCCTTGGTTTAATGACTCACCCGAAAGTCTGGAGAAGTCCGGAATCGAACACATGGCTCCTGGTTTATGAGAGGAGTACACCACGGAGGCTTCTAAAATTTAATATCTCGAACACCGAAGATTCGTTAACTATGGCATATTCGAATTTCCTCTTTTGTCCTTAGAGACTTGTTCCGATAAATGTAATAGGAATATATATTACATGCATAACACAGAAATACTATAATTTCTACCAGACATAAACTGATTATTTCGCTTTTTTTGCGAAGAAGAAATATTTCCTCTGAGCCGTTGAAATAAATTCCTTTTTGTACAAGATTTAAGATGCCGCTTTTGCAGTGAAATCGTTATATTCAGACGCGGGAAAGGTTCATTCGCGTCGACTATCGCAAGGGCGTCTGGGAAGACATCAACAGATGTTCAGAATACTTGACGTTTGAGTCGGATGCAACTTTGAAACAAAAAAATAAAACATGATGGCCATGACCACTGAGTAGAAAGTACGTTTTACTTTCTTAAATCTCGTTTTGGGTCAACTGGTTTGACCTAAGGTTGTAAGCAAAGAACTGAAATCGTGCTGTTGTCCACGTGACCACTTTCGGAAAACAAAGATTACGGTTAATAATAGGCCTGTACTGATTTTATCGATCTAAGTGAGTTGGTTTATCAATAGTGCTATACGAAATCCAATAATGCGCTTTTTTATAAACGGCACTAATTTAGGCTTCCTTCAGCATCAATTATCTGACAGGCGAAACCATATTTTACGAGTTTGAGATTTAAACTTCAGTCATGGTCACAACGAAACCAGTTTTGCAAATAGTGTAGATCGTTCAGACGCCTCGTTTTGCGGTGTCCGATCTGGACCTACACTGTTTGCCAGTATCCTATTCCGTGGGTCTCCGGTACATTTTTTACGTTCCTTACAAATTTATTTCACACATCAAAGTGGACAAAAAACTAGTCAAATCACTAAAGGTAATGAATGTCCCCGCCAAACGCCTCTTGCTTCACATATGAAGTAGACAGGAACACTTTCTAACTAAACTAGATACTGCAACATTCTCCAGGAAACACACCCATATGAAAAAAGGAAACAAAACGCACAAGCAACACACTAATATGAAGCACTGTTTTATTTGCGCATTGATAGCGTTGAAATTGGTATGCAAATGAGCTTACAACGAGCTAAGCAAATCACTAATAAGACGCTTTAACAAAACGGAAACAATACGCTAACAAAACATAAATGAAACAGTTGTAATAAATTGCTAATAAAGCGCAACAACCAAGACGCAAACAAAATGTGAAAGGTGAAATAAGGGTCAGGTCTATATGAAGTACACATATGTCCTTAACCTGTATAAACTGTGTTGCTCAAATGTTTCCTACATAAATAGAAAATGTCTAAGGTTTTCAGATTTTACACCAATGCCAGTGACTAATAACATGAGCCCAAAATATTTTTTCATAAGAGCCTAAAAACATTTTAGTTCACTTAACATTATGAATATAGATGCATTTGGGGCAGTCTGAAAAATATATGGTCAGGATATAAATGTCCAGAGAAAAAATGCCTATCATGCAACTGAATTGGATGTGATGGTAATTAACTGAAATGTCCATCATACATTTCACATAATGCAATTGCAATTAAAATACTTACTTGTACTTGAAATGAGTTTTTTCTTAAACCATGTTCAACAAAAAATACAATTCAAAACAAGAACACCACTTCACTATTCCCTCCAGGATTTGAAAAACCGGAAATAAGTCATGCCATTACTGCAAAGATGCTTACTGGGAAATTTCCAAGAATCAAAATGCTAATAAAACGCCAGTCATAAGTGGAACACAAATTAACCGCTATTTTGAAAAGTAAAGTGAAACAACGCGCTTTCAATACATTGTAAAAACTAAGTAAAAAATCGCTAACAGGTTACTATTATAAAAACTAAGAGAAACAAAACGCTAACAGTGCGCTTATTCAAAGTAGAAGTAAAACAAAGATTAGGAATCGATACAATTAACTTACTCCACCCATCAAAGACACCAAAGGGAAAGAAACACAAACATTAAGCGACCAGACCATAATGGAAACCTAAACAAAGGAAGGCCATAAGGACAGTTACTTTCCCACAAAATGGCCATATGACCATCCAAAATAAAAAGACACAAGTGATGCACACATTAAGTGACAAACAACACAATAAATAAACCGCCACAGAAGAACCGCCTTGGAACGGTCAGTGGAATGATTTCCACTGGGGGGCTTAAATCGATTTTACGTGGCCACAATCCTCGCCCTTACTTCCGTCGCGATTTAGACAAATAATTTGTTCAGTCCGCATGAAGGCCTCCTAACTCATCAGTGCAACATCTCCGTGAACACAAAAATCAAAGAACCACAGAGGTGAGACAACGGTGAGGACTCGACAGCAAGAAACCACTGAAATGCTGGAGCAAAAGAAAACCAACAGTTAGACCCCGATGGGCCCGACCAGAAACAGAGCATCAGGCACCAACCAACATTACCTTGAATTAGATCTCTCTAATTCTCAATAACCCTTTACGTTGGAGCCGTCATAGAATCTGAGGCCTGACCCACCGGTGTGCAATTAAAGAGGGGAGCAAAGTTGCCAACCGTTATCAAGTTGCGTTTTGAAAGCAATTGGTTAAGCGCATTGCAACAAACCACTGTAACAAGAAGCAAAACAACATATGTATTGCGCATTGTATGCGTTTTGCTTCTTTTCTTTTTCACATGGGTATGGCTAAATGTTTAAGTCGTTCAAGGGGACATGATTCTGAAAAAAAGGCTGGATCAGAATCATTTTCATTTATACACGTGTTCAATGCATGTCTGAACTGTGTTGCCATTTTCAGTGTCCTGCATCAAACACTGTAGGACTTCTGGAGACACGAACGGTACTATTTAACCTCCGATGCTACCCATATGGCCAAAATGGTTTAAGTCGTTCAAGGGGACATGCTTATGTAATAAGGGGCTGGATCAGAATCTTGTTCCTTTATGCACGTATTCAATGCCTGTTGGAACTGCGTTGCTGGTTCAATGTCCTGCATCAAATACTGTAGATTTTTGTTTGATTTGAGGTTTAACGTCCCCGTCAACACTGAAAAGGTCATTTTGGAGACGTTGCTTCCAATTTTGTGGGACTTTTACCCGACATTGAAATGAAATGACATCTCAAGCCCTGTCGCCCAATGAAACCAATAGGATTTATTAGCATGGACGGACCGCGGTTCCTGGACAGGCTTAGATCCTCTAAGCGGTTTACCAGCACTAGTGTGCGGGCCGGATTCAGCTGTGCGTGGAAGCATCATGCAGCCAATATATTTCTTCAAGCCCCTATGGGCGGTGGCTTTCAAATACTGTAGAAGGAGTTGCGGAGACACGAACAGTACTATTTAACCTCATATGCTAGAAAATGTCTAAGTCGTTCAAGGGGACATGATTCAGATAATAAGGGATTGTATCAGAATTTTGTTTCCTTAATGCACATGTGCAAAGCATGTCTAAACTGTGTTGGAAGTTACAATGTCCTGCATCAAATACTGTAGTAGTTGCAGAGACACGAACACTACTATTTAATTTCATATGCTACACAAATGTTTAAGTCGTTCAATGGGACATAATTCTGGAATAAGGGGCTGAATCAGAATCCGGTTTCCGTTATCATGCACAATTTCAATGCATGTATTCCGACGAAATTAACCGAAGCCCGCTGACGGACGTCGCTTAACGGAAACTATTGAACATTCGGAGCTATATATATATTGATAGTTTAATTCCAGTCAGCAAAACAAGTCTTAGGACATAGATTTATTTAAAAAAGGCACTGAGTTAAGTGGTCAAAATGTTTTAACACGAAAACAAAAAAGAACACCCTTTCCAGCAAAACTTGTTTTGCATTTGCGCTAAATAGAATATTGTAAATGCAGTAAAAGGAATTTGTTGTGTTGCGCCTATTTAGTACAGACACGTATACAGGAGGGCACACGATGACGCTGAAAGGATTTTGGGCTAGGATCAAAAAGTAAATAAATAAATAAAATATAAGGATAAATAAACTGGAGAACATCCCAAATGCTATCAGTGCATTACAACGACTCCTCACTGTGAATTCGCAAATCGTGATTAAATACATAAACAGACGCCACACAAGGCCTAACATAACGTAGCTTCTGATCAGGCATACACTTAAAATACTGGAACACTTGAAAGCGCGTGAAAACACCCGGAATGAGTGTTCGAAAGCGATTTCATAAGCTTGAATCTTTCATCGCATCGAACTAAAATAAATTGGTATAAACTAAAACCACATTTAGCACTTTCCCATTTACGTTCTTTAAAATACTCAAATACAGCCTACTTGCCTTTTTGCATTGGATTACATTTGTTTGTTTGTTTGATTTGAGGCTTAAGGTCCCCGTCAACACTGTAAAGGTAATTTTGGAGACGTTGCTTCCAATTTTGTGGGACTTTTACCTGACATTGAGATGAAATGACATCTCAAGCCCTGTCGTCCAATGAAACCAATAGGGTTTATTAGCATGGACGGTCCGCCTCGCACCGCGGTTCCTGGACAGGCTTAGATCCTCTAAGTGGTTTACCAGTACTTGTGTGCTGGCCGGATTCAGCTCTGCGTGGAAGCATCATGCAGCCCATATATTTATTCAAGCCCCTATGGGCGATGGCGGCGGATTACATTAATATCGCCTTTTGTGATCGTAGAGACCCATCCTTTGCCGGTCGCCACTTTGTTGGCGTCACCTTTTTTCTCATCATCATTATTATTATTACTATTATAGTCCTAGGCAACATGCATGTTTAAAAGTGATGATTGTATGGTGTTTATTTCACTTCTTCTTCTTCTTCTTCTTTATAGTTATTATTATTATCATTATTAATACAATCATTGTTTCTTCTTCTTCTTTATTATCATTATTATTACTATAATAAGTATAGGGGACTCCGTGATGTAGTGGTTATGCTACTCGCCTTGTAATCCAGAGGTCGCAGGATAGATCCTGGGCTTCTCCAGACTTTCGGATGAGTCTTTAAACCGCGGTTTCTTCTCCGTATGACCATGGCTGTTGGTGAGACGTAAAACTCAAACACTCAATCACTAATATAACTATTATTATTTTCAGTCTGAAGAGATGGTAGGAAGGGTTGGTGACAGGACAATTGTGATAAGGAAAAGTGCAGTGAACCGCAGTGGATCACTGAGGATTGAACGAGATGGATCTAAAGACTATATTATTCGTTATAATAACTAGGACATTTGAGCAAGAGCCAGCGTGTATCCATTACGAAAAAACGCCTATACAAATACATTGTAACCTTTACCACCGAAACAAAATGAAAACTTGTGATATTTTTCTAATTTCTGCTTAAAATATTGATTGTGGGTAGTCGTTAGAACCGCCTCATCACAATCTATATTTTAGAGCAGAAATAAGAAAAATAACGTATACCCCGATTAACCCCAGTTTTTATGTATATAAGTGAGGTTCGAGGGTGTCAATATTATATAGGCGTGTTTTCGTATGAAAACAAATGAAAACTAGAGCCAGTGTTTATGAAACACTATGCCCCCAACTTCTTGACCCTAACACTGCTTGCCCCTAACAGAAATTGAGATATCTTGTTTCTACTCGGTTGTGATGCTGAAATTTTCAAAGCACCATGACATAAGAAAAACAAAAGTTAATCAGGCCATCTACTTATCATCCCATATCAGCATTTGAAGTTACAGGACAATAGCTCGCACAGTTTTAGAGATAGTTTGAGTGCCCAAATTATCAAAGGGCCAAAATTCCTATGTCCACAAAGGGGCATAATCAGGTCAATTTTTAATAAAAATATACCAAAATTTAATCAGATCATCTTCAGATTAGTTCCAGACAGCACTCAAAATTCCAAGAGACTAGCTCAAGTGGCTCTTGAGATATTTTGCTTACAAGCTTTTCTTTGCCAAAATGCATGGCTCTACAAAGGGACATAATTTGGTCAATTGTTAATAAAATTTACCAAAATTTAATCAGACCCTCTTTACATTACGTCCAAACCGCTTGCAAAGTTTTATAAGCCTAGCATTTGCGGTTCTTGAGATATTTTGCTTACAAGCTTTTTCTATGCCAAAATGCCTAAGACATAATCTGGTCAATTTTTTAAATAAAAATATATATAGTTATTATTTGGTCGCAATGTTGAAATTCTCAAACGAGCAAACAAAAAAAAAAAAAAACGAGCAAACCAAAAAAAAAAAAAAAAAAAAAAACAAGAAAAAAAATCGGATTTGTTTCAAAAGTTGATCAGTTCATCCTCTCATCATCCCCAATCAGTCTGTAAAGTTTCAGGGCATTAGCTTTAATGGTTTTTGAGATATCTTGCTTACACGCTTTACATGCCCAAAGTTCCAAAGGGCCATAACTCAAGAAATATCATTTGGATTGTTTTACAAATGATAATCAGTTCATCTTCTCATCATCCCGAATCAGTCTATAAAATTCCAGGGTAACAGCTCAAATTGTTTTGAGACATCTTGCTTACAACCTTAAAACGCCCAAAGTTTCAAAGAACAATAACTCAAGTAAAAAAATTCAAATTTATTTCAAAGTTAATGAGTTCTTCATCTCATCACCCCCAATCAGTATGTAAAGTTTCAGCGCAAAAGCTGTAATGGTTTTGAGATATCTTGCTTACAAGATTAGATATCTTGCTTACAAGCTTAAAGCATTTTTTACAAAGGGGCATAACTCCAGAAAGGGGTATAATCCTGATGAGAAAAAAAACACAGGTCAATTATTTTTGCATAAAGAATCCATATATGAAATTTCAAAAACCTAGCATGCACGGTTCAAAGGTTATGTTATGCAGTAAAAAGCGGGACGGACGGAAGGACGGACGAACATGGCAAAAGCAATATGCCCCCATAACTTCATCGAAGTTGGGGACATAATAAATACGACAATCAGCAAGAGCCTGAAAGCAATCAGTTTAGTGTGTTTCGTTTGCGAATTTTGAATTTTCTAGCCTCTGTAACAGTCTAATCAGAGAACATTAAAGATATTGATCAAACCTCGAGGTTATAAACTTATTCCATGCTCTCCTTGTCTGAGCATGAAATATGTCCTGCTCTTAAAGTTTAAAATGTCATTATTTTTTTTAATTTGTGGGCGGGACAATAGATATTCTGTTGATTTGAACAGGAAACTACCTTCACATATATAAGCATTATAACTTTCATTGCACACCGGGTAAGGAAATCAATAGTTTTAGCTTGGGATAGAAATTATGTTCTATATAGAAGTAGAGTCAATGATCAGGAATCGATACAATTAACCCACAGCTCCCATCAGAGACACCAAAGGGAAATAAACAAAAACATGAAACAACAGACCCCTATGGAAACATCAACAGTGGAAAGCCAAAAGGACAGTTACTTTTCCACAAAATGGCAAATAGGTTATCCAAAATAAAATAACATAAGCGACACAAACACCAAAGGACAAACCATAACAAAAATAAACCGCGACAGAAGAACCGCCTTGGAACGGTCAGCGGAAACGAATTCCACTGGGGGGGGGGAGGGGGGCTTAAATCGATTTTACGTGGCCACAATCCTCGCCCTTACTTCCGTTGCGATTTAGACAAATAATTTGTTCAATCCGCGTGAAGGCCTCCAAACTCATTAGTGCAACATCTCCGTAAACACAGAAAATCAAACAACCACAGAGATGAAACAACGGCGAACCTGGTGTTCTTACCCAAAATAGAATATTCTCGCATGTTTCATAAATGCACTGGTTGAATACGACCTCATATGCGCCATCGTTAAGGCTGACGTCACAGCAAGTTACGTGACATCACTTAACATCACTGTAATATCGTCAACATATTGCGGACGTCGGCAACCCAAGTGAATGCAGTATTAAAACCCATGCTCAGAAAATAAAGGTATGCGAGAAAATGAATCCTGTATGGGTGTGAGGGGTGGAATAAAAAATCCGTTCCTCGGGCTCACTGTCCAGCATCACTCGATAAGCCTCGTGACGCCGGACAGTGACCCTCCGGACGGATTTTTGCATCCACCCCTCACACCATGTAAGATTCTCATATTCTTAGTTGAGCTGAACCTAGAAGGAAGCTGTTTGAACATGATGCCGCAAGGCCGAATGTTCAAACATCTTCCGAGGGATCCGGCTAATGGCAATAATTTTAAACAACCATGAGTGATCGTTGTTCTTGAATAACTTACGATTCCGACAGAAATTTCGACGAATTTTGACGAAAACGCCCAAATGCTCCATATAAACACTTCAAATGCGACTGGCGAACCAACTTGGCGGCCAGTTCAAAATGTTGTTTAAACTGACGGTGTTACGCAATAACCATCTTACGTCATACTAGAACCCTACAGCGCAACGTCGCTCAACGTAACGTAAACAAAGCAAGGCTAGTCTTGTGATATCAAAAGCTCAAAATCCATGCTCAAACAGCAATTTCATGATTTGAACATGGTTTTTACTGTTTGAGCACGGCTTTTGTTCCATTTAACAATAGCTTCAAACAGCCATTAGCATAGATATTTATGCAAGAACAACTGTTCAGAGGAAATGACAAACAGATTACCTTAAAGTTTCTTTATAACACATCCTTGAACATGGCTCTGGTTATAACACTATTCACAAAGTGCTGGATCGAAAGTTGATGTTTCAAAGAAACTATAACTCATTAGCACTTGTATCAAGTGGTAGAACAGTCTAAATGTCATTAGAATGCATTAAAGCAACAATAAGGACGCTTCATCAAATGTCATTACAGTAAATGCAATACCATGCAACTGCTTCGACCCGCTCCAATGATCATTACTGCTATAGTGGAAGTGTGCTATTGCCCAGACCTGAACATTGAAATCAGCTAAACGACCATATCAGAATTGATGGAAATAAAAATAAAAAATGAGTTCCTTTAAGAGCTATGAAAATATTCATAAGAAAGAAAATGGGTAATACTACGTAGTTTCGGCTAATAAAGCCTCATCAGTGACCCTGTAATGATCCGGCAACGAAAGCCAGAGGAAGCATACTGAAATTTTGCGAATTTCGAATAGGCAGTCGATTCAAAGACTGATACAAATCAAAATGAGGTCCAAATAATTAAAAACCTGTCTAGAATTTGAGTCTAAACTAATAATTCACGCTGATCTCAAAAAGCCTCATTTACTTTATTGTCTGGCTTTACATTATTTGTAATCTAGCAAGTCATTTACTCTGAAATCATAACATTCATGGTTAAGGGAAAACGAAACCGTTCACAGTGGTTAGCCTAGTCCATGGTAACTAGCTAACTTAAAATAACAAACTGACAAAATTACACTTTGGATGACAAATATTATGTTAACCTTAGCCAATTGCCTATTTCACATTTCACCTTGACAATTAAATGAAAGTAAAATACAAGTTGCCAACGGCTTGGACCCCAACAGCACCATATTCATTTTATTAAACAGCTCATTTGACAGACCGGTTTATCAACCTATTTCGCTTTTTTGTTTTGCTCACTGAAATATTATAGCAAATCCGACAAAAAGTCGGCATTAAATAGTTCACATTTGACGAATTCAGCTACAAGCCTTCTGTCCAGTGTGTACTCGGCCATATCTCGTATCACGTGTGTACCCTATCCTCGGACATATCAGGTGTGCACCCTATACTTCAATTAGAAAACCAGCATGAGCTTCCGTAACTATCTTACTGTATTCAACAAGCAACCCAATTATGGTCATTGCATGTTCGTTGTAAACATAAACCAGTTATAGTAAGTGCTCAGGCCACTTCCTTTTTCTGTTCAAGAGGTAATGTTCGCAACAAATTGTGCATAGTCCTATTGAATCTTTCTACTTGCCGGTTTGAGATGGGTGACAGGGCGTTGTTCGACTTTTCTTTATTCCATACATCAAACAGAGTTCTCTTATGATGGACTTTTCGAAATTCTGGCCCTAATCACTGTAAACATGCTTGGGAATACCAAATGTGTGAAACCATTCCTTTACCAGAATTTGTGCCACTGTTTTTGCCTTCTGATCTCTCGCGCAAACTGCAGTGGTGAATTTACTGCAAACATTCGTAACAACAAAAACGTTCTCCCTCACATCAGACGCTTTCTCCAACTGAGTGAAGTCCATTGCTACGATGTACAAAGGTCTCTCAGCTAACAAGTTTGTAATATTTTCCAGTTCTGTGGTGTGTTGCTTGCTTCCAAAGAATAACCCTTTCTAGAACATATTTAACGTCACTACAGCTATTGTCTGAGAATGTGTGGCGGCCGTAAAATGTCTCCCTGCCCTACATCATAGTGTAGTTTATATTTTCTTGTCCTTTGGTCATCATTGATTCCATTGTCAAATTTTGAAAATATCTGAGAACCATTGATGAGGCCTAAATGGCTGAAACTAACTAGTTTGGCCCAGAAAACATGTACACTCTATATTTTCCAGTTCTGTGGTGTGTTTCTTGCTCCCAAAGGATAACCCTTTCTAGAACATAATTTACGTTGGTACTGGGGCTTTTGCAACTACACAACGCTCACAAGTTTCAATCCACTGTTTAACATCGGCTTGCATTCCTAACTAGAAACCTCTCGCCTTCAACAGAGCATGTGTTCGCTCTACACCCTGATGCCCCGACTGGTCATGTACCGAACTCAGATCTGCAGCCTTCATATATTCTGGAGTAATAAACCTAAAGTTTTTCTCTGAGTGTTTGTCTTCTGACACTCATGTTACTGAATTTTATCCCACTTGCGCAGTATTTTCTGGTAACGACTGACTCCTTACCTATTTGTCTCTCTGTGGGTTTACAGTTACTTTTGTTCCACCAACGCCACAATCTGGCTATCAACTCATAATTTTCTTGCATTGTCCTTAGTTCAGACTTGTTGTACTCCGGAAATGTCACCGTGCATGACATTGCTGATAAACTGTCCTTCAACACACTGGCTTGTTCGGCCATCAGGTATCTATTGACTATCATAGATGACTTTGTTATCTGATCAAGAATAGTATGCATACCATTTGTACCTGAATCTATCCTACTAAGTGTATCAGCATTTCCGTTGGATTTGCCGGACCTGAAAACAACTTTAAAGTTTAATTGGACCAAGTGTGCTACCACTCTCATCTCGGTCGCTCCTAATTTAGCAGTTTGAAGGTAGCTGATAGGGTCATTATCAGTGTACACAACAAAACACCGACCTAACAAATAATCTCTAAATTTCTCTGTAACCGCCCATTTCAGTGCCAGGAGCTCCAGCTTCTTGGAACTGAAGTTATCCATACTTCTCTCCTGGGGTCTCAGGCTCCTTGCGACAAATACTATGACTACTCTACCATGAGGCTGGTCTTGGGATAAAATAGCACCTAACCCACTGAAGCTTGCGTCAGTCTCTACTACGAATGGGAAACGAAAATCTGGGTAACTTAGAACAGGCGAGGAAGAAAGGCTTTTACCTTTTCAAAAGCCTGGGTACATTCCTCTGCCCACCTTGATGGCAGACTGGTGTTGGAAAAAGAGTCTGACAACGGTTTCTTACCTCTCTTTTTCCTGTTCTGCTTAGCCGGCAAACTGTGTATTGGTGCGGCTATTTGCGAACAACCTTTTACAAACCGACGGTATGACCAGACCCAACAACTGGCGTAGCTGTTTCTGTATGTGGAGGCTGCCAATCTTCAATGACCTAAGTCTTCTCAAGGTCAGTGGAAATACCTGTTTTCGAGACAACATGCCCAAGAAACTTGACCCCTGACTTAAAAAATGGCATTTCGATGGCTTCATCTTCGAGCCATGTTCCTTAAAACGTTGGAAAACGTGTTCCAACCTCTTAATATGCTCTTCCACTGAAGGTGAGAACACGAGTATGTCATCGAGATAAATCAGTAGGATGTCAAAGTTTTCCTCCCTTAAACGCGCCTCCATGAGCCTCTGGGAAGTACTTGGGCAATTGCAAAGGCAAAACGGCATACGCAAATATTCAAAGAGGCCATCAGTACCTACCCGAAAAGCAGTTTTGAGGATGTCAGATTCTTCAATTGCCCCCTGATAGTAACCTTGTGCTAAGGAACTGAAACTCGTGAATTTGCAATGGCTTCCAGTACCTCATCCATTCGCAGTAGTGGGTAGGCATCTTTTAGTGTATTAGCTTTAAACAGCCTATAATCTACACACAGTCGTAAACCTCCATCTTTCTTTCTGACTAGGACCACCGGGGCTTGTACTACCACGGATTATCTTTTGTTTATTGATATGCTCTCTTACCTCACCCATTTCATGTGGGGGAATTCTTCTGTGTGATAACTTTATAGGCATATTACTGACTGTATGAAAAGTGTGTTTGATAGATAAACTCACTCTGTGTACACTAAAGCGTCGTCATCTAAACAGAAACCATCCTTATACTTGTGAAATAGTTATGTTACCATCCTCCTTTCTGTTGTTGACATCTCAACATCCCCTATATCCACTTTGAAAGGTAAGTCTCATAACTGAAATGTGTCCTCGCCTGTACTTGTATTACAAGTACTAATTTCCGTCTTGTTTATATTGACAAACATTTTCAATCCCGCCAATCGGGGCTTGAAGAAATAGATGGGCTGCATGATGCTGCCACACAGAGCTGAAACTGACCGCACACGAATACTGGTAAACCGCTTGGGGGATCTAAGTCAGCCCAGGCAAAGCGGTGCGAGTCGGACCGTCCATGCTTATAAATCCTATAGGTTTCACTGGGCGACAGGGCTTGAGATGTCATTTCATCTCAATGTCGGGTAAAAGTCCCACAAAAGTGGCAGCAACGTCTCTAAAATGACCTATACAGTGTTGACGGTGACGTTAAACCTCAGATCAAACAAAACAAATTGACAAATATTTCATTGTCATGAAATGTAATATTACAGTCTGTTTCACTTGTGCAGCCCTGCACCACATCTACTTTTTTAGCAATCCCAATTCTCATTTTTGGTTTTAACCAAACGGCCTCTTGACCTAAATTTGCAATCCGGACAGGAACTCTCTTATTTGTAATTGTAGCAAATGTGTCTATTACCATAATGTTTTTGGCACTGAACCCTCATGGGTATGGAGTGGTCTAATAGCTATATCACTTCCCTCGCTTAAACTACTCGCATCTATTACCACTTGTACCACCATGACATAATTTGCAGGAACGTTCACTGTTTCTTTGCCACAACGGTCACTATACTTACCTCTTTATCAGACAGGTTTCATATATAGACAATATTTGTTCAATGTGGCTATTATCAGAATCTACATTTTCAATACCTTTCTGTTGTTTCAACAATGAAAAGGTATTGCTCCGAAGTATACCAGGCACCTGTAATTTCTTTCTTTTAGAGTCTTCATCTGTAGGATCTTTGACAACGAAGAAACCTTCGTCAGGAATAACCTCGCCATCTATTTCAACAGGTACCTGTATGTAACATACAACTGGAACATTTATAACGATTTGCTCCACTCACTCTTAGCCGTTTTGTCACATCATGTAGTGCTGGTTTTGACTGCAGTAAATCATGGAAAAACGATTCAGATATAGTTCTTACCTCCAACCCTGTATCTAACAGACAACGGCATGAAGAGCCTTCAAGTTTAACAATCTTTTCTGGGCACTTAATAACTGTTTTCTGCAATATCTCTTGGGTAGGTTGATTTGAGTCTGTTTTAGTACACAATAACCCACTGTCTGACTCTTGGCAATGGGTGTTACATGTTTAAATTCGCATTCTGAGCACTTTCTTGGGCATCTGCTGCCTGCGGCTTGGGACAATCTCTAGCTATGTGTCCTGTCTCATGACAAATGTAACACTCCGAAGGTCGGGACGTTAACTGGAGACCCCAAATAGCAGAATTACATAGGCGTGTATTCATGATGAATTCGTCGACAGAAAATATATCAGTTTATAAAATTTAATGGCATTATCATACTAATCAAATTGTTTCCATAACTGAGCCATTCCATGGGAAAACAGCCATTCTGACATCTTCCAACAGTTACGTTTTAGGGAGTCTATGCGTCAACAGAGCCCCGTTAGACCCTACCATTGGCACATTTAATCTACAAATCAATCGGAGCCTCAGGCCAAGGCATCAAGGTTTTACCCACACACTGGGTCTGAACATGCGCATTTGAATAATGACACTTCTGACTGTCCGAGGCTGTTCCCGATGTCACGGTACATTTACGATGTATGGTACAATACAAAATCCAAAGTTTAAATAATTACAGGACTCATGTGCCAACATTTCCAGAACTTACCAATTTCTCTATTTGCCTAACTTATGTAACTTTTATTGATTTCGACAATCACAAATGACAGTAAAATTATGGTGGACTAATTTATCTATCATCATGAAAGCAGATAAATGATTTTAACCATGATGCACAGTATGCGTGTGTTAAAAATGCCACGAAAATTCCAACACTTCAAATTATGTTTTACTAAGGTTTTAACTGTAAACACAGCCTAAATTCCCATGTCACACAATTTTCTGGAGCTCACTAAGTAGAAGTAAAAAAAAGATCAGGAATCGATACAATTAATTTACTCCATCCATCAAAGACACCAAAGGAAAAGAAACACAAACATGAAGCGACCAGACGATAATGGAAACCTAAACAAAGGAAGGCCATAAGGACAGTTACTTTCCCACAAAATGGCCAAATGGCCATCCAAAATAAAAAGACACAAGTGATACACACAGCAAGTAATAAACAACAACATAAATAAACCGCCACAGAAGAACCGCCTTGGAACGGTCAGTGGAAAGAATTCCACTGGTGGGGGGCTTAAATCGATTTTACATGGCCATAATCCTCGCCCTTACCTCTGTCGCGGTATACACTAATTTTGTTAAGTCCGCATGAAGGCTACCTCACTCATCAGTGTAACATCTCCGAGAACATACAAATAAAAAAACTACAGAGATGAAACAAGGTTGAGGACTCAACAGAATTGCTGGAGTAAAAGAAAACAACAGTTAGACTCCGAAGGGTCCGACCAAAGACGGTAAACCTACAGTATCTGAGAGTAGCTTAGAAGTCTACATTTAAATATACACGGCCTCCAAATGCAGATGGCATGATCATTTAATCCTATGCGGAATATATTATATATCATGTTCTGCTTGTAGGTGTTTATTTTTCTACTTCATATCGGTGAGCGTTGACAAAAATAAAATGTGCCAAGTGTAATTTTGCATGATTTTTGTTATTAAATGGAAATCTACAACTACAGTCCACATTTTCCTACTTCATTGCATTAAAAGTTCGAGAATTCAAGATTTGTCTAATTGAAAAAAAAATAGAGAATGATTTCTACGGAACTCTGGAAGGGACATACAAAATAATTTAACATGCTGTGCGAACAAGATATAAACTTGATTGCACAACATAGATCTTGTACTGACAACATAATATCTTGCTTGCACAAGATAATATCTTTTGTGCACAACATATCTTGCGTGATAAGTTATTGTCTTGTTCGCATAACATATTATCTTGTTCACACAACATATTATCTTGTTCGCACAATATAGATCTTGTGCAAACAACATATCTTGTGCAAACAACATATTTTCTTGTTCGTATAACTTAATATATTGTGCGAACAACATAATATCTTGTGCGCACAACGTATTGTCTTGTTCGAACAGCTTAATATCTTGTTCACACAACATATTATCTTGTTAGCACAATTTAATCAGACGCATAACATATTATGTTGTGCGCACAAGATATTAAGATCTCGGAACAAGATATTATCTTGTGCGCACAAGATATGTTGTCCACACAAGATCTATTATGATGTCTTGTGCGCACGACATATTTTCTTGTGCACACAAGATAATATCTTGTTCGCACAACTTAAAATCTTGTTTGCATAACATATTACAAGAGGCCCTTTCCCTGCACAACATAGATCTTATGCAGACAAAATAATATTTTGTGCGCAGAATATATCATCTTGTGCATGCAACATAATATATCTTGTGCGGACAACATAATACCTTGTGCCCACAAGATATTATCTTGTGTACACAAGATAATGTCTTGTTCGCACAACTTACTATCTTCTTCGCACAACATACATGTATTATCTTGTTAGCGCACAAGATATTAAGTTGTGTGAACATTTTTTTTTTCTTAATTTCTTGTGGGCACAATATATTATGTTGTCCGCACAAGATATATTATGTTGTCCGCACAAGATAATATCTGTTTTGGGTTTTGGCCAAGAAAAAACGATTTAAACCCCCCAGCGGAATTCGTTTCACTGACCGTTCCAAGGCGGTTCTTCTGTCGCGGTTTATTTTTGTTACGGTTATTCTTTGAGTGTGTGCATCGCTTATATTATTTTGTTTTGGATAGCCAATTAGCCATTTTGTTGGAAAGTAACCATCCCTGTGGCTTTCCGCTATTGATGTATCCATTATGGTCCAGTTGTTTCATGTTAGTGCTTCTTTCCCTTTGGTGTCTCTGATGGGAGCTGTGGGTTAATTGTATTTAGTCCTGATGAATGCCTTCTCTTCAAGTGGCAAGTGTAATTAAATGTTTTATTATAAAGGGATAAGCAGATAATGTTAGCTGTAACATTTTTACACCATTTAAAGTGAACCGCAGCGACTTGAAATCCAGGCGGGTGATAAACCAGCTCTACTAACAAAATGGGTGCCAAGCTACATTATCAGAACTAATAGAAATAATGTTATCTATTTACAACGTTTGCAACTCTGGAAAAACGGATATGCTCTGATCAGGGCCCTGAATTCTGTCTCTCAGCCGACGCATATCAGGACTATATACTATAAATAGTATTATTAGTACTTAAGGACATCATTTTTCTATCAATATTTTTTTTTTACAGTTCAATGGTGACTTAGTATATAAATTTAGAAAAATACGTGCCTGTAATGACTTTAGTACCCAATTTCGTAAAATCGTTCGTCGATATATAAAGATTTGGTACAACATAAATGTTATAAAACAGACTGCATGCATGGTGGTTAACCCAATCACGGTTGGCAACTTTGCTTCCCTCTTTGATTGCACACCGGTGGGTCGGGCTTAAGATTATATGACGGTTCCAGTATAAAAACATCAATGGAATTTTATTTTATTTTAGTATTCTTTATGTTGGTTGGCGCCTGATACTCCGTCTTTGGTCGGGCCCCTCGGAGTCTAACTGTTGGTTTTATTTTGCTCCAGCAATTATGTTGTTGTATGCTGTCGAGTCCTCAACCTTGTTTCATCTTTGTAGTTTTTTGATTTGTATGTTCTCGGAGATGTTACACTGATGAGTTAGGAAGCCTTAATGCAGACTCAACAAAATTAGTGTATACCGCGACAGAGGTAAGGGCGAGGATTATGGCCATGTAAAATCGATTAAAGCCCTCCAGTGGAATTCTTTCCACTGACCGTTCCAAGGTGGTTCTTCTGTTGCGGTTTATTTAAGTTGTTGTTTGTTACTTACTGTCTGTACCAAGTGTGTCTTTTTATTTTGGATGGCCATTTTGTGGGGAATAAGCTGTCCTTATGGCCTTCTTTTTTTAGATTTTCATTATGGTCTGGTCGCTTCATGTTTGTGTTTCTTTCCCTTTGGTGTCTTTGATGGATGGAGTAAGTTAATTGTATCGATTTCTGATCTTTGTTTTACTTCTACTTAACATAGCTCCCATAAATTGCATAATTCATATCAATTATTGTTGATATGAAATAATTCAACTGCAAATTTCAGGCAGCAAAAAAATTATACAGTACGTGTGCCATTCTATCTAACCTAGTAAGAAAAGATCACTCAGGAAAGGCCACAATCTAAGAACGCAGCCTTCTCAAGTCACCTATAGAAAGTGACACGGAGGTACACACGAAAACAGACGAAACATGAATCAACGACAAAAAAAACAATACAAAAACAAATAACAAATAAGACACTGCAAAAGAACAACCGCCTTGGTGCGGTAAGTAGTAAAACTACTGGGGGTGGGCCTTCAACTCTGGAGTTCATGAAATGTCAATCCTTGCGCCCAGTTCCAGTACAGTATGAAACAAAATGATAATAACAAATAGATCCGCATGGAGGCTTTTAGCTCAACAGTGAGCCATGATAAAAGGCATGGCCAAATGGCTATGTGTAGATTTATATTATCTTGGATCAGGGTTGAGGACTCAACAACAATCCGAGATCAGAGCAGAAGAAAACCACCAGTTAAATCATGGAATGTTGAACTCAGGAAATATTCGGCTCCACCCTTACCGAATTCAAAGGATTCAGGGTCGGACCGTCATCAAAGGAACATATCTCCCTCGGAAACACAAGCAGGTTTGCCTTTAACTGTTTATTATTATTATGTACAATAAATGAAATTAAACTATAGTTTGCTTCAAACATAAATGGCACTAAAACCCTAAAACTTGAAATACCTGTATGACAATATCATAAGATGTATTTATGATGTCTAGTTCCTAAATGAATAAACTTGTTTCCGCGCGCTATGCAGGCTCGCTCCTAAATAGGTTGCAGTCTTCCATAGTCGTGCTGCCAATATTGAATCAGGTCAGTGCGGCAGTCCTGTCTCTTGACCGAGCGTTACCTTAACATAACAAACATGTTTTTAACCTGATTTTAAACTCATCTTTTTAACACTTTTAAAGCACTTTTCATCTATTTTTTTTTTCATCTCTGTCGCAAATATTTTTCTCGGTATTGATTCTTTTCTATTCTTCACGGTCCGCCCATAGGGGCTTAAAGAAAATGAATGAGCTGCATGGTGCTTCCGTGCAGGGCTGAAACCGACCGAACTTGAATAATAGTAAACAGCTTAGGTCTAAGCCTGCCCAGAACAAGTAATACGAGTTGGACCGCTCCATAAACCCTAGTGGTTTCTGTAGGTGGTAGGGCTTGAGATGTCATTTCATCTCGGTGTCGGAAAAAAGTCCCACAAAGTCGGAAGCAATATCCCCAAAATGACCTTAACAATGATGACGAGGACGTTAAACCTCAACTCAAATAATTCAAACATTATTCTTCGCGACGCGCGATCACCTGCATATAACCCTCGCGGGAGGGTGCTCTAGTACTACGAGAAAGATAATACTGTTTTATTGCAACCTGTCACCCCGGTGGTTCAGTCACGTGCGCGTTGGTTTCCCGCCATTTGTTTTAAACGTTCCAAGGTATCCAAGGATGTCATAGACAAGTGGTATTCTTGATTCAGAGACTTCTTGATCAAGATAGGGTGCTTTGATAAGCCCTCTCGCATACATAATGCAGATGGAACTTGTTTTAATATTGGAAGCAACAAGTCAAAAGTAAGTGGTCCCCCAAAATAGAATGTTGCAGTGTCATACATTACTGCTGGTAAACAGAGGCTTACTGTCATGTACTGTGGAAGTGCAAGTGGGCAGATGATGTCATCATTTCTTTTGTATTCCCAGAACCAAAGCCATGGTCTTTCAATCCATTGGATCGTGCTTCAGAAGGAAGTGATATTGCTTACACAAAAATGTTGGATTGATGCAGTGACTTTTGCAAAGGTTTCAGCTCACTTTAATAAATTTGCTGGAACTGGCCGCTAATGGATAGTGTATGTAGCCATGTAGATCACAAAGTGTTTTAGTGCAAAAGACAAGGGTATAGAGCTCTACAGGATTGTTCCAAACGACACACATCTCATGTAACCATTAGATAAGGGTGTCTCTGGTCCACTAAAATCTAAGTGACACTTAGGAGCCAAAAATACAGCCGTGAAAACCCAAGTAGAAGCATTGGGAAAGAAGCGTTTGCTGAAAAGTTAACAGATGCTTTTCTTCAGTTCAACAAAATAGAAGTAAAGGCAATGATCATAATATGCAAAAGTTGCTCACATTGTTTCAGAAAAAAATACCAAAAAATTAAATATTAAACTTGCTAGAACAGTAAACAATATGACCACTAACGAGCTCGTTAAGCTAACGATGCTTTGAACAACGGGCCCCAGATTTTCGTCACGTTAACATGTTCGTGTAATGAATACCCTTCTAAACCTCGCTTTCTGCAGAAAAACTGGGGTTAGCAGGGGTATACAACATTATTTTCCCTTAATTCTGCTCCAAGACATAGTTTGTGTGTACTCGTAAGAACCTCCTCAATGAGGCGGTTCTAACGAGCACCAACAACCTATTTTGGAGTATAAATAAAATTATCTGAGAAAAATAACTATTTTAGAGAATGTATTAATTTAGACAAATATATAAATGCGATGACTTCAGCACCCAATTTCAATATAAAAAGATGAGGTACAACATAAATGTTATACGACAGACTGCATGCATGGTAGTTAACCCAATCACGGTTGACAACTTTGCTTCCCTCTTTAATTGCACGCCGGTGTGTCAGACCTCAGATTCTATGACGGTTCCAGCGTAAAGGCTTACTGAGAATTAGAGAATATCTACTTTTATGTAATGTTGGGTGGTACCTGATGCTCTGTCTCTGGTCGGACCCATCGGAGTCTAACTCTTGATCTTATTTTACCCCAGCATTTCAGTGGTTTCTTGCTGTCGATTCCTCACCATTGATTCATCTCTGTGGTTGGTTGATTTTTGTGTTCACGGAGATGTTGCACTTATTAGTAAGGAGGCCTTCATGCGGACTGAACAAATTATTTGTCTTCATCGCAACGGAAGTAGGGCGAGAATTGTGGCCACGTAAAATCGATTTAAGCCCCCCCCCCCACCCCACCAGTGGAATTAGTTTCACTTGCCCAGGTCTCCTAGGGGAACCTTTAAAACCTTTAATAACCCTTATATTTCTTGAAATCCTTTAAAACCTTTAACTTGTCAAAAACAAACCTTTGAAAACCTTTATTTTGATGGAAAAAACATTATTTTGGCGAATTTCTTAAAATGTTTAAGAAACATTGCTCTTGTAAAACGTTTCTATCATGCACGATAAATAAAGTCTTCAATCTCTGGAGGATGAAGCAGCCCTTCTGAGACGCCACAATCGTGATGAAGACAACAGAAGTTGATGAACCCCCACTGGGTATACTGGTTTACATCTGTCTTCCAGACTGTCTGTCTGTACAAACAAGAGCTACCTTACGGGGGTTACGATTCTGTACAGTTGAAAGTAATGGGGCTTATTCAGTAAGGCACAGTAACTTTTCATGTCAATGGTAGCGAAAGCGGGGCGGGGACATATTATTTTTGGTTTGTTGGACAACTTTAACATTGGTAATAAATTTTGAACCATTTGAGATAGAGCCTTCGTATTTGGCCTGTCTGTTCCTTGTGACAAGAGTTTCACATTCATACAAACATTTTTTTACCTGTGACATTGAACTGTGACCTACTTTAAAGAAAAAAACAACATGGGTCATAACTTTTGAATGGTATGGGATACAGCCTCCATATTTTGCATGTACATGTAGTTTCTTTGTGACACGGGCTTTAAGTCCATATAAAAATTTGACCTGTAAACTGGACCTTCGGTTGGAAGGCTTTCGTGCGGGCTGGGCGGGTTGTTTGTCTAAATCGCAACGGAAGTAAGGGCGGGGATTGTGGCCACGTGGGGTCGATTTAAGACCCCCAGTGGAAATCTTTGTAGTGACCGTTCCAGGGCGGTTCTTCTGTGGCGGTTTATTTATGTTGTTGTTTGTTACTTACTGTGTGTATCACTTGTGTCTTTTTATTTTGGATGCCCATATGGCCATTGTGTGGGAAAGTAACTGTCCTTATGGCCTTCCTTTGTTTTGGGTTTCCATTATGGTCTGGTCGCTTCATGTTTGTGTTTCTTTCCCTTTGTTGTCTTTGATGGGTGGAGTAAGTTAATTGTATCGATTCCTAATCTTTGTTTTTCTTCTACTTGACCATTGGCCTACTTAAACTTAACATTGGTCATAACTTTTGAAGCGTTTGAAATAGAACCTACATATTTGGCCTGCAAGTTCCTTGTGACAAGAACTTTACATTTGTGCAAAACTTTTTGACCTTTGACCTTGACCTGTGACCTACGTTAAAGAAGAATTTAACATTGGTCATAACTGTTAAACCATTTTAGATGTGTCCTTTATATTTGGAATGTAGATGCCTTGTACCAAGTGCTTTCCATACAAACATAAAATTGACCTTGACTTTGACTTACTTTAATGAAAAAAATATCATTGGTCATAACTTTTGAACCATTCTATATAGAAAATTCACAATAAGCATGTAGGTTCCTTGTGACAAGGCCCCCGCCCATCGGGGCTTGGAGAAATAAAGTGGTTGCATGATGCTTCCACGCAGAGCTGCATCTGACCGCACACGAGTACTGGTAAACCGCTTAGAGCGAGTCGGACCGTCCATGCTTATAAATCCTATTGGTTTCATTTGGCGACAGGGCTTGATATGTCATTTCATTTAAAAGTCGGGTAAAAGTCCCACAAAATTGGAAGCAACGTCTCCAAAACCACCTATATAGTGTTGACGGGGACGTTAAACATCAAATAAAAAAAAATCCTTGTGACAAGGGCTTCCGACTCAAACAAAAATGCCATTACAACGCCACATTATGCAAGACAGCTTAACATTGTTAACCCCACAATATAACTCTTGTAAGAACGTCCGTGTGTCCGCCCTTCCGTTCGTGTATAACTTATTTTTCCTCAAAGATTCCTCAAGAAACATAAAAAGCTAGAAACCTCAAGCTTGGCATAGTATGCAATCATGAGGAGTTGTATCGTATGAAAGGCAATGACATTATCTGTTTATTTGTTCATCACTTCATTCATGGTTTTTCCTCCATATCTAAATTAGTGTCAAAATTTTTGTCAAAGATTTCCTAGGAACTTTAAAAGCTAGAAGTCTCAAACTTGGTATACTACGCAATGATGATAACTTGTATTGTGTAAGAGAGAATGGGCTTTCTCTGCCTTTTTGTTCATCTGTTATTTCATTTTTCTTTCTCTCCTTATAGACCAATGTTTAATTTTTTTGTCAAAGATTTCTCAGGAACTGCAATGCTAGAAGCCTCATACATGTACTTGATATGCAGCGCAATAATGATTCCATATCGGGTGAGAGACAATGGACTTCTCTCAGCTTATTTGTTCATTTGTTCTTTCCACTTTATTACCATATAGGCCAATGGTTAATTGTTCTTCAAAGATTCTCAGAAACTAAAAAGGCTAGAAGCCTCAAACTTGGCATGCGATGCTATTATGATGACTTATATTGTAATTGGGCCCCGCCAAGCGATTTTGGTACTTATCGCCTATGCGAGCAGCGAAGGTTCAGGCGAGCCTGCGCATCCGCGCAGTCTCGCCAGAACCTTCGCTGCTCGCTCGTACAAGCACTGAATCAAGAGGAACATTCAGACAGAAAGCCATATCCCTGGCCCCTCTGAATGGCTGGGCATGCGCAGTTAAAATTTGTCATGACGGAATGCTCGAAGACCCAAATTCGCTTGGCGGGGCTCGTATAAGAGACAATGATCTTTCTCATCTCAAGTCTCTCCTAACCAGGGATCGCAGGATCGATCCCGGGCTTCTCCAGACTTTCGGATGAGTCTTTAAACCGAGGTCCCGTCTCCGTATGACCTTAGCTGTTGGTTGGACGTAAAAATAAAACTCTCTCACTCACTCACTCCAGTCTCTCCGTTTAGGCCAATGCTAAAATTTTTGCCAGAGATGTCTCGGGAACTACAAAAGCTAGAAACCTCACACTTGTGGTGTGCACTGCAGGAATGATGGCTTATATTGTGTAAGAGGCAATGGGCTTTCTCGGCTAATTCATTCATTTGTTGTTGTTTTTTTATTATTATTCTTTCTCTCCATGTTAGGTCAATGTTAAATTTTCGTCAAAGATTTCTCTGAAACAGCAAAAGCTGAAAGCCTCAAATATGGTATACATTGCAATAATGATGAATTATATTGTTTAAGAGACGATGGTCTTTCTTGGCTTATTTTTTCTTTCATGATTCTTTTTTCCTTAAGGATTTCACAGGAACTGCAGAAGCTAGAGGCCTCAGACTTGGTATGCCATGCAATAGTGATTACGAGATAATACTATTATGTAAGGGACAATGAGCTTTCTTGGCTTATTTGTGCTTTCATCCTTCTTTGTCTCCATATAGACCTCTCAGGAACTTCAAAATCCGGAAGCCTCAAACTTAGTTTGCAATGCATAAGTTACGGTTAATAAAAGAGACGATGGGTTCCTCAGCTTTTTGTTCATTTGTTCTTTCAGTCTTCTCTCCATATAGGCCACTGTTACATTTTTTTGTCAAAGACTTCTCAGGAAATACAAACACCAGAAGCATCAAACTTGGTATGCAATAATGATGACTTGTATTATGTTAGAGACAATGGTTTTGTTTATCTGTTCTTTAAGCTATTTAGTTTGCAATGCAGTAATGATTACTAATACCATACAAGATACAAACGGCTTTCTGACTGCATGGTGATCACCATGTTGGGTGTTTCTGTAAAAGGCGCTAAAATGGGGGGTATAGTCACAACTTTTGACATTTCTAGTTTGTCATGTCACGTGATTGTTGATCATCAAAGCATGTATTTATTGCATAGAAACAAAGAAACAATGGGGGAAAAGCCTTTATTGTTTTCAAAGTGCTGTCAAAAAACCTTTATTTTACCTAAAATAACCTTTGGAAAAAAAACTTTATTTTCAAAAGAGCCTGCTTGGGGACTTGTTGTTTTGTTATGAATAGCCAACTGGCCATTTTGTAGGAAAGTAACTGTCCTTTTGGCTTTCCGCTATTGATGTTTCCATTGGGGTCTAGTTGTTTCATGCTTATGCGTCTTTCCCTTTGGTGTCTTTAATGGGAGTTGTGGGTAAATTGTATCGATTCCTGAGCACTGCCTTCTCTTTTATTCTGAAAGAATGCACTTTTTCATACGGGTATGTAATCTTAATATCAAATGAAAACGGGGAACATTTTGAAATATTGTTCTGTATTATGCAGCAATTTAGAGTGTTTAGTCATGTAACTGACTTCAACACTCGTAATAAATTGTTAACGGCTAAATTCTTAATCAGGGTTATCGGTACCATAAACTACGAAAAGCCTTTTCAAAATTTTATAGACGACATTCTGATTTAATTTCAAATTCAGTATTGAACTTAAATCTCTTCTGCAACAAGGTCTATCGGAACCCGAATTTTATGGTGACTTAGTATATAAATTCAGAAAAATGTATAACCGCAATGACTTCAGCACCCAATTTCGTAAAATCATTATTCGATATAAAAAGATTGGGTACAACATAAATGTTATACGATAGACTGCATGCATGGTAGTAAACCCAATCAAGGTTGACAACTTTGCTTCCCTCTTTAATTGCACGTCGGTTGGTCAGGTCTCAGATTCTATGACGGGTCCAACGTAAAGGCTTATGTTGGTTGGTACCTGATGCTCTGGTCGGGCCCATCGGAGTCTAACTGTTTTCTTTTGCTCCAGTATTTCAGTGGTTTCTTGCTGTCGAGTCCTCACCGTTGTTTCATCTCTGTAGTTGTTTGATTTTTGTGTTCACCGTGATGTTGCAATGATGAGTGAAGTGGCCTTCATACGGACTGAACAAATCATTTGTCTTAATCGCGACGGAATCAAGGGCGAGGATTGTATCGATTTAAGCCCCTCCCCCCCCCCCCAACGTTTCCGCTGACCGTTCCAAGGCGGTTCTTCTGTCGTGGTTTATTTTTGGTTTGTCTTTGGGTGTTTGTGTCGCTTATGTTGTTTTATTTTGGATAGCCTATTAGCCATTTTGTGGAAAAGTAACTGTCCTTTTGGCTTTCCGCAAATGGTGTTTCCATTAGGGTCTGTTATTTCATGTTTGTGTTTCTTTCCCTTTGTCTCTGATGGGGGCTGTGGGTTAATTGTATCGATTCCTGATATTCATTGCACTCACTTCTACTGTTCACAGGGATGATCCTTAGGTGGTCCCCTTTTCAAGTTGTTCAAATGGTTCCGGTGCGTTGCACATCTAGGTCACAGGAGCCAAAAACAGATTTTTTTCAATGAAACTTAAAAAATCTTCTCTGAAACCACAAGGCCCAGGTCTTTGATATTTGTTTTGAAGCTTCATCTAGTGGACCCATACCAAGATTGTTCAAATTATACTGCTGGGGCAAAACATGTCCCCGCCCCGGGACCCTTTGGTTTTACATAGACTTATATAGGGAAAATCTTTAAAAATCTTCTACTCTGAAACCACAAAGCCTATGTCTTTCATATTTGGTATAAAGCTTCATCTAGAGGACCTCTACCAAGATTGTTCAAATTGTAGCCCTAAGACCAAAAATGCCCCCGCTCCGGGGCCCTTCGTTTTTACAGATTTATATAGGGAAAATCTTTAAAAATCTTCTTCTGTGAAACCACAAGGCCTAGGTCTTTGATATTTGGTGTGAAATCTCATCTAGTGGACCTCTATAAAGATTGTGCAAATTATAGCCCTGGGGTCACAAATGCCCCCTTCCCGAGACCCTTTGGGTTAACATAGACTTATATAGGGACATCTTTGAAAAGCAAGGCCCAGGTCTTTGATATTTGGTGTGAAGCTTCATCTAGTGGACCTCTATCAAGATTGTTTAAATGATAGCCCTGGAACCAAAAATGTCACGCCCCGGGGCAATTTTTGTTTTACATAGGCTTATGTAGGGAAAAAGTTTAAAACGATCTTCTTGTCTGAAACCGCAAGGCCCAGGTCTTTGACGGCCCCGCCCATAGGGGCTTGAAGAAATATATGGGCTGCATGATGCTTCCACACGGAGCTGAATCCGGCTCGCACACTAGTACTGGTAAACCGCTTAGAGGATCTAAGCCTGTCCAGGAACCGCGGTGCGAGGCGGACCGTCCATGCTTATAGACCCTATTGGTTTCATTGGGTGGCAGGGCTTGAGATGTCATATCATCTCAATGTCGGGTAAAAGTCCCACAAAATTGGAAGCAACGTCTCCAAAATGACCTTTACAGTGTTGACGGGGACGTTAAACCTCAAATCAACCAACCCAGGTCTTTGATATTTGGTGTGTAGCTTCATCTAGTGGACCTTTGCCAAGATTAATCAAATTATATCCTTTGTTGATATTTGGTATGAAGCTTCACCATTTTAGACCTCCCTCAACATTTTGCACATTATATATAGTCCTGGGGCCAATAATGGCCCTCGCCGGGGCATTTGTTTCTCTATGGATCAGGTGGGATCCATCCCATGTTTGTATTATATTTTTGATGTTGTTTTTCTGATTTTGTAATGACGACGCAGGTTCGATATGTGCCTTAGTTGGCAAGATTGATCTTGAAATCTTTTCTACGGCTATCTCGTCTTCCACTGATTGAAGACGGGCAGTTGTCAGTTTCTGTACAGGTTATCCGTTTATGTTGGGAAAGTGTGGATATGTAAACTGACCGGCTCAAAAATGACCTTAATATTTATGACGTCGGTTCTGGATGGAGTCTTATGAAATCATATCAGCAGACATTATCATTGAGACTGAGACAGACGTTTATAGCTTGGTGAGAATGTTTGGAAATCTGCACGAATCTAATGAAATGCGGGAAAAGAAGTTCGTGTAGTAGATCGTCACCAGTTCCGTGACATTGGATCGTGTTTCTTCTTCTTAGTACATAAAAACAGAATTACTGATCTCAGCAGAAGAGAAGGACATTGCAATATTTTAAAAAAAGTATAATGTAATATTTTAAGAAGGAAAAAATAAAAAAAATGTAATAGTGAGGCCCGAACCCACAACTATAAAGTACAAATCGGGGCTTGAAGAAATACATGGGCTGCATGATGCTTCCACGTAGAGCTGAAACCGACCCGCACACGAGTACTGGTAAACCGCTTAGATGATCTAAGCCTGCCTAGGCAAAGCGGTGCGAGAAGGGCCGTCCATGCTTATAAACCCTATTGGTTTCATTGGGCGACAGGGCTTGAGATGTCATTTCATCTCAATGTCGGGTAAAAGTCCCACAAAATTGGAAGCAACGTCTCCAAAATGACATTTACAGTGTTGACGGGGACGTTAAACCTCAAATCAAACAAACAAAACAAAATATTTGACGGGGTATTGGTCAGCCGGCTTTCCACTGCGCCAGGTTGAATGTCTAATAAGTATACAACACAATCGCATTATATAGAATATTACTGACGCTTGCTCACCTTTCGACAACAGTAGACTATGCTCAATAATAAAAAATAATATAAATTCGGTGACGTCACTGTCAACTTATCCTCCGACAACAGTACATGTAAAAGTATCATTGACGGTGCAGATGGTTAACATTTATATTTTTGATTTGGCGATCCATTACAAGCGAGAGTACAACAAATATGCACCTGTGTTAATATAAGGAATACATCTTCAGGTGGGGTCACTATTTTAACTCTTATCTTGCTGTTCACGACAACCCCTATCTTTGGAAACAGTATAGATCGTGATCAGAGAGTGTAGATCCAGATCAGACAGTGTAGATCCAGATCAGATGGCTTCTGAGGAAGCCATCTGATCAGGATCTACAATGTTTGACATTCAGTTTATGAATTTGTAGGAATAAATTACATCAAGTAATCTGATTGGTTCAAAGTCAGAAATGGTTGTGGTTAAACTGAATATTCAGCAAGAGAAGAGTTAAGTGTCATTTGCAGTCTAAATCCAAAATCATACGGAGGATATTTGATTTTGTTAGTGTAAGATCGAATTTTATTTAACCGAATGATAACCCAAACCAGTATTTTCACGAGTGGCGTAGTCACGAGTGAAAAATCCAGTTTGTGTGTTCATGAGTGCAATAAAATTTTATCTTACACTACAAAAAGTCAAATTTTCTGTTTCTTACATGCTTCAAAACGGCAATATTTAACTTTACTAAACGCGTCACTCACCCTCAGCGAAAACTAACTTTGTTCCTGGTCGTTTCGCGTCAATTTAAGTGTGTCCAACGTATTTACTAGGTTTAATATTGGGTGTTAACTGAAAGTTTGCACTCGAGAAATAGCCTGGGAGGGCATTTCTATGAATGGTTACTGAAATAATGGAGAGATTAGTTTCCTAAAGAAGGTGCGGACAGATCTAACGTCGCGCGACAAAATACGTGACGTCAGCATCGAAAATGGCCTCATTAACGTCCTCGTGACGGGCATAGTGTAAATTCTAATACAGTTCATTAATTTTCAATCATCTGACAATGAAAAAAATGACCACAGAATTAGTTTTCGAGAAAAAAGTAGTCCAAAACAGTGAAAAATAAAACTGATATCAGTCACTGTTTGAAACAGTGAAAATATCGTTTTCGATTTCACCGAGAAATCTCCATATTTCATTGAAAAGCATATAAGAATAATATTTACTTCAGAGATATGAGCATTCTTCTCTCCTCTAAGCGTACAACATTATTTTAGAAGGTCTCAGGTTTTAGGAAGACAAGCACGCGGTCAGGAATGCTGTCTCCCTTGCCTAAACAACATTAACCCATTTAGTACCAGAAACCCCAAAACGGGTGCCAGGGCAAACAGTGCAGGCCCAGATCAGACGCCGCAGTACGCGGCGTCAGATCAGGGCTTCCACTGTTTGCTACAAGTTTAGTCATTTTCCAAATAAACTTGGAAGAAAATACAACCTGACACCCCTACATTTTGAAATGGACTCCTGCTTTATATAAGGAGGAAGATTCCATTTGGTACAAAAGGGTTAATCAGATGTAGCTATAAGCTAAAATATTTAAAAAAAAAAATAGGTTATAGAAGAAGAAATTTTATTGAACAAGTCCAGAAAGCTGTAAAGCCGATGAGGATACAAAACAAAGCATATAAAATGTTTTTTGTTTGCTTGACTTGAATTTTATCGTCCCCGTCAACACTGTAAAGGTCATTTTGGAGACGTTGCTTCCAATTTTGTGGGACTTTTACCCAACATTGAGATGAAATGACATCTCAAGCCCTGCCGTCCAATGAAACCAATAGGGTTTATAAGCATGGACGGACCGACTCGCACTGCATTGCCTGGGCAGGCTTAGATCCTCTGAGCGGTTTACCAGTACTCGCGTGAGGGCCGGTTTCAGCTCTGCGCGGAAGCATCATGCAGCCCGTCTGTTTCTTTAAACCCCGATGGACGGGGGCTATCATATACAATGGCATAACTGACAGGACAAAGACTGTGGAGAGGCATTCTTTAAGGCATTTATTCTTGTAACAGTAGGACACACCGTGTGTTCATAATTGTTTTATTGCCCCCCTGTGAAAAGCTGACTAAAGCAGATCAAAGGCGGCCCTTAACAGGGTGATTTGTAGCTCTTGTTGAATCCCCTAACTGAGTCACTGAAGGGAAAAATCAATAATGTACATCAGTCAACAGATAGTAAATTAATGATTTCCCCAAGGAGGCCCCTTACCTGTTGAAGACAGAGGACTTCTCTTCAGTCAGCTCTGAGGGCTACATAATATTATGTAATGAAATGATACATATATATCTAGTATTATAAGATCGTTTGTACATGTATTTCATTTTTATTTCCGTTTTGATGAAGTAGTTTAAATCAGAATCCAAACTTCCAGAATGACTATACGTATATAAAGACACGTAAATATATGTATAGATATATACCCATTCCATAAGTACATAAATATATGTCCTTGCCACCACGCAAACACGCCTATATAATTCTGATCCCCTTGAACGCCACTTTTATATAGTAAACCTGGGGTTTACAGGGGTAAACCTTATTTTTTCTTGTTTCTCCTCTAAAATATAGGTTGTGGGTACTCGTTAGAACCGCCTCGATGTGGCGGTTCTAACGTGTACCCTAAATCTATATTTTGAGCAGAAATAAGAAAACTATCACAATTTTATCGGAAAATTTTCATTTTTTCGGAGGTAAAAGTTACAATGTATTTGAATAGGCATGTTTTCGTAATGCATTTCATTTCAAATTTAACAGAAAAAAATGTGAACAGGGAGAGGAAATATGTGAGCGTAGATCTTATATTGCTATGAGAATATGTGATTGCAATTAGTCATGAGTTTTCAATACAAGTCTGCTATTGTATATTACATAGGATATATGAGCCAGCGCACGACAAAACCTACAGTAAGACATGTGCTTCCAGCGAAGAATCAGATTAGCCTGCGCATTCATATAGTCTAACCAGAGACTTCTCTCTTGCTGCATGAAGGAGCATTGGCTCCTTAGCTATCCTTAGAGCGCGCAACGAATACTCTGATCATACTAGGCTGATCTGAGTTTTCGTTGGGCGCACATGTCGTATTGTAGGTTTTGTCATCCGCTGGCTCATATATGAGTATGTAACGTAGAGTATTTACATGTGCACAAACAAGACGGTTGTCGGATAAACGTTTGAGTTATTTGACTTGACATATTTCTTCTTCTTCCTCCTCTCCTTCTTCTTCTTCTTCATGATCAGCAGCAACAACTTCTTCTTAGTATTCTATGCAAGTCTGCTAATGTGTATTGCGTAGGATATCGTTTGAGTACTCGTTAGAATCGTCGCGATAATGAGGTTCTAACGGGCACCCTAAACCTTTGTTTGGAGTAGAAATAATAACAATATTTCACCTTTCATGAGAAAATACCCCTGTGAACCCTAGTTTTCTTTAAATAAAGTGGGGTGTAGAGGAGTATTAATTACACGGACTTGTTAACGTGATTTGAAGATGCCCAGACAGACACACAGTGTTAAATAAATATTAATCTAACGTTGAATCAATGCTGTTTGCCTGTATGATCATTCATTTGTACGCAAATATAGGCTGAACAAAAAGTTTGTACAGCAAACTTTGGAAAGAATAAAAGTTTTATTTTTTAAATTTCAGATAAAATGAGGTATTTCGCCTTAAAATTGTGTGTACTGCTAACAGTTACAGACTTCACTATTTTATCTCTGTCTCATACAGAAACTATCCGGCATACAGAGGGACATCTTAGAGAAACTGGAGGTAACAGACATAAACACACTATCAGTCTGATGGTTTGTAAAACTATATTTCCATCAGTAAAACAAACCCGAGTTAAAGGCATTTATTCTTGATTATTGAGGACTATCATTTCATTACATAATATTCAGTAGCCCTCAATGCTGACTGAAGAGATCCCCTCTGTCTTCAACAGGTAAGGGGCCACCTTGGGGAAAATCAATAGTTTACTAAAGGTTGACTAGAGTGTACATTATTGATTTTCCCCTTAAGTGCCTCATGCAGGGGATTCAACAAGAGCTACTAATCACCCTACTAAGGGCCGCCTTTGATCTGCTAAATACAGAATATTACAGGGGTCAACAAAACAATTATGATCACACGATGTGTCCTACTGTTAGAAGAATAAATGCCTTTAAGATTGCATTCTTTCAAAGTTATTTCCTTACATTTTCTGATGATAATGTTTCGTGTTTTTATTTCTTCTGCAAACGCAGACTGTTGGTGGAACCGCCCCTATCTAGTAGGGGGGGGGGATAGTTGATGATTTTTTTAACCATTAACCGTTTGACGCTTATGACCCACAAAGAGGGTTGACGCGTCGTTAAACAAGAAAGCTTATGACCCACAAAGAGGGTTGACGCGTCGTTAAACAAGAAATTATCATCATCACCATAATACTTTTTGGCATAATCTCGTGATCTGTGTGGCCGAATTTGATCAACTTTGTTTCTTCTAAAAGCTCTACATTCGAAACCAAATAGCAGTCATAGCATTACGACAACACACCCGTGCGACATAGTGCATTTTTCACATCTCCAAAATGGTTACTTTTCTGATGAAAATCCTTGATTTTTTGGTTATAAATGCTCAAAACATAGTTTAGAGTGCAACCTATGTCTTGGAGCAGAAATAAGAAAACTAATGTATACCCCCATAGAGCCCAGATTTCTCTATATAAATTGTGGTTTAGGGGGTCTTCATTTCACGGACTTGTTCACGTGATGGAATTTTGGTTTATTTCCCTTGTTTTGGCAGGTCGCATGCATCGACTTGGCCCACTGGTGGGGCATGTTGATGCATCGCTTGGGGCAAATTGGTACAGTAATTAAAGTGCATGTTTTGTTTGATTTGAGGTTTAACGTCCCCGTCAACACTGAAAAGGTCATTTTGGAGACGTTGCTTCCAATTTTGTGGGACTTTTACACGACATTGCGATGAAATGACATCTCAAGCCCTGCCGCCCAATGAAACCAATAGGATTTATGAGCATGACACTCGCACCGCTTTGCCTGGGCAGGCTTAGATCCTCTAAGCGGTTTACCAGTACTCGTGTGCGGATCGGTTTCAGCTCTGCGTGGAAGCGTCATGCAGCACATCTATTTCTTCAAGCTCCGATGGGCGGGGCCCGTAAAGTACAGGCAGCGGATAACACAAAAAATTGAGCGCTTCTATTGACATTTGAGCCAGCGCACGACAAAACCTACAATAAGACGTGCGCCCAGCAAAGCCTCAGATCAGCCTGCGCATCCGCATATGGATGCGCAGGCTGATCTGATTCTTCGCTGGACGCGCATGTCTTATTGCAGGTTTTGTCGTGCGCAGGCACATTTTTGATTGTCAAAGCCTTTGACAAGGTACATCACAGAAGGCTGTTGTATAAAGTGGACTATTATGGAATAAGAGGATCATACATGTAGCTGGATTAGCAAATGGCTCTTTGGGGGCTCTCGCCCCCGCTCATCGGGGCTTGGAGAAATAGATTGGGCTGCATGATGCTTCCACGCAGAGCTGAATCTGACCACACACGAGTACTGGTAAACCGCTTAGAAGGACTAAGCCTGCCCAGGCAAAGCGTTGTGAGTCAGATCGTCTAATGCATATAAGCCTTCTGGTTTCATTGGGCGGCAGGGCGTGAGATGTCAAAATGGCCGCCAGAGCTAAATATAGAGGGTAACTGATAAGTCTAGAATCCTGCCTTGCCACTTAATTACACGTTTACTAAGACAACTTGTATGGAAGTGGTCTATTCTTCTGGCGTACAGTTGGTAAACTGTGTGCGATTTGCATGCGTATAAAAGTGTTGGCAGAGCCACAGATCTGTAAGCTTTCAGCTTCGAAAGTCATCTGATGCCATCCCCTAAAGCCATTTGTTATGCACACGTATCGACACTGTTTTCAGAAAAGGAAGGGAATTCTGGTTCAGCAGGACATGGTTACCTGATGTAGGTCACACATTAAGCCTTATTGGCCCGAACCCACTTATCTAGCAAGGAGAGCTTGACTCTTGATTTTCAGTCATACGTAAATGTTCAGAAACCCTAATAGCTTTATTTGTTTCAGTGCAGCTTTAAAACTTCTCCAGGGCAGATTATTTTTCGTTCGGGTCACATAGTGAATGCTAGGGTTTTGAAAATCAATACAAGAAAGTCCGGCTTTTACTGGTTTAAATGTTGATTACTTGTTTTAATTCTCTTGTGTGCATTTTTTTATTCCAATGACAGTGTTTGTAGCTTTATTTAAACAAACGGCTTCATAAGCAGTAACGAATACTATATTTATCAGTTACCCTCTATTTTAATTGCATTGCAGCACATAGACCTGATAAAGATATACTATCTCAGGACAAGTGAGATTTATCAGATCAGCGTGACATTGCACTTTTATGAATGAACCGGACTTCTAGAATAAAATTGGCAAAACTATTATTATATTATTACTGGAAAAAAAATGAAACATTATTTGAAAAAAATATTATAGGAAAACATATGGTCAGCTGATACAAAATATATCCACCACCGGAATGTTGGGACGCACTGCGGATCATTGATAACTGATCGTTAATTGCTAATTCAAGAGTGTACAAGAGGATAAATTGATAAATAGAATACCAGATTTGTGTCATTTGATATCAAGTTTATCAGGCTCAGCTTCGAGAACGCATGTAGAATCGCTCGGCAAGCCTCGCGATTCTACAAGCGTTCTCGAAGCCTTGCCCGATAAACTTGATATCAAAAGACACTCACCTGGTATTCTCTATGTTTATGTTTTTTTCAGGACAGAAAAGAATAAAGCGATTTCTGCTTTCAAGTAAGTTCAAAAATATTTGAAGAAACACCCGTGGCATCTATTAACAATTTACAGTTAAAATGTTTGATATTTTAGCTCGCCCAAGCAGGAATTGCCCATGGTGAGCTATTATGATCAGTCAATGTCCGTCGTTCATCTTCCGTCGTGCGCCGTCCGTCGTCAACAATTTGTTTTAAATGTGAACTCCTCCTAAACCCTTCAACCAATTTAATTTAAACTTCACTGGAGTTTTGCGGGGGTGGCTCCCTACCAAATAAGTTAAAATCGTTCCGCTCCGATGAAAAAGATGGACGCCAGGCCTAAAAATAGAAGCATCTTTAAACGACAACTCCTTCTGTACACTTGGACCAATTGCATTCAAACTTCATAGGATGTTGCTTAGATGACTCTACCAAATAAGCTAAAACGGTTCAGCTCCGATGAGCTTAATGGGCACCAGAGCTTAAAATAGAAAAACATCGTAAATTTGCTTCAAACGCCAACTTCTCATAAACCCTTGTGCCAATTCGATTCAAACGCCACGGGAATGTTGCCTGGGTGGCTTGCTACCAATTAGCTAAACTCGTTCTACTACGATGAACAAAATGGCCACCAGAGCTAAAAATAAAAAAAAACAATCTTTAAATGACAAATTTCCTGTAACCTTGAGCCAATTTCATTCTAACTTCATAGGAATGTTGCTTAGGTGAACCTGTACCAGAATAGCTAAAACTATCCTCCACTCAAATGAACAAAATGGCCACCAGAGCTAAAAATAGAAAATTTCGCAAATTAGCCACAAACGCGAATTCCTCCTAAACCTTTGAGTCAGTTTTAATTCAATTTTCAAAGAAATGGTGCCCAGGTGACTTCAGATCGAAATAGCTACAATCGTTCTGCTCTGATGAACAAAATGGCCACCAGAGCTAAAACAGGAAAATGTTTAAACGACAACTCCTCCTGTACCCTTGGGCAAATTTCCCTCAAACTTCATAGAAATATTGCTTATTAAGTTATTCTCTACCATAATGGCTAAAACAGTTCTGCTTCCATGCGCGAAATGGCCGCCATAGCTAAAAATAATAAAAAAAAACAGCGTAAATTTTCTTCAAATGCGAACGCCTCCTAAACACTTCGGCTAATTTGATTCAAACTTAACAGGAATGTTATCTAGAAGGCTCCCAACAAATCTTAATAATGGAGTATTGGTACAGCGGACTACATAAGTATTTTAGGTCATGTCATGTCATGCAATGTCATGTCATGTCATGCAATGTCTTGTCATGTCATACCATGTCATGTTATATTATGTTATATTATGTTATGTTATGTTATGTTTTTTAATTAATAATTTATTTATTTATTTTTAAGCGATCAGTATTTCAGTTGTCATACCATTTTCAGACTGCTGACGAAACAGCAGATCTGTTCCGAAAGAAAAGAAAAATGGTGATCACTATTCTAGGAACAAGACCGGTCATATACCATAGTTAATCTGTTGGGCATACGACGTCTGGTCGGCGTCAAGCTTGCGCCTGTGCAACGTCTTGCATCGACGCAGGTGCGACGTTGTTTTCTCGCTGTGTGATAACTTCTTTTCCATATATGTTGCCTGCAAGTAGGCATGATTGTAAATATGGAGTTCAACCTCCAGAGGGTACATATATTTAGCCTTTATGTATCATGAAGGTAAAACACTGTATTTTGTATTTTCTGTTGTTTAGCCATTTATACATGTATTTTGTTTCGTGACCATGTGATAATATTATATAATATGCTTGCTGATAGACTAGAAACTGTTTCTTCTTCCTACAAATCAAGCTCAAATCGTTCCGCTCTGATTAATAAGTTGGCTGATAGAGCTAAAAACAGTAAAAACGTTAATTTGCTTCAAACGCGAATTCCTCCAAACCCTTCGGGCAATTTAATCAAAATTCACAAGAATGTTGCCTAAGTGACTCTCTACCAAATAACTAAATGGTAGGGATTCAGGACAGAAAATATCAGTGGACGACATTTCTGGTCCAACGAAGAAGTCGTGGCGGCAGTTGAGGAGTAGGTCTGGCTTCTTCAGTTCCACTCTGATGAATAATATGATCGCCAGAGCTAAACATGTAATGTATTAGAGACAGTGACACTCCGGTGAGGGAATCAGGGCCCTCTGTGCCCTCTTGTTCTTGTTTCTTAACCAAATATAGATTGTGTGTGCTCGTCAGAACTGCCTTAATGGGGTGGTACTAACGAGTAGGCACACTCTATGTTTGAAAAAAAAATAGGGAAAATGATGTATATATTCTCTATATAAAGTGGGGTTTACGGGGTCTTCGTTTTACGGACTGCTAACCTGGTGCATTATTGTTTGCATTTCCTGAGCACGTCCGTACTGGGAATTTCACGGACAAATCATTTGGATGGCACAATATATAATGAAACACGTTTTCGATGTTAACTCTTAACCTGCTGTTCACAACAACCTCTATCTTTGGAAACAGTTTAGATCCAAATCAGATGGCTTCTGAAGAAGCCATCTGATCAGGATCTACACTGTTTAACATTCAATTTATGAATTTGTAGGAATAAATTACATCAAGTAATCTGATTGGTTCAGAGACAGAAATGGGTGTGGCTAAACTGAATATTCAGCAAGAGAAGGGTTAATTTGTTCAGTGGAATTGTTAGGATGTTACACGTATTATCAAAAGAGGTTCGTTATGGCCTGAAAATAATTCGTCGTTACTTAGGAAATGAAACAGAAAAGTATTATATTTTGTAAATACCTTTTTTTTTTTCATTTTTATTTCATAACTACATACGCTTTACATTATTTTATCATATGACGTCGTGGCTGAGAGTTTAATAACGGCATGTAATATTTTCGATAATCCACTAGTGGATTAAAATGCAAATTAGCTAGATACGCCCCGTAACGTTACGTGTACGACATCCTTAACGACGTCGCGTTTACTAACGGCGGGAAATTTACTTTTTTGTAAACAATCGCGAATAAAATGTGTTTTGAATGCCATATGAGATATAGAATCTTGCATTCGTGCTCATGTATTATCAATTTTGTTAAACTCGTTGAGGAAAAGTGATACAACAACGCAACCGGCAAGTTAGCACTAGGCCTTCTCTCAGACGCACGTTTGATGTTGTTTGAGACAAATATCAAATACGTGCCGAAAGCTTTGTAGCACCGTTTTGAACTGTCCATCACGTGCTTCTGAACTGGTAATCGAGATGATTGACAACCGTCTTTGAACGTTAAAAGCGTGGGTGGGACAATAGCGCTGTCACTTTATGTTACAATCGATTTTCAATACTGCTGAAAAGGAGATTGTGGATACTCGTTAAAACATCGAAGCGGTTCTAACTAGCAGTACCCACAATCTATATTCTGCTCAAAACAGAGATTGTGGATACTCGTTAAAACCTCGAGGTGGCGACGGGGCTTGAGATGTCATTTCATCACAATGTCGGGTAAAAGTCCCACAAAATCGGAAGCAACGTCTCCAAAATGACCTATACGTACAGTTGTGTGTATTTCTGCTCAAAATATTGATTGTGGATGCTCGTATCGCCTCATCGAATTTTTCTTATTTCTGCTCAAAATATAGATTGTGGATACTCGTTAGTATCGCCTAATCGAGGCGGTTCTAACGAGTACCCACAATCTATATTAAGAGCAGAAATAAGAAAAGTAAGATGTACCTCTGTAAACCCCGGTTATTCTATATAAACGTGGGGTTCCAGGAGGTCAAAATTATATAGGCATGTTTTCGTGAAGTGGCCAAGCAGGCACTCGACATTGAATCAAGCGTGGTAGCGCAATGGTTAGTGCACTTGCCTGTGATGCTAGAGGCCCCCGGGTTTGATTCCCGGCAGCGGTAATAAAACTGCGGTGTCCGAACATGCTCCGGATGAATGAAACAAAGTACACAGTCCTGCGGCATCGGGACCTTAACTTCGGATCCCCTACACGTGTTGTGCAGGTTAAAGATTTCTACCGTTATTACACGATAACTGTGTATGCTTTCATCCTGCAAACATGGAGCGTCAAATGTGACCTGGAAACGCTCCAATATTCATTTGACCGATCACAGAAATAATTTTTGTGTTGTTTGAATAGAGGTTTAACGTCCCGTCAACACTGTTTAGGTTTGTTTTGTTTGTTTGATTTCAGGTTTAACGTCCCCGTCAGCACTTTATAGGTCATTTTAGAGACGTTGCTTCCAATTTTGTGGGACTTTTACCAGACATTGAGATGAAACGGCATCACAAGCCCTGTCGCCCAATGAAACCAATAGGGTTTATTAGCGTGGACGGTCTGACTCGCACCGCTTTGCCTTGGCAGGCTTAGATCCTCTTAAGCAACGCCGTATTATCGCCAACGCAACGTTCTGACGTTTCATCGACGTTGCAAAATAGAATTCAATGCATCGCTTTGATGTTTGGGCGATGTGGACACGACGTTGTTGACACGTTACATGTCAGTTGACATGGAGTTATTTAACGACAAAGTGTAATTTACATTTACCTACGCTCGCTAATTGCTGGTACGCTAAGAGAGAGAGAGAGAGGGGGGGAGAGAGAGAGATCGAGGGCCCTGTTGGGTCGTACGCACAATATATCGTTAAAAGCAGTTAACTAAAAAAAATAACACTTGGGATTTGCCATCATGAAAACAAGCCAATGCGAATTTGACCCTCAAATACCCCACTTTATATAGTAAAACTCGGGTTTACAGGGGTAAACATTATTTTTCTTATTTCTGCCCCAAAAGGTAGATTGTGGGTACTCGATAGAACCGCCTCATCGTGGCGGTTCTGTCGAGTCTCCACAATCTATGTTTTGAGCAAAAATAAGAAAATTATCACAATGTTTCATCTTAAAATTTCCATTTTTTTTGGCCGAAAAATTGATAATGTATTTGTATAGGCATGTTTTCGTGATGCGAAATTTCACACCTGGCAGCATATCAGTGTTTCTCTCATTATCTTACATTAGAAACCATCAAACGTTTAAAAGAATTCTACTGTTTTACGCTGTATGTCCCACTGCCTTGAAGCAATACGACAGTTGACGGCCAGGGCTTTTCCCGTTCTATTTTTTCCCGTTCTGAGGGGAATGACTTGGCAGATTTTCCACCATTTTTCAAAAGGGGACAACTTTCGGAACCAACTGTTTGCTTTTCTATAAGCTTTGTCCCACGAAATAGTGGTATACTCTAATAGGAAAGAATTTGCTCCTCAGGAGCAAATTCTTTCCTTTAAGAGTTGAGCTTGAAGGAGTTGCCTCCCCTGAAGGTGTATGCATTCCACTTAAAGTCTCAAAAAATATTTGCCACTTAATTGCTCGACTCGACGGTTAGTAAAATATTTGGGCGGATTTTTGCGTGCTCCCGGGAGATCTTATGGGTCCACTCTTTAAAATTTTGAAACCTTCCTCACAACTGGACAAAAATGGACGTTAAAAAAGAGAAGAAACCCAGAAAAACCAACAAGTCTTAACCCTTATCCTGCTGAATAAATAAATTTAGCCACAGCCATTGCTGACTGCCAAACATTAAAATTTCTTAACATTATTAACAAGCTGCATGACAAACAGTGTAGGACCTCATCTCTGTTTGCAAAAGTAGGGGTTGTTATGGGTTAAATATACACTAAAGCCACTTTTTGAGTTTCCCCGCCCCCGCCCATAGGGGCTTGAAGAAATATATGGGCTGCACGATGCTTCCACGCAGAGCTGAATCCGGCCCGCACACTAGTACTGGTAAAACGCTTAGAGGATCTAAGCCTGTCCAGGAACCGCGGTGCGAGGCGGACCGTCCATGCTAATAAACCCTATTGGTTTCATTGGGCGACAGGGCTTGAGATGTCATTTCATCTCAATGTCGGGTAAAAGTCCCACAAAATTGGAAGCAACGTCTCCAAAATGACCTTTACAGTGTTGACGGGGACGTTAAACCTCAAATCAAACAAACAAAACTGAGTTTCCTGTTGTGCCCATTTCTGTTTGTTTGTTTGATTTGAGGTTTAACGTCCCCTTCCACACTGTAGAGGTCATTTTGGAGACGTTGTTTCCACTTTTGTGGGACTTTTACCCATCATTGAGATGAAATGACATCTCAAGCCGGTCACCCAATGAAACCAATAGGGTTTATAAGTATGGGCGGGCTGCCTCGCATCGCTTTGCACGGGCAGGCTTAAATCCTCTAAGCGCTTTACCAGTACTCGTGTAGTCTGCGTGGAAGCCTCATGCAGCCCATCTATTTCTTCAAGCCCCGAATGGCGGGTGCCGACAATTTCTGTATGTATTGTAATTGCACAAGGAGGATAAATTACAAGGATTCGTGTCAAAAATACATTGTGTACAAAGTTGTTTTGTGAAAGCAGGGTAAATTTAAAATATAAGGTAATAGTAATTTAGCGCTAGGACGTAGCAACACTAAATCAAGATTATAGATAAAGGTATGCACATGTATGTAATCAGACCGGACAGTCCTCGGCAGTCGCGAGGGGACGACAAAGGCGAACAGCGCAAAGGGGAAGCGTCCCCGACTGCCACCGGGTGTTGGCTAGGAAAATAGTCCCGGACTGAGATTTAAACTTTTGTTCAAGCCCTAAATTCCACTTTTTATGTAAACAGTGTAGACCCCGATCAGACGCCGATAGAATGACAGGTAGAGTAGTCTATGTCATTAAAAATCCGCGCTTTTTGGTTGTACTTAGACGCCGCGTTCTGTGGCGCCTGATCTGAGTCTCCATTGCTTGCCAAGCCCCTCACAGCGAATATATGCTAACTGGTGATTGATTTTTTACATGACCCGTGGCGTCCAGACAATATTAAATATGCAGCGCGAATCTGAAGGAGGAATGCAGTAGATTTTGACAGTCGCTTAGCTCCGCCCTCTCCTGTGGGTTAACCGGTATTAGATGGTGATGTTAAGTATTGATTACTGTTACTTTGACATAACTTGTCACTTCTAACACCAATTCTGGTGTGGCGTGTCAGTGTTTTTTGACGTATCTGCTCTTTAATGAACCGACGGGATATGGCGTACTGCTAACTTGCCGGTTGCCCTGTTGTAAAATGCTCGGCAAAGCCTCGCATTTTATCCCTTTTCCTCAACTCGGTTAATAAATTCAATAATACATGGACACTCATGTAAGATCCTTCATATAAGCACTTTGTACCAGAAAACACGCCGCCTCTTTAGAATCTACAACATGTAGAAAAATTCGTTTGAATCTTATTTCTGGGTAAGATCGATATCTCCTTTTTCGATGTAATTATCCTCTAGAATGGTACACGCTGTTTCAGTGCCATCAGCCTAGACTGACTGAAGAAGCCAGACCCACTCCTCAACATCGATTTTTTTCGATGAAAAATTGTGATATTTTTCTTATTTCTGCTCAAAATATACATTGTGGATACTCGTTAGAACCGCCTCACCCCCGTAAACTCCAGTTTTACTATATAAATGTGGGAGTCAAGGTGGTGTGTTTTCGTGATGCATAAATAACCAATTCTACTTCTGAGACGTACACATCATGTTAACAAGTCTATGAAATGAAACCCTTTTATACAGAGAAAACTGGGGTGTGCAGCGGTATACATTGTGTTTCTTATTTCTGCTCCAAGACATAGTTTGTGTGTACGCGTTAGATCTGCCTCATTGAGGAGGTTCTAACGAACACCCACAACATATTTTTGAGTATAAATAAGAAAAATGTCAGGAATCGTCATCAGAAAAGTAAACATTTTGAAGATAGGAAGGAATGCATTTTTTGCCCACGAGATAAGGAAATCCATAGTTTTAGCTTCTGATAGAAATTCTGTGCTAACCCTGGTGTTCGTACGCAAAATCGAATATTCTCGCGTGTTTGATAAATGCACTGGTTGCATACGACCTCATATGCGCCATCGTTAAGGTTTACGTCACAGCACGTTACGTGACGTCACTAAACCGATAAAAACCCACGCTCAGAAACGGAAGGTTTGCTAGAAAAAGAAACCTAAATGGGTGTGAGGGATAAACAAAAAAACTCGTGCCTCGGGATCACTGTCCGGCATTATTTGGCAAGCCACGTGATGCCGGACAGTGACCATAGGGACGGATTTTTCCATCCACCCCTCACACCCATATAAGATTCTTATAATGTCACACGGGTGCTTGTTTTGAAATGGGTGCAGACGTAAAACCTCTGAGTATCTGATAACACACTGCAAAAAAAGATACGTATTCAACCAGTGCATCTATCAAACACTCGAGAAAATTCAATTTTTACCCTGACCAAGGGCATTTCAGTGGGTCTTGCTGTCGAGTCCTCACCTTGTTTCATCTCTGTGGTTGTTTTATTTTTGTGTTCACGGAGATGTTGCACTGATGAGTTAGGAAGCCTTCATGCGGACTGAACAAATGATTTGTCTTAATCGCGTTGGAAGTAAGGGCGAGGATTGTGGCCACGTAAAATCAATTTAAGCGACCCCCCCCCCACCCCCACCCCCAGTGGAATTCGTTTCCTCCGACCGTTCCAAGGCGGTTTTTCTGTCTTATTTTTGTTATGGTTTGTCTTTGGGTGTTTGTGTCGCTTATATTTTTTTATTTTGGATAGCCTATTGGCCATTTTGTGGGAACGTAACTGTCCTTTTGGCTTTCCGCTATTGATGTTTGCATTAGGGTCTGTTGTTTCATGTTTGTGTTTCTTTCCCTTTGGTGACTCTTATTGGAGCTGTCGGTTAATTGTATCGATTCCTGGTCATTGCCTCCACTTCTATTTTATAACAAAAGTCTATCTCAAGCTAAAACCACGGATTCCCGAAGTGCAAGAAATGACCAAAGAACCAAGCAAATATAGCATTTATCTGTTTCAAATTTTGACGTCCAAAAGAAGATTTTGCAAAGATTGCATTTAATTTATAGAAAATTTAGCATATACTACCCGTCTTCCAGGCCTCGACCAAAAGACCTTCAAGATATATATTGGACTCCATGGCGCTTCCACGCTCAAAAAATGGATTGTGGGTACTCGTAATTACTGCCTCATCGAGGCGGTTCTAACGAGTACCCACACTCTATATTTTAGAGCAGAAATAAGAAAAATAAGGAAAACCCTTTAAACCCCAGTTTTACTATTTGAAAGTGGGGTTCAAGGGGGTCAAAATCATATAGGCGTGTTTTCGTGATGCCTCTGAAAATGTCATATCACGCCGCATAAAGTGTCATGTTTTGTTCACCGTAAACAAATCTGTTTGTACATTTTAAGTGGATAGACAGCCAAGGAAGTTTAAGCTTACTGCAACATCACCAACTATCATGCTGTCAGTTTCAGAGAAATGGGTTGCCAAATACTTCTGTACTAACGCTATGCACAGTACATTTTTGTACGGCGAGGTTTGTTCACCGATATAATATCGTTGGAACATAAGGCAGATGATAAAAAGACAATTCCTACAGAAGACATAACATGAGAAGCATCACGTTAACACGCCTGTACAAGACCACCCTTAAAAACATATTAATATAAGCAAAACGTGTAGGCCGTCCATTCTGCCCATAGGGACTTGAAGAAATATAAGGGCTGCATGTTGCTTCAACACAGAGCTGAATCTGGCCCGCACACTAGTACTAGTTAACCGCTCAGAGGATCTAAGCCTGTCCAGGAACCGCGGTGCGAGGCGGACCGTCCATGCTAATAAACCCTATTGGTTTCATTTGGCGACAGGGCTTGAGACGTCATTTCATCTCAATGTCGGGTAAAAGTCCCACAAAATTGGAAGCAACGTCTCCAAAATGACCTTTACAGTGTTGACGGGGAAGTTAAACCCCAAATCAAACAAAAGGCCGGCCATTCGGGCCTCAGATCCTTTGACGGCTTAAGACTTACTTAAAACATTTTTTAGGTAATGTTGGTTGGTCGGGCCATTGTCGGCTGATGAATTAAACATAGAAGTGAAGACAATGATTAGGAATCTATCCACGCGAAAATTAAGGTTTATCTTAACCCCAATTTTACTATATGAAAGTTGGGTTCCAGGGGGGTCATATTTATATAGGCGTGTTATCGTGATGTACCATGAAGCCATCTAAGTTCTGGACTTACGACATGTCAAATGCCATTACAGTGAAGGCAATGATCAGGAATCGACACAATTAATCCACAGCTCCCATCAGAGACACAAAAGGGAAAGAAACACAAACCTATAACAAATGGACTCTAATGGAAACATAAATAGGGGAAAGCCAAAAGGACAGTTACTTTCCCACAAAATGGCCAATTGGCTATCCCAAAAATATAATATAAGCGGTACACACACTCAAAGACAAGGTATAACAAAACTTAACCGCGACAGAAGCGCCTTGGAACGGTAAGTGAAACGAGTTCCACTTTGGGGCGCGGGGGGTGGGGTGGGGGTGGGGCTTAAATCGATTTTTACGTGACCACAATCCTCGCCCTTACTTCCGTCACAACTTAGACAAACAATATGTTCAGTCCGCATGAAGGCCTCCTAACTCATCAGTGCAACATCTCCGTAAATACAAAATTCAAACAACCACAGAGATCAAACAACGGTAAGGACTCGACAGCATGAGACCACTGAAACGCTGGAGAAAAAAAAAACAACAGTTGGACTCCGATGGGCCCAACCAGAGACAGAGCATCAGGCACCAACCAACATAACATAAATTAAGATTCTCTCTAATTGTCAGTAAGCCTATACGCTGGAACCGTCATAGGATATGAGGCCTGCCCAACCGACGTGCAATTGAAGAGGGAAGTAAAGTTGTGAACCGTGATTGGGTTAACTTCCATGCATGCAGTCTGTCGTATAACATTTATGTTGAACCCAATATTTTTATATCGAAAAATAATTTTACGAAATTGGGTGTTGAAGTGAATGCAAATATATATTTTTCTGAATGTATAGACTAAGCCTACATAAAATTCGTGTTGTCCAGTCATTACTTATAACGTGTTAATGGTTTAGTTTTTGTCTTCGTTTATTTAATGCCCATTAGATGCTAATGTAAAGACCATAGATTATATATAATGGTATATAGAATCCATTTTGTATTTTTGATGGCCATTAATATGAAGTCCCAGGTTTTCAATTGCCATTATTTTTCCTGTTCAATCTGTTCAATCGGTAATGGCCATCAAATATGAAACTATACAGCAAAATGGGCATGAACATGGGCAGAAACGAGACGTAATGGTACCATGAAATGATGTATGCCATTACATTTATTCCCAGCAATCACTGGACCGGAGTAAGTTAATTGTATCAATTCCTGATCTTTGTTTTACTTCTACTTTGCTCAATGCCTCTAATCATAAGGAACAAAAATATATATGGTTTAAAGGTGGGGATCTGTACTGTTCCTGAGATATAAGGCTTTCTCAGCAGTGGAGGGGTTGGTGCATGTCCCCGGCGGACCCCAGGAAAGCCCAAGATCGTTGCCACTGAGTGTGTCTTAGGAACAAGAATATATATGGTTTAAGGGTGGGGATCTGGACGGTTTCTGAGTAATAAGGCCTTTTTTTAGGAAGTTGACGTATGAGGGATGGCAGACCCGCAGGGACCCGAAGGTGGTGTGATTGAATGCGTCTTAACATTAGGAACAAGAATATATATTAAGGAATGGAGATCTGAATAGTTTCTGAGATATATGGGCCTATAATAAATGGAGGGGTTGGGCATGGCCCAAGCACAACCTAGGAGACCCCAAGGTTGGTGTGACTGAATGTGCCGTATCATTAGGAACAAGAATACATATATTATAGGGGTGGGGATCTGAACGGTTTCTCAGATGCATGTACCTGACATTTTATATAGTGGAGGGGTAGGACATAGCCCAGGGGCACCCTGTAGGACCCCAATGTCGGTGTCACTGAATGCGTCTCATCATAAGGAACATGAATATATATGGTTTAGTTTTCTGAACACTTTCTCATACATATGGCATTTTATGAAGTGGAGGATGGCGCACACTGGGAGACTCCCAGGTTGCTGTCACCTTAAGAAACAAGAATATACATGTATATGGTTTAGGGGTGTAGATGTAAACGGTTTCTGAGATATTTGGACGTTTATGAAGTGGAGGGAGTCGGGTATAGCCCCGGTAAATGCTGGGGGTTGTGGGCAGGTTGGTGTCACTAAATTTTTCACATTTCTGGTTCAATAGCAAACAATAAAACTTTCCAGTGGTCATAAAATCATATGGCTGAAAGAAGACTACACGAGGAACATTTTCTGCAAATTGTTTTGTCAAAACATCTGCAATGTATTAACAATAAATGTCATTTTTCAGTTTTCCCTATTATAAGACCCTGGAAACTATAGGAACCAAATTAAAGAACTGAATTTCATTAAAGAAACACAAAACCTTAAGGCTAATATGGTGAATATTTTTATAAAGTCTCCGTGTCATAGAGCATATGGTTTCTTGGAAGAAAAGTTTTGAAGTATTGTTTCCTTTTTTTGCATTTAGGTTTCCATAGCAACCAGTAAAATGAGCAGTAGACATTAAATCATGTGGCTGATATAAGACTTTACCGGGAATATTTCTGTAAACATTTTGTTCAAACATCTGGAAACGCTTGGCAGTAAAAGCCATTGTTCTGTTTTCCCCATTATAAGTCTATGGCAACTCTAAGTTGCCATAGCAACCAAATGAAAGGATCGAATTTCATTAAAAAACACAAAATCTGTAACGGCTAATATAGTTAGTATTTCCATAAGGTCTCAGCCTCCTAGAGCATATAGTCCTAGAGCATATTGTTTCTGAGGTGTTGCTTTTTTTTAAGTATTTATTCTTTTTTTTGGGGGTGAAGGTTTGGTTTCCATGGGAACCGATAAATATGAACAGTAGGCAAAAAATCATATGGTAGATAGAAGATTGCCTAAGAAACATTTCTATAAAAGTTTTGTCAAAACCTGCAAAGGCTTGGCGGTAAATGGCATTTTTCAATTGTCCCCATTGTTAGTCCGTTGCCATGATAGTAACCAAACTATACAGCTGATTTTCATAAACAAAAAACACACTTTCAATCCCCCAGCCTAAGGATGCTAAAGATAAAATAAGAGCCCAATCGACCCAGCGGTTTCAGTGGCGATGTCGTTCAAAAGTGTTAACGCCAGACGACAGACGAAATACGACACACGACATACGAGGACTACGGACAACTTCCTATCATATAAGCTCCCCCAGAGCCTTCGGCTCTGGCGAGCTAAAAATTAATGGCAAAAAAAAAATAACACAAAGAAGTATTTTAAAACAAGAAATAATGGCCATCTTTAATGGGTTTACGGTTTCTAGTATGCTATTCATGGTATTTTCATGGGATTTTAATGGCTTTTCCTTGCACTAACAGCTAAAACAGTTTTTCTGATGGTCAAAACAGTCAATGCCGATTTATGATTTTGTTTTTATTTCGTTTTCTACAGCGATGATGTTAATTTATTTGTAGACTGAATTTAGGTCAATAGCAACCACAGCAATTCGATTTTCCGCTGAAAAATAAACTTAAGTTCGACATACTTCCACAAAATTTAAAACGTTTTCCTCCTTCACCATACATCACGTGAACACTTCCTTGAAATGAAGACCCCCCCCCCCCCCCCATACACCACTTTATGAAGAGAAAACTGGGTTTACGGGAGTAAACATTATTTTTGTTATTTTTGCTCCAAGACATAGGTTGTGGGTACTCGTTAGAGCCGCCTCAATGAGGCGGTTCCAACGAGCACCTACAACCTATGTTTGCAGTATTTGTAAGGAAAATATCACGGATTTTCATCAGAAAAGTAGCCATTTTCGAGATGTAAAAATGCACTATGTCGCACGGCTGTGTTGTCGTAATGACTCCATTTCTAAAGGTCAATAGTTGACCCATGTGACACATGCACATTTTGATTCTAAACAAAAACAAAAACGATATTTAACCCACTAGTGGACTCTTCCATTGATATATGTTGGACAAGTCCATTTGTCATATAAGAAGTGTCAGGCCTATTTTTTCGTTGCTGTTATTTTTTCTAGGGAAATTCTGTTAGCAAATAGTGCAGGCCCTGATCAGACGCCACGCCCATCGGGGCTTGAAGAAACATATGGGCTGCATGATGCTTCCACGCAGAGCTGAAACCGACCCGCACACGAGTACTGGTAAACCGCTTAGAGGATCTAAGCCTGCCTAGGCAAAGCGGTGCGAGTCGGCCTGTCCATGCTTATAAACCCTGTTGGTTTCATTGATCGGCAGGGCTTGAGACGTCATTTCATCTCAATTTCGGGTAAATGTCCCACACAGGTGGAAGCAACGTCCCTAAAATGACCTTTACAGTGTTGACGGGGACGTTTAACCTCAAATCAAACAAACAAACATGTAGTGGACATGAATTAAGGAAAACAGTATTCACTTTAGCAAACCTAATTATATAATAAAGGGTTTTGCAAGAGTTTTATTTCGCGCCTTGTAGTCATTATGGAAACGTTCATCATTATTTTCAGATCCCCGAGTCTGTTGCCAAAACACATGTAGGTATATACTTAGCTTGTTTCGTAATGGAAAGTTAGACCTGACTTAAATACGTTCAAACTGTGATGGCTCGAACACCGATGGCTCGTTTACTATGGCTGAGTCGAACCCGTTTTTGAGTCCCAAGGAAGAAAAAGTGTGGGATAATTAAGGAAATTTTCGAGTTTTATCTTGCAAATGTATGCTGTATGTACTTGCAAATGTCTGCTGTATGTACTCATTAGAATCGCCTCAGTGAGGCGATTCTAATGAGTACAATCAGCAAACATTTATGCTACAGAACACCCAAAAGAAGTCCAAAATACCCCCGTTATGTTTTCTGGAAGATATAACAGTGGCTCGAACTACCGCTGTCTCGAACAAATTTCCAAGGTCCCATAGGGGTTCGAGCCATCGAAGTTCGACTGTACGTTCAAACTTTGATGAGCTTCATTTCATTTTGATCTGATGTTTCATTCAATATTTCCTTACATTCTGTCTGTCAACTGCAAGACAGGAATAAATTCAAAACACAATGTGTTGTTTATTTCATTGTAGACTCTGCACTGTCCAATCAGAATACAGCTCGAATGTCAATCAGATCTAAAAATGGAAACAAGTGCTTGCGACAATAAGACCAGCCAATGTATACTGCTTGATCCAGTTTTAGACTACTGTGATGAACGCCAGTTGCTTGTCAAACTAACTTGATTCAAAGATATTCATTGAAATGTACTTCATCCGAGTTTGAACGCTTTTGTGTCCACATGTGCATTGCATACCTGAACAGGATTAACCGACGAGCCTTCGCCGGAAGTTATTGCACATCATGTGAAGCACATGCGTGTAATGAGTACCCCTCTCAACTCCACTTTATATGGAGAAAACTTGTGTTTTCGGTGATTTACAATATTTTTATTTCTAGTCCAAGACAAAGGTTTTGAGAACACATTAGAACCGCACACAACCTATGTCTGGCTTGTAAAATGAAAAAAAAAAAAAAAAGAAAAAATACATCACATTTCATCAGAAAAAATAACAGTTTGGGAGATGTGGAGTCACACGGATGTTTTATCGGATTGACAAACTTTAAGATAAATTTCCATATGTGCACATTAATATGTTATCAATGCAGAGCATGCTTTAGGATCTCAGAATAAAATTATTGACTGTTAGATAGCTCTCTCTCTCTCTCTCTCTCTCTCTCTCTCTCTCTCTCTCTCTCTCTCTCTCTCTCTCTCTCTCTCTCTCTCTCTCTCTCTCTCTCTCTCTCTCTCTCTGAACGTAGGGCAGAATGCTGAGACTGTTGGAACATGTATAATTGTTAGGCGGAAGAAAATTGCACCCCCAATGTAATAATGCTATTATAAGACTAGGTTGGCATTGCCAAGCGAAAACAAACTTCGATCTGTGGAAACATGGAAGTCTCCGTTCAGCCAGAGAATACTCGAGCTCTGATCATTAGGAAAACATGTCCGTAAGAAATAATGGCGTCCGACATGGTTTCAGAATATGATAAATATAAGGTAAAACTGATAACATCTTAATTATTTCTGCTCTCAACATAGATTGTGGGTGCTCGTTAGAACCGTCTCAATGATGCGGTTCTAACGAGTACCCACGATCTGTGTTTTTGACCAAAAATGAAGCAGATAATGTATACCCCCGTAAACCCCACTTTTCTCTATATAAAGTGGGCTTTAGGGGGTCTTCGTTTCACGGACTTGTTATCGTGATGTTCGAGGCATCATTATGCACTAGATCCATGTCATTTGACGGAAAAAAATCTTCTTACAGATTCAAAAAGGCGAAAAAACCTAAATGAGTACACAGACCGACTTGTGCCTTCATTGAGCACAAATAAGATCCATTTTCTCTTATCGCAGCCTAGTGGGTACCAATCTGTACTTGGAGCATATCACAGTTTTTCATCTTAAAATTTCCGTCTTTTCAACCGTATACAGTAGAACTTCGATGGCTCGAACATGGCTTGTTTACCATGGCTGAGACCAACCCGTTCTTGAGTCCCGAGGGAATTTCTCCACATAAGAAAAAGGGAGGGAAATTAAGGATTTTTTTTCCTATTCTCTTGTGAATGTATGCTGTGTGTACTCATTAGAATCGCCTCTATGAGGCGATTCTAATGAGTACACACAGCATACTTTTTGTTATATAACACCGAAAAGATGTCCCAAAATTAAGGCTGTTCTGCTTCATGGCGGTAACCCTCAGTGGCTCGAACTACCCCTGTCTCGAACAGATTTTCATGGTCCCAAAGGTGTTCGAGCCATTGAAGTTCGACCATATATATATAATTTACAGTGTACTTGTATAAGCGTGTTTTCGTTTCTGTATGTGAAAGTGGTTCGACTAAATGATACTATTCATGGAGAAAATCCACTTTCTTCTCTCCCTCCTCCACCTCCTCATCATCATCATATGCCTCTTTATCTTATAAATAAAACTTGTGTTCTTGTTTTGCGAGCAGGCCGACCTGCTCACACACATAGAGGAGCGATTTGAGATAATTTTCAGACATAGATTCTAGGGGTACATCGAACACAAAGGTACCAGTTTATTGTTTAGTTTATACTAATTTATTTTAGTTCGATTGCGATGAAAGCTTCAAGCGTATTGAATTGCTGTCGAACTCTCATTCCGAGTGTTTTCACGCGAGCGCGAGAGAGAGAGGCAGTGGCTTTTACACCACTGCTACCCATTTCCACCTGTGTGGAGTGGGGCAGTGTCATAACATGTCTGGCCCAAGGACACACCTCGATACCGGTGGCCGGATTCGAACGCACAACTCTCGATCATAAGTCGAACGCGTTAACCACATGCTGACAGTTTATTGTTTGCAAAATATCAGATGCAGATGATTGTGTTCTTCAAATAACGACAATTTTCAGTTTCTCACTGAATATGTGATTTTGGTTTCATTATCTTGTTGCTGTGTATATTGCTGTTCATCTATTGTTTTGTGTATTTATAAGTATTTTATCAGTTACCCCCTATATATATTGCATTGTAACGCATTGACCTGATAAAGATATGCTATCTCAGGACAAGTGAGCTTTAACATGGCATTGCACTTCTATGAATGAACCGAACTACTAGAAAAATGACAAAATATGTTATTGTTACTGGGAAAAATGCAAAAAATGCTTGTCAGCTGATACTAAATATATCGACCGCCAGAATGCAGGGACGCACTGAGGACCACCAATTTCTGATCGTTAATTGCTAATTTAAAAGTGTACAAGGGGATAAACTGATAAATAGAATACAAGATTCGTGTCATTTGATATCAAGTTTATGAGGCTCGGCTTCGAGAACGCATGTAGAATCGCGATGCCTGATAAACGTGATATCAAATGACACAAACCTGGTATTCTCTATTTATACATACAATCTATCTTTCAGCGCATGGCGATGCTTTCATTGGCATGGTAGCAACAGCTATACTTACAAAGGGGTCAACAAAACTAATTAAGCCAGGTTCAAAAATAAAGGAATACGTATACGTGAAACCAGGAAATTACCACAAGGCTATTGCAGACTTCAACTCTGTTGTATCTTCAAACGTCTTAAAGTATGAGTTGTCAGATGGGGTAAGCCAGTACTTCTGCTTGAGTGAGTGAGGGAGTGTTTGAGTTTTACGTCTCACCAACAGCTAAGGTCATACGTTGACGGGACCTCGGTTTAAAGACTCATCCGAAAGTCTTGTTAAGCCCGGGATCGATCCTGCGACCCCTGGTTTATAAGGCGAGTAGCATAACCACTACACCACGGAGGCTTCTACTTCTGCTTGAACCTAAAGGAAACCGACTTGAGATATTAAATAACAAGAGGACCACGATGGTCCTATATTACTCGTTGCGAAAGATTTAGCAATTTGAGTGACCCGCAAACTGCAATTGATCTGTAATTTTTGACACGTAGACAAGTCATTTTGTGATCGGAATTTAAAGCGTAATTTTAGCCTGTTTCAAAAACACCACGGCTGCGATTCCATGTTTGTGGGTAATAAGCGTCGACATGTTTTGAATTGAGGTTTTACGTCCCCGTCAACACTATTTAGGCAATGTAGAAGACGCTGCTTCCAAATTTGTTGGACTTTTACCCGACATTGAGATGAAATATCAAAGGGAGAGTTGTGACTCAGTAAAGAGCGTGGTAGCTTTTCGGTTAGTGCAATTGCCAATGATAATAGAAGCCCCCGGTTTGATTCCCTCCAGCGGTAATAAAATATTAGTGTCCTAACATGCCTCCTTTACTCCATTTGCATGGATGAAAGCCACAAAGAGCACCGTCCTTCGGATCGGGCCGTTAACTGGACCCCACCCCCTCCCCTACCCCTTGTGCAGGGAGAATCATCTCCTGATCAGGTTTAATACATGATTACATTATAGGCTTTCATCTTGCAAATCGGGAGTGTATGTGATATACACCTGCCTAGAAGGTCCGCGACGGCGTATGCCTGTATATAGAGAGGGAAATTAAAAAGAAAGATATGACATCTCAGGCCATGCGGCCCAATGAAAACCAATTGGATTAATATGCATAGACGGTCGCATTACTTTGCCTGGGCAGGCTTAGGCGGCCTAAGCGGGTTACCAGTACACATACATGGTCCGTTTCAGCTCAGCGTGGAAGCACCATGCAGCCAGTCAATTTCTCCAAGCCCCGATGGGCGGGGTCTGAACGAACATGCGGGCGTACGTGTGTGTTTGTTTAATTTGAGGTTTTACGTCCACGGCAAAACTTTATATCTCATTTTGGAGAATTTGATTTCACTTTTGTGGGATTGAGATAAAATGACATCTCAAGCCCTAGCATATTATATCATAAATTTGTTATGTGACATGCGGCGTACTTGATTCAGCTGTTCTTACTGTTCCAGAACGTTGCACTGTCACGTGACTGTTCTGCTTTTAAATCAAGTACAATGCAATGTTCCCATGACGTAAGAGTGTGTCGTCTGTTTTGAATCAAGCACAGAACCTACACAGCTTCCCTACACACGGCGCTTAGTCTATTTTCTTACATGCATTTGTTTATTTTATTAGCTACCTGGCTGAAATCATTCAAAATCATTCAGTTTCAAAAGATGAGCCATTCAAATAATTAATGTGTCCAAACATCAAACAAAACATGGAACATTGCACTGAACCTTGCTCTGGTGAATCAAGTATGGTGCCGAACTTAGACTGAACCTCGCTCCGGTGAATCAAGTATGGTGTAGAACTTTGACTGAGAATTTAAAGCATACTCTTAGTGAATACAGTTTGTAAGGTTTTTAAATCAATGTTTGTTTATGATTTGAAACGTTTTCAACATTTATCCACGCTTCTCGATTCTGGTGGGAAGCTACAAATGCAAAATGCCTTGACTTTGAAAACGAGGCTGGTGCACTGCTCTATCATCCGGGCACTTCACACCTAGTATGGTAACGCTGGGCGTATGAGTTGCTGTGCTGCAGTGAATAATTTTCAGCGTTGGATGAGGGATCGTTCCAAGGCGGTTCTTCTGTCGCGGTTTATTTTTTTGTTATGGTTTGTCTTTGAGTGTTTGTGTAGCTTATATTATTTTGTTTTGTATAGCCAATTGGCCATATTGTGGGAAAGTAACTGTCCTTTTGGTTTTCCGCTATTGATGTTTCCATCAGGGTTTCTTGTTTCATTTTTAGTGTTTCTTTCCCTTTGGTGTCACTGCTGGGAGCTGTGGTTTAATTGTATCGATTTCTGAGCATTGCCTCCACTTCTATTTTCTATACTGCTTAAAAGCATTACGAAAAAACGCCTATACAAATACAGTGTAAACTTTATCGCCGAAAAAAATGAAAATTTCAAGAGGAAACATTTTGATATTTTTTCTTATTTCTGCTCAAAATATAGGTTGTTGGTACTCGTTAGAGCCGCCTCATCGAGGCGGTTCTAACGAGTACCCACAATCTATATTTTAGAGCAGAAATAAGAAAAATAAGGTTTACCCCTGTAAACCCCAGTTTTTCTATATAAAAGTGGGGTTAGAGGGGAGTCAAAATTATATAGGCCTGTTTTCGTGATGGGATTCACTTTGAGAACTATGAATATATTCAAAATCGAAATAGCCGTATCAAGTCAGACTAGCTAGTATCGGTTATCAAATCGTCCGTGAGTTAGTGTTTGAGTTTTACGTCCCACCAACAGCTAAGGTCATACGGAGACGGGACCTCGGTTTAAAGACTCCTCCGAAAGTCTGGAGAAGCCCGGGATCGATCCTGCGACCCCTGGTTTACAAGGCGAGTAGCGCAACCACTACACCACTGAGGCTTCTATCAAATCGCCGTAGTGGCCTTTAAATGACATGCATAATTGGAGTCATGATCATAGTAAATTTCAAAATGCACAATCTGTTCGGCAATGCTGAAACCGACCGCATACGAGAACTGGTAAACTAACCACTTAGAGGCTCAAAGCCTGTCCAGGCAAAGTGATGCGAGTTGGACCGTCCATGCAGATAAACCCTCTTGGTCTTGAGATGTCATTTCGGTAACCTCAAAATCATTGAAAATATTCTTTTCCGAATAAGCTCAGTGACCTCAAACGAAAACAAGATCTACATCAAAGTGAAGTCAGAGCGACGCTTCACCGCCACCACAGTCGGCCTCAATAGCTCAGTCGGATGCGCGTCTGACTGGTGATCAGGAGGACGCGGGTTCGATACCTGCCGGGGACGGCAACATTCTTTCGTGGAGATTGATCATGAAATCTTTTCTACGGTCATTCTCTCCCTTCCGCAGATTCAAGGTTTCTGGGGAAAGAAAGTGCACTATACTGGTAAACCGCATACGTATAACCTGCCAGGAAAAGTTGACCGGCTAAAAAGAGTTGACTGGGCCGTTAAACGCCGTTAAAGAAAATATTTTTTAAACCTTTGCTAAACCAACCACTCTCTGGACTAGTTTTGCAGATTCTGAATGGCTGATAGTTTTCTTATTTTCCACAGAAAGCGGGCCTGGACACCATATGCAAATTATCTCAATGAAATGTCAAATCCTGTTTTCTGAGAAAAATAAAAATAACATTTCAAAATGTCCTCTGTTGACTCAAATGCCAAGCATACAGTGCACTAACTACAAACAACATGGGGTCTGCACCCGTGATAAATATGCTACTTCGTTAATAAATTGATTTTACATTATTCATATAAATTACATTATTTTTTATCCATTATTTGACGAAACATTCTGGTTTAAGGGATGAAAATACTTGCATTAAAGTCACGTCGTCGTCAACATCCGATACTACTGGAGAGAACCGTGGTTTATTTTGATGCTACCTAGTGATCATGTGATGTCACGTGAGACAATTATCATTAATGTATGAAGAATGCTGCTTCTCAATGTCTACTTACCTGTATTGGCCGGAGTTTATTGCAGTTGGACCGAGAATATGTTCATGGACACATAAAGTAATGTCAAGTTTAGCAATCTCGGCCCTGGTTCCCTTATTTGCTGACACGCATACACGTCAAAATGAGGTCATTCATTGGCATAATTAGTAACAACATCGATAGTGTATGACGTTTTGGATTACTACGATGTTTGGAACACAAACGAATATTACTACCAAACAATTATTATGGAAACATGCCTATACAAATACAATGTAAACTTTACCGCCGAAAAAAAATAATAAAATTTTAAGATGAAAATCTGTGATATTTTTCTTAAACCTGCTCAAAATATAGAGTGTTGGTACCCTTTAGAACCGCCTCATTGAGGCGGTTCTAACGCGTACCCACAATCTATATTTTAGAGCAGAATTAAGAAAAATAAGGATTACCCCTGCAAACCCCAGTTTTCCCATATAAAAGTGGGGTTGAAGGGGGTCAAAATTAGATAGGGTTGTTTTTCTTGATGACTACCAAACAAATATGGAGAGACTGAACATTATTTGCAGCATCTTACAGACAAGACATCTGTTTCGTGTAACGTGTGTCATAAAAACAATCCCTAGGTAGCAACGAAAACTGTAAAGTGTTTTTGTTCTAGGTCGGACAAGCTAGTTTCCACCATTTAGGCCTTTTGAGTGACCCTCAAATATCATTACGGATACAAGTCTATACAAATACATTGTAAACTTTACCGTCGAAAAGAACGAACATTTGTGAAATACTGATGCCCCCGGACAGCGCATGTGAAATATGAAAGCCCTATCACTAACAAATCAAAAGTTATGACCAATGTTAAAGTTTTTAAAAAGTAGGTCAAGATCACAAGGTAAAAACTTTTGGTAACAACTGAATGGGTCTGTGACAAGGAATGTTCATGTGAAATATGGAAGCCCAATCATTTAACAAAAGTTATGGCCAATGGTAAGGTTTTTTAAAAAGAAGGTCAAACGTCAAGGTCAATGTCAGAGATTATGGTACCACTGGAAAGTTCTTGCGACATGGAAGGCATAAATGAAAAATAAACGCTCTTTCACTAACCAATCAAAAGTTATGGCCAATGTTAAGGTTTTTTAAAACGTAAGGTCTCAAGGTCAAAAATTATGGTACCAACTGGAAAGGTCTTGTGACATGAAATGCATACGTGAAATATGAATGCCCTATCACTAACCAATCATAAGTTATGACCAATGTTTATGTTTTTAAAAAGTAGGTCAAACGTCAGGTTGAAGGTCACAAGTCAAAGATTATGAGATCGCTGGAAAGGTCGTGTGACATAGAATGCAAATGTGAAATATGAAAGCCCTATCACTTACCAATCGAAATATATGGCCAATGTTAAAGTTTTTAAAAAGGAGGTCAAACGTCAAGGTCAAGGTCACAAGGTCAAAAATTATGGTACCACTGGAAAGGTCCTGTGACAAGGAATACACATGTGAGATATGAAAGCCCTATCAGGTACCATTCAAAAGTTATGCCGAATGTCAAGGTTTTTGCGGACAGATAATCAAACAGACAAACACAGAAACAGACAGACAGACAGACCAAAAAATAGCCATCGGAAGAGATGGCAAATCCCCCGACCAAAAGCCAATATGGCCTTCAGAAGATTGTTCACCAATAGAAAGTGCACCAGAATTAAACCAGCAATATACGGACGGACGGACGGACGGACGGACGGGCGGACGGACGGACGCCAGGCTGATCGCTATATCCCCCCAACCTATTCGGTCGGGGGATAAAAAACTATATGCCCCCGAATCTTTCATTCCGGGGGCATACAAATTGTGATATTTTGTAATTTCTGCTCAAAATATAGAGGCGTTTCTAACGTGTGCACACAATCTATATTTCGGAGCCGAAATAACAAAAATAAGTTTAACCTTGTAAACCCCACATTTACTTCATAAACGTGGGGTTCGAGGGGACGAATTTATAAAGGCGTGTTTTCGTGATGCTTTAAAATTTCGCAGAGGAAGAAATTGAAAATTGCTCTACGATCTACGACCGCCAAACATTCCTTCAACACCAGCTGTGACAAGACTTGAATCATCATACAAATGCAAAGCATCACCAAAACACGCCTGTACAAATACGTTGTAAATTTTACAACTGAAAAATGAATTTTTTCAGATGAAAAAATGTGATATTTTTTCTTAAATCTTCTCAAAACATAGATCGTGGATACTCGTTAGAACCGCCTCGCCGAGGCGGTTCTAACGAGTACCCACAATCTATGTTTTTGAGCAGAAATAAGAAAAATAATGTATTCCCCTGCAAACCCCAGTTTTCCTGTATAAAAGTGGGGTTCAAGGGGGTTAAAATTATATAGGCGTGTTTTCGTTATGGATAGACAAGAAACCGCGAAAGACCAACCGCCTTGGGCCTGTCAGCAGCAAAACCACCGAGGGGAGTAAACTCCGAATTTAATGAATATTCAAACCACGCCCTAAATTCCAGCAAATATGCATAATAACGATAACAAGTTGATACGCCTTGAGGAATACTAGCCTATATTTTACCCGACTAAATGTCTCTTCCTTGCAGTGCTCCAGTAGTCTCACATATATATGTTGATTTTACCGCCCTATTAAAAAGCCCTCTTAGTTTGTTGGGCGGCAGGGCTTGAGACCTCGTATGATTTCAGTTTCGGGTAAGAGTCCCGCAAAGTTGGAAGCAGCGTCTCCAAAGTGACCCACTAGGGTTGTCGGGGACGTATAACCTCAATTCAGGCAAACACACTAATTTTGCCGAACACCGGTTTTGTTTAAACAGTTTTTATGTTGATTAATTCATATATAAAAGGAATACAAGAGCACAGGCATACATAGTTTGAAAATAAGCATTCATGTTTTTTTTTAATCATATAATATCGAACTAGTTCAGTGAGTTAAGCCGCACAGATGTAATTATTTGCCATGTAAAACTCATCATTCAGTACACAAACAAGCCTATACAAATACATTTCCACCTTTATCGCCGAAGATATGAAAATTTTATGATGAAAAATTGTGATATTTCTATTAATTCTGCTCAAAATATCGATTGTCGGCATTCATTAGAGCCGCCTCATCGAGGCGGTTCTTACAAGTACCCACAATCTTTATTTTAGAAAAATAAGATATACCCCTGAAAACCCTCTTTTTACTATTATGAAAGTGGGGTTCAAGGGTCCAAAATTATATAGGCGTGTTTTCGTGATGTGTTTATGAAGAAAGGAGGAAAGAAAGAAACGAAATGCTGAGTATAGCGAGTTAAATAGCAGTGAAGGCAATGATCAGGAATTGATTCAGTTAACCCTTGCCTCCCATTAGAGATACCAACGGGAAAACAACACACGGATGGAATAACTAGACCTTAATGGAAACATCGATAGCGGAAAGCCAAAAGGACAGTTACTTTCCCACAAAATTGTCAATTGGCTATCCAAAACAAAAAGATATATGCGATGCACACGCTCAAAGACAAAAATATAAAAACTGAAAGGACAGAAGAACCGCCTTGGAACGGTCAGTGAAAAGAAATTCACTGGGTGGCTGTAGTCGATTTTAGTCGGTCGCAATCCTCGCCCTTACTTCCTTCGAGATTTAGACAAAAAATTTGTTCAGTCCGCATGAAGGCTTCCTAACTCATCAGTGCATCATCTCCGAGAACACAAGCACAGAGAGATGAAACAACGGTGTGGCAAGAAACAACTGAAATGCTGGAGCAAAAGAAAACCAACAGTAAGACTCCGATGGGCCTAATCAGAGACAGAGCGTCAGGTACCAACCAACATTATTTTAGGAAGCCTATACACTGGAACCGTCCTAGAATCTGAGACCTGGCCCACCTGCGTGCAATTCAAGAGGGAAGCAAGGTTATCAACTGTGGATTAACTGCCATGCCATTATGTCGTGTAGCATTTATGTTGTACCCAATCCTTTTATATCGAAGAATAGTTTTACGAACTTGGGTACTGAAATCATTGCAAGTATATATTGTTTCTGAATTTATATACTAAGTCATCATAAAATTCGGGCTTCGATAAACCTTGTTGCAGAAGAGGTATAAGGTTTAAAATTTAACTAGAAATTAGATCGAAATGACGTCTATAACATTTAGAATAGGATTTGGGTAGTTTATGATACCCGGATAACCCTAATTAACCCATTTCAGACTGGAAACCCCTAAAGGGGCAGAACTCGGCGTCTGATCAGGGCCTCCACTGTTTGCTAAAATTTCAGTCATTTTCCAAATAGAATTTGATGAAAACACAACACCCCTCATTTTGAAATGGACTCCGCCTATATATAAGGAGGAACATTCAATTTGGTACAAAACGGGTTAAGAAGTAAAGCAGTTAAAAATGTATTACGAGTGTATATAGAAGTCAAGTCCATGACTCTGGTAAATCGAATTAATTGCGAAATATAAACGCCATAGGATGCCGCACGAGGAACATCACGATCCAAGAAAGGAAAACTTACAATCTCAAAATCATAATCATCGCTTTCATCATAAATTTTGCAAGAAACAGACCCCGATGTCAGACCTTGACACAGGCTTTGCCTATGTCACAAAAATTACACACGAAATTCCTTGCCTTCGTCAAGAGCCTGACAAAAGTTATTGCATACAGGTTGTCTACTTGATTAACTCTGTGGTCACCGGAAAATGCCTGACTAAAATGGCATTATTATGTGATTTTCTAAGACAAAATTGTGAACATGTTTGTGAAGTGATTTTTCGAATGTTTACTGATAGAGCTGATTAAGGCAATATGCCTATTAATTTCTATATTAGTTTTGCCATCTTTCTTGCGGATAGGACAGACGTTAGATCTTATCCATATATCAGGTACTTTTGCAAGTAAAAGATATGTGTTGAAAAGTTCAGTAAGGACTGGTGAAATACATGTACTTTCAGCAATTTCTTTTATTTATCTATTATTTATGAAGACAGGAACACTAGCTGCGGCTATTTGGAATGATTTAACCCTTATCTTGCTGGATATTTAACTTAGTCGCACCCATTTTTGATTTTCAGCCAATCAGATTACACAATATAATGAGTTTGTTCAAATTCACAAACTGACTGACAAACAGTGTAGATCCTGATCAGATGGCTTCTGATCTGGATCTACACTGTTTGCAAAGATAGGGGTCATTGTGAACAGCAAGAAAAGGGTTAAGTAAGATTTCATCGGGTCAGGGAAATATGTAGATTGTACCTAATAACGGTTTTGATGCGGAATTTCAGGGCCAGGTAAGGACCGGTACCGTTGGAAATCGTATCATAACTCTGGAAAGAGATGGTTCAACTGGCAGGGTGAAACTGACGATAAGCATAGACAAAACAATCGTCAGAACTATTATGTATATGGGCATAACAGACTGATAAAGACACACCGAGAAACGACAAGACTTGATGGAAACGTGTTCAGTTACATCTAATCTTTAGCTATGATAATGTTTTCTGGATAAATATGACAAAAAACACCTCAAAGTTTATTCTCTTGCGCTGCACCAAGCGAGATCTTCAAGAATGTGTGCCTAGCAAATATGTTCTATAAAAGGGTTATCCTTTGGAAGCAAGGAATACACCACAGAAGTGAAAAATATAGAGTGTACATGTTTTCTGGGCCAGACTAGCTAGTTTCGGCCAATTAGACCTCATCAGTGACCCTCGGATATTTTCAAAATTTCACAATGGAATCAATGATCCCAAAGGACAAGAAAATATAATCTACACTATGATGTATGGCAGGGAGACGTTTTACCACCGCCACACATTTGCAAAGACTGGTCAGATCTGATCCATCACGAAAACACGCCTATATAATTTTGACCCCCTTGAACCCCATTTTTATACAGTAAAACTGGGGTTTACAGGGGTAAACCATATTTTTCTTATTTCTGCTCTAAAATTTAGATTGTGGGTACTCGTTAGAACCGCCTCCATGAGGCGGTTTTAATGAGTACACAAAATTTATATTTTGAGCAGAAATAAGAAAAATATCACACTTTTTCATCATAAAATTTGCTTTTTTTTTTCGACGGTAAAGTTTACAATGTATTTGTATAGGCTGTTTTCGTAACGTGATCAGATTCGGTGTGCGCTATATTGACGTGCCTTCACCTGCGATTGCTCATAGGGACGGCTGTATTATGACGAATTGAGTACATATGCTTATTTATCATGTCAACAAGTCCATGAAATGAAGATCTTGTAAACCCCACTTTATATATTGAAAACTGGGGTTTGCATGGGTAAACTTTATATTTCTTATTACGCCCCAAGACATTGGTTGTGGTTATTCGTTAGAACCGCGTCATTTAAGCGTTCTAACGAGCACCTACAACCTACTATGTTATAAGCAGAAATAAGAAAATAAGAGAAATATCACATATTTTTCAACAGAAAATTAACGGTTTTGGAGATTTGAAACAACGCATTGTTGTGCATGGGTGTGTAACCGAAATGTAAGTATTAGCTGATCGCGTATACTCGAAGACTCATCTTTTTATGCCCCCGGGAGAGATTCTCGGGGGCATATGGTTTTTGCCTTGTCTGTCTGTTTGTTTATTTGTCTGTCCGTCCGTCAAAAAAATTTTACCCGGCATAAAAATTGGCTCCCACGGGGGGCATTGTTCGCTTACAGGGACAGCCCTTGTTTTTTTTTTTTTTGTTTTTTTTTTTTTCGTTTTTCGTTTTGCAGCCTCGGCGTTACATCATCTCTGATACGAGATTTCACCAGCAGCTTAGTCTGCTTGTGGAATTTCAAAGACAAAGTAGACCGGCCTGCCTATTCGCACATAAACATAAGTCATCCTTGTTCAATCGTGTGGAATATCGGCAGTTGATTTCTGTGAAGCGCAATGAACTATGACACATTTCGCCTAACATGTCAAAGTGTCGGATTGTTTCCACAGCTGCTAGTGCGGAGCGGTCAAGCAAGGATTTACGCCTAGAATAAAAAATATTGCCAGTAGACCGAATGTTTTCGTAAAATCTCGGGAATTCTGTATACTTTATACCGTACGGAACCCGTGAAGGGACATTTCTGTTCCAGTATCTAGTAGAACAGAATTTAAAACAATAAAATTAGCGTGGAGTGGAAAACAAAACAAATGTCGTTTAAACGATATAATATGTCGTTCAAACGACATATTTCTTGTTTTCTTTTCCACTCTGAAAAAGTAGGGTGGAATTTAAAACAATAAACTTAGAATGGAACAGAAAACGAAAATATGTCGTTTTTCTTTTTTCTGTTCCACTCTGAAAAAATAGCGTGGAATTTAAAACAATAAAATTAGAATGGAACAGAAAACGAAAATATGTCGTTTTCCATTCCACTCTGAAAAAGTAGCGTGGAATTTAAAACAATAAAGATGTCGTTTTATCGACATAATTTTGGCCTTTTCATTGGTTAAAGATGTCGTTTTATCAACATTATATGTCGTTAAAACGATATAATCCTAGCCTTTCATTGGCGAGTGTGTCGCGTCTGGAAATATCCGCCATGATAACCGTGTGATACGACCAACCAATGAAAGGCTAGGATTATATCGTTTAAACGACATATATTTTGTTTTCCACTCCACCCTAATTTTATTGTTTTAAATTCTGTTCTGCTAGATACTGGAACAGAAATGTCCCTTCCCGGGTTCCGTAATACCGGCAGTAAATGTAGCAGTTTAAGATTAACCTACATCACGAAAACACGCTGATATAATTTTGACCCCCTTTTACCACATTTTATATAGTCAAACTGCGGTTTACAAGGGTATACATTATATTTTTTTCTTATTTCTGCTCTAAAATAAAGATTGTGGTACTCGTTAGAACCGCCTTGATGAGGCGGTTCTAACGAGTACCCACAATTTATATTTTGCACAGTTTTGTACCTAATTCAGCACCCAATTTTTGCTTCCCTTTTTAATTGCACGCCGGTGGGTCAGGCCTCAAATTATATGACGGTTCCAACGTAAAGGCTTATTGAGAATTAGAGAGATCTAATTCAAGGTAATGTTGGTTGGTGCCTGATGCTCTGTCTCTGGTGTGGCCCATCGGAGTATAACTGTTGGTTTTCTTTTGCTCCAGCATTTCAGTGGTTTCTTGCTGTCGAGTTAACACCGTTGTCTCACCTCTGTGATTGTTTGATTATTTGTGTTCACGGAGTGTTTAGTGACGTCGCGTAACGTGCTGTGACGTCAACCTAAACGACGGCGCAAACGAGGTCGTAATCAACCAGTGCATTTATCAAACACGCGATTATATTCGATTTTGGGTCGGGACACCAGGGTCAGAACATAAATTTCCATCCCATGGTAAAATCACGGATTTCCTTGTCTGGTGTGCATAGACAGCATGTTCTTCTAAACAGCCTCCACGCAACAGAGATGGAGCAAGCCATTGGATCACATAGACAGTAGTATATCCGAAGTTTATGATAATACCACTATGGTCAACAATACTATGGAACAGATCGATGCCACAGTAGTAGACGGGCTTAACAAGGACAAAATGTTGAGGCACGTTGCGTTATGTATCCACCGCGATGTACCGAATATCTTCTATAGGAAACATGTAATGTGTCATGCAAATCTGAGTACAGAGATAGGTATACGTAAGACAATTTATGTAAAAAATGACATAAACCCAGTAGCTAATGAACTTGTTAAATTTTCTGTAAAAAGAAGTGAGTGAGTGTTTGAGTTTTACATCTCACAAACAGCTAAGGTCATACGGAGACGGGAACTCGGTTTATAGACTCATCCAAAAGTCTGGAGAAGCCCGGGATCTATCCTGCGTCCCCTGGTTTACAAGACGGGTAACATAACCACTACACTACGGAGGCTTCATTCTGCGCATAGAAGCAACTGGAATTAAGATAAAGCTTAGGCGCAATGATTGGCTCTTCCTCATAGCCATATATCGCAGTCCTAACTTCCAACAAAGAGAGCTAGAGTTACGATAAGGAATGACTACCTAAGGCAAGTCACAGACTGATAACAGGGAATTTTAATATGAGAGATATGAGAGATTTGATACTGAGACATCAAATGTTAACAAAAAATACACTGACATCATTGAAACCTAATTTTTAGAAGTGGTTAGAGATATTTTATATATAAACACGTTAGAGAGAGAAAACCAGCAAGATTAAATTTTGGACTTGATCTTCATGAATGTTGAAAATACGATTGATAATATCCATTAATGTCCACCACTGGGTAAAATTGATCATACATCTATACAGTTCCGCTTATTTTTTTTAAATAAATATATTTCAATATGTTCTATAAAAGGGTTATCCTTTGGAAGTAAGGAATACACTACAGAACTGAAAAATATGAAGTGCGCATGCCTTCTGGGCCAGACTAATCTTTACACCAAGTTAACTAGGAGTCGACTACATTCAGACTACATTTGGACCCTAGAGTTGACTACAAGTTCACTCCCTAGTTAACTATAGTTCACTAGGGAGTTAACATGGGGTTAACTAATCCTTTGTCCTGTCATCAAACTCTTATCTGAGATTTGATTTGCATTTAATTTCATAACTGAAAATTAAGATATGCATTGTTTTTACTATCAAATGAGTAATTAATTAAATGTACATTTAATTTCCTACATTAAGACCACATTTTTGGCTGACCAGATGTGGTCTTAATAATAGATTGTCTTAATAACAGATAAAAAATATCTAAAAATGTTTTGGGGCAAGAATGGGAAACCTTTCACAAATTTCATAAGATGAAATACAAATCATTTAAAAAAAAATTCAGTTGATTTATATTTTATGCGCATGTTTTTTATAAAGCGAATTCCTTTTACTTTGCTTTCTTTTTAATACATTTACACATCTACTCTGTTATCTATCTATTTCTCTATAATAGGTCAAGCATTTTTTCCGGTTACTCCAGTTTTCGTCCAGCTCTAATTAACAATTAAAATAAAACATCTGTATGACATACAGTTTGTGGGCGGTATCACGACTCCCCGAAATCACCGAAATCACCCCGAAATCACCGAAATCACCACAGAAATAACCGAAATCACCACTGAAATAACAGAAATCACCATTGTGGAATTAATATATGGACATGTATAGTGTATTTAACTTACAAACATTATTTTTATTGTCAATGATGACTTTTGGGTACCTTTTCAGCCAAAAACACTTAAAATTGTACGCTCGGGATTTCTTCCGAAATCTTGCGAAATCACCTGTCATTAATGCACTATTCTAGGGGCATATATACTGTTTATTACTGAATATTAGTCTTGTATTCATTCTAAGGTGAGGATATAATGTGCCAGGTTGAATTCAATAAAGAATGTCCATTTTCAGCACAGAAGCATTTTGTTGGTGTGTGTATTGGTATTACCTCAGAAGGGTCCCGAAATCACCCCGAAATCACCGAAATCACAACAGAAATAACCGAAATCACCACTGAAACAACAGAAATCACCATTGTGGAATTAATATATGGACATGTATAGTGTATTTAGCTTACAAACATTATTTTTATTGTCAATGATGACTTTTGGGTACCTTTTCAGCCAAAAACACTTAAAATCATTCTATGTGGCGAGAGCAAGAGCATCACGAAAACACGCCTATATAAATTTGACTCATTTAAACCCCTTATATAATAAAACTGGGGTTTGGCAGGGGTAAACAATAGTTTCCTTAGGTTGTGGGTACTCGTTAGAACCGCATATTTGTAGAGGAGTGTTTTCGAGATTTGGTTAAACTGTTTATCTATTGCCCATAAGGTTGTATAAATAAAGGTACAAAATAAATATCTTTTGTTATTCGTTTGTTTTATTTGTGGTTTAATGTCCCAGTCAACAGTGTATAGGTCATTTTGGAACCGGTAAACCGCTATTCCTACGAGTAAAATATGCACATAACGAAGACTCAGACCAGCCTGTCCACTGGCGCATTTTGAAATCGCGCCTATTCGAGTAAACACAGAACGCGTTTGTTTTGTTTCTTTTCAAGTTTCACGGCCCAGTCAACAAAATTTAGGTCATTTTGAGCCGGTCAATTTGTGTATCGATACTTGTAAGCCGTTAATGTATCGGTTTACCTATCGACTCTTTTCTTGGGTATGCCCCCGGATGTAGGGTTATCTGTAAGCTGTTAACCAGCAGTGGAATTTCTCGCCCCAGTCAACACTATTTAGGTCATTTTTGAGCCGGCCAGTTTAGCAATCTACACTTTTCCTGGACAGGCTTATCCGTTAGCTGGTTACCAGTACAGTGCACATTCTTTCGCAAGAAACTGGCAAGCAGTGGAAGGGAGAGATTGGCCGTACAAAAAGATTTCATAATCAGTAGTGTTTTCGGTGATTTCAGTGGTGATTTCGGTTATTTCTGTGGTGATTTCGGTGGTGATTTCGGTGATTTCGGTGATTTCGGTGGTGATTTCGGTGATTTCGGGGAATCGTGTTACCCGTTTGTGGGTGCTTGTTAGAACTGCCTCAACGAGAACCCACAACATGTCTTGGAGCAGAAATAAGAAACAGTATAAACCTCTCTAAACCCCATTTTTCTGCATATAAAGTGGGTTTTATGGGGTGTTCACTTGTTAACATAATGAATCGCCTAGAAATAAGTGAAATCATCTTGAGGGGGCCGTAACCTTAAAAAATAGTTGGCAATGATGAATGTCATGAATTAACCCTTAAGATGCCAAGAAATGTTTAAACAATGCCGTCTCTTTATGTTGTCTGCTGCACCTTCTTGGAGGCAAAACAGAGTGGACCCTGATCATACAGCTCCTGGAGGAGCAGTCTGATCTGGGTCCACACTGTTTGTAAAAATGAATTTCAAAGTTAACAGCAGACGACAAAGCAGACGATAATTGTTGTGATTGGCTTCTTATATGTTAATCCTGTTAAATCTACAGGTAAGTGTAGCTACAGGTTAGTGTACCGGTAAGTTTATTGTTAAACAAACATGGGACATGTGCTGCATATTATCATCTTTCACTCATTAATAAATTGCCTTGAGTAATATTACTCTGGTGTTTTATTTCAACGAAGGGCATATTGGTGTATATAGAATCTTATTTACTGTGCTTGAAAACAAAATTCTGATACATAACGATAACACATGCAATCTTTTATATCTTCAAAATGGCTACTTTTCTGGTGAAAATCGGTGATATTTTTCTTATTTATACTGCAAACATAGGTTGTAGGCACTCGTTTGAACCGCCTCCGCGAGGCGGTTCTAACGAGTACCCACAACATATCTCGTGGAACAGAACTAAGAAAAAAAATAATGTATACCCCCGTAAACCCCAAATTTCTCTATATAAAGTTGAATTTAGGGGTGTTCATTTCAGGTGATGAATTCAGGAGATATAAAACCCACACTACCTACACACTGTAATAAAAGTTCCTATCTCATTACAAAAGAAAATGCCTTTATAATTCTGACCCCTCAAACCCCAAACTGGGTTTTACGTGGATAAACCTTTTTTTTTTCATATTTCTGCTTAAAAACATAGATTGTGGGTACTCGTTACAACCCCCTTAATGAGGCGGTTCTGTCGAGTACCCACAATCTATATTTTGTGCAGAAATAGGACAAATATCTTTTGTTTTATCTGAAAACATTTTTTTTTTTCGTGTGTTAAATTTACAAATTATTTGAACAGTGATTCTATATTTTATCAACCATCTTTTCTATATTCTGTATTTCGGGATTTCTCCACATTGGTTCAGAATCAGAATCAGAATTGTTACTGGTGACACGTCAAATGACATTCATACACCAGGACCTGTGATATGGGAAGTTAGTCCCTAGCTCTAACCAAAGATGTAAACTTAGCTACACAATCCTCAGCACCTTCAGCCGTCAAAATAATAGAATCGGAAAGGGCATTCCAAAGAATCGGGAAGGGCATTCCAAACTGTGAAACTGTGTATCTGTTTTCTAGAATTTCTAAAATATTTTCAGAGCCAAAATGTTTTCTAATGTGAATATAGAAGGACTAAGCATGCCCAGGTTAAGTGTCATTTCATCTCAATGTCTGGTAAAAGCCCAATAAAATTGGAAGCAGCGTCTCCAAAATGACATAAATAGTGTGGACGGGGACGCGAGATCTCAAGTAAAAAAAAAAAAGAAAAAAAAACGTGATCTGATTCTTCACTGTCCACGCATAAGTTTTTACAGTATTAAGTTGTATTAAGTTATGTGCCCAAGCTTGTGATATTCGGTATTACCTTTCTTTAACCCATATATGACAGTGGAATCTTCTACTTTATAAGTTTGGAGTGGGCCATTTCAAAATGACACAAATAGTGTTGACGGGGCATCCGATCTGATCCGAACTTTGGAATGGTCCATTTCAAAATGACATAAATAGTTTTGACGGGGCATCCGATCTGATCCGAACTTTTTGCCGCTGTCCCACAAATGGGACGCTTGGCATATATGGGTTAAATGTGGAAATGAGAAATAAAACGCAGCTGTTTATTGGCCCCTTATGTGGGAATAGACAATGTCTGTAGGATCCCTGTTATTTAAATTATCCTTACTCTGCTGAACATGAAACAATGTAAATCCAGATCAGATGACCATCTGATCTGGATCTACACTGTCATTCAGTTTGCGAATTTTAAATGAATGCAATATTGGAAGTAATTTGTGTGGACTCTAATCCGTCTGATCAGGTCCCACATTGTTTGCAAAATTGACTTTCAAAGTTACAAGCAGACAATAAAGCAGACAAAATTGCTGTGATTGATATCTTATGGGTTAATTAATCAGAAGGATAATGAAAAACTGCATCTGGAATTGTCATTTGTTTATGTTGTCTGCTACTCTTCTGGTAAACTTTTCAAAACATATTTTCAAACTTTTCAAACATATTTATGCGTATAGTCAATCAGTGTGGATCCTGATCAGACTTCTCCAAGAGGAGCAGTCTGATTAGGTTCCATATTGTTTGAAAAATTGAAAATTTGACATTTTTAAAATTACCAGCAGATGGTTCAAAACAGGCTGTGGGTACTCGTTAGAACTGACTCAATGAGGCGGTTCTTTCAAATTCCTACTTCCTTTTTTAGAAGCCGAAATAAAAAAAAATATATGTGATAATTGCCAGTTTAAAGTTATGAACAGGTTGTGGATGCTTATTAGAGCTGTCTCAATGAGGCGATTCTAATAAGTTCCCACTTAATAATGTTTGAAGCAGAAATAAAAAAGACAAACTAGTCAACTGCCCATAGCCATGTTAAAGTCATACACAGGTTGTGGGTACTCATTAGAACTGTCTAAATGATGCGATTCTAACAAGTTCCCACTTATTCATTTTTCTTTATATTTCCGCCCAAAAACATAGATTGTGGGTACGCGTTAGAACCGCCTCACTGACGTGGTTATAACGAGTTCCCACAATGTATGTTTTGGCCAGAAATATAGAAATGAAAATCAGATTTATTATCTGATTTTTTGTCTATTTTTAGGTGGTAAAATTTTCAATATATTTGAATAGGTGTGTTTTCTTAGTGATGTAATGATAAAAATATTTTCTATGGCAAACGAAGATTCTAAGTTTATCTGCTTTGCTAGATCTCAATCAAAATTATAATACTCCAGGATATCATATATCACAAACCATTTCTCTTATCACCTACCAATAAATGACCACTTGAACCTCAGGGGATTAAGGCTGTTAAGGTGATGGTATTCATCTGATAAAATCAGATAATGACTTCTGATAAGAAGGGTTTAATCATTATAATCCACTTATGGATTACTTATGAATTTTGTTATTGGTCCTTAAACATATAAATACATAGTATATTTTGTTCTTGAAAAACAAAATAAATAAATAAATAATGTCAATGTCACATCTACTACTTCCACCACTACTACTAATAGCAATAGTCACATAAAGATTTCTACTCAATTGAGATAAACATAAAAAAATAACAAAACATTACTACCACTACTACTACTAATATTAATAATAATAATAACAACAGTAAATAAACCTGTGAATATTACTGCTACTACTACTATTACTTATAATAATAATAATAATAATAATAATAACTAAAACCAATAGTAACATAAATATTTCTACTTCATTGAAATAAATAATGAAATAAAAACTACTGCAATTACTAATTACAGCCCAGCATGCCAGAGGTTTAAAATTAGACACTGCAGTACCAGACTGAAATATTTATCCTAGTAAAGGTATACACATCTGTTCATTTTGGGCAATTGGCAAACAGTACAGGCCCAGGTCAGACGCCACAGAAAGGGGCGTCTGATCAGGGCCTACACTGTTTGCAAAATGTTAAGCCATTTTCAGAATGGAGTTTGAGGGGGCACAAGCTGTCACCCCTAAACTTAGAGGTGGACTCGGGCTATATGTAGGGAGAAAGATTCATTTGGTACAAACCCTTTTTGTACCAAATGGAATCTTCCTCCTTATTTGTACCAGGGGTCCATTTCAAGGTTTAGGGGTATCGGGGTGTGTTTTCATCAAGGTTTATTTGGGGAATTACTGAACTTTTAGCAAACAGTGGAGGCCCTGATCAGGCGCCGCATTCTGCGGCGTCTGATCTGGGCCTGCACTGTTTGCAAAAGTGAAATTTTCATGAATGAATATTCAGTTGCCATATGCTTAGGCAATTAGTGAGGCTTATCAGTGTGAACCTGAGATTTATTGAAGTTCATTTTGAAAATAAACCGAGCTGTTGTTCTGAAGAGGCTAAAATGTCCATACCTGGATTTTCTGGGCACTTAAATCCAGGAGTATAACATGAAATCCATTAACCCTTATCCCGACAAATCCTAACTTTGCAAACAGCATATATCCTGATCAGATGGTTTATGAAGAAGCCATCTGGTCAGGTTTTGTTTGTTTGATTTGAGGTTTAACGTCCCCGTCAACACTGTAAAAGTCAATTTGGAGACGTTGCTTCCAATTTTGTGGGACTTGTACCCGACATTGCGATGAAATGACTTCTCAAGCCCTGTCGCCCAATGAAACCAATAGGGTTTATTAGCATGGACGGTCCGCCTCGCACCGCAGTTCCTGGACCGGCTTAGAACCTCTAAGCGGTTTACCAGTACTAGTGTGCGGGCGGGATTCAGCTCTGCGTGGAAGCATCATGCAGCCCATATATTTATTCAAGCCCCTATGGGCGGGGGCTGTTTCATCTGGTCAGGATCTACACTGTTTTTCATCCAATTTGTGAATTGAATGAATACATAACATTTAACGATTTGAATGGTTGAATCCAGAAATGGGTGTGGTAAAATTAATATATTCAGCGGGATAAAGGCTATCAATGATCATTTTGAAATTATGGGATATAACCTGTCATTCTTCATTTTTTTGCCATGCCATTTGCAACAGCATGATGAAAATAAATAAATAAATAAAATAAACAGATAACAAATTAAGTTACATTTTCATTCAGCTGTTCTAATCCATATATGTACTACTGTATAACTGTTAAGACTTCTAGTCAACTAGGAGTTAACTAAAGTTAACCCCCTAGTTAACAAAAGCGGGAAATGGAGTTGACTAGGAGTTAACTCCATGTCTGAATGTAGTTGACTTGGAGTCAACTAGGGTGTCAAGAATCGTCTGAATGGTACTGTAGTTTCGGCCGATTAGGCCTCATCAGTGACCTTCAAATATTTTCAAAATTCCACAATGGAATCAACCATCCCAAAGGACAAGAAAATATAAACTACACTATGGTGTAGGACAGTGAGATTTTTTAAGGCGGCCACACATTCCCACATATCAGCTGTAGTGACATTAAATATGTTCTGTAAAAGGGTTATCTAATTGGATAAATTTAACTTCTTTAAAGGAGAATTCTGATAAAATTAGAATCTAATGGAATCAATGGAAAGCTTAACCCAATAAATCAACCATAAAGCAAAGGAAAACATACCGTTGCGTAAAGCTTCCATTTTAAAATTTGATACTCCTTGGATCACAAGTACTAGCCTCGGCGCAACAAAGAAAAAAAACACACAAAGTGGAAAATATATCAGTATTGTATTGTTTTTGTTTGAAAAGAGGTTTAACGTCCCCGTCAACACTGTAAATGTCATTTTGGAGACGTTGCTTCCAATTTTGTTGGACTTTTACACGTCATTGGGATGAAACGACATCTCAAGCCCTGCCGCCCAATGAAACCAATAGGGTTTATAAGTATGGACGGTCCGACACTCGCACCGCTTTGCCTGGGCAGGCTTAGTAAAAATTCAATGCATTGCTATCCTGCTGCTGATCATATTATTACTGGCAATTTAAAAATTATTCCTGATTCTAGGATACGCAATATAATTTCTAAAGGACCGAATATCGATTTCCTTCTAAAATTGATTTCAATAAATGTAGCGATGAAATTGCTGCTGCCTTGAATGAATTTGGTAATCGATGGTGTAAACGAGAGTATGTTGAGCATAAAGCTCTAAAAGAATGGAAACTTAGCACTCTGAAATTAGTGGACAAACGCATTTCTTTTTATTCGCAAAATACGAACTTAGTACCATCCAAAAATAAGGCGTCTTTACGTCACCTTAAACTATGTATTCAAGAATTTCATAGGAAATTTGTTTTGGCACCAACTGATAAGGCCGCTTACAATGTGGTCGTTGTTTGACGGTTTTACAATGTTAACACTCTTCAGCAAGAACTTGGTGGTACTAAGGCTATGAACTTCAACCTTCAGCTGTAGAGAGGGCTTACGTTGATGACCACATTTGTAATTCAGCCACCAAATTTGCTGTCTGTGTAACAGAAGGCCAAAGCAAGCACGGTTTATTGGAAATTCAAGCTCTTGTACCACCACTGAACTCTCCAAATTAGTAACTTCATGTTTTACTTCCATCAAAAAACTTGCGATAATATGTTGCGACAAAGTCTTCGAAAGATCAGGTAGAAATCTGTTTTGGTCTATAAAAATATTCTGATGAAGTTTTAAATAAAATAAAATCCAGGCGTATTCGTGCTAAAAGTCTGTCTACTTATGATTTTTCCACACTTTATACTATACTTCCTCATAATCTTATGAAAGAAAAACTTAATGATTTAATTGAATGGACATTTAATAGGGAAGACTCCCTCTATCTTGCATGTGATGTAAGAAATGTCTTTTTCACTTCTGAAGAGCATAAACATTTTACTTTATGATCATGTCAGAAAGTGTGTGAAGCTCTCACCTTTCTACTTGACAATATTTACATAAGATTTGGTACTAAGTTATTTAGACAAGTTGTGGGTATTCCGATGGGTACTAACTGCGCACCACGTGTTGCTGATCTGTTTTTTTTTTTTTTTGTTATGAGAGAGGCTTCATGATGTCCCTTTCTGCTGAAAACCAGTCTGAAATCGTTGAAGCTTTTAGCATCACTTCTAGACATTTGGATGATTTATTAAATATTGATAATTTCGATGGGTTGATCAGTCAAAGTTACCCCCCACCCCGAAATTCAGTTTTATTAAGTAAATTCTTCTGATACCGATACCCCGTTTTTGGATTTACATTTGTCTATTGTAGATGGGGTTGTTTCTTGCAAAATTTAGGATAAACGCGATGATTTTGATTTTGAGATTATAAATTTTCCTTTTATGGATGGTGATGTTCTTCGTGCACCATCCTATGGCATTTATATTTCCTATTTAATTCGATTTGCCAGAGTGTGTAGTCATGTAACTGACTTCAACACACGTAATAAATTGTTAACGACTAAACTTCTTAACCAGGGTTATCGGTACCATACGCAAAGCCTTTTCAAAATTTTAAGGACGTCATTCTGATTCATAATTCAATATTTGACTTAAATCTCTTTTGCAACAAGGTCTATCGGAAACCGAATTTCATGGTGACTTAGTATATAAATTCAGAAAAATATACAACCGCAATAACTTCAGCATCCACTTTCGTAAAATGATTCTTCGATATCAAAGATTGGGTACAACATAAATGTTATACGGCAGACTGCATGCATGGTAGTTAACCCAATCACGGTTGACAACTTTGCTTCCGTCTTTAATTGCACGCCAATGGGTCAGGCCTCAGATTCTATGGCGGTTCCAGCGTAAAGGCTTACTGAGAAGTAGAGCGATCTAATTCAATGTAACGTAGGTTGGTGCCTGATACACTGTCTCTGGCTGGGCCCATCGGAGTCTAACTGTTTTCTTTTGCTCCGTTATTTCAGTGGTTTCTTGCTGTCGAGTCCTCACCGTTGTTTCATCTCTGTGAATGTTTGATTTTTTTTTGTGTTCACTGAGCTTTTGCACTGGTTAGTGAGGAGGCCTTCATGCTGACTGAACAAATTATTTGTCTTAATCGGGACGGAAGCAAGGGCGGAGGTTGTGGCCGCGTAAACTCGATTTAAACTCCTCCTCCGAACCCCCCGCCCCCATTGGAATTCGTTTCCGCTGACCGTTCCAAGGCGGTTCTTCTGTCGCGGTTTATTTTTGTTATGGTTTGTCTTTGTGTGTTTGTGTCGCTTATATTCTATTGACCATTTTGTGGGATTGTAATTGTCCTTTTGGCTTTCCGCTGTTGATGTTTCCATTGGGGTCTGTTGTTTCATGTTTGTGTTTCTTTCCCTTTGGTGTCTCTGAAGGGAGCTGTGGGTTAATTGTATCGATTCCTGATTATTGCCTCCACTTCTATTTTATTCCCCTATCCAGCATACAGACAATGGCAACTGGACATCAGGATTACATTGTTTATAAAGACCATGTAAATGAAGTAAAATAATTCCCTTAATAACTAGAAACAAAATGTCACCGAGGAAAGGCAACAATCTACGAACGCAGTTGTCTCAAGACATCTATTGAAAGTGGCACAGAGGCAAACACAAAAACAGACGAAACATGATACAACGGACCCTAATGGAAACATCAATAGCAGAAAGCCAAAAGGACAGTTACTTTCCCACAAAATGGCCAATTGGCTATCCAAAACAAAAAAAAATACAAGCGATACAAACAATCAAAAATAAACCGCAACAGAAGAACCGCCTTTGAACCGTCAATGAAACGAATTCCACTGGGCGTCTTAAATCGATTTTACGTGGCCACAATTCTCGCCCTTACTTCAGCCGCGAGTCGTATGCCTCTGCGACAGCCAGGAAAGACTATTATTATTTAAAGAAAATTGCAAACTCTAATTTTTTTTGACAGGTTCGACACACCCTTTTAACCCACATATAGAAGTAGTAACTGCACTTGTAAATTATAAAGGCGTATACTGTTTATTTGTACGATCCCTTCATAGAAAAAAATAGCTCTGACACCACATCTGATATCGGTATAATTCTTTTTAATCACTGTTGAAGCACATCGCGCTAGTGGCTCCCCGTTCCTGGTGAGACTCTATCTAGTCATTCGAATGTAAGGTGTGTAGAAATTGCATATCTATTTATAAAGTGCATCGCATGGATTTGAATATTTATTATTTCACCTGACAATCATCGTCCATCGAGTTCCAAAGCCCGCCGTGGCTATGTTCCAGGCGTTGGCTTCCAGGCTGGCAGGGGTTGGCTTCCAGCTGTTCCTCTCCTTTGCCACAATGTTGGCCGCGTGGTTTTCGCCAAATGCTACGTCTGCTATGGACTCATCGCTCAGACGAGACGCAGACCTCCCGGGGTCAGTTGTGGGCCTCTTGCGTCCTAAAGGCGCGACCGTCCAGGAGCACGAACTGGTCGACCGAGAGCTGATGGTCTTCGCCGCCCAGCAGCCACACCGCTAATGGCTCACCACGAGTGACCTCTCGGATGGCGTGTCAAACGTCGCCTTCATAGAAACCGACCTCCCTGCACTGCGGGAAATGGAGGTTTTTTGGACCAGGCGTGGCCGTTGTGGCATATGGGCTCGATGGACCGGTGGCCGCCATTTTCACCCCTACCATACTTCTGACTGTTGTAAATGTCCTCGCCCGAAAATGTCCTTCAGAACAACCGCCCTCTTGAGGATCTACTCCAGCTCTGCGACGTCGTCCACCGCAGCACCAGTCTCGTGGACCTTCTCTCCCCAATCCTGTAGTTTCCTGCGCCTTGTAGGCGCCAGAAAACGTCCTCTTATTGCTCCTTCGAAATGCTCAACAACTCTTTAGGCCATACAGTTGAGGTCGCCATTTTTCAACGGAGCTAGGTTGGCAGGATCCGAGCCTCTGATGAGGTAGAGGCCGTACGCAACAGCCGTGACGGGGTAGGCGTTCTGATGAGCTCACCGGTGAGCTCACCGGGTTTGGTGTCCCGAATGAACTATACGATGGCTTGTCCCTTCTTTCACATTCCCGCAAGAACTTGAGTTAAAGAAGGAAAGCGCCCTATGGAAGGCTGGCGAGAAGCCGCGCCGCCCTTTCGTCTGTCATGCGGGCGTCCAGGGCCAGTCGCCCGGCTCTGGCATGCATGTCAACAGCGATCCGGACGTCGCCAGAGTCATGCCGGTCCTCCTTTCCACCTGGGTGTCATCTTCAGCAAGAAAAAAAAATGTTGCAAAAAAAAAAAAACAACAGCATTGCTCGCCTGGAAAATTTCCTTGAGGACACATGCGTAGGTACGGGTAATGTAATTTTGGAAAAAGTGTGTATCATCATACCAAATATGAACCAAGTCCATAAAAAATAAATTATTAACTTTGTGACATTGGGTTTTGGGTTTTACGGCCCTTTTAAGATCAGTTCTCTTTTTTTTCGAGACACTCATTACTGGATCATTAGTTTGATTTGAGATTTAACGTCCCCGTCAACACTTTAAAGGTCATTTTGGAGACGTTACTTCCAATTTTGTTGGACTTTCACCCGAAATTGAGATGAAATAACATCTCAAGCCCTGTCGCCCAATGAAACCAATAGGGTGTATAAGCATGGATGGTCAGCCATTTTGCCTGGGCCGGCATAGATCCTCTAAGCGGTTTACCAGTACTTGTGTGCGGTCGGTTTCAGCCATCATGCAGCCCATCTATTTCTTCAAGCCTCGATGGGCGGGGGCCGCATTACTGAATCAAATATGGGCAAAACCTAAACAGAGTAGCCGGAGACACGACCTATATCTACCATCATACCAAATTCGAACTAAATCTATTATAGTGGTTTGGAAATGTGAGCTGTTATTAAAAACGTTGACATTAAAAATTCTGAGCCCGTGACCTTGACCCTGAGGTCATTGGCATGAGCGCGGGTATGTTTAAAAGATTGAGTCCGTGACCTTGACCTTGGTCATGGCCATGGTCGCGGGTATGCCGAATAAAACTTGAGATGCGTATCTATCATCATACGAAATATCACCCAAATCCATTATACGATTTTAAAAGTTTCCATGACTTTCCATCGGAGTCTAACTGTTGGTATTATATTGCTCCGGCATTTCAGTGCTTTCTGGCTATAGAGCCCTCACGGTTGTTTCATCTCTGTCGTTGTTTGATTTTTTGTATTCACGGAGATGTTGCACTAATGAGTGAGGAGGTCTTCATGCGGACTGAACAAATTATTTGTCTAAATCGCGACAGAAGTAAGGGTGAGGATTGCCGCCACGTAAAATCGATTCAAGTCCCCAAGTGGAATTCGTTTTACTGACCGTTCCAAGGCGGTTCTTCTGTCACGGTTTATTTTTGGTATGGTTTGTCTTTGAGTGTTTGTATCGCTTACATTATTTTGTTTTGGATAGCCAATTGGCCATTTTGTGAGAAAATAACTGTCATTGTGGCTTTCCGCTATTGATGTTTTCATTAGGGTCTGTTGTTTCATGTTTGTGTTTCTTTCCCTTTCTCTGATGGGTTAATTGTATCGATTCCTGATCATTGCCTTCAATTCTATATTGACCTAGAGGCGGTAGGCAAGGGCCAGTGTATTGTCGAATAAAATTTTTGACCTATATCTGTTATCACAGTTCTATCATATGGTCTGAAGTATAGGGCTTTTAAATTATAGGGTACTTCCAGATACAATGTATTAACATGAGGTTACAGGATCTTGTACGTACATCCCATACGGAAGGACGCACGTTCATGTGCGTACGCTCGTATGTACGAAAACCTTCACGGAATCATGACGATGGTGGACGGGTGGGGGATCATAGTCTTGCGTACTGTCATTTCGCCTTTGTACGTGTATAATTTTGCAGGCGATTGCATAATTGTGTATAAATGTATGTAGCTATAAAACTTTGTTTCATGTCAGATTCTTTGAAATTTAAAATCAGTTAATATGCTGTAAGATCTATGTTGCAAATGACCTGAATTTATTTATCATTGAAAGCAAAATCCGCTGGACGACCTGACAGACGAACAGTTAATGAATAAATATTTGCTACAAATCATTGCCTACAACAAACCGGAGCTGAAAACTGGTATACGTTGAAAACGAACCCTTACAGAGGCTACTTTATTTAAAATAATTTTGCGGTATCCTTACTAAACATTGTCATTTATCCTGCATTACTAAATTTGTTAAATTAATTTCAAAATTGAAAATGTAATGAAATGCTCAGCGTAGTCTCGCATAATTTCACTTTCCTCAACTTATATTATAAATTCACATGCACTAATGGAAGAGCCCCCCCCCCCCCCCCCCATTACCTGACACGTGTGCTTGTAACAACTTTAAATTAACGCTATTCTGACGTCACGGCGTTCAAAAACAGACCAACTCGCCAGTGGTAAAGTGGGAAGGTGGTCTAGATAATCAATATCTGTATCTTACGATAATGAAATGAAAACACAAGTATGAAACATAGAATCAACGTTGATTCAACGTTGTTTGTACTGAATATACATCTAGGTCCACTGAAACAATAATTTTAAAACGTGTCACCTACTTTACACGGCTATTTCAAGACGGCACGTGATCACGCATGCAACAATTAGTGGCCCTGTTTAAGAGCATATTCAAAATTACGACTTATTTTAGTGAAACGTTTTAGCTAACAAACGAACACTCTGTGCTGTTTTGACGTACGCAGTTCTTTAAAAAGTGCGCACGAACAATTTAAGATTAATCGTGCGATGTTTATTGATGAAACTGGTCCCAATTATATTTATGAGCCTTGTCGCGGAGAAGGGTTTGAAACTGAGCTTTATTATGTAATTGACGAATGACCAGATAGCGCAAAGGCGCAGTCTGATCAATTGCCTCTTGCTTGAGCTAATGCGATGAGCACGAATTTGACGGGTGTTGTACTCAGTTAAAGTTAGCATAAAACTGATTTCAGTAGTGCTCAGTAAATTTTCAAGCACTGGGCTCTGATAAGTTTTGGTTCAGTCAAGCCGAGTTTGGCTACACGGTTATTGTCGCATGCACACACCAGCCTGTTTGTCTTTAGCGCATGCGCGATAACAGTATATGCATTAACATGTATTTATGGATTTATGATGTAGTGTTTGCGTTTTGTGAACCGTATTGTAGATGTTTGTTATTAATTCTAGTATATGTAGATGCTATGACCCGTGCTCACTGCTCTATGTGAGCAGGCACATCCATTGACGACAAACCGCTTCGCCGTAGTGCTCCACAGAGGCTGGAAAAGCCAAATTAAAGATCACCGTCGTCTGGACCATTCTATCGAATATGAAAAGCAGTTAATTTCGAGCCTCACAAACCAGGGGCCAGTTTCATCAATAAACATCGTACGATTAATCTTAAATTGTTCGTACGCACGTTTTAAAATACTGCTTACGTCAGTTTCATCAAAACATCGCAAAGTGTTCGTACGAGCTAAATTTGCGTTTCACTAAAATAAGTCGTTATTTTGAATATGCGCTTAAACAGGGCCACTTATTGTCACATGAGTGATCACGTGCCGTCTTGAAATAGCAGTGTAAAGTAGATAACACGTTTTAAAATTATTGTTACAGTGGGCCTAGATGTATATTCAGTACAAACAACGTTGAATCAACGTTGATTCTATGTTGTTTCAAACTAGTGTTTCCATTTCTTTATCCCCTTCCAACTTTACCACTGGCGAGTTGATCTGTTTCGAGGACGTTGTAACGTCAGACTAGCGTTGATTCAGTGGCGTTTAATGAGCCTTTTAGAAGCACGTTTGTCGCCCCGCCCATTCGGGCTTGAAGAAATAGATGGGCTGCATGATGCTTCCATGCAGAGCTGAAACCGACCGACACACGCGTACTGGTAAACCGCTAGGAGGATCTAAGCTTGTCCAGGCAAAGCGGTGCGCGTCGGACCATCCATGCATATAAATCCTATTGGTTTCATTGGGCAACAGGGCTTGAGATGTCATTTCATCTAAATGTCGGGTAAAAGTCCCACAAAATTGGAAGCAACGTCTCAAAAATGACCTTTACAGTGTTGACGGGGACGTTAAACTAAAACAAATCAAACAAAATAAGCACGGTTGTCATTAAATGCGGATGGGGGTTGGGGGGAAGGGGGGGGGGGCTCCATGAGTGCACGTGTCTTGTCGAGTTTATAATATTAGTTGAGGAAAAGGGATAACATGTGAGTCTTTGTTGAGCATTTTCTAGCCTTTTCTCGCTCATTTTAATAATGCAGGAGCATGAATACAAAAATGAAACTTTATCGTATGAACTTAAAATACAGTTTATACACGATTTTAACACGAAACGGCAATACATGACGTTGTTCAATAAGGATGCCGCATATAACGTTACGTGACGTAGCTTCTGTAAATGTTCGTATTTACGTGTACCGTATGTCAGTATTCAGCTCCGGTTTGTTGTTGACAATGGTCTGTATCAAATATTTATCCATTGAATTTTCCAGCACACTGTATACAATCGCCTGCAAAATTATACACTTACATAGGCAAAAACACAGTTCGCATGATCCCCCCGCCATCGGCTTGATGCCGTGAAGGTTTTCGTACATACGAGCGTACACACATGTATGTATGTCCTTCCTTACGTCAAGGTCACATGCGGTCACTTAGGATTTTGAATGGAAAAGACAGGGTTTTCTGGTTCTGTGACAGCTTATGACATCATAGTTGATATTTGCAATCAGCTTAATAATCCTGGGGCCATAAGATTAATTAGTTTTTATTTTTTTCTTAAACTACTGGGCTAACTGATACCAAATTACATATACTGCATCAGTCTGGTCGAGAAATCCAAGTTTGTTAGAGGGATCTGTGTGATCGGCACACCAATGAACGGCCAAAAGGGATTTTAAATTCTGCATCTTAGGAAATACAAGACCTTGGTGTGCAGCATTTTGGACTCTAGCCCTAATATGGTTCAAAGCTGTCTATAATGTATGCGACGACAACAAAAGAAAACAATGGTTGATTTGAAAATAATTTGGCATCAATGGTCCTGGGATTGGCCTTTTTTAAACCATTATGGCCTGTTAAAATAAATGTCCACCACGGGTGTGTGTGTGTGGGAGGGGGGGGGGGGGGTATTTTATGCCCACTTGAGCTCTGGTGAGCGTAGTTTCCCATCGGCCGCTTGTTCACAATTTTGTGTTCAGGGAAAAGTCGCGTAAACTTGATGGCAAGCGTAAACCATATCTAATTGGCGTTGTCATGATACAGCAGCCACAGTTTTCTGCTTTACTGATTGCGCTTGTTTGGTTATCTTTTGTTACTTACCTTCATAAACAATTAATTGGTGACCAGTGGTAGTTTGGTATGAAGTTACCATGACAGCAATACCTCTGAAAGACGACAATTTTCAGTGAAGATTACAGCGCGGCCCTATTTCAGTTTTGTTTTTTTCAAAGGGTTGGTAGATTTTTGTTCAGTATTTCATAATTGAAGGAAAGTCGTGTTTTGATGAGTTTACGCCTCTGAACAATCAAGCCTCCTTTTGACTGAAGGTGTACGAAATTTTACTGCGAACAAAAAAAAAATATTTAGTATTTGGTGGATTGATTTTACTTAAATGTTTTAGAGGTTTATTGTTTTGGTTTTTAACATTAATTTGCTGCAAAAAAAGATACTGTACTAGATTTAAATATCGGCATCTAATTCTCCAGCGGATTTGATATACTTCAGCTTATTTGCTGATTGATTGACTCTGGTTTTGGTCGATCTATTGGCAAACATGCGCAATTGAGGTCGCCAAGTTACATGCAGATGCAGGAAAGTTCAGGCGAGGGTTGGTGTTGAACCCAATGTTCCCACCCTTCTTGACAAAGGTGAAGAGAAGAAGCTTGATTTACGTAGGAATCGTAACATTTAATATGCCAAACATCGTCCCTGTTCACTGTACAAAATATCTGACATATAAGGTTTCAACCTCAAGTAAATTAACCCGCCCGCCTAGTTCCTTTCATATGTACGAACGCATGTCCGCCAGAACGTTTGACGGTAAGTGTCTGATGCTCTGTCGGAGGTAGGGTTAACCGGAGCCTAACTGTTTGGTTTCCTTTGCTGCAGAATTCTAGCTATTTCATGCCGTCGAGTCCTCATCGTTGATTCATCTCTTCAGTCGTTTGATTTTCTGTTCTCGGAGATGTTGCACTGATGAGCTAGAACTCCATCATGTAGAGTGAAAAACGTATCGGTTTTAATCACGACAATCAAGGGCGAGTAGTGTGACCATCTAAAATCTATTAAAGTGTCCAACCCCACCTCGGCCCCCGTAAAACTTCTTACTGACCCCGTCGTCGATCCTTTTTGTGTTTTATTATGTTCATTGTTAGTCCTTAAGATGTATGTAATGCTAATGCCTTTTTTATTTTGGATAGCCGTTCGGTCAAGTGGGGAGATAACTGTCATTCTGGCTTTCCATCCATGACGTTTTCATTTTGGTGTTTTGAATGGGAGGTGCGAGATATTTTGTATAGATTCCTGATCATTGCATACACTCTGTTTTTCAAATGTGATAACTCCTGATGGCTTGTTATAGAAGGCCTTTTTGGCCAATCTATATGGGACAATTGGGGTGGTTGGGTGAGGCAAAGGTGACGTGTATCTTGCGTCAATAGGGCGTCAAGCTGATAGTGGCTTACAGCTGGACAAGACCTGCTGTTCTTCCAGCAGTTAAGGGTAGATGGGGAAAACTGTTATTTCTTCTGTTTCTGCTTTTCCATTTGCCCATTTCTCCTCTGCCCCTTACTTTCATCTGCTCAACTATCTCTTCTGTCGCTTTTCTCCCTTTCTCTGGAGAGACGACACACATGACCAACAAGGGGTGACGTGTCTTTAAACCTAAAACAATCAATATATGGGACAACTGTCAGAAAAAGGAAATAATAAAGGAGACGAAGAACAGATTAATCAGTGTGTGACAAGAGACACAGGATGATTAAGAGATAATGGTGAATAGAGGGACAAGACTATCGGAGGCAGGTCGCCCAACAAAATGGTAGAAAGTAAGTGCAGGTGACATCTTAAGATGCACGTTTACAGATTATATCACAACTCAGGGAAAGGGGAATATAGAAGAATGTTTAAGGAATGGCTTTACGTTACATTAAACCTCGGGTACAATTTATTTTTAGTCGTGCGACTTAACAGAAAATAAGGTACCCAGTAAGATTTCAAGTGGCCAGTAACATTTACGTGTTTAAAATATAATAATGTCGATGTTACTTGGGAAGCCTTCAGCACAAACCGGAAACTTTGGATACTTATTCTTGAAATATACAATGTATTCATTAAATGTTGATTGTTTCAAGTCACCAGTTTAGAGAATCACTTGCCAGTTTACCCGCTGACAAATATGCTTGGTGATGTATATTCCCCTCACTAAATATAAACCGGAAGGAAATGGCCATCAGTAATTTTTCAAAAATGTATCTATCGGTCCCTGTTATGATACATCTATGACCAGCCAGTAAAATAATTAAGTTTATTTTGGTTTTAATATAAATTTTTATCACGATCTGTGACACAACAGGAAAAAGTGGTACAATGGTCCATCAGTTTCGGAGTCCCTTGTTCATGCCCGGATTGAAACAGAGTCATCCAGTTTCATATGCACGTGCAAAATTAACCGTCCTTCATACTGACAGAAAAGAAATTGTTTCAAAAAGTACTAAAAATTATTTAGCGCGAAAATAGTGTAAAATTTACCAAAATTTTGGGGTCAAATTTCAATGGTCAAAATTTATGGTAACACCGGATGTAATTACGTCATATCATAAATTTTGGTGTTTTCGAGTATTGACAAATATTTTGGCTGATGCAATAAATCAACATTCATATGTAAGCGCAAGCTACACATAACTAAATTCAATCCAACTATACCATCCGCATGGGGGTGGATGTAAACTCATAGAATTTTCAACCCCTTTTCCCCACCAGATTTGCTAAATAATCACATGTCATATAGGTTAGGCTCCTATCTCAAGGAAACGGCACGAATAAAGCGTGAGAATTTTGGGTGCATTAAATTTTTCGAAATCTGGTCTCAAATCCCGGACTAATAAATTAATAATGGATTTGGTTCATATTTGGTTAGATGATAGATAAACGTCTAGTTTTATTCAGCATTCCCGCGCCCATGCCCATGACCTCAAGCTCAAGGTCACGGACTCAGAATTTTCGATGTCAACGTTTTAAATAAGAGCTCTAATTTCTCAACCCATATAATGGATTTAGGTCGTATTTTGTATGATGAAAGATACAGGTGGTTTCTCCGGCTAATCCGTTCAGTTTTCGCCCACATCTGATTAACGATCAGTTCGGAACAAAAGAAATAATCAAACCAAAATCCAACGTCAATGTCACAGACTTAGTAACTTATTTTTTATGAATTTGGTTCATATTTGGTATGATGATACAAACTTTTTCCAAGATTTAAACGCCTCAAGGACAGTTTTCCAGGCGAGCAATGCCGTCTTCTTAAATTTTGGAACTTGCTTTATTTTCTTGGCGAGGATGGTCCCTGGGCGGGGGCATCTCTGACGTATTGACAATTCTAGTTTTATGTGTCGGTTTGAGGTACTACGAGTCTTCATCTGAACCAAAAGTCTAATCGCAGATTGTGGGTAATCGTTAGAACTACATGTACCTGAACGCGTCCGTTCTTTTGTTTGTTTGTATTGCGGTTTCAAGTCCCCGACAACCGTTGGTACATGTATTTAGGTCATTTTGAAGACGCTGCTTCCAATTTCGTGGGGCTTTTACCAGACGTTGAGATGAAGTGACATCTTAAACCCTACCGATCAAAGAAACCGCTAGGGTTTGAAGAGGGGTCCGACTCGCACCACTTTTCTTGGGTAGGCTTTTGCATTCTAAGCGGTTAACCAGTAATCAAGTTTGGTCGATTTCAGCTCTGCGCGGAAGTACTATACAGGCCAATCTATTTCTCCAATCCCCGATGGGCGAAAGCGAGCGTCGGTTCTAGGTTACACCATGAAATATAGATTGTAGGTACTCGTAAGCACAACCACAACGAGGCACTTCTAACAAGTACCATCATAAAAAAACAACCGCAAACCCATACAAAAGTCTATACAAAGGTGTGTTTCGAGGGGTCTTCAATGCATGGGCTTGTTTAAGTAATGGGCGTGATCTGCGAAGGTAAGCGAAATGATATGGTATGTACTATACATTTAACAACGTTACTGCAGAGATATATGTAAGCGTAGGTTTCTTTAACAAATGCCGCCCGTTATCTTTTTGCAGATATGGCTGTGACATTTCCAACTTTTAAGACGAAAATTTCAATGTGCGATGTCTAAATTGTCATCTCAGAAATACGACAGAATGTGCGAACATCGCAGATCGCATTTGATGAAATAGGATTTTTGTCGTAAGAACTTCGTGCGATCTTTCTAAGACGAAAATACGTCGCAAATGCTTTGATGAGTCTAAGGTTCGATAACGGACTTCTCCAGACTTGTGCATGAGTTTTAAAACCGAGATCTCCATATGACCTTAGGTGTTGGTTATGACTTGAAGACCACAAACTCATCTATTTACGTGAATTATTTTATAAGTCCACCAATGGTCGAAGTCCTTAAGCCGGCGGTCCTTTTTTTTTTTTTTTTTTTTTTTTTGTTTGTTTGTTTGTTTGTTTCTTAACAACTCAACTTTGAGGTTGAGACACACTGATGAAGATTAAATATCAGAAAGGCCTCTGTGTCACTAAATTTGGTATAGTTACGCCTTAATTGCAACCACTGGGTCGGTATCTCTGCTGGTGGATGATTCGTTCGTCCCCGAGGGTATCATCAGCTCAGTATCAGTTCCTCAGTGCTGAGGTTGATACTGCGGTGTTGACGTCAGTACTCAGGTACTGATTTAAATAACTATATTATATCTTTAATTTTTGCAGCATGACATTCTAATTTTTCTCAAACTAAGACTGACTTGTCAGGTGAGACATGTATCTTAGCGGAATTGGTTGCCACTTTTTGTTATATTTTAAAATTTTGGAAGTCTCGCTACTTTGGACATCTCCTTCCTGATGCCCGGGACTTCCGTGGAGTGTGGGCCATGTTTGCTGATTTTGGCTCGGTTGGGGACGGCCATTAGTCCTGATGTAGGCGTCTCTTGCCTGATGCCTCCAGTTGACCTGTCTCATGATCTGCGTCGGTCGGTGTGTGCTCGGAGGGGGGATGTGCTGTGTTTGCCGGGGCTTGTTCATCATCCGTTTCGGTTTCAGAACTTTGGGGTTGAGACACACTGATGAAGATTAAATATCAGAAAGGTCTCTGTGACACTAAATTTGGTATAGTTACGCCTTACTTTCTATGTTATTTGTTTCTATGTGATTAGTTTTGCCTTCGCAACAGCGCCGTGAAATGATAAAGAAACAAATATTCTGTTAGTGTAGTGTTATTCGTTTAGTATTGTTTTGTTTGTTTGATTTGAGGTTTAACGTCCCCGTCAACACTGTAAAGGTGTCATTTTGGAGACGTTGCTTCCAATTTTGTGGGACTTTTAACCGACATTGAGATGAAATGACATCACAAGCCCTGCCGCCCAATGAAACCAATAGGGTTTATTAGCATGGACGGTCCCGCCTCGCACCGCGGTTCCTGGACAGGCTTAGGTCCTCTAAGCGGTTTACCGGTACTAGTGTGCTGGACGGATTCAGCTCTGCGTGGAAGCATCATGCAGCCCATATATTTCTTCAAGCCCCTATGGGCGGGGGCGATTTAGTATTGTTGTAGATAGTTAATGTTAATATTAATGTCTCGCATATGATATCTTCTTTGTGATTTGCCCAACGGTTGGCCGTGTACATGTCGGAGATCGCCCTTGGTCGTCTTGTCAGCATGTGGGTTTGCGGGGCGCCGGAATCCTACATGTAACAATTTTCCTACATAGGCTGTGATAGATCCTTAGCATTACGAAAACACGCCTATACAAACACATTGCAACCTTTATCATCGAAAAAAAAATGAAAATTTTAAGTGGAAAATGTGTGATATTTTTCTTATTTCTGCTCAAAATATAGATTGTGGGTACTAGTTAGAACCGCCACATTGAGGCGGTTCTAACGAGTACCCACAATCTATATTTTAGAGCAGAAAAAAGAAAAAATAGGTTTACCCCTGTAAACCCCAGTTTTACTGATGGAACTGCGGTTTCTAACTAGTATCCAGAATCTATGTGGTGGAATATATATGGGAAAAGAATAATGTATTCCCCTATTAAAAATAGAAGTAGAGGCAATGATCAGGAATCGATACAATCAACCGACCCAGTTTTCTCTATAAACATGATGTTTACAGAGGTGTTTACCATACACGGACTGCGTTAACATGAAGCGAACGGCAATTTTTATCACGCCGGGCGTTTTCATTATGCATATTTTTATTACGTTTTCATACGCAATATAGATACATTTTCCCATACTCTAATATAAGGTTTCAAAAGTAAACTTATACTCTGACAAAGGATTCAAAAGTAAACACATACTCTGATATAAGGTTTCAAAAGGTTGTCTAATGAATGTATATGGCTAAATACACGTGTTGTGAATGGTCAGTATCATTAACAGGACCGTTTCCACCCATCGGGGCATGGAGAAATAGACTTTGCTGCAGGGTGCTTCCGCGCAACCGACCGAACTAGGGTACTGGTAAACCACTTAGGTCTAAGCCTGCCCAGGCTGAGTGATGCGAATCGTCGGACCGTCCCCATGTATAAACCATAGCTGTTTCTTTTGGATGCAGGGCTTGAGATGTCGTTTCATCTCAATGTCGGGAAAAAGTCCAAAACTGGGATGCAGCGTCACCAATGTTGACGGGGACGTTAAACCTCAAAACAAACAAATAAAACATCAGAGAGTAATGAATACTTCTGTTTGAATAAACAAGAGTGGCGTTTTTATGAGTTTTTATGAGTATAACTTATTTTGCCTAGCTTTGCTCAACAGTATACAGTGGAAGTGCTCGTTAGACCCGCAATTATTCCTTTCTTATTGTTATTCTACAGTAACTTGTTGTAACTGGGGACATAAACCCGGAGGTTTTTTCTTGTTCTGACCATTTGCTTCCGATTTTGCGTGTGTGTGTGTGGGGGGGGGGGCTTTTTCTCGAAATTGAGCTGATATTCTGTAGTACCTGCTGTTGTTGTTGTAATAGATGCTTTTGTTTTTGCTGTTGTTGTTGAATTTGTTGTTGTTATTGTTATTTTTGTTGCTTAGGGACAGAGCATTGGTGTGCCTTCATACAGTGGAACTTCAATGGCTCGAACATCTTTGGACCATGAAAATCTGTTTGAGACAGGGGATAGTTCGAGCCACTGAGGGGTAATGCCAGGAGGCATAACGAGATACTTTTGGACATCTTATCGGTGCTCTTTGATGAAAATATATGCTGTGGGTACTCATTAGAATCGCCTCAATGAGGCGATTCTAATGAGTACATACAACATACATTTGCAAGATAAAAGACGAAAATCTCCAGAATTATCTCCAACTATTTCTTATGTAGAGCAATTTCCAGAGGACTCAAAACCGGATTCGACTCAGCCATGGTATACGAGCCATCGTTGTCCGAGCCATCGAAGTTATACTGTACTTGCTTTCTCTTACTTTCGTTCTAGATCAGATGAAGCCGCAGCTGTGCTTGCTTCTACTACTGACTGCCACTAACTATGTTTCACCGCTCGCGCGTACGGGCAGAACTGACCACTGGTTGCGAAAGAACGAAAACATTGCAGGGAAAAGAGCACAAGGTTGGCTTTTTGGGTCAGATATTCCAAACGCTTCGCGTCTGCTACTGCCCACGTGAATTTCGCTGACAATGCATTAAGCTGCGCCAATCTTGTGCAAAGATGATCATTTGCAAAACATGGATACGGCTCATACGCTTGGACATTGATAAAATGTACGCGGTGTCTGATAAGGGTCTATACCGTTTGCTTACCATACAACAATGTAAGCGTTAAACAGTTAATTCCCTGTTCAAGATCATTTGTACAACCAACGGGGGTGTTTGGAAAGTATAAATAGTGGGTGCGACTTGTAAATATAAGGTTAACCAGGTCAATACTAACTAGTAGAGTCCCTCACAGTATTCTCCTTTGACCTGTACGCACTTTTCGTTTTTAGCTCCACTGGCCGAAGGCCAGCGGGGCTATTGTCATGGCCCTGTGTCCGTCGTGCGTCCGTGCGTCCGTGATGTCGTACGTCCGTGCGTCCGTGCGTTAACTTTTTCTTTAAACATCTTCTCCTCCTAAACTACTGGGCCAATTGTAACCAAACTTCACAGGAATGTTCCTTACATAGTCCTCTTCTAAATTCCTTCAAAGAATTTTGTTACACCTAGAACTCTGGTTGCCATGGCAACAAAACCAAAAAAAAAAAAAAATCTTTAAAAATCTTCTCCTCCAAAACCACCTATTGGATTTCATTTTTATTTTGCATGACTGTTCCTTGGGTTGACCTCTTTCAGACTCTTTGAAGAAATTTTGATCCGACAAAAAACATGGCCGCCATGGGCGGGGCTTATTTTCCCTATTTAACATATAGTGTAATGCTAAAACATCTTCTCCTCCTAAACTATTGGGCCCAATGTAACCAAACTTCACAGGAATGTTCCTTACTTAGTCCTTTTCTAAATTCCTTCATAGAATTTTGTTACACCCAGAACTCTGGTTGCCATGGCAACAAAACAACACAGAATATTAAAAATCTTTAAAAATCTTCTCCTCCAAAACCACCTGTTGGATTTCATTTTTATTTTGCATGAATGTTCCTTGGGTGGACCCCTTTCAGATTCCTTGAAGAAATTTTGATCCGACAAAAAACATGGCCGCCATGGGCGGGGCTTATTTTCCCTATTTAACATACAGTCTAACCTGTCTTAGTGGCCACCTCTATTAAGCAAGCAACCTGTCTTAAGCAAGCAGATATTCAGTTCCTGAAAAAGGAAAATGCATTAAAATTCACCTGTGTTAAGCAAGCACCTGCCTTTAGCAAGCACTTTTTGAATATCCCAGAGGTGCTTGCTTAATACAGGTTGGACTGTATAGTGTAATGCTAAAACATCTTCTCCTCCTAAACTACTGGGCCAATTGTAACCAAACTTCACAGGAATGTTCCTTACTTAGTCCTCTTCTAAATTCCTTCAAAGAATTTTGTTACACCCAGAACTCTGGTTGCCATGGCAACAAAACCACACAAAAAATTAAAAATCTTTAAACATCTTCTCCTCCAAACCCACCTGTTGGATTTCATTATCCCCTAGCACAACATAGTTGTGAGGGGGGATATAGCATTTGTCCCGTAAGTACGTACGTAAGTACGTACTTTTGTCATCGCTCTAGCGCCACGTACGTACGTACTTTTGTCATCGCTCTGGCGCCACGTACATACGTACGTTCTTTTGTCATCGCTCTAGCCCCTACATTTCTTGACCGATTTTAATATAACTTCACACAAACGTTCCTTACGACAATATCTGGAGCAAGATCGACTTTCAAGTTCATGACCTCAAGGTCAAGGTCACTATGGCTATTTTTTGAAAAACTTTGTCATGGCTCTAGCGCCTACATTTCTCCCCCAATTTCAATATAACTTCAAACAAATCATCCTTATAAAAATATCTCGAGCGAGTTGGACTTTCAAGGTCATGACCTCAAGGTCAAGGTCACTGTGGCTATTTTTAGAAAAACATTGTCATCGCTCTAGCCCTTACATTTCTTCAACAAGTTCAACAAGTTGACCTTGAGGTCATGACCTTCACACCAATTATCCTTATAAAAATATCTTGAGCGAGTTCCACTTTCAAGGTCATGGCTTCAAGGTCAAGGTCACAGTGGCTATTTTTAGAAAAACTTTGTCATCGCTCTAGCTCCTACATTTCTTCACTGATTTCAATATAACTTCACACAAATGTTCCTTATGACAATATCTTGAGCGAGTTGGACTTTCAAGGTCATGACCTCAAGGTCAAGGTCACTGTGGCTATTTTTAGAAAAACATTTTCATCGCTCTAGCGCCTACATTTTTTCACCAATTTCAATATAACTTCACACAAATATTCCTTATAAAAATATCTCCAGCGAGTTCGACTTTCCAACTCATGGCCTCAAGGTCAGGGTCACTGTGGCTATTTTTAGAAAAAAACATTTTTCATCGCTCTATCGCCTATATTTCTTCACTGATTTCAATATAACTTCACACAAATGTTCCTTATGAGAATATATCAAGCGGGTTCGACTATCAATGTCAAGGCCTCAAGGTCAAGGTCAAGGTCACTGTGGCTATTTTTTAGAAAAACTTTGTCATCGCTCTAGCGTTTACATTTCTTCACCAATTTCAATATAACTTCATACAACTGTTCCTTATGACAATATCTCTAGCGAGTTCCACTTTCAAGGTCAAGGTCACTGTGTCTATTTTTAGAAAAACTTCGTCATCCCTCTAGCGCTTTCATTTCTTCATCGATTTCAATATAACTTCACACAAATGTTCCTTATGACAATATCTCACCATTTTGACTTTCAAGGTCAAGGTCGCTATGGCTATTTTTAGAAAACTTTGTTATCGCTCTAGCGCCTACATTTATTCACTGATTTCAATATAACTTCACACAAATGTTGCTTATGACAATACCTCGAACGAGTTTGAATTCAAGGTCAAGGTCACTGTGGCTATTTTTAGAAAAACTTTGTCATTGCTCTAGTGCTTACATTTTTTTCACCAATTTCAATATTACTTCACACAAATGTTCCTTATAACAATATCTCTAGTGAGTTCCACTTTCAAGGTCAAGGTCACTGTGGCTATTTTTAGAAAAACTTTGTCATGGCTCTAGCGCTTACATTTCTTCATCCATTTCAATATAACTTCACACAAATGTTCCTTATGACAATACCTCGAGCGAGTTTGACTTTCAAGGTCAAGGTCACTGTGGCTATTTTTAGAAAAACTTTGTCATTGCTCTAGTGACTACATTTTTTCACAAATTTCAATATAACTTCACACAAATGTTCCTTATGACAATATCTCGAGCTATTTAGACTTTCAAGGTCAAGGTCACTGTGGCTATTTTTAGAAAAACTTTGTCATCGCTCTAGCGCCTACATTTAATGATGGATTGAAATAGAACTTCACACAAATGTTTCTTATGATAATATCTCGACTTACTTCGACTTTCAAGGTCATGACCTCAAAGTCAAGGTCACTGTGGCTATCTTTAGAAAAACTTTGTCATCGCTCTACCGCCTACATTTATTAACAGATTTTAATATAACTTCACACAAAAGATGCTTATGATAATATCTTGAGCAAGATCTACTTTCGTGGTCATGGCCTCAAGTCAAGGTCACTATGGCTAGTTTTAGAGAAACGTCATCACTCTAGAATGTACATTTATTGGAGGATTTTTAAACAAACTTTACACAAATGTTGCATATGATAATATCTCAAGCAAGTTGGACTTTTGCCATTTCAGTGTTTTCCACACACGAAGTTGTCTAGTGCGAGGGGATTTGTATCGCATGCGATGCCTTGTTTTTATTTTGCATGAATGTTCCTTGGGTGGACCTCTTAGATTCTTTGAAGAAATTTTGATCCGACAAAAAACGTGGCCGCCATGGGCGGGGCTTATTTCTATTATTTAACATATAACGTAATGCTAAAAAATCATTTTCTGCAAAAGTACTTGTGGGATTTCATTGTAATTTGCATGAATTGTCCTTGGGTGGACTGTTGTCAGATTCCTTGAAAAAAATTTGATCTTACAAAAAAACATGGCCGCCATGGGCGAGGCTTATTTTCACTATATAACATATAGTGTAATGCTGAAAATATTTTCTGCAAAAGTTCTTGTTTTATTTCATAGTTATTTGGCATGCATGTTCCTTGGGTGGACCTCTGTCATATTCCTTGAAGAAATTTTGATCCGACATAAAACATGGCTGCAGTGGGCGGGGTTTATTTTCACTATATAACATGTAGTGTAATGTTAAAAAAGTCTTCTCTTCTTCAAATGTTCTTGTTTATTTATTTATTTATTTATTTAAAAGTACCTTCCTGTATCTGAATTAATCTCACCCAATTTTGCTGACTATCACATATCTATAGAGGTCCACCTAAAATTGTCATTCTAAAATTCAAAACATCAGAAATTTCACATGCCCATCACACTGGTGATAGAACTGATGTTTTCAATACAAACTCTATTTATACGACTTGATGTTTCAAAATAAATTCAAAATACTGAGGGAGATTGATTTATTAGACCTAATTATACTACAGTGTCAACAGTTCTCCAGATCCCTGAGGGTTAAAATGGCTTAGTTGAAAAGGGAGGCATACCGAATCCGACGGAGGAAAGGAAAAAATAAATAAATAAAGAAATAAAAACATAAATCTGTTCATTTTTAGCTCCTCTGGCCAAAGACCGGCGGGTCTTATGTTATATGTTATGGCCCTGTGTCTGTTGTGCGTCTGTGCGGTTGTGCATCCGTGTGTTAACTTTTTTCTTTAAACATTTCCTCCTTAACAACTTGGTCGATTGTAACCAAACTTCACAGGAATGTTTCTCACATAGTCCTCTTCTGAATTCCTTCAAAGAATTTTGTTACATGCAGAACAAAATGGCATCGAAAGCAAAAAAAAAATATTTAAAAATCTTCTCCTCCAAAACCGCTCAATGGATTTTATTCTTATTTTGCATGAATGTTCCTTGGGTAGACCTCTGTCAGATTCCTTGAAGAAATTCGGATCAGGCAAAAAACATGGCCACCATGGCCATGCCCCACATGACTGCCATGGCCATGCCCCTTGGCTCATTAGCATTCAAAGACTTATATGGGGAAAAGTTTTAAAAACCTTCTCCTCAAAACCGCTCAACGTAATGGATTTCATTCTTACTTTGCATGAATGTTCCTTGGGTGGACCTCTGTCAGATTCCTTGAAGCAATTTTGATCAGACAAAAAACATGGCCGCCATGGACACGCCCATTGGCTACTTAGCTTCCATAGACTCATAAAGGGATCTTTTTTTAGCTCACCAGAGCCGAAGGCTCCGGGGGAGCTTATAGGATATGCAGTTGTCCGTCGTCGTCGTCGTCGTCTGTCCTATGACGTCAACATTTTCAAAGGACATCTCCTCTGAAGCCAGTGGGCCGATTGGGCTCAAATTTTATCTGTAGCATCCTTGGGATCGGGGATTGAAAGTTTGTGTTTTTTATCAAAATCGGCTCATTAGTTTGGTTGCTATGGCAACTTGTAGTTTCCATAGACTTATAATGGGGAAAATTGAAAATGGCATTTACTGCCAAGCCTCTGCAGATATTTTGACAAAACTTACATAGAAATGTTCCTTAGGCAATGTACTATTTGTGTATGATTTTAGGCCTACTGCTCATTGCTATTGGTTGTCATGGAAACCAAAATAAAAAAAAATAGAAAAAAAAAATACTTCAAAAATCATCTCCTCAGAAACCGAATGCTCTATAAGGCTGAGAGTTTTTGGAAATATTCACCATATTTGCCTTTACAAGTTTTGTGTTTTTTTTATAAAATTTGGCTCTTTAGTTTGGTTGCTATGGCAACTTAGATTTTCCATAGACTTATAATGGGGAAAATTGAAAAATGGCATTTGCTGCCAAGTTATTGCAGATATTTTGACAAAACTTTTATAGAACTGTTCCTTGAGTAAATGTCTCTCAGCCATATGCTTTAATGCCAACATGGGGGTCCCCCAGGTTAAGCCGGGGCCATGCCCCGCCCCATCCACTTCATAAAAGGTCGTAAAACGCGGAAACCATCCAGATCCCCACCCCAAAACCATATATATTATTGTTCCTTATGATAAGATGCATTCAGTGACACCTACCTGGGGGTCCCCCAGTACAAGCCGGAGTCATGCCCCACCCCCTCCATTCCATAAAAGGCCAAAATATCTTGGAAACCTTACAGATCCCCACCCCTAAACCATATATATTCTTGTTCCTTATGAAAATATACATTCACTGACACCAACTTGGGGGTCTCCCGGGGTGCGCCTGTGCCTTGCCCTACCCCTTCTTCTTCACAAAAGGTCATATATCTCAGAAACCATTTAGATCCCCACCCCGAAACCATATATATTCTTGTTCCTTATGATAAGACGCATTCAGTGACACAAACCTGGGGGACCCCCGAGTTGTGCCGGGGTCATGCCCCACCCCCTCCATTTCTTAAAAGGCCCAATATCTTGGAAACCTTACAGATCCCCACCCCTAAACCCTATATATTCTTGTTCCTTATGAAGGGACTCATTCATTGACACCAATTTGGGGGTCTTCCTGGGTGCGCCGGGGCCTTGCCCCAACCCTCCACTTTACAAAAGGCCATCTATCTCAGAAACCATTCAGATCCCCTCCCCAAAACCTTATATATTCTTGTTTCTTATGATATGACGCATTCATTGACACTAACCTGGGGGTCCCCCAGGATGTGCCGGAGTCGTGCCCCACCCCTTCATTTCATTAAAGACCCAATATCTTGGAAACACCTCCACCGCTTAAGAAGCCTTATAACTCCGGTATACAGATCCCCACTGCTACACCATATATATTCTTATTCCTTATGATAAGACGCATTTAGTGATTCCAGCCAGAGCTCCATTGGGTCCCTGCCCTACACCCTCTACTTAATAAAAGGCCTAATGTTTTAGATATTGAGTCCAGATGGATGCTCATTTGGATATAGGGGTTCATTTGGGAGACTTTATATTTGGTAGATTAAAATCATATCATGTTAAAATACATGGCTGTCATTGGGCAGTGCCCACCTGAGCTCTGGTGAGCATAGTGGCCCATGGGCCTCTTGTTTTTTTTTAATCTTCTCCTCCAAAACTGCTAAATGGATTTCGTTCTTAATTTTCATGAATGTTCCTTGTGTCTACCATTGTCAGATTCATTGAAGAAATTTTGATCAGACAAAAACATGGCCGCCATGGCCACCACCTTTGGCTCATTAGCTTCCATAGACCAATAAACGGAAAAACTTCTTCTCTGAAACCATAAAGCCTAAAGCTAAGACATTTACATGTAGTATGTAGCAAAGTTATGTGGTCACCTACTAAGTCCTGCGAACTATGACTCTTGAGTCCAAATTGGCAACGCCCCGGTGCTTAGTAGCTCCCATAGACTAATAATGACAAAATCTTGAACTTTTTCTCCTCTGAAACCATAAGGCCAAGAGTTTAGTATGTAGCAACTTGAAGTATTCATCTGCAAAAATCCTGCCAACTATGCCCCTGGGGTCCAAATTGGCCACACCCTGAGGCCCATAAGCTCCCATAGACTTAAACTGGGAAAAACTGACAAAAATCTTCTCTGAAACCATCAGTGCCCAGAGCTTAGATATTAAGTATGCAGCAACGTCAAGTGGTCACTCAAATAAATCCTGCCAACAATGCCCCTGGGGTAAAAAATTGGTCACGCCCAGAGGCATATTAGTTCCCATAGACTTATAATAGGAAAAACTTAAAAAAAGTCTTCTTCTCTGAAACCATAAGGCCCAGAGCTTTAGATATTTAGAACGGAGCAATGCCAAATGGTCACTCACATAAATCCTGCCAACCATGGCTCTGGGGTCAAAAAATATAGAATGGACATTCCTTGGGTGGATCACTTGTTTCTTTTTTACCCATTGCATGCGGGAAAACCCTAAATGGGTACCTTGGCAAACAGTGCTGGCCCAGATCAGACCCCACAGAACACCATGTCTGATCAGGGCCTGCACTATTTGCTAACAGAATTTTCCATCAAAAATAGAAAAAAAATAGGCCTGACACCCCTTATATGACAAATGGACTGGTCCAACATATAGCAATAGAAGAGTCCACTAGTATACCATTGGTTAATGTAATAAATATGACAATTGTCTGAAGTTAGCCGGTGGAGCGACAGGCCCTCTTGGGCCTCTTGTTTTTTTTTTGTTTTTTTTTTTTTTGTTTTGTTTTTAGTCACTCAAAAATGCGAAGTCTTTCAAAACAACGTCCTAGCAGACATGTTTTATTATATGGGTTGAGCCAGAAACCACAGGGAGAAAGGTAGAGACTGTATGGAGGATGTGGTAAAGGTTTAATGGTCAACTCTCTAAAATAATCGATCAGCGCGGATGGTCCCTGTGCAGGATCGTTATTACGAAGAATATAAAGACCACGCATCATGCGCGTGGTCGCTTTGCAACATAGTGAACAGCACAGGGTGATAGCAGAAATATTTTTTTCTTTACAAGATAATCCCATGACACTCTTATTTTCAGGTACAAGGACTCGGGCTACAATTCCATCGCAGTGAAAACTATATCATACATGGAACGTCGGGGAGGCTTATTTCTCCGCACGATTTAATGTCTTTCGCCATTTTCACCTACCCAAACTTCATGTTTTTTTTTTATTATTATTTTTTTTTATTTGTTTTTTGTTTTTATTTTCAATCGGGTTAAAATATAGCCACGTTTCAACTCCATTTACCTTTTCTCTATGGCCCCTGCCCATCGGGACTTGACGAAATAGATTGGCGGCATGATGCTTCCACGCAGAGCTGAAACCGACACGCACACGAATACTGTTAAGCCGCTTAGAGGATCTAAGCCTACCCAGGCGAAGCGCTGGGAGTCGGACCGTCAATGCTTATAAACCCTATCGGTTTCATTGGACGACAGGGCTTGAGATGTAATTTCATCTCAATGTCGGGTAAAAGTTCCATAAAATTGGAAGCAACATCTCCAGAATGACATATACAGTGTTGAGGGGGGGGGGGCGTTAAACGTCAAATCAAACCTTTCGTCTGAGTCTCCAGGGATCCGCATCCTATATTTAGGCCTTTACTACCCCTTTTCCCTTTTGTTCAGGTGGCAAAAGATGGAAGATCCACCTAGCACAAACTTTCTTTTAAAAGCTTAAACGTTTCGTTCAGTATATAAAATAGGCCGACGAGTCCATGCCATATAATCTCCTATCTCTTCCACAGTGTACCGCGTAACGTCTTATATTGTCGTTTTCACAATCTCGATGTTGTTCTGACACTGCTGAAAGCGATCGACCCGGCCGCGGCTCATCTTTTAGCGGAGTTTGTTCGCCTCTGAAAAGTAGCATCCATTTGCAAACTGTTGGATACGATAGTGCATTTTCACCACAAACTTTATCCAAATCGGCTCGGTCTCCAATGGCGACATGTCTACCACCAATCGGTGATGCTGTCGTTTAGAATTTCCCTCCCGGAGGAAGATATGGAACTTCCAAAGTTGTACTGGATTCCTAAGCTTCACAAGAATCCGTACAAGTAGAGATATATTGCGGGTCCAGCTAAGTGCTCAACCAAGCCTCTTTCACAGATCCTAACACGAATCCTTACTGCAGTTAAAGATGGCCTTCAGAAATATTGTGACACTGCATATGTCACGCGTGGTGTGAATCAGATGTGGATCTTGAAAAACTCCTAAGAGCTTCTAGAACATCTTCAGTCGCAGTCTTTTCTCTCCGTAAACAGCATAAAATATTTCGATTTCTCAACACTCTACACAACTATACCTCATGATAAATTGAAATCTAAACTCAAGGAACTCATAAATCAATGTTTTTCCACAAGAATTGTAACCGTCGCTACCAGTATGTTGTCCTTGGCTACAAAGACACAAACTTCGTTCGAGATCACTCTGATGCACCACAAAAGTACACTGATGCAGATGTCATAAGGATGTTGGAATATCCAATTGACAATATTTTCGTGGAATTCAGTGGCCTTTTATTTCAGCAAACAATTGGCATACCAATAGTTACTAATTGTGCATCGTTGCTTGCCGACTTGTTCTTGTACTCGTATTAGGCGGATTTTGAACAAGGTCTCCTCAAAGCAGGCAAGAAACGCTTTGCACAACAATTCAATTTCACCTACAGATATATAGATGATTTATTGTCTCTAAAAAATAATAATTCGCAGAGTACTTGGGGACTCTTCTATCCACGTGAACTTGAAATTAAGGAAACAACAGAGACTGTAACCTCCTCCTCATACTTGGATTGTTATCTCTATATTGACAACGGGAAGCTTACTACTAGGTTGTACGATAAACGAGATGACTTCAATTTTACCATTGTTAACTTTCCTTTCCTGAGCAGTAATATCCTGTCTGCACCAGCATATGGAGTTTACGTTTCACAGTTAATCCGTTATGCTAGAGCCTGTTCCAAGTATCAGGACTTTATGGAACTTGGGAAGGTGCTCACTACCAGGTTGTTATGCCAGGGGTATCAAAAAACAAACTGGTATCAACACTAAAGCTGTTCTATGGGACCACCATGATCTTGTTGATCCGTACAATGTGGCCATTTCCAGAATTATTTCTGATATGTTTGCCAATGGAAAGCCATAGGAAGACTTTCAAAATCTCGGACATACCCTTCTCGGCATTTACACATTTTCTTCGTTCGGGTCGATGGGCATGGTTGGCGAAGCTTGCTTACCAAGTAATGCTTACTATCCGCGGACGCCTGATTACACTCTTCTGGAGTCCATGTCTGTTGATCTGAACATTGATAGTTGCCATTTTGTCTATGGACTAATGACTTTGGATTAACACTTTGGTACTACGACCTAAACTACTAGCAATGCGCGCACTTTGCAGTACAACCTCTGTTCTTCTAATATAAGATTGCAATATTCAGCCATTGTTTCGCCTAGTTTCAAAGACATGGTCATTTACAATGACTATATAGCGCCCTCCATGTATAAACTGCTGCAAAATTTAATTCGATCAAGTGATTTAATGTTAGATTTTTCATGCAAGTTTGCAAACAATGGACGAAACCTTCGAAACTATAATATACGCAATGCGGTTACAATTAATACTTAAATTGCCCTCGTAGTCTGAGAGAAAATATATTCCTCATTATTGTCAGTGCTTCAAAAGCTTGCAGATAGCAGATGTCCATAGATTTAAACGCCACAAATTTTTTTTGTCTTCTTAACCACATTTTCCTAAATCTGTGTTATCGTTTGTCTTTGAGCATCGCCATAGCCTGTTATCTTGGCTTGATCAGTCGTTTATTTGGGTCTTGTGTTTGTATTATTTACCATCTTCACATACGTAAAATGGCTTACTTCTACTAATTTCAGGTTTCACACACGACCGAATAAAGCGTTTTATGCCATTTTCAGGTAAGAACACACAGAATAATGTTAAAACATATTATAAGAATGTATATTCATTCATACCATTTACAACAATATAAACGTTACAATTTTAGTTTCGCCGTCGACGTCCATATATAAGGACATACCAATACAACACACGGCAGAAGCAATACTGAAGATGGACTTATCCCTTTTGAATTATGGCATGCTCTTGATAAGATCATAAGTCGCAACGAATCCAGTATCTGCAATCTTTGATCCTGGTTTTTCCTAGGTACACGTATCTACAGTCGAATGTCATTTGATCGAACACCTTTTTGGTGCAAATATTTTTAGAAACAGGTGTAGATCGATTCACTGCCAGAGGTTATGCAAAATTGGTTTATAAATATTGAATACTTTAGACATATACGTTTTAAAATGATACATTGAAACGTTGTAATGCGATATGTGATACGGTTCGGAACTATAATTGTTCCTTTAATTGACTGATGGCCAATCGTTGTGGCCTAAAACAGCAAACAAGCTTGGTTTTAGAAAGCCTTTTTGCAGACTAATTAAATTATTTTTCTAAATCGTGACGGAAGTAAGGGCGAGAATTGCAGCCGCGTAAAACCGATATAAGCCCCCGCCCCCGTTGAAATTCTTTTTACTGACTGTTCCAAGGTGTTTCTTCTGTCGCGGTTTAGTTTTTGTTGTGGTTTGTTTTTGAGTGCGTGTATCGATTTTTTTTTTGTTTTGGATAGCCAATTGGCCATTTTGTGGGAAAGTAACTGTCCTTTGGCTTTCCGCTATTGATGTTTCCATTAGGGTCTAGTTATTTAATGGTTGTGTTTCTTTCCCTTTAGTGTCTCTTACGGGTGGTGTAATTGTATCGATTCTTGATCATTGCCCTCACTTTTATTTTGTGCCTTATAAAAGTCTACTGAAACCGTCCTTTATGGTCAGAATATCTACATTCGCATATCTACATGTACACCCCGCAACACACACACACACACACACACACACACACACACACACACACATACAAACATACCCTAAAAATAATGAAAGAAAGAAAGGAATCAAAAGACTACATGGTCCTCCAATATGGTTGAACAATATCAACGTTACACAACAAAATAACAAATTTGTTTGCAGTGTTTGTGCTTGCACAATGTGGTAAAATTATACATTCTGATAGCTTGGGTTTGTGTTTCATTGATCACTTCGACATGCCCACTCTAAATTTGACTCCTAAAATGATTATAATCTATGTACATTACAAAGCTATTTATCACAGTGACTCGAAAATACAGAATTTGTTCAGTAGTCTCTACGCAAATTGTTTTGAGGCACATGGTGTCTTTGTTAATTAGAGACAATTTTCACATTTTTCGACAATATTAAAGTTAGTTTTGAAAATAGAGAACCATTCGTCTCGAGCGAATTTGGAATATAGGGATTCATGCGCTCTATTGGTAAGTTAACACGTGACAAGTCACCTGCTATCCAATGCCGGTGTAATGCTTTAGGTTTATACCTGGTATTTTGTCAGAATAACGATGGATGAAGGGTGATTTCTGGTATGTTATTCTTTTTCTGCAATTTTGTCACCAAAATTATATTTAATTAATAAGACGGTTCGATCGAAACTGAAAGTAGATCATCGGGAGTAAAAATGTTATTCTCTCGCTTTGACTCCGAACAATTATCACCACTGCAAGGGATCGCATCGGGGACCGTTACCGTCACAGGAAACTTGCCACTGAGCTACAATGTTTATGTCCCGATCCGAAATATGGTGCCCTTCTAGCATTTATTCCCGCAAATGCTGCATGCGTTCGGTCGTGGTTATGTTTTTTTTTTTCTCCTAAAAGTGTAACTTTTAAATGAATATTCCATGTCAGAAGGTGTTTTAATATTTATACCGTTACGAAAACACGCCTATACAAACGCTCTGTACATGTAAACTTTACTGTACTGCCGAAAAAGAAAACGATTTTTTTAAGATGAAACATTGTGATATTTTTTTTATTTCTGCTCAAATTATAGACTGTCGGTACTCATCGAGGCGGCTCTAACGAGAACTCAGAATCTTATTTAGATCAGAAATAAGAAAAGTAAGGTATACCCCTGTAAACTCCAGATTAAAAGTGGGGTTCAAGGGGATCAAAATAATATATAGTCGTGATTTTGTGATGGTTAACAATAATATGATTATGTTGGTTGCCTCATCCTGAAAATACGCCTTTATATTTTTGACCCCCTTGATCCCGAGGTTTATATAGTAAAACTGGGGTTTGCAGGGGTAAACCTTATTTTTTCTTATTTCTGCTCTAAAATATGGATGAGGCGGTTCTAATGAGTACTACCAATCTATTTTTTTAGCAGAAATAAGGAAAGTATTACATTTTTTCTTCTTAAAATGTTCTTTGTTTCGGTGATAAAGGTTACAATGTATTTGTTTAGGCATGTTTTCGCAATGTATAGTAAGAATTCAATAATGTAACAAATAGCATGACTAACCATAATTAAAAATATATCCTATTAAAATATTACAGTTTCAAATGTAATCTCTTTTCAGATCCCAGACTATGCTGTCCAAACATACGTATGTACTGCTGTTGTATTAAATGTTGTGCACAAACATTAAACATTTCAGTCAAATCATCAAAGGTGCATTGAAGAGAAACAGCATCTAAGAGAACTACTATACTTCACGCAAATATTTCGTGTTTGCGGAACTTAATAACATGAAATCGCTGGAAAGGAAATCCATTTTTAGCGATACTATTGGGTTTAAAAAATTGATGTAATTTTACAGAATTGGTACCCATTCATACCCACAGAAAATTGTTTTTCATTTTTTTATTTTTTCGTTTTAGCTACGAAACATTCGTCTTTATGCAAATTCGATACATCTTAAGGTACATGTATTATTTCATTTATATCACTTAACTCGACTCTTTGGTTTCGTCGGACCTTGTTTGTATGCAGTCTGGTCAAGTTTATCACTCGATATAGCATGTACGTAAGCAGATAAATATAGCGTAATGTACGTAAACAGATAAGTATAGCGTAATGTACGTAAACAGATAAATATAGCGTAATGTACGTAAACAGATAAATATAGAGTAATGTACGTAAACAGATAAACGAGCTTCGAAACTAGGTCTTCTATAGCAAGTAATGAGGCCTACAAGAAGAATTACTCGGTAAACGAGCATTACTGGCATAAACATGAAGATGATTTTCCATCGCGGCATTTAATCACCACGAGAACAAGTCCGTGAAATGAACACCCCCTAAACCCCTCTTTATATAGAGAAAACTGGGTTTAAGGAGGTATGCATTATTTTTCTTATTTCAGCTCCAAGACATCAGTTGTTGGTACTCGTTAGGATCGCCGCAATGAGGCCGTTCTAACGAGCACACATAACCTATGTTTGCAGTATAAAAAAGAAAATAAGATAAATAAGAAAATAAGAAAAATGTCACGGATTTGCATCAGAAAAGCAGCCATTTTGGAGGTGTGAAAAATGAACTATGCCGCACGGGTGTGTTATCGTAATGTGTATTCAGAGTGCATTCCCTAGTTGTTTTTTATTCACGGTTTTTGTTTGTTTTTTTTTGTCCATTTCGACGGCTGCATGGACGTCGCACAAATGAAATGCAAGCAATTAAATTTAACAGTACATGTCCATTAGGCACCATAAGCACTAACTGCAAACATACGAAATAATAATTCAACCATCTAAAAACTCACTGCAATCTATGGAAATATGCTTTTGCACTTACATGAACAATACCCAACCCACCTCCGACAGCGTCCAATTTTATCGAAAAATGGCAGTTTTCAAGTGATTGTCCTGAACTCAATTGCAATACACTACCTTGGAACACATTAAGATTTGAGAGATCTCAGAATGTTAAGTGTTTGCAGAAATGACTACTGTAAGCTACGTTGATTTCGAAGAAATTTTCGCCAAGAATGAGTTCCAGTTTTTTAAGCCCCCCAGTGGAAATCTTCCACTGACCGTTCCAAGGCGGCTCTTCTGTGGCGATTTATTTATGTTGTTGTTTGTTACTTACTGTGTGTATCACTTGTGTCTTTTAATTTTGGATGGCCATATGGCCATTTTGTGGGAAAGTAACTGTCCATATGGCCTTCCTTTGTTTAGGTTTCCATTATGGTCTGGTCGCTTAATGTTTGTATTTCTTTCCCTTTGGTGTCTTTTATGGATGGAGTAAGTTAATTGTATCAATTCCTGATCTTTGTTTTACTTCTACTTTTTAGCTCACCTGGGACGAAGGCTCCAGGAGAGGTTAAAAGATGGTAGTCCCTCCGTCGTTCGTCGTCGGTCCGTCCGTCGTCCATCTACACTTTTCACCAGCTATATTTCTGCTGGATGATCTCAATCATTTCTTATCTGTAGCATGCCTCTGGTGAGGCACTGATGACATTAGCATTTTTGTCGAAACTGAATGAAAATTGTGGTTGCTATGGCAACCACAAGGTTCCGTAGGTTTACAATGGGAAAATGCTTGTCATCACCGTAGCACCTTCAGTTTTTATCGGATTGTTTTGAAACTTATATATTAGTATACTTAAATATATGTAGACTGGGGATAAATAAAAATCAAAAATGAGTTCCTTTAAGAGCAATGAAAACATTCGTAAGAAAGAAGATGGGTCATACTACGTAGTTTCGGCTAATAAAGCCTCATCAGTGACCCTATAATGATCCGGCAAAGAAAGCCAGAGGAAACATACTGTAATTTTGCAAATTTCGAATAGGCAGTCGATTCAAAGACTGATATAAATCAAAATGGGGTTCAAATAATTAAAAACCTGTCTAGAATATGAGTCTAAACCAATAATTTATTTCTGAATTCTCAGAATATTCACGCTGACCTCAAAGGACCAAAAGTAAAATATAAACTGCACTAGCTCAGATGAGTTCGAAAACTGGCAAGGTCGGCCTATTAATTTTAGAGTTATGTTCCCTTCATTGCTAAAATTGCATATTTTTAATGACAGATTCATTCTGTCATTCATCGCTGTGCTGCACCTTTTAAAGTAGTCCCCCCCCGGCTTTGACCGCCAAAGAAATATGCATCCGCACAAAATGTAGTCCGGCTTGTATTCAGTTTTAGGCGCAGTTTCATTCCGGTGATTGTTTTGAATATTTCCTCGCGCATGAATGATCATGCATTTTGAAAAAACAACAATGAATATCTACACAAGCGTGTTGCAGACGACTTTACAATTTTATCTTATTTTTCAGAACTTGGATTTCATATGAATCAGCTGCCTGCAGATGAGTTGTAAGAAATGGGAAGTTTTGGGTGAAATATAAGACAAAAAAAATGAAATGTCCTCGGCTAAGTTTAAAAATGGCCTACACCTTCCACCCACGAGTTTCTCAAGTTCCCACTTCAATCACCGATTTGTACACGTCCATTCTACACATGTAAAGTGGGTGTCTAGTCAACTTGGCGTCTTATATGTGGCTCGAGCGAGGCGCAAACCACAGCGGAGAGACCTAATGACCCGATGATTAAATGTCAGCGCTCTTACCCATTAGGACACGGGGGCCAGTTACCTTCGGGGTGTACACTAGACTTCACAAGATACCAAGGTTGCATGTCTGCACAAACTTCAATGGTTATCTTTGAGAATTTTGTAGTTCTACTCCAAGTTAGAGATCAGACTTATATGCAGCCTTGGAATGCTTGCCGCGCAATTTCCCCATTTTAATGTACATGTATGAGCAAAATTGAATTGTAAAGGCAAGAAACACAAGCGGGCCTCCGTGGCCTGCTCTTAAACATTAGATCTCTCACTCGGGCCACATGTGAGCTTAAGTGTCAGCATCAGTGATGTTTAATTACTCGCAGTGTAAGAAAAAGATCAACCAAAATGTAGAGTGAGATCAGCGCTCACACATACATGTACAAGCAGGATCCCCGTTACTATATACACTGAGTTTGATTTTTCTATAGTATTTACTTGAGAAAAAAAAATAAAGTAATCCCAAAATGGTAAACCAATAGAAATTCAACAGTTTTCAATTTATGAGGCGTTTACACAACGGTAAAAAGAGAACACAGAAAACATTCATCATGTTCATACTGCGTTGTAAAGGGCATAAGATGCAAATCATTATGATTCCAACCGGATCAAAATCATACTTTACGATCGCTAGAGTTGTCGCTCTTTGTACAAAGAACATGCATTTCGCCATATGCTTCAAACTTTGTGAACAAAATTTTAATGCATGAAAACAAATACATGCGCATGAACAAATATACATGTAGGTATGAGCAGATTTCGCGGGGAAACACCGTGAACGACTTTACCTGTACTATTTGTCTTTCTCCGAGAAAAAGCGATTTTCTCGGAGAAATTTCTCGCTTGTTCTCCGAGAAAATAAAAGCCTATTACCGTGGAGAAAAAAAAAATGGGTTATTACCGGTAGCTGGTCTGTAGCTGCAGCAATACTTTCAGACGGGAATCCACGGTAAACCTTACAACCCCTCGTCCGTGTCTTTCATATCTATTTTTGTGTGATAAACAATTGTGATATGTTTCTTATCTTTACTTTAAATCTTAAACTTTCTTGCACTCATTGCGGCGGTTCTAACGAGTACCTTCAACCTTGGTCTTAAGAGATGAAAACAAGAAAATTAATGCATAACCCTGTAAGCCCCATATTTACTTAATAACCTTGGGTTTACATGATACTTGTTCATTTTACGAACTTGTTAAAATGATGCGAAAATGCTATGAGAAATGTCACATAGGAAAATAAATTACAGAATCGTGGTCGTCCAATTTGACATTTACGAAACTCGCTAAAGGCTCGTTTAAATTAAATCTGTATAAAAACCATTTCGTGTGACATCATGTATCTATATTTCAGTGTCGAAACGAGCGTTGCAAGGAATGATTGCCACAGCAATACTTTTAGACGGGGCCAAACCACGGAATAAAATCTGGGGCGCAACAAAAGAGTATGAGAAACAAGGAAATTATAAACAAGCTGTCGCCGATTTCTATTCTGTTATTCCTACAAATGTCGAAATGTATGCCTTCTCCGATAAGGTATGTCCTTACACACCAAAGCGCAAAAGACACTGAAATAACAGATTTAATGGGAGATTAATATTATCTAAATAAGGCCTTTGTAATAAGGTTTTAAATGGAAAATGTTTGCAGATGTGTATATTCACTACTATGATGTGCTATTCAATGTTTCGCTGTTTCATCTTAAAATGTGTCCTTTTTCAAGTTACTAAAATTCGCATTTTCTACGAAAACGTATGATTTTGCTGATATTTGTTTGGAAAACATAATAGCGGTTTCGGTAATTTGCGAGTTAAAGTATAACTGAAGTTTTATTAGTTTCCCAGATATGCCACGGCCTGCATCACGTGAACAAGTCCGTGAAATGAACACCCCCTAAACCCACTTGATATAGAGAAAACTGGGGTTTACGGGGTATACATTATTATTCTTATTTCAGCTCCAAGACATAGGTTGTCGGTATTCGTTAGACGGTTCCAACGAGCACCCACAACCCGTGTTTGCGGTATAAATAAGAAAAATATTAAGAATTTTCTTCGGAAAAGTAGCCATTTGAAGTTATGAAAAATGCACTATGTCGCACGGGTGTGTTATCGTAATGTGGTTTGAAACCACCTAATAGCAGTGTCATTAGGAAGCCTAAATGGGATATTGAATAGCCCTTTCCATATTAAATCCATATTTATATCTAGTTCCATTTGTCATTTATTTAAAGATGTTTGGGTGACATTATTGGCTACATATGTCGACATCATGTATCTATAGTAAGCCTCGTGATGCCGGACAGTGACCCTTAGGACGGATTTTTCCATCCACCCCTCACACCCATATAAGATACCTATAAGAAAACGCCTCCTAGACAGTCATGTGACTGATTTAGCACACTATATCTTACGTAGTCACAAATCTGAGACACAAATATCATTACGTTTATTGAAATATATAGAGGATCTAATACTCGTGTAAGATTCTGTTTATCATAAGACCACTTTAATTGGATTTTATCGCCTTTAAATTTGACAATTTGTGCATGGTTGACATGGAAGTCTCCACGACGTTACTTAATCCGCTAAAGTGTTATTACACGTGTGGTCATACGATGTTTATTACACGACGTTATACACTGCTTATCAACGACGTCATATGATAAAAGTCAATATTAGTGAAACACAATACATATTTGAAAAAAGCTATATTTATACAAGTTAAACATAGAAAATGCTACATATTTGTATTCATAAAAACTCATTTTTATTTCAAACTCCGTTCCAGCACTACGAGGTACTATCAATATACATGTAACTCAAAGAGATAAGACCACAATGTTATATTGTCAAACATCGTGGCACCCAGATTTGGGGCTCTAGCACATGAAACACCTTCTCATCCTTGTGTATCACCAATGTATCTCAAAGGGTGTTGGAGTTTATACTATGAGGGGCATTAACCAAACCATGCCACCAGAGTTGAGGTTCTTGCTCATGACTTGCCTTTCTTAACCCCACATACAATTAAACAAAGAGCCACCAATAGATTGGGCCAACCCTCGAGACCATGAGAAATGGATTTGGCTGTAGGGTTATTCAAGGCACAGCTGAAACTCATTACGAAAACACGCCTATACCAATACACTGTAACCTTTATCGCCGGAAAAATGAAAATTTTATGATGAAAAAATGTGGCATTTTTCTTATTTCTGCTCAAAATATAGATTGTGGGGACTCGTTAGAACCGCCTCATCGAGGCGGTTCTAACGTATATCCACAATCTATATTTTAGAGCAGAATTATGACAAATAAGGTTTACCCCTGTAAACCCCAGTTTTACCATGTAAAATTGGGGTTCAAGGGGATCCAAATTATATAGGCGTGTTTTCGTGATGCTGACAGCCCATGTGGACTTGTAAACCACTTAGAAGGACTAAGACTGCCAAGGCAAAGTGGTGCGAGTCTGACCATCCAATGCATTTTGACCCTATTGATTTCAGGGCGGCAGGGCTTGAAATGTCATTGCATCTCATTGTCAGATATAAGTCATACAAAATTGGAAGGAACGTAAATAGTAAATACATGTTTAGTGTCTTTAATAGTAAAATATAATCGGTGAGCATTAGACAATGTTATAGGGCCTATAAAATTGTCGGGGCGAACTGATTATATTTTATTATTAACGACACTAATCGTGTGTTTAGTTTATACTGCAATTAAAAACACTCAAGGGGTTTTGCATTAATATAGCAAATTTAAGCAAAAAATGCAGCAGACAGAGTGGCATGCTAAACGACATTCAGTACCATGATCGTTCAAGGTAACTCGACTGCCCAGCGATACGTAGACCAACTTTACCCCCAGTGGTTGTCCCATTCGCCTGGCGCATTGGTGGGAACTTCAAGTTCCAAGACCACAACGCACGCCCACATCGAGCCCGTGTTGCCGTTGAATTTCTGGTAAAACAAGGTGTAAGGACACTGTTGTGGCCAGCCAAATCCCCCGATATGTCGCCGATTGCGCACATTTGGGATATCTTGGGTCGCCGCGTGCGCAACAGACCGCAGAGTTGCAACAATCTCTAACAGCTTGGCCGAGCATTGCAAGAAGAATGGCGACGGATACCAAGGGATATAATCCGTCGCACAATCACTAGCATGCCCAGAAGGTGTCGTGCATGCATCAGTGCTCGTGGGCATGGACCAGATACTGATTCCCTTTGCATATAAACCTTCCCTGTGTCATTGAAGTTTCGCTTCCTTCTATTTGAATTAGGGGGTTCCCTTATTTTTGTCCCTAGTACATCCTAATACAGTCGGAACACCTTTGTGCACATGAAAATTTGTTCGAAATATGGAGATTTAATTATCATGAAACATAACAGGGATCACTTTGATATCTCCCTAATCTTCTATAAAAAAAATAAATGTATATTGTGTTTACTCATGAGAATCGCCTCGATCAGAACAGGAAAACTTCCATAAAGATCCAAATATATTGATGTCTGGAAGAATTGGAAGAATTTCTAAAGAACTTATTCGACTTAGCCATAGAAAACAAGTTGTCCGGTTTGGAAGTTTTGAAATTTCACAGTATTTGGATAGTTTAGTTGTTTCTCCAGATTTTATTGTTAAAAGGTAGTTTGTGTGTACTCATTAGAATCGCCCGAGTGAGGTACACGTAGCAAAACTTTATTTTTAGCCTGTTGTAAAAATATACTAGAAATTCCCATTGAACCTCATATATAACATTGCATTAGTATAATCTCAGTAGTTCGAACTACCGCTATCTCCAACACATTCCATGGTCAGTAGGTTTCGAGTTATTAACCCATTTAGTACCGGAAACCCCATAAGGGATAATTGGCAAACAGTGCAGGCCAAGATCAGACGCCGCAGAACGCGGCGTCTGATCAGAGCCTACACTGTTTGCAAAAAGTTAAGCCATTTTCCAAATATATTTTGAAGAAAACACAACCTGACACCGCTAAAATTTGAAATGGACTCCTGCTATATATAAGGAGGAGGATTCCATTTGGTACAAAAAAGGGTTACAGATCGTATGTGTATATGTTTTCTCTATTTTCAGGGAGAGGGGATGTCTGGCACCGTAGGAAACCGTATTATTGCTGTCGATCGCAATGGCATCTCCGGCGAAGTAAATTTGAAGATAAGCTTAGGGACGAAACTTTTGAAGACCATAGTTTATATCAACAAAACCCAATAATAGACTTCGTTTGTTTGTATTGGAGTTTAACCGCCTAGTCAACACTATTTAGGTCATTTTTTAGCCGGTCAGTTTACCCATCCACACTTTCCTGGGCAGCGGTTAACCAGTGCAGTGCACATTCTTTCGTCAGAAACGGACAACTGCCCTTCTTGAATCAGCGGAAGGGAGAGAATGACCGTAGAAAAGATTTCTTGATCAATCTCCACGGAAGAATGTTGCCGACCCCGGCGGGAGTCGAACCCGCGTCCTCCTGATCACCAGTCAGACGCGCATCCGACTGAGCTACCGTGACGGCGCCAATAATAGACTGAATGAAGTATGTACTCCATCCACTAACTGAATTTCTGGATTCAAAGCTTACTTAAATAACAATAAAAAGTTTTCCTAGCGACAGCGAAATAGCACCGTAATTGTCATAACGTCGTCATCGAATCTGACATCAGGCGTATAAAATAGCTTGGCTGAATAAAAATTTTGTCGAACCCGGGAAGGTACGGAACCCGGGAAGGAACATGTTTTTGTTTTTTTTATATATATATATATAAGTTGTGCGCACAAGATCTTGTTCGGCGAACATATCATCTTGTGCGCACGACTTATAAAAAAATGTTTTCCTAGTGACAGCGAAATAGCACCGTAAATGTCATAACGTCGTCATCGTCAATTCATACTAGAATCTGACATCAGGCGTATAAAAAAGCTGTGCTGAATAAAAATTTTGTCGAACCCGGGAAGGTACGGAACCCAGGAAGGGACTGTTTTTTTTTTTATTTTTTTTTTTATAAGATGTGCGCACAAGATAATACCTTGTGAGGACAAGGTATTATCTTGTTCGCACAACATATTATATTGTGCGCTTGTGCGGACAACATAATATTCTGTTTGCACAACATATTATCTTGTGCGCACTAGATATTAAGTTGTGCGAACAAGATAGTATATTGTCCGCACAAGATAATATCTTTTTCACATAACTTCCCAATGTCTATGTTGTGCAAACAAGAAAATATGTTGTGCGAAGATAACATCACGTGTGCACAGGATATTAAGTTGTGTGAACAAGATATTATCTTGTGCGCACATGATAATATGGTGTCCGCAAAAGACAAATTATGCTGTCCGCACAAGAACGCACAACATATTATCTTGTGCGCACAAGATAATATCTCGTTCGCACAACTTAATATCTTGTTCGTACAACACAATAAAAATATCCATGTCCCTTCCCGGGTTCCGTAGGAAGTGACATGATATTTTTATAAGTTGTTCGTACAAGATAATATCGCACAGCATCCCATGATCTATGTCGTTCAAACAAGATAATATTTTGTGCGAACAAGATATTATCTTGTGCACACAAGATAATATGTTGTCCGCACAAAATAAATTATGTTGTGCGGACAAGATGGTATCTTGTTCGCACAACATATTATCTTGTGCGCATAAGATAATATCTTGTTCACACAACTTAATATCTTGTTCGCACAACATATTAAAAATAAAATTAAATGTCCATTGCCGGGTTCCGCAGGTAGTGGAACTTTTTTATGATCTGAGTTTTTCTCCAGAAAAACAGGGTTGGACCTACGGAACCCGGTGTAACGGTCAGTTTCTTCCCCCGGCCCGGTTCTTCCCCGGGGAAGAACTGGGCCGGCCCGTTTCTTCCCCGGGGGAAGAACTGGGCCGGCCCGTTTCTTCCCCGGGGGAAGAAACTGACTAGTCAGTTTCTTCCCCACCCAGTCAATTTCTTCCCCACCTGAATGTTTTTTCAGAACCATAGTCAACGAATAATTTTCAGCTCACAATTTGTTATAAATGAGAAAGGAGACCATTCTGAATAAGTTCTGAGTCCTTTTAGCTTGAATGACAAAATTTGCTCTATGCTACACCATTCATGGCGTTGCAATAAAATATGAATCCCAATTCAAGCATCTTTGTTGAATTTTCTTTGCTTTTTAAGACATAAATTAGTATTAACTAAACAGATATAATAAGCCACAAATGTTGGACGCTCAAATCTAAATAGAATTTGGACACTGGGGGTGGGGAAGAACTGGGCCGGCCCTTTCATTCCCCACCCCAGAGTTTTCTGTTTACAAAAAATTCTTGTGATAAATTTTCTTCACTTTTTTAGACAAAAATTGGTATAAACTGAAAAGATATAATAAGCAACAAATGTTTGGAGCTCAAATCTAAATAGAATTTGGAGACTGGGGGTGGGGAAGAACTGGGCCGGCCCGTTTCTTCCCCACCCCACAGTTTTCTGTTTACAAAAAATTCTTGTGATAAATGTTCTTTGCTTTTTAAAACATAAATTGGTATAAACAAAAAAGATATAATAAGCAACAAATGTTTGGAGCTCAAATCTAAATAGAATTTGGAGACTGGCGGTGGGGAAGAACTGGGCCGGCCCGTTTCTTCCCCACCCATGAATTTTCTTTTTACAAAAAATTGTTGAGATAAATTTTCTTCGCTTTTTAAGACATAAATTGGAATAAACTAAAAAGATATAATAAGCAACAAATATGTTTGGAGCTCAAATTTCAATTGATTTTAGAAACTGGGGTTGGGGAAGAACTGGGCCGGCCCGTTTCTTCCCCACCCCACAGTTTTCTGTTTACAAAAAATTCTTATGATAAATTTCCTTCGCTTTTTAAGACAAAAGTTGGTATAAACTAAACGGATATAATAAGCAACAAATGTTTGGAGCTCAAATCTAAATAGAATTTGGAGACTGGGGGTGGGGAAGAACTGGGCCGGCCCATTTCTTCCCCACCCCAGATTTTTCTGTTTGCAAAAAATTATTGTGATAAATTTTCTTCGCTTTTTAATTGGAATAAACTAAAAAGATATAATAAGCGAAAAAGTTTGGAGCTCAAATCTAAATAGAATTTGGAGATTGGGAGTGGGGCAGGATTGGGCCGGCCTACTTCTTCCCCACCACAGACAACTTAAAGATCATAACTGATTTAATTGTACATCACTACACAAGGGTGGGGTAGAAACGGGTCGCCCCAGTTCTTCCCTGCCTCAGACATCCTCTGATATAACTGGCATAACTGTACAACACTAGGCCCAGTTCTTCCCCACCCCAGACACCTTCAATGTCATAATTGACTTAACAGTACAACACTAAATATCAAGGGTGGGGAACGGGCGGCCCAGTCCTTCCTCACCCAAGCCATCTTCAGCAATATAACTGAAATAACTGTACAACACTACTCAAGGGTTTGGGAAGAAATGGGCCACCCCAGTTCTTCCCCACAACAGACATCTTCAGCGATATAACTGACATTACTGTACAACACTACCCAGGGGTGGGGAAGAAATGGGTAGGCTCAGTTCTTCCCCACCCCGACACCTTCAATGTCATAATTGACTTAACAGTACAATACTTACCAAGAGTGGGAAAGAAACAGATTGGCCCAGTTCTTCCCCACCCAAGACTGTAGACATCTTCAGCAATATAACTGACATAACTGTACAACATTACCCAAGGGTGGGGAAGAAACAGGCCGGCCCAGTTCTTCCCCCACCCCTGAGTCTCCAAATTCTATTGAAATTTAAGTGCCAAACATTTGTTGCTTATTATATCTGTTTAGTTAATACCAATTTATGTCTTTAAAAGTGAAGAAAATTTATCACAAGAAATTTTAGTAAACAGAAACATCTGGGGTGGGGAAGAAACAGGCCGGCCCAGTTCTTCCCCACAACCCAGTCTCCAAATTCTATTAAGATTTGAGCTCCAAACATTTGTTGCTTATTATATCTGTTTAGTTTATACTAATTTATGTCTTAAAAAGCAAAGGAAATTTATCACCAGAATTATTAGTAAGCAGAAACATCTGGGGTCGGGAAGAACTGGGCCGGCCCAGTTCTTCCCCACCCCAGTCTCCAAATTCCCTTGATAATAAAGCTCCAAACATTTTTTGCTTATTATATCTTTGTAGTTTATACCAATTTTTGTCCTAAAAAGCAAAGAAAATTTATCACAAGAATTATTAGTAAAAAGAAACATCTGGGGTGGGGAAGAACTGGGCCGGCCCAGTTCTTCCCCACCCCCCAGTCTCCGAATTCTATTGAAATTTAAGGGCCAAACATTTGTTGCTTATTATAGCTCTGTAGTTAATACCAATTTATGTCTTTAAAAGTGAAGAACATTTATCACAAGTATTTTTAGTAAACAGAAAAATCTGGGGTGGGGAAGAAATGGGCCGGCCCAGTTCTTCCCCACCCCCACTTTCCAAATTATATTTAGATTGGAGCACTAAAGGGTTGTTGCTTATTATATCTGTTTAGTTAATACCAATTAATGTCATAAAAAGCTAAGAAAATTAATCATAGATACTGGAATTGGGATGAAAATTTCCTTGGATCTCAATATATTGTATGGCATAGAGAAAATCTTGCCATTCAAGCTGTAAAGACTCAAAACTAATTCAGAATTGTTTCTTTTTGAATTTTTAACAATTTGTGAGGCATAAATTACTCGTTCTCTATGGTTCTAAAAAAAAATCAGGTGGGGAAGAAACTGACTGGGTGGGGAAGAAACTGACTAGTCAGTTTCTTCCCCGGGGAAGAAACGGGCCGGCCCAGTTCTTCCCCGGGGAAGAAACTGACTGGGGGGAAGAACCGGCCTGTTACACCGGGAAGGGACATGATTTTTTTTCTTTTTATAAGTTGTGCGAACAAGATATTATCTTGTTCGGACAACATAGTATCTTGTACGCACAAGATATAATCTTGTACACACAAGATATTATCTTGTGCGGACAAGATATGATCTTGTGCGCATAAGATATTAAGTTGTGCGAACAAGATATTATCTTGTCCGCACAAGATAATATCTTGGGTTCTGCAACGGAAGGTCAGGTGGTTTTTCTCCGGGTACTCCGGTTTTCGCCCACCTCTGATTAACGATCGGCTCGATATGAGTGAAATAATCTTGAAAGGGCCGTAAAACCCAACCAAAAAAAAAAAAAATAATATCTTGTCCGCACAACATAGATCTTGTGCGGACAAGATAATATCTTGTTCGTACAACTTAATATCTTGTTCGCATAACATATTTAAAATAAAAAATCATGTCCCTTCCCGGGTTCCGTACGGACCTGTATTTTTCTAAGTTTCTGTGTTTTTGTACATGTTCTTTGTTAATAAAAGTGTCATGTTGAGACTTGCACCGTATTCATAATTCATTTTAGATGCTCAAAAAGTCAGCTCTGTATTTTGGAAGGTATTAAATGCCAAAACCGCAAAAACTAGAAACTCGTCAATAGGACACGGATGCCCCCGCCTGAAAATATGTCTATGGTCTAATTCATCCATAGAAAGTTATTGACGGTGTTTATGTTTTGGGCCCTTTTTTCACATTTGACCTCTATGTATGACCTTGACCTTGGAGATAAGGACCTTGGTTTTGTGTGAGGCAGATTGTCTCATGATGGCAAACATTTCTGCCAAGTAATTTCAAAATCGATCCAGAGATAAGAAAGTTAATGACTGCATTTAAGTTTCGGACCATTTTTTTACCTTTGACCTCTAAGTATGACCTTGATCTTGGAGGTACGGATCTGGGCTTTGCACGTGACACATCGTCTTATGATGATTAATATTTCTACAAAGTAATTTCAAAATCCATCAAGAAATAAGAAAGTTATTGACTGCGTTTAAGTTTCGGACCTTTTTTTACCTTTAACCTGTAAGTATGACCTTCACCTTGGATGTACAGACCTTGGTTTTGCACGTGACACATTGTCTCATGATGGTTAACATTTCTGCCAAGCACTTTTTAAAATCCATCAAGAAATAAGGAAGTTATTGACCGTGTTTAAGTTTCGGACGCACGGACGGACGGACGAACGGACGGACGGACAGGGGCAACGCTATATGCCCTTTCCATCATTCTTCGAATGGCGGGGGCATAAAAATGTACTTAAAATGCGAAATTGGAAAATGCCAAGACAACACTCGGGAGGGTCAGAAATTGAAAATGGTAGGATCGGCGTTTTATTTTTTAAATCGTTCTTTTATTTATAAAACTAGTAGAGTCGGGGGTCTGAAGCTGGGCCGGTCGGCTTAGCGGAAACACGGGTATTTTAGGCCTCACTTTAAAACGATAATGTGAGGCCGCTTGAGTCAAGATCGAAGTACTTGTTCATCGAAGCACTTGTTGTTAATTGGGTGAGTGAGTGAGAGAGTGTTTGTTTTTTACGTGCCACCAACAGCTAAGTTCATACGGAGACGGGACCTCGGATTAAAGACTTATCCAATAGTCTGGAGAAGCCCGGGATCAATCCTGCGACCCATGGTTTACAAGGTGAGTCGGCTAGTAACAACTACACCAAGTTCCAAATGTTATTCAAACTTCAGGTTCATACTTCAATTAACGTCATAACAACAAATGATTATTCAAATACATGTATACTGAACATTTTATTACCGGTCCCGATAGCTCAGTTGGTAGAGTGTCCGCTCCGGGGAAGGGGAGGTCACGGTATCGATCCCGGGCCGTGACATACCAAAGTCGTTAACAATGGTACTAGCTGCTCCTCGCTAGGCACTCAGATTTTCGGGGTAGAGCTAGGACTGGTCGATCCAGTGTCAGGATAATTTGACTGGGTGTGGTATCATGTAATGTGTCTGGGACATGATACATCAGTGAGGCAGCACTATAAAAGTGAGCATTGAGCTCCCTGTCGCAACCAGACACCGTCGTGATATGACTGAAAAATTGTTGAAAGCGACGTTAAACCCGAATTCACACACACACACACACACACACACACACACACACACACACACACACACACACACACACACACACACACACACACACACACACACACACACACACACACTAAACATTTTATCACCTAAAATTGAAGATTTCAGATAGAAAAAAAAATCTGATATTTTTCATATTCCTGTGCAAATCATAGATTGTGCGAACTCGGAACTCGTTAGAACCGCCCGGGGTGTCGGTTCTAATGACCATTATTTTAAAGCCATTATGTGACAAAAATTCTGGTTTAAAGGCTTAAACTGAAACTAGAGACCAACTGCATGCAGTTTTCTTAGGAACTCTGGAAGGGACATGATTTTTTTAATATGTTGTGCGAACAAGATACATGTGTTAAGTTGTGCGAACAAGATATTATCTTGTGCGGACAAGATATTATCTTGTGAGGACAACATAATTAATCTTGTGCGAACAAGATAATATGCTGTGCGCACAAGATAATATCGTGTTCGCACAACTTAATAGCTTGTGCGCACAATATATTATCTTGCTCGCACAACATATTATCTTGTTTGCATAACATAGATCTTGAAAAGTTATGCGAACAAGATATTATCTTGTGCGCGCACAATATATTAAGTTGTGAATACAAGATGAATGTAATATCTTATGCGCAAAAGATAATATCTTGAGCGTACAAGATAATATCTTGTGCGCACAAAATATTATCTTGTCCGCACAAGATCTATGTTTTGCGGACAAGATCTTATCTTGTGCGGACAAGGTATTATCTTGTGCTCACAACTAATATAAAAAATCGTGTCCATTCCCGGGTCCCGTAGTTTTCCTATCAATGGCGGAAGAGCCCTTTTGGCGTCATAACTTCGCAATCATCATATTGGAGAGACGGCTCCTGCCCATCGGGGCTTGAAGAAATAGATGGACTGCATGATGCTACGTAGAGCTGAAACGACTGCACACGAGTACTGGTAAACTGCTAAGAGGACCTCAGCCTGTCCAGGCAAAGTAAGTAAGTAAGTAAGTAAGTAAGTAAGTAAGTAGCTTTTATTTATAGAGGGTTACTCATTTGGCATAGCCAATCTTCCCTGAGGCCCCCAAAGTGGTGTTAGTCGGACCATCCATGCTTATAAACCCTATTGATTTCATTTGGCGACAGGGCTTGAGATGCCAGTTCATCTCAATGGCGGGTACATGTAATAGTCCCACTAAGTTGAAAGCAACGTTTCAAAAATAACCTTTGCAATGTTGACGGGGTCGTTAAACCTTAAATCAATCAAAACAAAACATATTGGAGAGAACTATAAGTTACTTATGACGCCAGTTATTATGCGACATGATTATTTTGAGGTATGAGCAACAATGAGTCCCAGGTCTTTACTGTGAATGAACTGAGGACGTATATCATCACGAAAACACGCCTATATAATTCTTACCCCCCTTGAAACCCACTTTTATATAGTAAACCTAAGCTTTACAGGGGTAAACCTTATTTTCTTTAATTCTGACCCAAAATATAAATCGTGGGTACTCGTTAGAACCGCCTCAATGAGGCGGTTCTAATGTGTACCCACAATCTATATTTTGAGCAGAAATAAGAAAACTATCACAATTTTTCATCGGAAAAATGTTGTTTTTTCGGTGGTAAAATTTTCCATGTATTTGTATAGGCGTGTTTTCATAATGTATTGAAGCCGGAACTACATTTTTACGACTCTTTACGAAAATATGCCTATACAAATACATTGCCACCTTTATCGCCGAAAACATGAAAATTTTATGATGAAAAATTGTGATATTTTTCTTATTTCTTCTCCAAATATAGATTGTGGGCACTCGTTAGAACCGCCTCATCGGTTCTAACGAGTACCCACAATCTATATTTTAGAGCAGAAATAAGAAAAATGAGGAATACCCCCGGAAACTCCAGTTTTACTATATATAAGTGGGGTTGAAGGGGGTCAAAATTATATAGGCGTGTTTTCGTGATGTCATAAGTTAACTGTCCATGAAGGCACTGAGGTGGTAAATACATACTTGGTCACATGAAATTGCTTTTGTCAAATGACAAATACACAAAAGTTTTATTTTGGTTAGAGGACTCAATTTTCCATGCAAATGCCCAAACTGTTTTGTTTATGTTAACTCGCCAGCCTGGACCATTGCTTTAAACACCCAAGGGATCATTGTGACAATTTCGCAGAATAAATCATTACAAACGCCAAAATTTAACACCATAAAAAACTACACTTAGCACAAGATTTCTAAAATTTGATACGTGTAACCTTTTATTAGATATCCTGTGTTTCTACTCACAAAAGATTTGGAATTTTAGCTTCATTTGCTAAGAGAAACAGACGATCACGTATTCGGCCTCCAATGTGCTAAATGGTGGTTTCAATCGAAACTCCATAGATTGGTTTTTGTGGGTTTTTTTTTTGGGGGGGGGGGGGGGGGGGTTTACGGCCCTTTCAAAATTATTTCACTCATATCGAGCCGATCGTTAATTAGAGATGGGCGAAAACCGGAGTACCCGGAGCAAAACCACCTGACCTTCCGTTGCAGAACTTAGCGTCTCACATGTGACCCGAGCGAGGCTCGAACCACAGCGGTGAGAGACCTAATGATCAAGAGTCAGCGCTGTTAACCACTAGGCCACTCGAAACTCCATAGAAAATCGTAGTTGGTAGTGCTACATGCTGCATGAATTTTCTACATTGTTTTCCATCATGGAAGACAGCAATGGTGACAACAAAGCTCTTTTTAAAGAAATTACAAATATTGAATGGCGGGTATAGAAAAACAACAGTTTGAAAATTGTTATATTTTTAATTGTAAGGGAGATAATCTGAGAATTTCAGAAATTAAAGTCTTGATTTTAGTGCACGATCATGAGATATTGTCAAGGTTAAGTGATCGACATTATCTTTCATCTCAGACACAAAATGACCATCTGCGCATGCGCAATTCCAAATTTCTAGGAGCAAACTGGAAAACTACTCTTGAGCAGAATATAGTATGGGCAAATGCAAATTTATGCATTTTGTAGCTACACGTCCGATTCGCATGTTTACAGCCATATTTAGCTGAATGGCTACCGGTTAGCTACTAGAGTGAGTGAGTCTCTGTGTTCCACCAACAGCTAAGGTCATACGGAGAAGGGACCTCGGTTTAAAGATTCATCCGAAAGTCTAGAGAAGCCCGTGATCGATCCTGCGATCCCTGGTTTAAAAGGCGAGTATCGTAACCACTGCACCACGGAGGCTTCTAGGATAGCTACTTGAATTTACCCGGAAGTTGGTAAAGTTACTGTTTTGACCGAGTATATAAGAATGAGCAGTCATTGAAATGGACAAATTATCATTATATTACACGTAGATGTGGCTGTTGTTAATCAAAACACTGCAAACACAGCAAGTCGATTACCTTTAGGCCGGGATGGTCATGCTATGCATTGTTGATTTGTTTGATTTGATGCTTAACGTCCCCGTCAACACTGTAAAGGTCATTTTGGAGACGCTGCTTCCAATTTTGTGGGACTTTTACCCGACATTGAGATGAAATGACATCTCAAGCCCTGTCGCCCAATGAAACCAATAGGGTTTATATACATGGACGGTCCGTCTCGCACCGCGGTTCCTGGACAGGCTTAGATCCTCTAAGGTGTTTGCCAGTACTAGTGTGCGGGCCGGATTCAGCTCTGCGTGGCAGCATCATGCAGCCCATATATTTCTTCAAACCCCTATGGGCGGGTGCCGTATGCATTGTTGAACATAACATTTTTCAGTTCTTGTGGTTCGTGGATTTTTTACAGTTTTGTTGATTTGAGGTTTAACGTCCCCGTCAACACTGTAAATGTCATTTTTGGAGACGTTGCTTCCAATTTTGTGGGACTTTTACCCAACATTGAGAGATGAAATGACTTCTCAAGCCCTGCCGCCCAATGAAACCAATAGGGTTTATAAGCATGGACAGTCCGACTCGCACCGCTTTGCTTGGGTAGGCTTAGATTCTCTAAGCGGTTTACCAGTACTTGTGTGCGGGTCGGATTCAGCTCTGCGTGGAAGCATCATGCAGACCATATATTTCTTCAAGTCTCGACGGGCGAAGTCAAGATTGATTACAGTAAAACCTCCACTAAAAGTCACCTCTGTTTAGCAGCCACCTCTCTTTAGCAGCCACACTAGTTCCTCCCATAGCATTTTACTATATATTTAACCTCTGCTCAGCACCCACCTCTCTCCTCCTGCCAGCAGCCACTTTACCAAATCTAAATTCCCTCTATTAAACAGTCAGAGTTAACTCAATAGCAAAACATCGGATGTGAAAGTAGGAATTTCTCTTCTGGTGTATTTATTTATTTCATTTTTTTTTTCAAAACTACCATTGTGATATATTCAGTAATACAATATAAGCATGTGAAAAGAAAAATAAATAATGGAGAGGTGTCAGATGAGACCTCTCTATCATTTATATTTCTTTTAGTACATCCATGTTGGGCTGTCTTCAATAATCACTATTTTTTGTCTGTCGATAAAAAGCCATAGATCATCTCAGACATTTCCCTCTGTTGAACAGTCAACTCCCTTAAACAGCTAGTTGTGGAGTTTTCCCAGGATGGCTGTTTAATGGAGGTTACACTGGATTTACCATTTTGTGACTGTTATGAGGCGGATCTAACGAACACCCACTATCTTTGAGCAAAGGATCAAGAAAAAACGCCTATATAATTTTGACTCCCTTGAACTTCGCTTTTATAAGTAAAACGGGGTTTACAGGGGTAAACCTTATTTGTCTTATTCTTGCACTAAACTATAGATTGTGGGTACACCTTAGAACCGCATAAAGGTCGTTCTAACGTCTACCAACAATCTATATCTTGAGCAGAAATAAGAACAATATCAGGATTTTTCATCATAAAATCCTCATTTTTTTTCAGCGGAAAAAAAATTACTGTGTATCTGTATAGGCGTGTTGTCGTAAGTTCTGTACATTATGCAATTAGTGAAAACCCTGATCAGAAGTTTCGTTTGCGGCGGTTGATCGTGGTCTACACTGTTTGTCAATATCCACACTTTTGGCCGTTAAGCCTTAAAGGTGCATGCGGGTCCTTTTGGGGTCGACTGTTTATCAATCGACCCAAAGTGTCTAAGCATAGAAACTCTTCAGTGCTAAAGACCACGTGAACATCACTGTTTTATAGGAAATCCACGTAACGATTAGTTACAGAAAATTATCGCTGTGAGGTCAGTGGTTAATTAATAGAATCTGGACTGGAATTTTGGGTTGGGCTTGGCAAACAGTGTAGACCCAGAGCAGACACCGCAGAGTCCAGCATTTTAAAAGGGTATACACTGTTTGCTTACAGTACAGAAATTTAATGGTTAGTCGCCGCAAAAGGCAGCGTCTTATCAAGGTCTATACTTTTTTTTGTCGAAAAAAAAAACACAAAAAACTAGACTTTAATGGTTAATCTAATCAGTTTAAGCTTCAGTCCAGGACTTCTTTCCTAGCCCATATTCAGAGACAATAGACCCACCAGTACTCTCAGTGTTTTGATTTCTGGTGCGCTTCTGCTTTTAATTTTTTAGGGTCCCAGTTGTTTAAAGCATCGTTAGCTTAAGCCGCCCCGCCCATCGGGGCTTCAAGAAATAGGATAGGCTGCATGATGTGTCTACGCAGAGCTGAAACTGAGCATACATGAGTAATGGTAAACCCCTTAGAGGAGCTACGCATGCCCAGGCAAAGGGGTGCTAGTCGGACCGTTTGTGCATATAAACCCTCATGGTTTCATTGGGCAGCAGGGCTTGAGGTGTCTTTTCGTCTGAATGTCGGGTAAAAGTCCCACACATTTGGAAGCAACGTCTTCAAAATGACCTATATAGTGTTGACGGGGACGTATAACATCAAATCAAACAAAACATCGTTAGCTTAACGAGCTCGTTAGTGATCAAATTGTTGATTCTTTTAGCGAGGACACTATCTAAAATACTAGTATTCTTGCTGAAAAAGATGTGAGTGGCTTTTGCAAAAACAAAATATGTGCATATGCAGAAGCTACTCACATTTTTTTCCAACACAATACTAGCACAAATGCGTTATTAAATGATCAAAGTTTTCACGATTTGTTAACTCACGATTTGTTTGATTTGAGGTTTAACGTTCCCGTCAACACTGTAAAGGTCATTTTTGAGACGTCGCGTCCAATTTTGTGGGACTTTTACCCGACATTGAGATGAAATGACGTCTCATACCTAGGGTTTATAAGCATGGACGGTCTGTCTCGCACCACTTTGCCTGGGCAAACTTAGATACCCTAAGCGGTTTACCAGTACTCGTGTGCGGGTCGGTTTCTGCTCTGCGCGGAAGCATCATGCAGCCCATCTGTTTATTCAAGCCCCGATGGGCGGGGGCTGCTGTTAACTCACGACGGGTTAGTTTCACACATAACAGTGTCGATTCTGATCAGATTCTCCTCCCCACAGAAGATGTCGGATAGGTATCCCTTTAACATTCTGTGACAGTGGGCATCTTTTGTGCTCATTATTCTTCACCAAGATCAAGCGAGACATGATTAGAAATACAGCTGAAGTTTCCCAGGAGGCATGTTTTAAGGCACAGGCAACTGGTTGAGGCTACTGACAACTGGTTTAGGCTGCTGACAACGGGTTGAGGCTGCTGGCAACTGGTTGAGGCTGCTGGCAACTGGTTGAGGCTGCTGGCAACTAGTTGAGGCTGCTGGCAACTAGTTGAGGCTGCTGGCAACTGGTTGAGGCTGCTGGCAACTGGTTGAGGCTGCTGACAACTGATTGAGGCTGCTGGCAACTGGTTGAGGCTCCTGGCAACTGGTTGAGGCTGCTGACAACTGGTTGAGGCTGCTGACAACTGGTTGAGGCTGCTGGCAACTGGTTGAGGCTGCTGACAACTGATTGAGGCTGCTGAAAACTGGCTGAGGCTACTGACAACTGGTTGATGCTGCTTACAATTGGTTGAGGCTGCTGACAACTAGTTGAGGCTGCTGACAACTGGATGAGACTGCTGACAACTGGTTGAGGCTGCTGTCCAATAGTTGAGGCTGCTGACAACTTGTTGAGGCTGCTGACAACTGGTTGAGGCTGCTGACAACCAGCTTTTTAAAAACTGAATTTAGCATTTGTTTATTGTTTTCGTTCTAAATTGATATAATATCCTGAATGCCTTCTTTTCCATTAACGTTTTTGGGGGTGTTTATAAGTTAATATTACAGTTTGCTGCTATTCTAAGAAATGTTTGGGGGAAATAAAAATGATATTTTCCTGCAGGGAAAATATTCCTTTCAGGCGGGGATATATTTCCTTTCGAACGTCATCATGCACTATGACGCACCAAAATCGGGACAAATTACGTCACGTCACAGCGCTAATTACGTCAGTTTACGTCAGTTTTAGACGTTAGAAAGGCCCAAAACGGTCGATTTAATAAATGTTATATATAAACATTAATACATCTTTAGTTTTGAATACAGGAAATATTTCCCTCGAAACTTGCAAATCTTATAAACAAACTCGTGCATTCGCACTCGTTTGTTTACTTGATTTGCAAGTCTCTCGGGAAATATTTCCCGTATTTAAAACTAAAGATGTATTAATCTCTATTTATTCAGTATTGCTATATATTGTATGTTGCATACTGATGTTAGTACAAGTAAATATAAATCTTAAGCATTATCTACTGGTATTTGATCATAATTTGGCCGTACAGATGTGAATAAAATGGAAGTCCAGAAAGTATTAGTAGATATACAGTAGAACTTCGATGACTCGAACACCGATGGCTCGTTTACCATGGACATGTCGAACCCATTCTTGAGCCCCTAGCGAAATCCTCTACATAAGAAATAGTGTGGGATAATAAAGGAGATTTTAGTCTTATATCTTGCAAATGTATGCTGTGTGTACTCATTAGAATCGCCTCGATGAGGCGAGTCTAATAAGTACACATAGCATACATTTTTCATTATAGAACACAGAAAAAAATGTCCTTAAGTATGTCGTTATGCCTCCTGGCATAAGCCCTTAGTGACTCGAACTACCCCTGTCTCGAACAGATTTTCATGGTCCCAAAGGTGTTTTAGCCATTGAAGTTCGACTGTATTTTTACTTTAGTTAAAAATTATGGCGAGGTCTAGGTTCTAAATCAGCAAAGACCTGGAAGAACTAACCGGAGATTTATAATCTTTTAATAATAAATTAACTTAGGGTTGAGGCGTATAATTTCAAGCAAACCAAGTGGCTAAATATGACCTAATTAGTGACGACTGGGCCATTAAACCCCAAACAAACACAACACATCATCTACTAATGCTATTTCACTTCACATACAAAACTTTACTTCCATTTAAGGAAAGTTGGGGAGTAAGTTACTCGCAAAAATCCTCATTGTTCTTCCATTTAAACTCTCAACCCAGATGACATGGGGTCGATTCCCCGCTTCCCAAGACTTTCAGACAGTTTTTTTTAGCGAGATCCTGTCTCCGTATGACTTTAGTTAGGTGATACTGGGATGGAAAACTGACACAAACAAATACTTACATTAGAACGTCAATTTGTTTGTTTGTTTGTTTGTTTGTTTGTTGTGCAGTTTAACGTCCCCGTCAACACTGTAAAGGTCATTTTGGAGACGTTGCTTTCAATTTTGTGGAACTTATATCCGACATTGAGAGATGAAATGACATCTCAAGCCCTGCCGCCCAATGAAACCAATAAGGTTTATAAGCATGGACCATCTGATTCCCACCGCTTTTCCTTGGCAGGCTTAGATCCATTAAGCGGTTTACCAGTACTCGCGTCCGCGTCGGTTTTAGCTCTGCGTGGAAGCATCATGCAGCCAATCTATTTGATCAAGCCCCGATGGGCGGGGGACAATTAGAACGTCAATGTTTGGAACTGAGAATTAAAGCGATAAAGAAGTAACCTCCACACAAAATTAGTTAACATACGGGTTGCAATGGACATTCATTAAAAGACCCTATTTGCCGTTAACAAATCTTGAACTGAATCTCCCCACAGGAGTACATTGTAAATTTTGCTGCCGAAAAATGTCAAGATGAAAAGTTGTATTTTTTCTGCTCAAAATATAGATTGTGGGTACTTGTTAGAGCCGCCTCAACGGGGCAGCTCTAACGAGTACCCACGATATATATTTTAGAGCAGAACTAAGAAAAATAAGGTTTACCCAGGCCTGTAAACCCAAGTTTTACAAAACTAATGTGGGGTTCAAGGGGGTAAAAATTATAATGGTAAGTTTTCAACATCGGTAAGTGCTACAAAGGATATAAGAATCTGATATGGGTGTGCGGGGTGGATGGGAAAATGCGTCCCGAGGGTCACTGCCCGGCATCACGAGGCTTGCCGAGTGATGCCGGACAGTGATCGCGAGGGACGGATTTTTCTATCCACCCCTCACACCAATATAGGATTCTTTTTCTTGCATACCTTCCATTTCTTAGCGCGGAGTTTTAATGCTGCAGTCACTTCGGTTACAGACGTCCGCAATATTGTGATGACACTACAGGAATGTAAAGTGATGTCACGTAATGTGCTGTGACGTCATCCTTAACGACGGCGCATACGAGGTCGCATTCAACCAGTGCATTTATCAAACACGCGATTATATTCGATTTGGGGTCGGAACACCAGGGTCAGAACATAAGTTTGAATCCCAGGGTAAAATCACGGATTTCCTTGTCTGGTGTGCAAGAAAGGTTGTTCATATGGCCCCTGAAATATATCGTTTGACATTTTTTTTCATTTGTCCTCAGTCACTATGCCTTACACTACTGTTCACGACAAGCCCAAAGCCCCCCCCCCCCCCCCCACCATCGGGGCTTAAAGAAATAGATGGGCTGCACGATGCTTCCACGCAGAGCTGAAACCGACCCGCACACGAGTACTGGTAAACCGCTTACATCACGAAAACACGCCCATATAATTTTGACCCCTTAAACCCAACTTTTATATATCAAAACTGGGGTTTACAGGGGTAAACATTATTTTTCTTATTTCTTATTAAGAAAAATATCACAATTTTTCATCTTAAAATTTTCATTTTTTCGGCGATGAAGGTTAAAATGTATTTGTATAGGCGTGTTTTCGTAATGTAAAGGATCTAAGCCTGCCCAGACAAAGCGGTGCGCACGAGTCGGACCGTCCATGCTTATAAACCCTATTGGTTTCATTGGGCGACAGGGCTTGAGAAGTCATTTCATCCCAATGTCGGGTAAAAGTCCCGCTTAATTGGTAGCAACTTCTCCAAAATGACATTTACAGTGTAGACGGGGACGTTAAACCTCAAATCAAACAAAACAAACTTAACCCTTACACTACTGTTCACGACAAGCCCTCCCTTTGCAAACAGTGAAGATCCAGATCGACTCTCCTGTGAATTTGAACGGAAATATCACGTTATCTGATTTGCTGATAGTCAGAAATGAGTTTGGCTGATTAAGTTCTAAGCATGATGTATATAGGTCGCGTGATAGAACTGTTGCAGCTCATATGCGAATGTGTGGCAGTCATGTATATGGTATAAACTAGAGCCAGTGCTTATGAAACACTATACCCCCAACTTCTTGGCCCTAAGACTGCTTGCCTCTAACAGTAATTGAGATATCTTGTTTTTACTTGGTTGCAATGCTGAAATTTTCAAAGCACCATGACACAAGAAAAACAAAAGGTAATCAGGCTATCTACTAATCATCCAGAAACAGTCTGTAAAGTTTCAGGGAAAATAGCTCAAATCGTTTTTGAGGTATCTTGCTTACAAGCTTAAAGCGCCCAAAGTTTCAAAGTGTCATAACTCAAGTAAAAAAATCGGATTTTTTTTTTCAAAAGTTAATCAGGGTATCTTCTCATCGTTCCCTATCAGTCTGTAAAGTTTCAGGGCAATAGCTGTAAAGGTTTTTGAGATATCTTGCTCACAAACTTAAAATGCCCAAAATTCCAAAGGGCCATAACACGAGAGAAAAATGGATATTTTTAACAAAGTCAATCGTTTCATCTACTCATCATCACAAATCAGTTTGTCAAGTTTATCGACCTTTATATATTGGACCTAACCACCGGAAATGAGCGAAAAGTATGGCATTTATGATTGCGTTTTTTTTTTTTTTTTTTGTTTTAATCAATATTTAAGACGCATCTGAAGATGCTAAAACGATTGAAGGCACTTTTGGGTGGAGTTTTGGCTTGCAACATTATTTTTAATATTTCGCTGAAAAAAGGCAGTTCTTGGGATTTCAATAAAATGTTTGTTTCTCGATAATTTTTAGATTTTATGTTATCTTTTTATTCCTTGCTTTTAATTTATTACCTATAGGGAAAAATGTTGAAGTCAAAATTCGATTACAAACAGATTTTGTGAAAAATGCACCTTTTTACATTTCCCCCAAAAACTTCTATTTTGAACACCATATTTTCTTTAAATTCTTGCAGGATTCATGTCTTTAGTAAGTCAAACCAGTGCTTCAGCTGAAGTGCACGACCCGCCAGATGCTTTTAGCTTTATGAGTGTTACCATATATGGGTATGGCGGCCATTTTGGTCATGCGACCTGGACCTAAAACGGTTCCCCCAATAAATGCGCCTTATCGAACATATATCTTATACTTTAGTACTGTATTCTGAATCGTTTGCAGGATAAAATGCATCCTCACTTTTCCAATACAAAAGCATATGTGTCAAAGTTTGACCTAGGCACAAAGAAGATCAAGGTCAACCCAGGGTCACAATTTTAGCAATTTATGATGGGCCTACGTCCCAGATGCTATTTATCAAGTTTCGTGGAAATCTGCCCAGTGGTTCTGGAGAAGACTATTTTTGAAGGGTTTTTACCATATATGGCTTGGCGGCCATTTTGGTCATGTGACCTGGACCCCATGAGCAAATTTTGGTTTCCCCCACCCTATAGAGGCTCCATATGAAATTTGACTTCAAACGGCCCAACGGTTTCCAAGGAGAAGCGGTTCGAAAAGTTTCATATTTTTTGCCTCGGCGAAGTTATACTTAATGGAATGTAATATTTCCCAAGTTCATTTGTAAGATCTCATTGATATCTATCAGTATGGCAAAAATTGTTTAAATATTCCAAGCGGTTAAGTCACTATCACCAATTTTCACAAACGGGTTACGGATGGACAGACAGACAGACCATATATGGCTTGGCGGCCATTTTGGTCATGTGACCTGGACCCCATGAGCAAATTTTGGTTTCCCCCGGCCCATAGAGGCTTCATATGAAATTTGATTTCAATCGGCCCAACGGTTTCCAAGGAGAAGCAGTTCGAAAATTTTCACATTTTTCGCCTCGGCGAGGCTATACTAAATGGAATGTAATATTTGGCAAGTTCATTGGTTAGATCTCATTGATATCTATTAATATGCCAAAATGTTTAAATATTCCAAGCGGTTAAGTCACTATCACCAATTTTCACAAACGGGTTACGAACGGACCCAAAGAAGGTCAAGGTCAACCCAGGGTCACCATTTTTGCAATTTATGATGGACCTACGTCCCAGATGCTATTTATCAAGTTTCGTGGAAATCTGCCCAGTGGTTCTGGAGAAGACTATTCATGAAGGCTTTTTACCATATATGGCTTGGTGGCCATTTGGTCATGTGACCTGGACCCCATGAGCAAATTGTGGTTTCCCTATCCCATAGAGGCTCCATATGAAATTTGACTTAAATCGGCCCAACGGTTTCCGAGGAGAAGCAGTTCAACAATTTTCACATTTTTTGCCTCGGCGAGGCTATACTAAACGGAATGTAATATTTCGCAAGCTCATTGGTTAGATCTCATTGATATCTATCAGTATGCCAAAAAGTGTTTAAATATTCCAAGCGGTTAAGCTACTATCACCAGTTTTCACAAACGGGTTACGGACGGACAGACAGACAGACCATATATGGCTTGGCGGCCAATTTGGAAATGTGACCTGGACCCCATGAGCAAATTTTGGTTTTCCAAATCCCATAGAGGCTCCATATGAAATTTGACTTCAATCGGCCCAACGGTTTCCGAGGAGAAGCAGTTCAAAAATTTTCACATTTTTTGCCTCGGCGAAGCTATACTAAATGGAATGTAATATTTCGAGTTCATTGGTAAGATCTCATTGATATCTATCAGTATGCCAAAAACTGTTTAAATAATCGAAGCGGTTAAGTCACTATCACCATTTTGTCACAAACGGGTTACGGACGGACAGACAGACAGACCATATATGGCTTAGTGGCCACTTTGGTCATGTGACCTGGACCCCATGAGAAAATTTTGGTTTCACCCATCCCATAGAGGCTCCATATGAATTTTGACTTCAATCGGCCCAACGGTTTCCGAGGAGAAGCAGTTCAAAATTTTTCACATTTTTGCCTCGGCGAGGCTATACTAAATGGAATGTAATATTTCACAAGTTCATTGGTAAGATCTCATTGATATCTATCAGTATGCCAAAAATTGTTTAAATATTCCAAGCGGTTAAGTCACTATCACCAATTTTCACAAACGGGTTACGGACGGACAGACAGACAGATCAACATATGGCTTGGCGGCCATTTTGGTCATGTGACCTGGACCCCATGAGCAAATTTTGGTTTCCCCCGTCCCATAGAGGCTTCATATGAAATTTGATTTCAATCGGCCAAACGGTTTCCAAGGAGAAGCAGTTCGAAAATTTTCACATTTTTCGCCTCGGCGAGGCTATACTAAATGGAATGAAATATTCCGCAAGTTCATTGGTTAGATCTCATTGATATCTATCAGTATGCCAAAAATTGTTTAAATATTCCAAGCGTTTAAATCACTATCACCTATTTTCACAAACGGGTTACGGACGGACCCAAAGAAGGTCAAGGTCAACCCAGGGTCACCATTTTAGCAATTTATGATGGGCCTACGTCCCAGATGCTATTTATCAAGTTTCGTGGAAATCTGCCCAGTGGTTCTGGAGAAGACTATTTATGAAGGGTTTTTACCATATATGGCTTGGCGGCCATTTTGGTCATGTGACCTGGACCCCATGAGCAAATTTTGGTTTCCCTATCCCATAGAGGCTCCATATGAAATTTGACTTCAATCGGCCCAACGGTTTCCGAGGAGAAGCAGTTCAAATATTTTCACATTTTTTGCCTCGGCGAGGCTATACTAAATGGAATGTAATATTTCGCAAGCTCATTGGTTAGATCTCATTGATATCTATCAGTATGGCAAAAATTGTTTAAATATTCCAAGCGGTTAAGTCACTATCACCAGTTTTCACAAACGGGTTACGGACGGACAGACAGACAGACAGACCATATATGGCTTGGCGGCCATTTTGGTCATGTGACCTGGACCCCATGAACAAATGTTGGTTCCCCCCATCCCATAGAGGCTCCATATGAAATTTGACTTCAATCGGCCCAACCGTTTCCGAGGAGAAGCAGTTCAAAAAATTTTCACATTTTTTGCCTCGGCGAGGCTATACAAAATGGAATGTAATATTTCACAAGCTCATTGGTTAGATCTCATTGATATCTATCAGTATGCCAAAAATTGTTTAAATATTCCAAGCGGTTAAGTCACTATCACCAATTTTCACAAACGGGTTACGGACGGACGGACAGACTGACAGAATGACAGACTGACAGACTGGCAGAATGACAGAATGACAGAATGACACGGTGATTTTAGGGCACTCTTAGAAATCAACCGACTTCAGTCGGTTTCTTTTTCTGCGGGTCGTGCAATCCTTTATCAGTACATTTTAACTGAATTATCCACTTGTTTTGTCAGGCGAGACATTTTAAATGTGTATAGTTTCTATTTCCGGTCAGTATATGACGATTTCAACTCAATTTGAATAGAAACCACGGGGTTATCACGGACATAACTATGTATTATTATGTAATTTTTATGACATGATGTTATCCACGGAAACACAGTCACATTATCGTCACTTGAACAAGTCCGTGAAATGAACACCCCCTTACGCCCCACTTTGCACAGAGAAAACATGGGTTTACGAGGGTAAACATTATTTTTCTTAGTTTACTCCAAGACATAGGTTGTGGGTACTCGTTAGAACCGCCTCAATGAGGCGGTTCTAACGAGCACCCACAACCTATGTTTGCAGTATTAATAAGAAAAGTATCATGGATTTTCATCCGAAACGTAGCCTTTTTGAGATGTGAAAAAATACACCAAGTCGCACGGGTGTGATAGCGTAATGGTCAGTGTTTTTCTTATAACGATTTTAAATCGGATTTTATGTTGCAGAAGAACAAACGAATTTCAAATGAAAACAAGATTTGACGCACGGCGTTTTTTATGGCATCCGCTAAATAAAAGCAGTCTTATGTAGTTTATGTGCCATTACAATAACACACCCGTGCAACATAGTGCATTTTTCACATTTCCAAAATGGCTAATTTCCTGATGAAAAACCTTAATAGTCTTGTTATAAATGCTCGAAAAATAGGTTGAGGGTGCTCGTTAGAACCGCCTCACTGGTCTATGTCTTGGCGCAGAAATAAGAAAAATAAAGTAAACCCCCGTAAACCTAAGTTTTCTCTATATAAAGTGGGGTTTAGGGGGGGGGGGGGGGGAGGTGGTCTTCATTTCACGCACTTGTTCACGTGATGCATACCTTTCTAACAAAAGTGGGGTATATAAAAGTACTCATATCATGGACATGTTTCTGATTTTTGTACTTAGGTCAATGATTGTAGGTGCGAAATCTGATACGCAAGGAAACCAACAAATTTTACACCTTCTATTCTAAAGTACAGAACTGAATCGTGGGCTAAAAACTTAGCATGTGCATGTTCAGTCAGAAATGGGGATATGATTCGCATATAAAAAATCACCTTGACGCAAACTTCATTGAATTTCTATCAACTTAAAGTAAGTTAATTTATTGTTTCATGAATATACGAAAAATAAAACGTTTGTACATAGTTTCTAAAATATGTTCTACAAAGGCTTTGTTTCTTTGATTGGAGATATAACATCCCACTCATTTATGTATTGGTCATATTAGAGTCGATGCATTAAATGTTTTTGGACTTTTACCCAACAATGCGATGAAATGACAACTCTAGCGCTGCCGCCAAATGAAACGAATAGGGGTTATATGCACGGGCCGTCCTACTCGCACCACTTTGCCTGGGTAGGCTTAGTTACTCTAAGCGGTTTAATAATACCCATGTGGGGTCGGTTTCAGCTCTGCGTGGAATATGTTCTAAAAAGGTTTTATTTTTGAAGCAAAGAATACACCGCAAAACTTGAAAGCATGGAGTGTACAAATGTTTCTTGGTCAGACTAGTTAGTTTCGGCCAATAAGGCCCTTCATTGACCCACAAATATTTTCAAAAATCCAGAATGATATCAATGATCACAAAGGACGTGCTATGACGAAGAGCAGGGGTACTTTTTATGGCCGCCACACAATCAAGGGTTATCCTTTGGTAGCAAAGAAAGCAAAGCAAGTTTGCAAAGATGTTGACCCCAGGTTGATCTTGACCTATTTTACTCCAAGGTCAAATTTGTCTCCTTAGGCTTTTCAATTGGAAATAGGTAAACCAAAGCATTTTTCGAAACATGTTGTGGTCTGTGATATGAGAATGGGTAAACAACGAATGCCTGTGAATGCTAAGGGCCAAGGTCATTCAATGACCTTGGCCAAAGGTCACTTGTATTGCAGGTCTAGTGACATATTAGAATACATTTTCTCTAACACCATTGGGCCAATTTCATTTAAATTTTATATGCAGCCTTAGGATACTTAGGCAACAAAAGTTTATTCACATGGTCCATGTCACATGACCAAGATGGCCGCCATGCCCACCGGGGCTTGAATTAATCGATGACCTGCATGACGCATCCACGCTGAGCTGAAAGTCCCGTAACATTGGAAGTAACGTCTCCAAATGACCTATACAGTGTTGACGGGGACGTTAAACCTTAAATCAAACAAACGAGCATAGTCCAGAATTTTCTTCTTACGCTGCGCTCTGACGTCTTAGGGTAGCACTTGGATTTTGATCAACAGAGCGGGGAGGGTGCAAACGCAGTCCCCCCCCCCCCCCCCCCCCCATCTATTTCAGATTTATACAGTTTTTCACCTTCTGCAAAATACCTGAAATTCGCATCCTCAACCCGCCCCTTTTCAGAGTCTGCGTAGGGCCCGGAATCATGTTAAAAACTGTTGTTTCATACATATGGCGAACAGTGCCGACCTGATCAGAAGCAATGTACTCTATATCCGATCTTGGTCTACGCTGTATGTCAAATAACGGTCCCACCTATAAAGGGCTACTCATTTTTGCACTTAAACATTTCAGGGTTCTAAAATTAAGTTCTTAGCAGAAGTGCGAAAGTCTATTTTTACTCGACTTGGCATACATTTGAATAGAATGTTCCGAAAGACGTCACGTGACATTGGGGCTTTCTATCATTGCTTGAGCAACCTGGCAATCTTATACTATTTCGTTTAACCCTCAAATGCCACTATTTAAGCAAACAGTGAAGTTCCTATGCAACCTACTGATCAGACGCCACATTCCGCGGCATCTGATATGGGTATTATCAAGCACACAATTCCTGCCAAGACTCTATAGATAGCTCTTGTTGCATCGATAGAAATAGCGCAACGATTCAAGTTCTATTAATAAAACATAATATTGGTTTTCCCAAATCAGTGATGGTCTCTATAGATAGCTCCTGTTGCATCGATAAAAGTAGCGCAACGTTTCAAGTTATATTAATAAAACATAATATTGGTTTTCCCAACTTAGTGATGGTCACGTGGACAACTGCATTAATTCCGTTTGGCCATTTAGTAAATTTGGGTCGATCGTAAACCGATCGACCCAAAAACCATAAAAATCTTATTCTCCAGAACCACTTGTCCGATTGTCTTGAAACTTTGTATGTATCATTTGGTGACTGAGTACTACCAAGTTTGCATGAATGATGACCCTAGGTTGACCTTGACCTATTTTACGCCAGGTCAAATATTGCTACTAAGGCTTTTCAGGTATTTTCCGAAAAACATATTGTGGTATGTGATATGAGAATGGGTAAGAAAACGAATGCCTGTGAATGCTAAGGGTCTAGATCATCCATTGACCTTGGCCCAGGGTCACTTGTATTGCAGTGTCTATTGACATATTATAGTACATTTTCTCTTACACCACTGAGCCAATTTCATTCAAAGTTTATATGCAGCCTTAGGACACTTAGTGAACAAAAATTTATACGGATGGTTCAGGTCACATGACCAAGACGGGCACCATGCTCAAATATGGTAAAATCCATAAAAAATCTTCTCCAGAACCACTGGGGCGATTGTCTTGAAACTTGGTATTTTGCATCGGGTGTCTGAGTACTGCCAAGCTTACAAAAAAGATGACCCTAGTTTGGCATTAACCTATTTTACGCCAAGGTAAAATTTGGCTCCTTAGGCTTTTCAATGGGAAATAGGTAAACCAAAACATTTTCCAAAAAGTATTGTGATCTATGATACGAGAATAGGTAAATACTATTAGGTAAAAATTGAATGTCTATGTCATTCGTGACCTTGGCCCAAGGGTCACTTGTATTGCACGTCCATATTAGACATATTAGAATACATTGTCTCTAAAACCACTGGGCCTTTTTTATTTTAATTTTACATGCAGCCTAAGGGCTGTAACGGAACAAAGATTTATTCAAATGTTCCGGGTCACATTGCCAAGATGGCCCCCATGCCTGAAAATGATGAAAACCTTAAAAAGCTTCTTCTCCAGAACTAATGTCCGATTGTCCTATACTTGGTATGTAGCATTGGGTGACTGGGTGCTAGCAAGTTTGCAACAATAATGTCACTCAGTTGATCGTGACCTGTAGCATTGGGTGGCTGGGTACTAGCAAGTTTGCAACAATGATGATACTCAGTTGACCGTGACCTGTAGCATTGGGTGACTGGGTACTAGCAAGTTTGCAACAATGATGTCACTCAGTTGACCGTGACCTGGAGCATTGGGTGAATGGTTACTAGCAAGTTTGCAACAATGATGTCACTCAGTTGACCGTGACCTGGAGCATTGGGTGACTGGGTACTAGCAAGTTTGCAACAATGATGTCACTCAGTTGACCGTGACCTGTAGCATTGGGTGAATGGTTACTAGCAAGTTTGCAACGATGATGTCCTTCAGTTGACCGTGACCTGGAGCATTGGGTGACTGGGTACTAGCAAGTTTGCAACAATGATGTCACTCAGTTGACCGTGACCTATTTTACATCAAGGTCAGATTGGTTGATATGGCTTTTAAATGGTAGGTGGAACAATGCATTTTTCGAAAAATATTGGGGTCTGTGGGGTCTGTGACATGCGAATAGATAATATTTCATTTGATTTTTATATAATGGACATGGGTTGTGCCAATTTAATGAATGGTCATGGTCATGTGACCAAGATGGCTAGCATGCCCTATTATGGTAAAAAACCTTAAAAATATTCATCTCAAGAATCGTTTGGCTGATTGTCTTGAAACTTCAAACTACACTATGGTGAAGGACAGGGAGAAAATACAAACTACACTATGATGAAGGACATAGAGAAAATACAAACTACACTATGGTGAAGGACAGGGAGAAAATACAAACTTCACTATGATGAAGGACATAGAGAAAATACAAACTACACTATGGTGAAGGACAGGGAGAAAATACAAACTACACTATGGTGAAGGACAGGGAGAAAATACAAACTACACTAAGATGAAGGACAGGGAGAAAATACAAACTACACTATGGTGAAGGACAGGGAGAAAATACAAACTACACTATGGTGAAGGACAGGGAGAAAATACAAACTACACTATGGTGAAGGACAGGGAGAAAATACAAACTACACTATAGTGAAGGAAAGGGAGAAAATACAAACTACACTATGGTGAAGGACAGGGAGAAAATACAAACTACACTATGATCAAGGACCATGCAGCCCAATCTATTTATTCAAACCCCGATGGACAGATCTATTCTACATATGTTATCCCTTCGAAGCATATAATGCACAACATACATGTAGTTCAATCAGTTTTAAAACATATAATGCACAACAGAACTGAAAACGATAGAGTGTCAAGTTTTTTTCTGGGTCAGACTAACCAATTCCATCAGTTTCAACATTCTTAAATGGAATCGATGGCCTCATATAATCTGCACTATGAATAAGGGCGGCGGTGCAAATCCATGCATATAAACCCTGTTGGTTTTAATGGGCGGCAGGGATTGAGATGCCATTTCAATTCAATATCGGGGAAAAAAGTCCCAAAAATTGGAAGCATCGTTTCAAAAATGAGCGAAATAGTTTTGACGAGGACGTTAAACCTCAAAGCAAACAAAGGGCGGGGAGGCTTGACATTGCATCGGCTGTAGTTCTACACACTCGTCAGGTATTCATCACGTGAACAAGTCCATGAGATGATGATCCCCTACAGCCCATTTTATATAGGGAAAACTGGGTTTTAAGGGGTATACATGATTTTTCTTTTTTCTGCTCCAAGACATAGGTTGTGTGTACTCGTTAGAACCGCCTCAATGAGGCGGTTCTAACGAGCACCTACAACCTATGTTTGAAGTAAAAAAAAATATGACAGATTTTCATCAGAAAAGTAGCCATTATGGAGATATGAAAAAAGCACTATATCGCACGGAAGAGTTATCATAATGATACCCGTACGACCAAGTGCATTTTTAATATTTCCAAAATGGCTACTTTTCTGATGAAAATCCAGGATATTTTTCTTATTTATGCGACAAACATAGGTTGTAGGTGCCCGTTAGAACCGCCTCGTTGAGGCTAGAACCAGTACCTACAACCTATGTTCTCGTTGGAACCGCCTCATTGAGGCGTTCTAGCGAGTACCCACAACCTTTGTCTTGGAGCATAAATAAAAATGTATACCCAGTAAACCCCAGTTTTCTGTCTATAAAGTGGGAGATAGTGGGTGTTTATTTCACGGACTTGTTCACGTGATGGGCTAGTTTCGGCTCTAGACCTGATTTATAATACGACTCGATCGTACAATATCCTCTTCAGCATTTTATTTTCTCGTATTAATCAAGCAAATTTTAATCGAATATAGCCCACAGTTACAATATCTAAATAATAATAATGAAAACCGAACTGCAAACATTCACGCACGTACGCCTATAAAAGGATGTTTGCATCCCCGCAGATGGGGGACTGGAAAAATACAGCATATTTCCGCGCAAACTGGCCACACACGAGTACTTTGCTTAGTCCTTCTAAGCGGTTTGCCAGAACTCGTGTGTGGCCAGTTTCAGCTCTGCATGGAAGCACCATGCAGCCCATTCTGTTTCTCAAAGCCCCGATGGGCGGACTGCCGCTTGTGGTCACTCAGTATATGGACATTTGCGAAAGGGGAAATTAGCTGTTGAAATATTCCGCGGGCAGAAAACTCAATTTGATTATTGGACAATCCGGTATTTCATACGCAAAGAATGTTTGTTTGATTTGATGTTCAACGTCCCCGTCAACACTGTTTTAGGTTATTTTGGAGATGTTGCTTCCAGTGTTTGGGACTTGTACCCGACATTGAGATGGAATGACATCTCAAGACCTGCTGCCCAATGAAACCAATAGGATTTATATGCATGGACAGTCCAACTCGCATCACTTTGCCTGGACAGGCTCAGATCCTCTAAGCGGTTCCAGTACTCGTACATTGTTTGTTTGTTTTATTTGACGTTTAACGTCCCCGTCAACACTGTAACGGTCATTATAGAGACGTTTCTTCCAAGTTTGTGTGACTTTTACCCGACATTGAGATGAAATGACACCTCCAGCCCTGTCGCCCAATGAAACCAATAGGGTTTATAAGCATGGACGATCCGACACTCAAACCGCTTTGCCTGGACAGGCTTAGATCCTCTAAGCGGTTTACCAGTACTCCTGTGTGGGTCGGATTCAGCTCAGCGTGAAAGTATCGTTCAGCCCATATATTTCCTCAAGCCCCGATGGGCGGTATGTGATCGGTTTCAGCTCTGCGCGGAGGCATCATGCAGCCCAGCAAACAGTGTGAGTGGGATCAGCAACAAAGATACGTTTTTTGGATTTTTTTTTCACGAGGCCTTGCATTCAACTTACAATAATGAAAATAACTGTCTAAATCCAGAGGACCTGGTTATTGAAGACAACTGTGCTATACGCCGTTTCAGAGCCTGACAGATTATGGTTGTAATGTTGGAGCCAATGAATACGTGTTCACGTCTGTTTTCTCGCCCACATTAAACTCTCTGGAATTGTGTTTTCAGTACATCAAAAAAAAAAAAAAAATAAAAAAAAAAATAAAAAAATAAAAAAAAACACCTCTACACATGCAGGAGTTAAAGACAATCTTCGGTATGCTATTATAACTGCATCTTCAGATTGTGCTGGATAGCAGATATAAACAGTGACCGGGCCTTCGTGGCTTAATGGGTAGGGGCGCTGACTCTTAATCATTAGGTCTGTAACCGCTGTAGTTCGAGCCCCACTCGGATCATTTATGAAACGCCAAGTTCTGCAACGGAAGGTCAGGTATTTTTTTTAATTCAGTTTTCGCCCGACTCTGATTAAGGATCGTCCTGATATGTGAAATGATTTTGAAAGGTCTGTAAAAGCAGAACAAAAATATCCAAGAGGAAATGTTTATTTTTTTTTTTTTTAAAAAAGGTGGCATGCATTATAGCGGAATTTGGTGCATATAGATATTTTAGCTCACAGCGTCCCATCAATTTAACACATCTCATCACGAAAACACGCCTATACTAATACAGTGTAAATTTTTCGCCGAAAAAAAAAACTAAAATTTTAGGATGAAAAAATTATAATATTTTCCTTATTTCTGCTCAAAATATAGATTGTAGGTACTCGTAAGAACCGCCTCATCGAGGCGGTTCTAACGAGTACCCACAATCTATATTTTAGAGCAAAAATAAGACAAATAAGGGTTTCCCCTTGTAAACCCCCTTTCAAAATTATATAGGCGTGTTTTCGTGATGTCACGATCTGTCGCACTGAAATCGGTAAAGTTACACACATGATAGAATAGCCAACACTGAATGAGCAAAAATAAGACAAATAAGGTTTCCCCCCTGTAAACCCCAGTTTCAAAATTATATAGGCGTGTTTTCGTGATGTCACGATCTGTCGCACTGAAATCGGTAAAGTTACACACATGATAGAATAGCCAACACTGAATGGCCGGGCTTCGGTAGCTCAGTCGGATGCCGGCCGGATGCGCGTCTGACTGTCGATCAGGACGACGGGGACGGGGTTGACGGGGACGTTAAACCTCAAATCAAACAAACAAAACAAAAGAAGGAAATGACTGTCATCATAATTCTCTTACAACTGCTTCAAATAGAGATTGTAGGTCCTCATTTATGCCGCCTCACTCAGGCGGTTCCCTACATTTCCCACAACTTGTTTCAAACCAGTCGGTCCCCGCCCACCGGGACTTGAAGAAATAGATTGACTGCATGATGCTTCAACGCAGAGCTGAAACCGACCGCACACGAGTACTGGTAAACCGCTTAGAGGAACTAAGTCTGCACAGGCAAAGCGGTCCGAGTCGGACCCTCCATGCTTATAAACCCTATTGGTTTCAAAAGGCGACAGGGCTTTGAGACGTCATTTCATCTCAATGTCGGGGAAAAGTCCCACAAAATTGGAAGCGACGTCTCCAAAATGACCAATACAGTGTTGACGGGGACGTTAAACCTCAATTCAAACAAGTTTCAAACCAGTTCTCAACCAATGTATCTTGATGAGGCAGTTAGAACGAGTAAGCGCAAACTATGCGCCTTGGGGAGGCAACTCAAAGCAGTGTGTGCACTCTATGTGCGGTGCAATCAATGCGCTTGATGAGGCGGTTCGAACGAGTTTGCGCGATTAATGTGCCATGATGAGGCGGTTAGAAAGACTATACGCAATATGTGTGCCTTGGCGAGGCGGCTAGAACGAGTGTGCGCAATATATGTGCCTTCTTTATGACGCGGTTAGAACGAGAAAGCGCATTCTATGCGCCTTTAGGGGCTGGGGGTTGGGGGCGGGGGCTCGAAGGAGTGTGTAATCTCTATGTACCTTGATGATGCTGTATGAATGAGTGTGCTCAATTTATGTACCTTAATCTGGGGCTGTTTGAACTAGTGTGCACAATATATGTGCTTAGAACGACTGTTCGCAATCTATGTGCCTTAATGAGGCGGCTAAAACGAATGTGCACAATCTATGTGCCTTGATGGTTACAACGAGTAAGCGCATTTTAATGCTTCAGGAGGCGGCTCAAAGGAGTGTGCGCAATCTATGCACCTTGATGAGGTGGTATGAACAGGTGTGCGCAATCTATGTACTTTGATGAGGCGGTTTGAACGAGTGTGCACAATCTATGTGCCTTGATGAGGCGGTTAGAACAAGTGTGCACCATCTATGTGGCTCGAATACTTTAAGCGAAAAAAAAGAGATTATTTCTATAAGGACCATGTTCTCTACAGTAGATGGTTTACCAGGGTATTTACTACATGGACTCGTTAACGCTGTGGTTTTCTATATACGTAGACTTGTTGAGTCGGGACACATTCTTATATTGCTCAGTGTAAGAGTGAACGGCACATGACTGAACAAGTATTAACTATATACTAAGTCGACCCGAAATGGGTGTTTGGTCTAGCGATTTACTCAAAACGAAACGTGTCCAAATATTTTGCACGGTAGAATGGTGGATTCCAAGTTCCTTTATGTTCCGCGAATGGTAGTCCCAGTTGCTGAATCGGCACCCTTATGTTTTATTTTTCGAATGATTAATTCTCGGAAGTCCAAACTCGGTGTTGTTTTCTCATATCTCTGGAGACATTTATTATAACGGCGATTAAGCAAAATATAGAAATAGACTATAGATAATCATCAGTGACGCGCTTGCACAAAACTACCTCTGATTGGTCATTATACTTGAACAGTATGACGCGGTTATAAACAAACTGTGTTTACGCGAGCCTAATAGTTTGACAGGTGTCCGGCTGTTTTGCTACATCTTTTTGCAATCGATACTATCTGATGGAAGAATGCAGTTGTTTTTGGAATAAAATCCTATGAAGATATTTCATGTACGAGCTATTTAAAAACAAAAACATTTCTCATATTAATGTGAAAACATGCATAGACAAGGCGCGAAACAGCCAAGTTATGCTGCCCTGCGGCAGCTCTTGCTACATTTGTTGGCACGATATTGTGTGCTATATTTTTTAGTTGTCAAGGTATTAATTGGAACAATATCGTTCCAGAAAGTATCCCCAAGTTGTTTTTAATCCAATCTGACAAAAGTTGTGCGTAAAAATGAACTTATCAGGAGGACCAGGATATATTTGCAATGCGCCCGTGCATAAAATTGTTAGAAACTTAGCCACAGCACCATATAGTCTAATTTTCTATATTTGGCACCATGAGATTTTCTGTCTATTTCTAACTTCGGGGAATTCTCTTTGTGGAACGCGTTTTGAAATCAGTAATGAGTTCCGTCAAGCTCTGAATAGATATCTAACCAGAATGTCACGTGACAGAATGGGAACGTGCTCGTGTTCCATAAATGGGAATCTCGATTGAGAAGGGAAGTCACTTTGACATTACGAAAACACGCCTATACAAATACATTGTAAATGTTACCGCCGAAAAATGACAATTTTCAGATGAACATTTTTTTATATTTTTCTGCTTTCTGCTCAAAACATAGACTGTGGATACTCGTTAGAACCGACGAGGCGGTTCTAAAGAGTACCCACAATCTATGTCTTAAAGCAGAAATAAGAAAAATAATGTATACCCCTGCAAACCCCAGTTTTCTCTATATAATGTGGGGTTTAGTGGGGTGTTCATTTCACGGACTTGTTCACGTGATGAGATATTGGTCAAAACTTGTATAAGAAAATGTTATAGGTTATTTCCGCGTTCTTTTGGATATCCCCTCGTATATATTTTAATGTACTATTTTAAAGTAGTTGGACCGTAACACGACGTTGAAGTTGCTGAGTACCAGAAAGAGCATCACGGGAACCAACATGTCTGGCTGTTCGACAAGGCGTCATCTTGTGTTCATTCTCTGCTACTTCGCAAGCTTGACAATCTACACTCGCCAGGTCAGTGGTTACCATGGAGACTATGACGATGACAGAGCTTTAAACAAATGTAAAGTAATAATTTTATTACTTCTTTTACATGTGCATCTACTGTTGAGCGCACAATGCGCGTTCTAATGCATTTGCGTGAACGCCTGACTGGCAAACGTTCAAATTTGCCACAGTTTAGTTTGTGGCTTTTCTTTGGCTTGCTTTACGTTAATTCGCACATTACAGCTTTTGTCGTTTTGTGCTGAAAGTACAAGTTTCCAAACAAATGAATAAATGAAATGGATTTGAATGTGGCATCACGAAAACACGCCTATCTAATTTTGACCCCATTGAATCCCGCTTTTATATAGTAAAACTGGAGTCTCCGGGGGTATACCTTATTTTTCTTATTTCTGCTCTAAAATATAGATTGTGGGTACTCGTTAGAACCGCTACGATGAGGCGGTTCAAACGTGTGCCCATTATCTATATTTTGAGCAGAAATACATGTAAGAAAATATCACAATTTTTCATCATAAAATTTTCATTTTTTCGGCGATAAAGGTGGCAATGTATTTGTATATGCGTGTTTTCGTAATGAAAAGCGGGTTGAAAATAATCATTTTGGGAGGGACATCGTTGGTTTTACGGTCGAAAAATACCGTTTTACGGATCCTTCGTCCCTAAACAGAAATTCCCGTCCATAAAATCGCCTATTCATCTCCCAAAATGTCAATATTTGGGTCGATAGTTTATTCATCGACCCTCGCCCCCGCGCATCGGGACTTGAAGAAATAGATGGGCTGCATGATGCTTCCACGCAGAGCTGAGACCGACCTGCATACGAGCACTGGTAAACCGCTTAGAGGATCTAAGCCTACCCAGGCAAAGCGGTGCGAGTCGGCCCGTCCATGCTTATAAACCATTTTTGTTTCATTGGGCGGCAGGGCTTGAGATGTCATTTCATCTCAATGTCGGGTAAAAGTCCCACAAAATTTGAAGCAACGTCTCCAAAATGACCTTTACAGTGTTGACGGGGACGTTAAACCTCAAATCAAACAAACAAATTAATCGACCCGAATGTACTAACCATATGCAGCTCTTCAATGCTTAAGCCCACGTGACTATAACTGACTTGTAGAAAATCCTGGCAACGGTTATTTATAGATAATAGCCTCGTTATTTTTATCGCAGTGAGGAAACCGGCTATTTATAGAATATGGACTGGAATCGCATATTGGGTTTGGTGGCAAAAAATGAAGACCTAGATCAGACGCCACAGAAGGCGGCGTCTGATTCTGTTGCGTCTGATCAGGTTATACACTGTTTGTTTGCAGTACATGACTTTACGAGTCAGACCCCGCAGTGTCTGATGGTTGATTACAGTACAAGAATCTAATCATCCCGAAAACACGCCTATATAATTCTGACCCCTTTGAACCCCATTTATATAGTAAAACTGGGGTTCACAGGGGTAAACCTTATTTTTCTTATTTCTGCTCTTTAATATATATTGTGGGTACCCGTTAGAACCGCCTCGGTGAAGCGGTTCTAACGGGTGCCCACAACCTATATTTTGAGCAGAAAAAAAAATATCACAATTTTTTATTTTAAAATTTTCATTTTTTCGGCGATAAACGAAATGTTACGACTAATAGAACAGTTATCATTCTGGATCATTTGTTCCAGCCAACGACCCACCAGCTCTGTCAGTGCTTTAGGTAATGCATTTATCCCCCCTTTTAGCGCACCCGAGCCGAAGGCTCATAGGTGACTTTATAGTAAGGGAATTGTCGTATTTTGTCTTTCGCCGTCTGTCTGTTGTTTGTCGTCTTCCAACATTTTCAAACATCGTCTTCTCTAAAATCTCTGCGGGGATTGGAGTCAAGTGTCATGTGGGGCATCCATGTGATGGGGAAACGAAAAGTTGTTCACCGGGTCCAGGTATCATTACCAAGATGAATGTCATGCCCATATATGCTAAAAAACAACCTTCAAAAGTGTTTTCCTCTTGAACCAAAGGGCCGATTGCCATGGAACATGGTACATGTATGTAGCATTTAGATATCGGACCCCTCTTAGTTTGTTCAAATGATGACCGTCAGATGATCTTGACCTATACTGCGCAAAGTTCAAATTCGGACATATAGACTTTAATTTGGGAAAAAGTCAAAATTGTGTATTTTCTGGAATGATCTGAATGTTGGTAGATGCATTTAGCTATAGGAGTAAATGAAACTATACGAGTATTCATTCTTTGGCCGTGGTAAAAGTTCATCTAGATATGAAAATTAAAACTTTTTTCCACAGGAAAACACTGGGCCACTTGTAACCAAATTTCATCTGAAAAACCATTAGGAACAGGGAAATGCAAATTAATTAAAATGTGTTTGGTCACATTACCAAAATGACCCCCATGCCTATATAGAGGATCTTACATGAGTGCCCATGTATTATTGAATTTATTAAACGAGTCGAGGAAAAGGGATAAAATGCGAGGCTTTGCCGAACATTTTATCCCATTTCCACAACGAGTTTAATAAATTCTATAATACAAGAGCACGAGTGCAAGATTTTATTTATCATATGACATTTAAAATGCATTTTATTCACAATCTGTTTACAAAATTGCAGTATTCCGCCATTAGTAAACGCAGCGTGGTTAAGGACGTCGTATATGTAACGTTATGGGGCGTATCTAACTAATTTGCATATTTAATCCACTAGTGGATTATCGAATTGTTTACATGACGTTATTACAGTCTCAGATGCGACGTGTTATGATAAATTAGGTAAAATAGAAGTGAAGGCAATGATCAGGAATCGACACAATTAACCCACAGCTCCCATCAGAGACTCAAGAGGGAAAGACAAACTAGACCCTAATGGAAACATCAATAGCGGAATGCCAAAAGGACAGTTACTTTCAAACAAAATAACACAAGCGACACACACACAAAGACAACCCATTACAAAAATAAACCGCGACAGAAGAACCGCCTTGGAAACGAATTCCACTGGGAAGGGGGGTGGATGTGGGGGGTGGGGCTGGTGCTTAAATCGATTTTACGTGGTCACAATCCTCGCCCTTACTTCCGTCGTGATTTAGACAAATAATATGTTCAGTCCGCATGAAGGCCTCCTAACTTATCAGTGCAACATCTCCGTGAACACAAAAATTAAACAACCACAGAGTTGAAACAACGGTGAGTACTCGACAGCAAGAAAATACTGAAATGCTGGAGCATAGAGAAGACCAACAGTTAGACTCCGATCGGCCCGACCAGAGATACAGCATCAGGCGCCAACCAACATTACATAAAATTAGATACTTTTCAAAGCCCCTTCAAAAATTTTCTCCTCCCGAACTAGAGAGCCGATTATCACGAAACTTGGTATGTAGCGCTGGAGCCTTGGGTTCATCATAATTTGTTCAATTTATGATCATCGGATGCCCATGACCTATTTTACACCGAAATCAAATTGTATCACACAGATTTTTGCATGGGAAAAGTTACAACCGTTTATTTTTCTGAAACTATTGCAGTCTCTGATCTGAAACTTGGTAGATGCAATTACATGTACTCGTAATTGCGTGGGTGAAACTATATGAGTATCAAATGTCAAGGCCAGTCTTTGACCTTGGCCCAAGGTCATTTTCGATCTGATCTTATTCTCCTCAGAAACCGCTGAGACATTTGTATTAAATTTCATATTAATGCTTTTTGGAACAATAAAACGAAAATCAATTAATATGAGTTTGGTCACATGACCAATATTGCCACCATGCCCCTATGAGGTAAAAACCCTTCAAATATATTCTTCTCCGGAACCAATAGGTCGATTATCATGGAACTTGGTATGTAGGATTGGGAACTCGAGCAATTCATAGTTCGTTCAAATGATCAATCCTGGATGATCTTCGCCTATTTTATACCAGGGTCGAATTTGGTCACATAGGCTTAAAACTATGTATTTTTTAGAAAATGTTGCAGCCTGGAATTTGGAAATTGGTAGATGCAGTAAGCTAAAAGAGTAAATTAAACTACATGTCATTGAGTAAACAAAGTCAATTTCTTTTTTTGACCTTGGGCAAAGGTAATATAGATATGAAAATTAAAACTTATTTTCCACAGGAAAAACTGGACCCTATTCATCCAAATTTCATCCAAAAGCCTTCAGGAAAAAGGAAATGAAAATTAATAAATATGGGTTTCATTACGAAAACACGCCTATTCAAATACATTGTAAACTTTTATGCCAGAAAAATTAAAATTTTCAAATAAGAAATTGCGATGTTTTGTCTTATTCCTGCACAAAATATAGATTGTGGCGGTTCTAACGCCGCGGTTCTAACGAGAAACCACAAGCTAAGTGTTAGATCAGAAATAAGAAAGTCGTTAGAACCACCTCAATGAGGTGGTTCCTACGAGTACCCACAATCTATGTTTTAGAGCAGAAATAAGAATAATAAGGTCAAACCCCTTAAATTCATGCGAACAACAAATTATTTGTCTTAATCGCGACAGAAGCAAGGGCGAGGACTGGTACCACGTAAAATCGATTTAAGGCGGTTCTTCTGTCTCGGTTTATTTTTGTTATGGTTTGTCTTTGGGTGTTTGTGTCGCTTATATTATTTTATTTTGGATAGCATTTTGGCCATTTTGTGGGAAAGTAACTGTCCTTTTGGCTTTCCGCTGTTGGTGTTTCCGTTGGGGTCTGTTGCTTCATGTTTGTGTTTCTTTCCCTTTGGTGTCTCTAATGGGAGCTGTGGGTTAATTGTATCGATTCCTGATCATTGCCTCTACTTCTATTTTACTATATAAACGTGGGGTTCGAGGGGTTCAGAACTTTCAGGCGCGTGTTCGTGATGTTGATCACATGACCAGTATGGCCGCCATGTGCATAAAAAGGTAAAAACAAAACTTCAGAAAGCTTTTTCTCCAGAACCAGCTGGTTGATTATCTTGAAACTTTGTGTGTAGCATTGGGGACTCGGGCCAGTCATAGTTTGTTCAAAAGTTGATCTACGGATGACCTTTGCCAAGGTCAAAGTTGGTCACACAGGCTTTTGTATGGAAAAATGTCAAAACTGTGCTTTCTGCCATGGTAAAAATCCTTCAACAAATTTCAGAAACAAAATGGCTCCCCATACATTCAGCACTCAGGTGAGCGTGACAGGACCATTTGTCCTCTTGTTTATATGTGTCATGACAAGTCTCATATTAGCGATGCATTACGAAAACACGCCTATACAAATACAGTGTAAACTTTACCGCCGAAAAAAAACATGAAAATTTTAAGATGAAAACTTGAGATATTTTTCTTAATGCTGCTCAAAATATAGATTGTGGGTATTCGTTAGAACCGCCTCATCGAGGCGGTTCTAACGAGTACCCATAATCTTTATTTTAGAGCAGAAATAAGAAAAATAAGATATACCCCTGTAAACCCCAGTTTTACTTTATAAAAGCGGGGTTCAAGGGGGTCAAAATTATATAGGCTTGTTTTCGTTATGAGTCTCATATAAGCGATCAACGACGCCTCAAATCACTGTAGAATACGACCTTTTCTGGCTGGATGAAGACGGGTCAAGCGTAAGCTGATCTGAGTCTTCGTAGGTCGCATATGCTTGAAGCCCTGTTTTCATTATCGAGGTTCGTGTTGCATTGAGTTTACGTATATGGAATTAGTACCCCTGTAAATCTCGCTTTATCATATGACGTCGTTAATAAGCAGTGGATAACGTCGGTTTGTGCACTTATTGTTAGGGATCTGAGGGCTATGTCTTTGTGTAGCAAATGAGCTGAACTTAGACGCCCTCTGATTCTTTAGCATTATCATTAGCAAGTAACTTTCATAGTTTTTAGTCCTGGAATAAATTATTTAATTATTTATATACATTATATTGCATTATACATATATTTTTAATCCAAACTTTTCTTTTCTTGTTTGCCCTACTTTTAGTGCTGTATCAAACTTCCTTTATGAATGTCTTTATGTGATTATCTGTATATATGTATATGTACCTATAAGTTTTGTCATACATCTTAATGTAAATGTCTTAAGAAAATGTCCATACTTCTCATGCAATTCCGCTGTCTGTGATATTGAACTCATAATATATGTGGTAAGTGTCTTTATATACTCTTATGTTGCATGCTGTGATATATTTAATCCTATTTGTTGCCTTACAATACGTTTGTCGCAGTAAAAGCCCTACTGGGCTTATGTTATATTGTTAACACTATTCGACGTTAAATAATATTTCTATCTAGGCGATAGAAATTTGTATCTCGCCTTGGTTATCTCATTTTCCTTATCCCACTTATAGAGCTGGTAGAGAGCGACGACAAAACTTCAAATGGAAATGTACATTACGCGCCTGGGTAAGTGCATGCGTTCGTGAAAGCCTATACTTAGATGGCAACATTCTTTCGTAGAGACTGATTATGTAACCTTTTCAATAGTAATTCTCTCCCTTCTGCTGATTCAAGAAGGACAGCTGTCAGTTTCTCACGACAGAATATGCAAATAACTCGTTAATAACTGATGTAAAGCTATATGTAAGCACAAAAATAACTTTACAGCACACACGTGTACGATCCTAGACGTCCGATATACCAAAGCGTCCGACACACACTAAGTTTTTCGTGAAGCTGTTGAAAACGGCGAGGATTGATATATCATTACATATTAATCGAAAAATTGTCATTTTTGGTTTTTATTCATTTATATTTATTTATTTTTATTTATTTGTTTTTCGTAAAATATTCAAAATTGAACTTGATTTTTTTTCCTGTCATCCCCCAAGCATCCTTACATGTCCGCCATGCCTAAATGTCCGACAACATGAAAAATGACCTCAGAATATACTTCTTTTTTATTTTAGCTCCTCCTGAGCATGAAGTGCTCAAAGTGAGCTATTGTGATCACCCTGTGTCCGTCCTACGTGCGTCGTGCGACGCGCTTCGTGCGTCGTCCATCGTCAACATTTACCTTTTTCACCCTCTTAAGGCCAAGCTTCATGAAACTTTACAAAATTGTTTGCCCTGATGATATCTGGGTCGAAGTCGAATATGGGTCATTTCGGGTCTAAAACTAGGTCACTAGATCAAATTGCGTTAAAACGTTGTTCACTCTCTAGAGGCCACATGTTTGCTTCAATCTTCATGGAACTTTATCTGAATGTTTGATATGATGATTGCAAGGTCCAGCTCAAATATGGGTCATGTCGGTTCAAAACTAGGTCACTAGATCAAATTTCTTTAAAAACCTTGTTGACCCTCTAGAAGCCATAATTTTGCTTCAATCTTCATGAAACTTTACCAGAATGTTTGCCTTGATAGTATCAAGGCCAAATTTAAATATTGATCTTGTCAGGTCAAAAACTAGGTCACTAGATCAAATTTCTTTATAACCGTGTTCACCCTCTAGAGGCCTAAGTATTGCTTCAATCTTCAAGAAACTTTACCAGAATATTTGTCTTGACGATATCAAAGTCAAGTTTGAATATGGGTCATGTCATGTCTAAAGCTAGGTCAAATATCTTTAAAACATTTTCACCTTCTAGAGGCCACAGTTATTTTTTCAATCTTCGTGAAACTTTACCAGAATGTTTGCCATGTGTAAAGTTTGTTTACAATCCATCATTAAATGTAGGCTCAAGAGTGATGACAATGTTTCTCTAAAAATAGCCACAGTGACCTTGACTTGGGGCCATGACCTATAAAGTCTATCTGGCTCGAGATATTATCATAAGCATCTTTTGTGTCAAGTTATATTAAAATCTGTCAATAAATGTAGGCGCTAGACCGATCAAAGTTTTTCTCAAAATAGCTACAATGGCCTTGGCCTTGAGGCCATGACCCTGAAAGTCAAACTCACTCGAGATATTATCATAAGCAGCATTTGTATGAAGTTATATTACTAGGACTGTTCAACTATGAATGCAACTAAGCACATAAAATGATTCCGTGATAGATTTCGATGAAAACTTTATTTTATCCCCTCAAAGTATCCCCCTTTAATAGATATACAACTTTTACGTCTTCTGATCCAATCATTGAATGCATTTTGGTAGTCTTTTCGAGGTATACTATGAAGGCACTGTAATATTGCAGAACCGAGGTGTTTGCGCTGTACAAATTTTCGACCAGAAAGGTATTTTTTCAGCCGCGGGAACAAAAAAGTCACACGGGGCAAGGTCAGGGGAATACGGGGGTGAGGGAGTTCAACAATCTTTTTCCTGCTTCAGATAGTCTTGCACAATGAACGCCTTGTGCGATGACGCATTGTTATGTAGCAATCTTACATTGGCCAAACCAGTTGCGGGTCTTCGTTCTTTGAAATATTTCTTCAATTTTCGAAGAACTTTATTCTTGTAAAACTTCGCATTTACAGATTTGCCTTTAGGCACAGCAACCTGAATAGCAGGGCCCTGATTTGAAAAGAATATGGCATACATTACCTTCTTGACGCTCATGGTCCGCTTTGCAATGCATGGTCTTTTGCAATACTTTGTTGCCCATATTTTGTTCTGAATCTTTCGTTTTGGCTCCAAAAAGTGAACCCATGTCTCGTCACCTGTGACGACATTCGCGCAAGACCGTGCATTGTAATTTGGAAACTTTTAAGCAACTTTTTGGCTCACTGAACGCGTGTCTTTTTCTGCTCATCTGTCAACAGATGGGGAATCCATCTAGCAAAGATCTTTCTCATTTTCAAATCCCGTTTCAGAATTGTATGAGCTGATCCTAATGAAATGCCAACAATACTAGCTATTTGCCTAGTGGTGTATCGTGCATCGGTAGCAACTATTTCGTTCACTCTAGCAACCATCTTGGCAGATGTTGCTCTTTTCGACCGACGATCATGTGGTGCATCTTCTGTTGAGCCTAGC